>OY987300.1:0-1222083 GCA_963920635.1 Pseudeuparius sepicola
CTAACCTAACCTAACCTAACCTAACCTAACCTAACCTAACCTAACCTAACCTAACCTAACCTAACCTAACCTAACCTAACCTAACCTAACCTAACCTAACCTAACCTAACCTAACCTAACCTAACCTAACCTAACCTAACCTAACCTAACCTAACCTAACCTAACCTAACCTAACCTAACCTAACCTAACCTAACCTAACCTAACCTAACCTAACCTAACCTAACCTAACCTAACCTAACCTAACCTAACCTAACCTAACCTAACCTAACCTAACCTAACCTAACCTAACCTAACCTAACCTAACCTAACCTAACCTAACCTAACCTAACCTAACCTAACCTAACCTAACCTAACCTAACCTAACCTAACCTAACCTAACCTAACCTAACCTAACCTAACCTAACCTAACCTAACCTAACCTAACCTAACCTAACCTAACCTAACCTAACCTAACCTAACCTAACCTAACCTAACCTAACCTAACCTAACCTAACCTAACCTAACCTAACCTAACCTAACCTAACCTAACCTAACCTAACCTAACCTAACCTAACCTAACCTAACCTAACCTAACCTAACCTAACCTAACCTAACCTAACCTAACCTAACCTAACCTAACCTAACCTAACCTAACCTAACCTAACCTAACCTAACCTAACCTAACCTAACCTAACCTAACCTAACCTAACCTAACCTAACCTAACCTAACCTAACCTAACCTAACCTAACCTAACCTAACCTAACCTAACCTAACCTAACCTAACCTAACCTAACCTAACCTAACCTAACCTAACCTAACCTAACCTAACCTAACCTAACCTAACCTAACCTAACCTAACCTAACCTAACCTAACCTAACCTAACCTAACCTAACCTAACCTAACCTAACCTAACCTAACCTAACCTAACCTAACCTAACCTAACCTAACCTAACCTAACCTAACCTAACCTAACCTAACCTAACCTAACCTAACCTAACCTAACCTAACCTAACCTAACCTAACCTAACCTAACCTAACCTAACCTAACCTAACCTAACCTAACCTAACCTAACCTAACCTAACCTAACCTAACCTAACCTAACCTAACCTAACCTAACCTAACCTAACCTAACCTAACCTAACCTAACCTAACCTAACCTAACCTAACCTAACCTAACCTAACCTAACCTAACCTAACCTAACCTAACCTAACCTAACCTAACCTAACCTAACCTAACCTAACCTAACCTAACCTAACCTAACCTAACCTAACCTAACCTAACCTAACCTAACCTAACCTAACCTAACCTAACCTAACCTAACCTAACCTAACCAACCTAACCTAACCTAACCTAACCTAACCTAACCTAACCTAACCTAACCTAACCTAACCTAACCTAACCTAACCTAACCTAACCTAACCTAACCTAACCTAACCTAACCTAACCTAACCTAACCTAACCTAACCTAACCTAACCTAACCTAACCTAACCTAACCTAACCTAACCTAACCTAACCTAACCTAACCTAACCTAACCTAACCTAACCTAACCTAACCTAACCTAACCTAACCTAACCTAACCTAACCTAACCTAACCTAACCTAACCTAACCTAACCTAACCTAACCTAACCTAACCTAACCTAACCTAACCTAACCTAACCTAACCTAACCTAACCTAACCTAACCTAACCTAACCTAACCTAACCTAACCTAACCTAACCTAACCTAACCTAACCTAACCTAACCTAACCTAACCTAACCTAACCTAACCTAACCTAACCTAACCTAACCTAACCTAACCTAACCTAACCTAACCTAACCTAACCTAACCTAACCTAACCTAACCTAACCTAACCTAACCTAACCTAACCTAACCTAACCTAACCTAACCTAACCTAACCTAACCTAACCTAACCTAACCTAACCTAACCTAACCTAACCTAACCTAACCTAACCTAACCTAACCTAACCTAACCTAACCTAACCTAACCTAACCTAACCTAACCTAACCTAACCTAACCTAACCTAACCTAACCTAACCTAACCTAACCTAACCTAACCTAACCTAACCTAACCTAACCTAACCTAACCTAACCTAACCTAACCTAACCTAACCTAACCTAACCTAACCTAACCTAACCTAACCTAACCTAACCTAACCTAACCTAACCTAACCTAACCTAACCTAACCTAACCTAACCTAACCTAACCTAACCTAACCTAACCTAACCTAACCTAACCTAACCTAACCTAACCTAACCTAACCTAACCTAACCTAACCTAACCTAACCTAACCTAACCTAACCTAACCTAACCTAACCTAACCTAACCTAACCTAACCTAACCTAACCTAACCTAACCTAACCTAACCTAACCTAACCTAACCTAACCTAACCTAACCTAACCTAACCTAACCTAACCTAACCTAACCTAACCTAACCTAACCTAACCTAACCTAACCTAACCTAACCTAACCTAACCTAACCTAACCTAACCTAACCTAACCTAACCTAACCTAACCTAACCTAACCTAACCTAACCTAACCTAACCTAACCTAACCTAACCTAACCTAACCTAACCTAACCTAACCTAACCTAACCTAACCTAACCTAACCTAACCTAACCTAACCTAACCTAACCTAACCTAACCTAACCTAACCTAACCTAACCTAACCTAACCTAACCTAACCTAACCTAACCTAACCTAACCTAACCTAACCTAACCTAACCTAACCTAACCTAACCTAACCTAACCTAACCTAACCTAACCTAACCTAACCTAACCTAACCTAACCTAACCTAACCTAACCTAACCTAACCTAACCTAACCTAACCTAACCTAACCTAACCTAACCTAACCTAACCTAACCTAACCTAACCTAACCTAACCTAACCTAACCTAACCTAACCTAACCTAACCTAACCTAACCTAACCTAACCTAACCTAACCTAACCTAACCTAACCTAACCTAACCTAACCTAACCTAACCTAACCTAACCTAACCTAACCTAACCTAACCTAACCTAACCTAACCTAACCTAACCTAACCTAACCTAACCTAACCTAACCTAACCTAACCTAACCTAACCTAACCTAACCTAACCTAACCTAACCTAACCTAACCTAACCTAACCTAACCTAACCTAACCTAACCTAACCTAACCTAACCTAACCTAACCTAACCTAACCTAACCTAACCTAACCTAACCTAACCTAACCTAACCTAACCTAACCTAACCTAACCTAACCTAACCTAACCTAACCTAACCTAACCTAACCTAACCTAACCTAACCTAACCTAACCTAACCTAACCTAACCTAACCTAACCTAACCTAACCTAACCTAACCTAACCTAACCTAACCCGACCTAACCTAACCCAACCAACCCGACCTAACCTAACCTAACCTAACCTAACCTAACCTAACCTAACCTAACCTAACCTAACCTAACCTAACCTAACCTAACCTAACCTAACCAACCCGACCTAACCTAACCCAACCAACCCGACCTAACCTAACCCAACCAACCCGACCTAACCTAACCCAACCAACCCGACCTAACCTAACCCAACCAACCCGACCTAACCTAACCCAACCAACCCGACCTAACCTGCGCGCGCTCTTGCGGAAGACTCGTAGTCCGCGGCGCGAGGCGGCTTCTCGCGTTGCCTACCAGTGCGCTTAGACACGGTTTTCCACGCGCGCGACGCAGGCATCGCCGAATCCCGGAAAGAAACACCGCGCGCGCGCGCCCACAGCCGTCGCCACGAACGAACGAACTAGCGACTCGCGCACCGTAGTCTCGCGTCAAGGACGCGACACGGTAGCGGTCGTGCTCGTCTGTCGTAGACGACGCGAGGCGACGGCGTCTCTTTCTTTAAGACCTCCTGGGAGGGGGATTTTAGGCGAGCCGTGCGCGCGCTCTTGCGGAAGACTCGTAGTCCGCGGCGCTTAGACACGGACTTCCACGCGCGCGGCACCGGCATCGCCGAATCCCGGAAAGAAACACCGCGCGCGCGCGCCCACAGCCGTCGCCACGCAGGAACGAACTAGCGACTCGCCCACCGTAGTCTCGCGTCAAGGACGCGACACGGTAGCGGTCGTGCTCGTCTGTTGTAGACGACGCGGGGCGACGGCGTCTCTTTCTTTAAGACCTCCTGGGAGGGGGATTTTAGGCGAGCCGTGCGCGCGCTCTTGCGGAAGACTCGTAGTCCGCGGCGCTTAGACATGGACTTCCACGCGCGCGGCACAGGTATCGCCGAATCCCGGAAAGAAACACCGCGCGCGCGCGCCCACAGCCGTCGCCACGAAGGAACGAACTACCGACTCGCGCACTGTAGTCTCGCGTCAAGGACGCGACACGGTAGCGGTCGTGCTCGTCTGACGTAGACGACGCGGGGCGACGGCGTCTCTTTCTTTACCTCCTGGGAGGGGGATTTTAGGCGAGCCGTGCGCGCGCTCTTGCGGAAGACTCGTAGTCCGCGGCGCGAGGCGGCTTCTCGCGTTGCCTACCAGTGCGCTTAGACACGGCCTTCCACGCGCGCGGCACAGGCATCGCCGAATCCCGGAAAGAAACACCGCGCGCGCGCGCCCACTGCCGTCGCCACGAACGAACGAACTAGCGACTCGCGCACCGTAATCTCGCGTCAAGGACGCGACACGGTAGCGGTCGTGCTCGTCTGTCGTAGACGACGCGGGGCGACGGCGTCTCTTTCTTTAAGACCTCCTGTGAGGGGGATTTTAGGCGAACCGTGCGCGCGCTCTTGCGGAAGACTCGTAGTCCGCGGCGCTTAGACACGGACTTCCACGCGCGCGGCACAGGCATCGCCGAATCCCGGAAAGAAACACCGCGCGCGCGCGCCCACAGCCGTCGCCACGAACGAACGAACTAGCGACTCGCGCACCGTAGTCTCGCGTCAAGGACGCGACACGGTAGCGGTCGTGCTCGTCTGTCGTAGACGACGCGGGGCGACGGCGTCTCTTTCTTTAAGACCTCCTGGGAGGGGGATTTTAGGCGAACCGTGCGCGCGCTCTTGCGGAAGACTCGTAGTCCGCGGCGCTTAGACACGGACTTCCACGCGCGCGGCACAGGCATCGCCGAATCCCGGAAAGAAACACCGCGCGCGCGCGCCCACAGCCGTCGCCACGAACGAACGAACTAGCGACTCGCGCACCGTAATCTCGCGTCAAGGACGCGACACGGTAGCGGTCGTGCTCGTCTGTCGTAGACGACGCGGGGCGACGGCGTCTCTTTCTTTAAGACCTCCTGGGAGGGGGATTTTAGGCGAACCGTGCGCGCGCTCTTGCGGAAGACTCGTAGTCCGCGGCGCTTAGACACGGACTTCCACGCGCGCGGCACAGGCATCGCCGAATCCCGGAAAGAAACACCGCGCGCGCGCGCCCACAGCCGTCGCCACGAACGAACGAACTAGCGACTCGCGCACCGTAATCTCGCGTCAAGGACGCGACACGGTAGCGGTCGTGCTCGTCTGTCGTAGACGACGCGGGGCGACGGCGTCTCTTTCTTTACCTCCTGGGAGGGGGATTTTAGGCGAACCGTGCGCGCGCTCTTGCGGAAGACTCGTAGTCCGCGGCGCTTAGACACGGACTTCCACGCGCGCGGCACAGGCATCGCCGAATCCCGGAAAGAAACACCGCGCGCGCGCGCCCACAGCCGTCGCCACGAACGAACGAACTAGCGACTCGCGCACCGTAGTCTCGCGTCAAGGACGCGACACGGTAGCGGTCGTGCTCGTCTGTCGTAGACGACGCGAGGCGACGGCGTCTCTTTCTTTAAGACCTCCTGGGAGGGGGATTTTAGGCGAGCCGTGCGCGCGCTCTTGCGGAAGACTCGTAGTCCGCGGCGCTTAGACACGGACTTCCACGCGCGCGGCACCGGCATCGCCGAATCCCGGAAAGAAACACCGCGCGCGCGCGCCCACAGCCGTCGCCACGCAGGAACGAACTAGCGACTCGCCCACCGTAGTCTCGCGTCAAGGACGCGACACGGTAGCGGTCGTGCTCGTCTGTTGTAGACGACGCGGGGCGACGGCGTCTCTTTCTTTAAGACCTCCTGGGAGGGGGATTTTAGGCGAGCCGTGCGCGCGCTCTTGCGGAAGACTCGTAGTCCGCGGCGCTTAGACATGGACTTCCACGCGCGCGGCACAGGTATCGCCGAATCCCGGAAAGAAACACCGCGCGCGCGCGCCCACAGCCGTCGCCACGAAGGAACGAACTACCGACTCGCGCACTGTAGTCTCGCGTCAAGGACGCGACACGGTAGCGGTCGTGCTCGTCTGACGTAGACGACGCGGGGCGACGGCGTCTCTTTCTTTACCTCCTGGGAGGGGGATTTTAGGCGAGCCGTGCGCGCGCTCTTGCGGAAGACTCGTAGTCCGCGGCGCGAGGCGGCTTCTCGCGTTGCCTACCAGTGCGCTTAGACACGGCCTTCCACGCGCGCGGCACAGGCATCGCCGAATCCCGGAAAGAAACACCGCGCGCGCGCGCCCACTGCCGTCGCCACGAACGAACGAACTAGCGACTCGCGCACCGTAATCTCGCGTCAAGGACGCGACACGGTAGCGGTCGTGCTCGTCTGTCGTAGACGACGCGGGGCGACGGCGTCTCTTTCTTTAAGACCTCCTGGGAGGGGGATTTTAGGCGAACCGTGCGCGCGCTCTTGCGGAAGACTCGTAGTCCGCGGCGCTTAGACACGGACTTCCACGCGCGCGGCACAGGCATCGCCGAATCCCGGAAAGAAACACCGCGCGCGCGCGCCCACAGCCGTCGCCACGAACGAACGAACTAGCGACTCGCGCACCGTAGTCTCGCGTCAAGGACGCGACACGGTAGCGGTCGTGCTCGTCTGTCGTAGACGACGCGGGGCGACGGCGTCTCTTTCTTTAAGACCTCCTGGGAGGGGGATTTTAGGCGAACCGTGCGCGCGCTCTTGCGGAAGACTCGTAGTCCGCGGCGCTTAGACACGGACTTCCACGCGCGCGGCACAGGCATCGCCGAATCCCGGAAAGAAACACCGCGCGCGCGCGCCCACAGCCGTCGCCACGAACGAACGAACTAGCGACTCGCGCACCGTAGTCTCGCGTCAAGGACGCGACACGGTAGCAGTCGTGCTCGTCTGTCGTAGACGACGCGGGGCGACGGCGTCTCTTTCTTTAAGACCTCCTGGGAGGGGGATTTTAGGCGAACCGTGCGCGCGCTCTTGCGGAAGACTCGTAGTCCGCGGCGCTTATACACGGACTTCCACGCGCGCGGCATAGGCATCGCCGAATCCCGGAAAGAAACACCGCGCGCGCGCGCCCACTGCCGTCGCCACGAACGAACGAACTAGCGACTCGCGCACCGTAGTCTCGCGTCAAGGACGCGACACGGTAGCGGTCGTGCTCGTCTGTCGTAGACGACGCGGGGCGACGGCGTCTCTTTCTTTAAGACCTCCTGGGAGGGGGATTTTAGGCGAGCCGTGCGTGCGCTCTTGCGGAAGACTCGTAATCCGCGGCGCGAGGCGGCTTCTCGCGTTGCCTACCCGTGCGCTTAGACACGGCCTTCCACGCGCGCGGCACAAGCATCGCCGAATCCCGGAAAGAAACACCGCGCGCGCGCGCCCACAGCTGTCGCCACGAACGAACGAACTAGCGACTCGCGCACCGTAGTCTCGCATCAAGGACGCGACACGGTAGCGGTCGTGCTCGTCTGTCGTAGACGACGCGGGGCGACGGCGTCTCTTTCTTTAAGACCTCCTGGGAGGGGGATTTTAGGCGAGCCGTGCGTGCGCTCTTGCGGAAGACTCGTAATCCGCGGCGCGAGGCGGCTTCTCGCGTTGCCTACCCGTGCGCTTAGACACGGCCTTCCACGCGCGCGGCACAAGCATCGCCGAATCCCGGAAAGAAACACCGCGCGCGCGCGCCCACAGCTGTCGCCACGAACGAACGAACTAGCGACTCGCGCACCGTAGTCTCGCGTCAAGGACGCGACACGGTAGCGGTCGTGCTCGTCTGTCGTAGACGACGCGGGGCGACGGCGTCTCTTTCTTTACCTCCTGGGAGGGGGATTTTAGGCGAGCCGTGCGCGCGCACTTGCGGAAAACTCGTAGTCAGCGGCGCGAGGCAGCGCGAACCGCGGGCCTTAGGTCGGCGCCCAACGGATCGCGACGTCCTACTCGGGGAAATGAGCACGCGTTCGACGCCGACTCAACGGAACCGAAGGCGCGTCGGGCGCGCGAACGCCCTCGGTCACGCGACGGTCCCGCGCCGACGTTCGAAACGCGAATGAATTTCCTCTTTCGAACTTCCGGTTTCCTCCTGAACGGTTTCACGTACTCTTGAACTCTCTCTTCAAAGTGCTTTTCAACTTTCCCTCAAGGTACTTGTTCGCTATCGGTCTCGTGGTCATATTTAGCCTTAGATGGAGTTTACCACCCGCTTAGGGCTGCGCTCTCAAGCAACCCGACTCTAAGGAGAGATCATCCCGCGATCGGCAGCGGTCGCTACGGGCCTGGCACCCTCTATGGGCTGTGGCCCCGTTCAAGATGGACTTGGACGCGCCGCACGATCTCGGGAGTCGACCCTCCCTAACACCACATTTCCCGGCGCCCGGCGTCGGCCGCGGGATTCGGTGCTGGGCTCTTCCCTGTTCGCTCGCAGCTACTAGGGGAATCCTAGTTAGTTTCTTTTCCTCCGCTTATTAATATGCTTAAATTCGGCGGGTAGTATCACCTGCTCTGAGGTCGATAAACGAAACGCGAGGTTTCGAGGGAGACGGACTGACTGCTCACCGACGAACGCGGGCACGAATGCCCGCGCGCGTTTCTCTCGCTAGCGCCTCCGACTACTATTAAGGTACGGAAAGGGCGGCGGGTATGGTCTAGCGCGCGTCTCTTCGTCGCCGCGCGCCCATTGCGATCCGACGTCGTAGTTCTTCGCAACGTGAAAAGACCCGTTCTCGGACACGACGATAGCGCGAGCGCGCAACTTCGAGACACGACCCGCCGTCGCGACCGCCGACCCTAAAAGTCGTGGCGTTCGGACGCGAGTACGCGCGTAACGTCGGTGTTGCCGTCGACGCCTAGTATTTCGCCCGTCGGACGCGCGAAATCTACGTCGCTTTCGCGTTTTAGGACGCCGCGAGAGATCTCTCTCCCGCGATAAACGTCCAACTCGCTCCGGCGTCTTCCGAGACGGCGCGCGAACGCCGACGCGGAAGACCGAGCAGTCTTTGATATCGATACGACCCTCAGCCAGGAGTGGTCCTGGAACAGTATCCGAGGACCGCAATATGCGTTCGAAATGTCGATGTTCATCTGTCCTGCAGTTCACAAGTTGACGCGCAATTAGCTGCGTTCTTCATCGACCCACGAGCCAAGTGATTCACCGTTCAGGGTAATCGTTCGGCGCGCCCCTCTGAAGGGCTAACGTCTACTTGAAGTAGGGTGGCAAGTGTGTTTCTCTTTAAATGCGAGAAGCCGTCGTCGGCGGCGGCGCGTCTCTCTTTTTCCGGACTGACGCGTTTATGCGATCGTACACTTTTCGTATCGAACGAGGCAGTGCGTCATGTTATTGCGTTAGCCGGAATGGCGGCCACGGCGTCGTGGACGTCGCGACTCTGCCGGAATCGCGCGCGCGTCCAGACGACGTTTCTCGTCGTCTGTGCGAAATTCTCCGAGAGTCGTTCGTGCTCAGTCGGGCGAAAATCTTTTACAACCATCGGAAAACGACGACGGCGCAGTGTCATCGTCGCCTCCCTTCGGCCCGGCGCGACGAAGTTTGTTTTCGCGAAGAAAACGCATCGTCGTCGTCGTCGGACCCAGGTACCCGCCGAACCTGTGCGATCTTCGAATTCCACACGCGCGCACACGAGGTGCGCGTATTTTCGACGCGATCGGAGGAAGTTCGTCTGGCGCTTATGCCTCGTGTTTGCGACGAGGCTTATACGCCCGGAACTTCTTTGGAGACCTCTTTGCCTTTGGTCTCTATCGCGCGCGAGGCGCTTATCTCCGAAGCGATCGGAAGAATTTCGAGCGTTTATGCCTCGGCGTTTATGACGAGGCTTATACGCCCGAAGACTTATCTCCTATCCCTTCGATTGCCTTTTCAGCCTCCGACGTACGCGGGGCTTAGATACTTAAATCGAGGCTTAGATATTCGAATCGTTTTCCGAACGTTCTCCCGACCCTTCGCTGCAGTTAAAGCGTCACGGTGTTTTCGGGAGAGTCGTTAAGGATCTTTTTCTCTCTTTTCGCTTCGTTTAGAACGGTGAGAGTTGTCGCATATTCGTTCGTTCGGCGCGCCCCTCTGAAGGGCTAACGTCTACTTGAAGTAGGGTGGCAAGTGTGTTTCTCTTTAAATGCGAGGAGCCGTCGTCGTCGGCGCGTTCCTCTCGTTCCAGACTGTCGCGTTTACGCAGTCGCACGCTTTTCGCATCAAACGAGGCGGTGCGTCGCGTTATCGCGCGTGTCGCGCGTGTCGGAACGGCGCGGCCGCGGCGTCGTCGTAGACGCCGCAGCTCTGCCGGAAGCGCTCTGACGACGCCTCTCGTCGTAGCGCGTCTCGGGCGGCGCGGAATTCTCCAAGAGCCACTCGAGCGGTCGGGCGAAAATCTTTAACAACTATCGGAAAACGAAGACGGCACAGCGTCATCGTCTCCCTTCGATCCGGCGCGCGACGAAGTTTGTTTCCGCGAGGAAAACGCATCGTCGTCGCCGGACCTCTATCTTCTCGCGTTGCCTACTAGGCTCCCTCTCTTGAATCGAACCCTGATTCCCCGTTACCCGTTACAACCATGGTAGGCGCAGAACCTACCATCGACAGTGTATAAGGCAGACATTTGAAAGATGCGTCGCCGGTGCTAGACCGTGCGACCGTGCGATCAGCACTCCTTCCGTTAAGGTCGGAGCTCTGTTTGCATATATTAGCTCTAGAATTACCACAGTTGCCCAAGTAATTGTGGGTACGATCTAAGGAACCATAACTGATTTAATGAGCCTTTCGCGGTTTCACCTTAATTTGGCTTGTACTGAGACATGCACGGCTTAATCTTTGAGACAAACATATGACTACTGGCAGAACCTACCATCGCCAGTTGATAAGGCAGACATTTGAAAGATGCGTCGCCGGTGCGCGACCGTGCGATCAGCATAAAGTTATTCAGAGTAACCAAGTTGTACGATGAAACGAGACGAGCCCGCCACCGATTGGTTTTGATCTAATAGAAGCACTCCTTCCGTTAAGGTCGGAGCTCTGTTTGCGTGTATTAGCTCTAGAATTACCACAGTCATCCAAGTAATTGTGGGTTCGTAGATCGTTCTAATGAAACATAACTGATTTAATGAGCCTTTCGCGGTTTCACCCAACCACTACTAAAAATGTGCATTTTTGATCGCATGGGAACCGCTCGCGTAAAACGCTCGCTAAATTGGCGATCTCGCTGAGACTAAGTTCTTCACGTGCCTCTCTTTCGTGCCGAACGCGACGCGGGGTGCGCGAGAAGATTTAATTTAATAAATCCAAACACGGAGCCACCGCGCCGTCGCCGACGCTACTGAAAAAGCGCGTTCTAACCGAACGCCGCGCCAAAACGTCCGAACTTTAAGCCGGGCAGAGGGATTGTACGACGAAACCGCCACAAGCACGCACATACCAACATCCGAGTCGACTCATCTCGCAGAGAGAGCGCCGCGTGTCTCGTATGCATTTGTGCGAGGACAAGAATACGCCGTCGCGACCTTACCCAGAAGAACGGGACGCTACTCCGCCGCAGACCGGGCACACGCTCGCTCGATACGAAACTCGTATCGTTAAATGCGCGACGCGTGCATCGTCACAAAGCCGGGCGGAATATGTCGGGAGCGCCGGTGAGGAAAGACCGCCGCCCGGCTCGCCGGCCAGCGGTCTCCCCCTATATAAGCGCGCCCGGCCCCGCGAGCGGCACGGATCACTGGTCCCGGCCGCACTGGTGTGCGCGCCCCGCCCCCCGAGCCGGCGCGCGGATCGGCCGCGACCCGGGCTTTTCGGGATCTCGCATTTTTCGCAATTAACGTGTACATGTCCGCGATTTTTTCTCGCTCAACGTATAGACGACCCTCAAAACTCGTCTTGTGATAGGGAAAAAAATTCGATACAAATAAATTTTCAGTTACATCAAGTACGCTACCCATCTCTCGGGCGCGCCCGGGCGGCTTTTCAGATAGAAGTACGCATCCCGTCGATCGGATGCAGTTATCTTAAAATAGTACAGAGATAAATTGCACCATTATACAGGGTGTTTCATTAAGGGTGAAGCGGTACCATATCTCAGGAATTAATAGTCCTGGAGCTTTGGGAAAAAAATCTTCTCAAGTAATGTGGTCACGAAAAATTGCTGGAAATTATTTTTAAGTATTTTTAAGAGTTTTGTCAAAAAAATTACTAATAAAGGTGTATCAAAAATACTTTTATTGCACTCTTCGGCAAATTCTGAACAATTTTTGTTAAGAATTTTTTGCTCTAGCTCTTCAAATAGAGGTGAAACGGGCGGATAAACCTTGACTTGAAAAAATGCCTGTAACTCCGGTTTGGCTTAACCGAAATGGTCGAATTTGGGCTTGTTGAAGAGAGCTTTCCTTCTTCTATCAAATGATTGTCCAGTAAGGTCATTTCGAATTTCGTGGTCACAGCTAGAGGGCGCAATTTGAAAAATTTACCTTTTATTAAAATTTTCTCCGAAATTTTAAATGCAATGGCATATTTATTCTGTTATAATCGAAAAGTAGATTAAATTTACACCGAAAAATACCCAAAGTTCAAGAAGAATAGTTGTTAACATGTTATTTGAAAGAAAAAGGTAGGTATTTGTTGTCAAATATTTCCGTGGTCAAGCATGCCATGAAATAAATTGTATTTTTGCAATTTTTCTCGCTTTTTATTCCGTTAAACGCATTTCTAATTTACTTATCTTACCTGTCGTATTATATGAAATTATCTCGGAAATTATCTAGTAAGCCATGAAACAAAATCGTTTGGTTTCAAGTGAAGCAAAAAATTAAATGTCACATGAATCAAGCTTTAATAAGTATTGTGTCAAATCTTGATTTTTGTAAATTTTGAGTTAAAATTGTGTGTTGCATTTATTAAAAAATGTGAATGCCGAAGCTTACGATATGCCTGCCGTATATTTTCAATGTTTTCAAACGATTTGGTTTCATGGCTTACTAGATGATGTCCGAGATAATTTCATATCGATACGAGATACGACAGGTAAGATAAGTAAATTAGAAATACGTTTAACGGAATAAAAAGTGAGAAAAATAGCAATTTACGAAAAACATTTATTTAATGGCATGCTTGACCACGGAAATATTTGACAACAAATACCTACCTTTTTCTTTCAAATAACATGTTAACAATGATTCTTTAGACGATAACTCCGGAACTAATGAATATATCCATTTGAACCTTGGGTATTTTTTGTTGTAAATTTAATCTACTTTTCGAATATAACAGAATAAATATGCTATTGCATTTGAAATTTCGGAGAAAATTGTAATAAAATGTAAATTTTTCAAATTGCGCCCTCTAGAGGTGACCACGAAATTCGAAATGACCTTACTGGACAATCATTTGATAGAAGAAAGAAAGCTCTCTTCAACAAGCCCAAATTCGACCAATTCGGTTAAGCCAAACCGGAGTTACAGGCATTTTTTCAAGTCAAGGTTTATCCGCCCGTTTCACCTCTATTTGAAGAGCTAGAGCAAAAAATCCTTAACAAAAATTGTTCATAATTTGCTGAAGAGTGCAACAGAAGTATTTTTTATGTACCTTTATTAGTAATTTTTTTATTTTTTTTATTAATTCGTATGCGCGGGAGCGCAGCCGTAAGGCTGCGTAATCCGTCCATGACTTGGTCCTCGACTTTGAAATTTGATCTCGTCTAAAAGACGAAAAATTCATATTTAATATTTGCGACGACTCTAGCCGTTGCGACAAAAATGAGAGGAAAAAATACCCGTGACGATTCTTTCGAAAACACCGTGTCGCTATTAATGTAGCGAAGGGTCGAGAGAACGATACGAATTGTTGATATCATAAGAGAATGTCTCTCTTAAGAGTTCCGCGAGCCTTGCGAGAAGCTCGAAACAATGTGACTTTACGAGGCGGTCAGCGTTCGCGCCGACCGACCGTCGCACGAGTCCACCGATTATCGCGCGAGGTCTCCGGTCGGCGGCGAAATCGTAGATCCTTGCCACGTCCGGCCTGACCTCTCGACAATCGAATCATCCGAATCGACGACGAGGACGTGGCGAGGCGACGCCGCGCACCCGTCATACTGTGCATCGACTGACGGACGCCGACGGCCGACGTTCCCCTCAGGGTGACCTATGGGGACGCCATTCAGACGGGCGAACGGATAGGTTTCGAGGCGAAGAAAAAAAAATAGTGGGGAGGGGACGAACCGAAGAGAAATTGTAATAAGTCGGGGGGCGAGGCGCGAGGCCGAAAACACCACAACCCAACATATTCCGGGCCGGGCGAGCCTCGAATCTTTGGCGATAGCAAGTCAGAATTATTTAATTCCTAGTTTGAAAGTCAAAATTCTGAGATAGTAATTCAGAGTTATTTAATTTTGGATTAGTTAGTCAGAATTCTGAGATAGTAAATCGGAATAATTTAATTCCGAATTAGTAATTTAGAATTCTGAGAGAGTAAGTCAGAATTACTTAATTCCGAGGTAGTAAGTCGGAATTCTAAGATTAGTAAGTCAGAATTATTTAATTCCGAGTTAGTAAGTTATAGGCGTTGTTTTGTTTATGTCCGATTTTCCCTTTTATAACTTGTTTCCGTTATTTTCCGTGGGATTCCTTATAGTCTCTTTTATTTTGGAAAGAGAAAATCGGCGGAGCGGCTCCTCAGGCGCCAGTTTTTTAGAGCGGTATGCTCCGCTGTGCTCGGATCGCTTTCAGTCAGAGAAAGTAATTTTTCCAGAGTTCTGTGGTGTGTTGAGGCTATTCTGTGGTTGAGGGTAGAGGGTACAAGTAAAAGTAGTGAGACAAATTTTACACGATTTATTCAATTACAGAAGTTTCCAGGTATGATATTTGACAATATAACAGGCTTTAAATTGACACGGCCGACCAGGAGAGGTCCACGGATCTGTAAGTGAGAAACATGCGTTTAAGCGGCTAGTTCAGGGTCTATCTCTAGCTACGTGGAACGATTAGTCAAACAGCGGTTATGTTTTTTCTTTTGCGCTGCAAGCAAGCTCATACTCTATTCAAACTAAACGCAAGTGAAACATAAACACAAGTTGTTGCATGGCTAGAGCGTGATACGCACGTGATCGGCTTACTATTGGACCTTTATTTTTTCCGATATAATTCTTTCGCTGTTTATTAATTTTTGGAGCTACGATTTGTATTAATAGTAGAAATTTGCAGGTAAGTGAATGACTATAGGTGTGCCATAAAAGTTTGTTTTTAAAGTTCTAAATACTGGGGCATATTATTTTAATATTTTATATTATAAAATTCACAGAGATCGTCCTTAATGCGGCCCTGCCTCGTATTAGCCCTCAGCTGGACCGACACTATATAGTGTCGGTCCAGCCCTCAGAATTGTTCACGTGCTTCCATCGTGTAAATGTTTACGCGCCACTTGCATTTGGTTTGAATAGAGTGTAGAGTCTCACTTATATTACTCCTATCCTATCTTTTAGTGCCGAAAACTAGGGGCTGTTTATACAGAGGTTGGTCCGGGAATTCTCGCCATTATAACATATTAACGGAGGTATTCAGGAAAATGTAGGTCGGGGGGAACAATCTAAGTCTAGATATAGTCACCAGAAACTGTATCGGCAGAAGGAGGGCCTCGTCGGCGACCGCAGCCATTTATTGCGTTGGGTGGCGCCATCTGGCGGCGAGGGCTCAGACGATCGTCCCCACCCTTCTGGCATCCAAAACGGCCCCCGGGGCTATACGGGGTTGTTGCACCCCGGACAGGTCTCGGACGGTGCATGGTCTCTCTGCGTCGGGCATGTCCCACATACCCGGTTTTCCAAAAAGAACGGCGGCTCTAGCTGCAAGTTGAGTTAGTAATTCGGTTCTACCCCTTTCCGGTGTCCCTCGTCCCTCTTGGTCAAACAAGAATTTATTATTAGGCGGCGGAATGCCGAAAAGTACTCTCAACTAAGATTTAATTAAATGCAATAGAAAAAAGAATCATTGGCGTGAATATAAAAACTCCTGAAAATAGCGCGGCGAAGAATTAAATGGGAATGAAATAAAAATGAAAATTCGCAAATTGGTAACTTCATTACAAAGTCGGAACTCTGAGATAGTACCTAAGTCAGAATAAACTAAAAAAAATTGTGGAGTGGGCCTTCTACGTCTTCGTATTATAGTACCCACCAGAGACATAGAAATAAACAAAAGACTTTTTAAATTAAATTATTTGAGAAAATTTATTAATTATTATCTCAATAATAGGTGTCGTAATAGACAGCAATGCACCAGCTACAATTTCAGATAATAAATATGTTTGTAAAATTATGAACTAATTAGAAAAGTTTTAAATAAGTTTTAAAATAACATAAATGCATTTTTACTAACACATATTTTTAACAAAATCGCCGCTCGCAAATTTTTCCACGTGGCCTTTATTTAATTTCTTCAGCTTTTCCAAAACATTTAGCAGTCTATTAGTCAAAATGACCGCAGCAGCAGCATTTATGAACTTTTTTAAGGTTATGTACCTTTTAAACCAAGGTTCGATGCCGCAAAGAATGACTGGAGCGTTTTCAACCTTTCGATTGGGCCTTTCGGTTCTTTTTCTCAAAACTGTGGAAGCTATGATGGAGGGGCACTTTTTGCAAATACATAAACTGCTGCAGTCCTAAATTATGAATTATTAATATTTAAAAAATTAATGGAGGGTACCCAACTTTTGGTATATTTTCTACATTCGCAAATTTGGTTTTAACCATCTCCTGATAATCTTCGTTTAATATTTTCATGGAAATTATAAAAGTATCTTGGTTATATTTGTTATATTTCTTGCAACTTTCAATAAATTCCATGCGATTCCTTTCGTAGCACTGCCTATGTTCATCTTTATATTTTCCAAAGGGACCCAACAACTCTTGAGAAGAACGAGATCGTTCAGGTTTTGAAATTATTTTTTTAGATATATTCGAATGTTTTAACATGTTGGTTATTTTGACGTAATTTTGACATATGTAGATAGAAAAATTTTGGCATGAATCTACTTTCAATTTGAAACTAAATTCTGGGATGTGTAATAACAAAAAAAAAAAACAGTGTTTGGTAATTTGGGCAAAACCAGGGACCCTTTAAAGTAAAAAGAGTCAGTGGGCAAAATATTTTTTCAGATATCTCCAAATTTGACCGCGTTTTTCGGATTACACCTAGAGGTCGATTATTGACATTATTGTTATTTATTATAATACTAAACTAAGCCCATTTCTAAATTACATTCCAAATTCATAACAAAATTGGCAAAAATCACTTTTTAAGTTACCTAGTTTAATAGTTAATTACACAATAGAGGTAGGTATGTTATTTACATTTTTTCAATTATTAATGTTAAATAACCTCTTCGCAAAGTTCACCACCGTTGCGTTTTCTAGTATTCCGTTCACGTACTGTAAATGAGATGAAAAGTTTTATTGTGAATTACATATTGGTTTAAATTCCTTACTTTTTGAATTTGTGTTTCCACTGACGGCTTGATGTCGGGCCATAGTAGATCTAGTGCCTCCGGTGCCATTCTTGAAATTGCCTTGTTAAATAAATCACCTATTTCTTTATCCCTCATCAAATTATCAAAGTAATTCTGAAAAGATATCAATTTTATTTTCATAACATTCATCATATTATTACGATACAATCGAACTTAACAAAACTATTAAGTTCAATTTTTGAAATTAATTATTATGGCTACATCTCCCAAAATATACATTTTGTTTTCATGCCCTACCGATATTTAAAAAAATGTTTTTGTTGACATTAATAGTTTCTCTGAAAAATAGCAGCAAAATTTGAAAATAATTTTAACATAGTGTCAGTCCAGACTAAAATAAGTAAGAGATAGTCTAGTATAACCAAAGTCTAGAGATCTAGACTATCAAAAATTCGACATTGAAATATTTTTTTTGCAAATTTAGGTCCACATAACTTGCTAAAGGAAAATGCAAATATCAACATGTTATTATCTTGTCGCAATAAGATAAATTAGCTCTAAAATATCCAAAAATATACACCTTGTATAATCTTTTCCAAGGTCCGATATATACTTTTAAAGGGAAACTCCTATTTTTGATGGAGATAAACGAAAACTGACATCGGTGTCTGAGGCTCATTTTTTATAATAAACGTAATGGCAAAAACCGCAAATCGATATCTATCACCGTTCTTGAGTTACAGAGCGTTTTTAAAAAATGAGCGTTTTTGAAAAATGTCCGTAACTTTTTTCGGGTTGAAAATTTTGTGTTTCTGTAAAAACATCCAGAAAGCATTTTTTTACGTAGAATCCAATGTTGCTATTAGATTTTTTTTTTCAAGTCAATTGTTTAAGAGTTACCGATGAAAAATATATTTTTTAAATGGAACATCCTGCATACTTTTGCATTTTTTTTATAGAGCAAAAAATTACCATTCCAAAAATATATAAAACTTCCTGATTTATTTAAGTAGTTATCAATTACTAATAGCATTTATGATTTCATGTGTATAATTGGAAGCGCGCCCTTTCAACAAGTAGGCTTTGGACGGTGAGACAATGAAAGAATCGTGGAAAAATGTTTACTGTCACCTGTCAAATTTTCAGTAAAGCTGTTTAGGCAGTGTAAAGATTTTTCTATTTTTGTGTAATTTATAAACTTTATAGGTAACATATCCAAAAATGAAATTTGACAGTTATGAAAAATGGGATATGATAGTCTGTGTTATACAATCTCAGGAAAATGCCTATCTCTGTTTAACTCGTACCTTTTCGGAATACCCTTTTCAATATTCCTTTTCGTAGTATAAATTGGTTGTTCCATCTGCATTTTCCCCACATTGTATAAAACATTTTTCATAACTTTCAAATTTCATTGTATGTTATAAAGTTCATAAGTTATCTACTCAAAAATAGAAAAATTTTTACACTGCCTAAAAAGCTTAACTGAAAATTTGACAGGTAACAGTAAACATTTTTCCACGATTGTTTCATTGTCTCACCGTCCAAAGCTTACTTGTTGAAAGGGCGCGCTTTCAATTATATTAGGTATACACATGAAATCATAAAAGCTTATAGTAATTAATAACTATTTAAGTAAACCATTAAGTGTTATATATTTTTGGAATGGTAATTTTTTACTCTATTAAAAATGCTAAAATATACAGGGTGTTCCATTTAAAAAATAATTTTTTTTCATCGGTATCTCTTAAACCATTGACTTGAAAAAAAATCTAGTAGCAGCATTGGATTCTACGTAAAAAAGTGCTTTAGGAATGTTTTTACAGAAATACAAAATTTTCAACCTGAAAAAAGTTACGGCCACTTTTCGAAAACGCACATTTTTGAAAAACGCCCTGTAACTCAAGAACAGTGGCAGATATCGATTTGCGGTTTTCGCCATTCAGTCTATCATAAAAAATGAGCCTCAGACACCGATATCAGCCGTCGTCTATCTCCGTCGAAAATAGGAGTTTCCCTTTAAAAGTGTCCAATTTGGCCCACCCTGTACATAAACAGATAAACACCTCCAATTTTTGCAGCTTCACGTCTATGCTCAGCTTCTCCACTCTGAGTTTCGCCGGCAGGTTGAACTTCAACGTGGTCGACGTGGCCACTTCCAAACCGATCAAGTTCAACCAGAACGGCCCGTCGCCGTAGATCAGGAACGTGTCCCCGAACCTGCCGTCGACCTCGTAGTCGCCGTCGACGCGCACGTACGGGAACGTCAGGTTCAGGTCGAGCTCGAACCGCAGCCCGCCCAGGTCGCGGAAGCGCTCCCTGGCCACGCGGAACTTGGAGATGTGCCGGACGGTGAGGTTGCGCGCGGCGCCCGCCAGCCGCGTCTCGTCGTGGCGCACGTCGAAGCGGACCTCGCGCACGCGCAGCGGGTCGAGCACCGGGATGCGCAGCTCGGGCACGCCGCGCAGCAGGACGCCGCGGAACTCCTCGAGGAGGGCGCGCAGCCGGTCCTCGACGCGGGCGAAGGCGCCGACCACCCGGTCGGTGATGCGCGCCGCCAGCGACACGCCGCCCCGCACCAGGCCTGCAACCACACGCCGGACTAGTCAGCATCACAGAATGTATTATAGATAGGTTAGGTTAGTATAGTTCGACGCAGGAAAGAATACGTTTCTAAAGGATGCGCGCAGCGTTGCGAGATTTCCTATACGAGCAGTCGTTATTTATTGGCGAATACAAGTTTTGAGCATATTGAAGCCGAATTTCTGAACTCTGTAATACCGAAAAAATAAAGCTCGCATCACGCGACCACTTACTCATTTTTGTTTATCATTTATTTTCAACGCGGTGTAAAAAAACACCTATTATATGTTTTTCAACATCGTCGCGTCTTCCATCGCCTTTGAAATACGGCAATAAAGCACTTCAGCCGGCGAACCGGCCGACAAAACCAGTTAGCCAACGCGTTTTGTGCCTGTTTCTACAGTACGTAAAGTTAACTGCGTATTTGGGCTACCACACAGCGCTCACCTTTTCGGACGCCGCCGGCGCCGGCAAGCTTGGCAGAGAGCTCAGTGGCGTTTCGTATGTTTGGGAGTTAACATGCGCAAAGTGAGTATTATGAAAATTAAGTCGGTGAGTTACACAAAATTGAGCTACGCCCCAGAACTGTGATAATTCTATAATATTTACGAGTTCTTCCCCCTTGCGTAGCACGCATTCAGCCGTAATTAGGAGGACTATATGGTTTAAATGAAGTTACTTGGAACGCATAAAAACCTTTGAATTTTATACGGGTGATTTCTGCTGATAAGTCTGGTATTTTGTCAGTAGCAGAGCGTGGTAATTGCTATGAAATAGATCGCGCCCCGTATATCACTGTCTGTCAAGTGAGTTCATTTATATTTTACCTGGGTAGCTCGAGAACAGGCGCCAGGTGCCTCGGCAATAAAATACGAGACAAAACACTTTTTTGACTATATTAAACCGCACCTGGTATTAGTAGTGAAAAGAGATGAAGGAGACAGAGAAGATAGATCAGTGGCGTAACTAAGGAAAAATAGGCCAGTGTTCAAAATATCAGGTGGACCCCCGTGCTTTTTTATGTTTGAAAGTGGTGTAACAATGACAAACATTGTACAGAATGTCCCATTTTCGATACTTTTGCAAGTTATATTTATATTTTGAAATTCTTACCTCCTAGTAAAAACCCGTGTACGCTACTGAATTCTACATGAAAAATCTATAACGGTCGATTTTTGCCATTTCAAGAAGTTAGCGTATAACGGATATAGGGGGGGGGGTGCCTGAAAATGGCAAATATTTAAAATCACCTTGTGTTTAAAAAACTAAGGAGGCCACAAGAAAATTATGTATACGAGCCTGGCTTTTTATGAAAAAGTAAGTCAGTGTCCCGAAAACCGCAACTCCCTATTTCTAAAAATAAACAAGATACCTCGCAAAAGTATCGAAAATGGGACACCCTGTAGGTGCATAGAGAATAGCTCGAAAAACGCCATTTTATAGGTCATGTTGAATCACCATGTACGTTCTATACAGGGTGATCCGAACTCGACGCCCCAGGCCTACTGCGGGAACACGAAGACTGAAAATAAAATTTCGAACAGGGGCTCTTAAATGGAATGGAATGAAAAACATGGAATTTTTTCTATTCACTAGAATCATTTTTCCGAAATCTAGCTATCCATAAAAACAATTGCGATAGCCAGAAATTATTTAAGAATATGTTAGGGTGCCTTGTGCACTATTAAATTTGTTCGAGTGGAGTATTTTTTAAATTGTTGTATTGTGCTTGTTACTGACCTATAAAAGTTGTTGAGAATGATAAAGAATTTCAATATTTAAGAAAAAATAGTATGTTTCTGGGGAAAAATATTGATGACGTCACAGCGGCCATTTCCCCAAACAACAAAAAAGCTAATTTTCGGTCATAATTGGGCCTTATAGTATGTCCCATTTAAGAACCCCTGTTCGAAATTCTATTGCCAATTTTCGTGTTGGTAAATTGTCTTTTCTTCAGTCCGAGATTAGTTTTAGCTGATAGTAGATTATAATAATTCAGAAAAAATAGTACCCCAGTGTGAAACGTTTGGTAAAATTGATAGAGGCCTGTTTTGAATAAAGTGGCGTATACAGATTTTTTTCTAAAAAAATCGCTAATGTGACCTATTAAATCGCACAATAACAAATAAATTTTTACCAGACTCATACCATAGATATAGATACTGTTCTTTTTGCTAGATAGTTCTTATTGAAAGTCTCTCAATTAAATTTATCTCTAAATATGTGCCATACATAGGCGCCGACTTCTCAAAATTTGGCTGGGTGCCCAAGGTATACAACCTCCCCCCAAAATGTTATTTAATTTTTTTTATTTGTAAATATAAAAGAAAAGTACATAACAAAAAACGAACAGTTATCATCCTGATGATTAAAAATCACAACGTAAATAGAATGAAATAAAATAAAGGTGTTTTTATAAGAAAGGCCTCGTTTTAAAATTCAGCGGACTCTCATCCCGATGAATCAGCTGGATATCTGTCTCTTACTCCTCCAAAGGGAAACAAGTGAGAGGGAGATATCAGCTGATTCATCCGGATGAGAGTCCGCTGAATTCAGCGCCGGTTTTAGCTTGAAGTTTAAAAAACGCCTTATCTTTTGCCCAAAAAGCCCAAAAAGCTAAACTTTTTAGTTGGGAGGTAGTCAAAAATTAAAAAAATAATAATAATAAATCGAATCTTTGTGGTACAAAATTGCGCCGCAGGCGACAATTTTTCAAATATTCAAGGTCAAACCGTTTAAATTATGGAAAAGAAATTCCAAGCAAATCATATTCTTGTTAATTTTTTTGTTTACTATGACTCGTAACATTTGTAGCCAAGAAGTCCTATTCAGTCTTTTTTTATAGAACAACTGTGACCAATAGAAATTTGAAAATTTGTTTTAGTGTGAGCCCGTAAAAATCATATTGCTTTTTAAACCGGCTATACAAAATAAAGCAGAGGTGTTTGGTTACTAAAATGCGCAAAAGGCGAAATTTTTTAGAAATATAAAGCACAGATAGTTTAAAAGAGGTATAGAAAATTACAAAATCATAACAGTATAATGTATTTTTCGTCTTTTTTCAATGTAGGGGGCTTGAACCCCCAAGCCATAAGCCAAGTCTCGTGGAATCAGTACCTAGTTAGCTACTTGACAATAATAAGTATATTTTTCAATAAATGTATCTATGTTACACATTATTACATGACAATTTTCCAATTTATATTCAATCAAAATTTTTATTTTCGTCCAAAAATCCAGGGGAAGAGTAAAATCTTCAACGTACAGATGAATAAGATGATGAATAGGAGAACGTTTCAGATGTTATGTTTGCAGACAACGATCAAAATGAAGGTGTCGCGTCGTGAGCGACATAGCAACAAAATGTGATATATTTTTAGTTATTAGACCAGCTTATACCGCCTCCTAAAATTAACCACCGGGTGCTATTAGCGCCCTAGCACCCTCCTAAAACCGGCGCTGGCTGAATTTGGAGACGCGATCTTTAAACAAAAACAAACAAAAAACAAAACAAAAACAAAAAACGATTAGTTATCTAACTTTGCGTAAATAACGCAAAAGTGCTTAGTCTTATGGAACATTTGACATATAATATTTTCAAATTGTTTAGTTGTCACCTTTGCTTGAGCTTCCAACAACTGGCCAAATTTTTGGCCGGGTGCTCGAGCCCCGGAGAACCCGCGGAGTCGGCGCCTATGGTGCCATATACCTATTATCGTGTTTTTAAATTATTTTCAATTTGGTTCTCAGAAATAAAAAATACCAACTAGATTAATTACATAAGCATTATTAATAGTATCTAGTTGCTACCTTCGAGTATAAATTAAAATCAACCAAGTTATTTACTCCGTGGCATGAAAATTTCTACCTTGAAATCAACAAGACGTCGCGTCGATTTGTTTCGTTTCACTTGCAAAATCGATGGCATTAAATAAAAACTTGATTTGCGTCTATACTGTCTAGTCGCTTATTTTTTCTATTTGCCTAAGTATTCACCTACCGAAAGTCGTATTTGTCACTCTGTTAAGAAGATCCGCGAATCTCGGCACTTTTATATCAAACTCCAATTGACTTTTTACACTGACGAACGAGAATCCCAACAAGCACAACGTCCAAACATTTCGCATTTTCATTTTTGTTAATTCACTTTTGAAACCCTTGCACTAAAGTTGGACAGTCACTCACAAAGCCATGATAATATTATAACGACACTCACTTTCGCGCTGCGAATTTGCTAGAAATAAACCGGCATTGCAGCGTAGGTATAGATTAGATCTAACTTTTATCCAAGAACTTCGGCGTACAATGTTCGTGCAGCCGGTTATTTTTTATTTTTCTCAAATCGCTCATGCATCAAGCGTTGCGGCCACTGAATCGTTTAGTTTTGAATCGCGAAAATGGGTTTTTTTATACGCCAGGGAATTTTCGTACATCATCAATTGTTCCGCTCACGCGTATTTGTTAAAGTGACTTTCCATGTACTGATCAATTATTATCATTTTAAACGTATTACACAACCAATTGGCACTGTTTATTTTGTTATCAGGGTTCGATTTTTGAACGGAATAGGTGATGATGAGTAATTCAACCCGTTAATGTGCGTATGTTTTGAAAAGGAGCGATTCGACACAAACTCTGGTCCCAGGTCCCACGATTGCGAACAATGGTTTTCACTTTCTATATTATGATTGTTGTAAGCGCACCTACGTGCCGAGCACACGAATGCAATTTAACGGGTCAAATCTTGATCGAAACTGATTTTTACGAGGAATAAAAAAATGAAAAATGGTCGATAAAGTCAGTGGCAAATCTCGCTTAGAATCATGAACACATCGATCTTGGTGCTCCTGTTTTTTGCCAAAGTCACCCATGCCGCTTTTACCATCCCCACCCCGGGGGGTGCCGTGGGCGCCCTCCTCTTGCCGATCGACGCTATAAAATATGTAACCCGTAAGTAAAGTCATCATTGGACATATCGAGAACAGGAAAAAATACAACAAAATAATAATAAGTTACAAATCTTTACTTTTGGAGGTAGCTTTAGAATTTGTACAAGGTAAGCGAAACTCACGTCCCAGGCCTGCTAAGGTCCAATTATGAATTATGACTGAAAATTTGCTCTTTGTTTTTTTTTTTGGGAAAATGGCCGCCGTGGCATGTTCGATATTTTTTCTCCGAAAACGTAAATCCGGTAAGTATATGGCAATCTGGCGGTATCAGGTAGGGGACGTCAAAAATCTCAATAGTTAATGAGATACAGAGCGTTGTAGTTCTTTTTTTTTTAATTGAATTATAGCTACATCTCCCAAAGTAATCAAGCTGCTGAACTGAAATTTGGCACCGCTATGTTTTTGGGGATGGAGAATAAGCTGAAAATGTCAGTTTCGCCGTATCTCACCGAGGGAGCCACTTGCGCCGTTTTTGGATCGTGCTTTTACTTGTAACTTTTTTGGGGATATCTTTTCTTTTTGGTCCTGCAGGTCCGCCATTTTAGTGCATCCATTCATTCTGCAACAAAGAGGTAGGTACGCTTGTTTCATAACGATCAAATCAACCGTTTGCGTTGATATCGGCAAAACGTGCCTCAAAACACCAGTCGACTTCAATATTCGAAACATACAATTTTCACCTACCGCTTTCAAGCGTTACAGATCAACTGTATCTACACTATCTACCATTTAAAGTAAGAAAAAAATCCCTAAGAACAACGAACCAAAAATTATTCGCTTACAAAATGGAAAGGATTGAATTTGACAAAATTTGGACACCCTATTTCAAGAAAACCAATGATGTTTTGAGAAATGCCCTTTTGGCATTTTTCTTCAAGCTCAACCGAAATACATATTTTGAAATCTCCTACCTGATTCCGAGAAACTGCCCTATACTTACCGGACACCCTGTATATTGCAAGTCCTTAACATTCACAACAACTTTTGAAGAAAAAGATTTTCCGTATACCTAATTTATTATTCAAAATCTACAGGGTCAAATATATGTAAAAAAATCATGGATTTTTTTCTAATCACCAAGATCGGTTTTCCAAAATCTAGGAAACAATAATTGATAGTCAGAAATTATTTAATAGTATATTAGTATGTTAGGGTGCCTTGTGCACCCTTAAATTTATTTAACTGGAATATTTTTAAGATTTTTGAATAGTGCTTGTTACTAACTTGGTTGCTATTATTATTTGTGACAAAAGAAAAAATAAAAAATATTCCAGTTGAATAAATTGAAAAGTGTACATTGTACAAGGCTCCCTAATATATTCTTAAATAATTTCTACCAGTTGTTTCCATGGCTAGCTAGATTATGAAAAACCGACATAATTGGACATTAGTATGTCCCATTTAAAAACCCCTTTTCCAAATTTTATTTTCAGTTTTCGTGTTCTAGCAGTAAGCGTGGGACTTGGAGTTTCGCTTACCCTGTCCCTGTACAATGTACCTACCTACAGGTATATTTTGAGGTATCTCTGCAGCATAAATGAAAGTAAAAAGAATAAAATCAGAATCTACTATTAGATAACATCAGATCTTTTACGAAGTTTCTAAAACCAAGGGACTAAAAGGCCACTTTTAATCCTGAGAGTGAAAATAACAAATAACTGTAGGGATCAAAGGGCACTTTAGTCACGTGGTAAGTAAAGGGTTCCAATAAGAATGATATGATTTTGAGACGATGTGGTAACTATGGTAACAAAGTTATACTTATATCTGTCATTAGTTATCATTATTTATGTTCAGTCACCGCCGACTCTAGAAAAATCCCTGAAGTTGAGAAAGTTGGCAACTTGGCTTGTGGGTCTGCGCTGCGCGGCTTGGCCTGTCACTCCTTGTCTGTTGATTTTACAAGAAATTTATCAGAATTAATTTGAATAGTGCGGGTAGTGCTATCGTCGCCAGATTGCTACGACGAGGCAGTGCGTCTCTGGGTGGAAACAGACAGCCCGAATTTGTTTTGTTTGTGAAATAATGAAACATTTCTCTATAGGTTCGAAGTGAACAATCGTTCCTTTATGATTATTTCCAGCCTCAAGATGCCTAGAACCGTCGAGGGAAGCTATAACCTGGCTGTAAGTCAAATCGTAATAATATAACTTGAAGTAGCTAAGGTTTTTTTGCTTGACAGCAAGCGGTCAACTTGTATTCGTTTTGGGCTTTCCAACGGGCGAAAATTTAAGAATAAAATGATTAAGGGCCAATTGCATAGACAAACTAAAGTACCCTATAAAATTAAAGAAGCTTTCTAACAATCCAGTCATTGTTTGGTATTTTTGCAAAAATTTCTTTACCTGATGTTAAAGTCAAAAGATAATTCAGTTGAATGTATTATGAAATTGACCCTAAGTGCCATTTCAATCAGAAGAGATTATTCTCCTTCACAACATGCTTGTTGTTTGTATTTTTATGAAAAATTAACTATAAAGGAATATAGGTAATCATTATTTGCTTGATGGCGCACTTTGCGAAAAATTCTCACAAAAATTCGACTTACAACAAAATGTCGTCCCCTCTAGTTGTCCAAATTTACCATATTATTTGTCGGAAATGTAGCTATCCACACCAGAAATCGTACTTATTATAAATACTTATAGTTCTGTGTATATTTTGTTACTTGTTACTGGTTTTATTGTCTGTTAAACAAACGTATTATCTACTTACCTACTTAGGTACCCAATTATTGAAAGAAAGTTCACAAATGTATCCAATTATAATTAAAAAGAGAGTTGAACATTTATTAGAAAAGATAAACTAAGCCAAAGTGCAGACTGCTCTATACTGCATAGACCCGTTGAACCGTCCCACTGCGGCGTTGCCACATGTTTGCACAGGGCTTGTAAGCTTGAGAAGGTTAAATACGCGCTTATTATACAAAGATGCTATGAAAATAGACGTTTTGTAAAGTCAAGATGCACACTACTACTTAGAGATAATTTAAAAAGTTTGGTTGTTTATAAGATATTATTTATTTTTAATTTAATTTCAAAATCATATCATCTCTGGTGGAGAACCCTTTATTACGGTGTCTTTTCACCGCAGGGAGAACTCACGCAAATGCGTAAGAAAATGTATGTACATACCTAACCCGAAGTTCAAAGAACAATATTAGCCTCCTCCAAACCTAGGGCACAGCTTACCTGGGGTAAGCCGTGCCCAGGGCGTAGTTGTTATTCCGCCACCGCTTCCAGGCAACCTGCAGGTGATCCCCACCCTGACTGAGCCGCTGGTCGAGTCCGTCTCGGCGGTGGCGAGCGGCTACATGCGTCGCGGCGCCGCCAAGGGCCCCGAACTGGGCCGCCGCGCGTCCTCGCTGTTCGGCGAGTGCGTGCGCTTCGCGGCGTGGCGCGCCATGAAGGGCTTCAGGCCCATGGTGAAGCCCCGGCTGGGCCTGGTGGCCGGCATCGGCTTCGACCTGGTCGAGGGCTCGCTGCACCCCACCGACCTCGACTGCGTGCAGAGGACCGACTACGAGAAGGAGGGACAGCGACGATGGTTTTAGGTTACGCGTTTCTTTTATTTGTGATCAATAAATATCTACTGTTTCCTGCGCGTGGTTATCGTTTAATATCCATTTCAACTTGTGGCGAATTCGCTGGGGTTTAACATGGTGCGAAACGGCGATTTTTGGAACGATTTTTTTTATGTCGGTCATAGCGTTGTTCATTACAGTGATTATCGAATTTAAAAACGAAATTCGTAGATGTGATGTGAGTATACCCTTGATAAATAATTATCATTCCCATTAATATTTTTCGAAACAATTTTTTTAGGACTTCCGTATATTCATCGAACTCGAGAACTGCACATCTACATCTCGATGCTCGAAATCTTCGCATCAGATGCTCCTCTTATTATAACTGCAACGGTATATTTATTTTGCGAGTTTTTTTTTCTTATTAAATTTTCTAATCCTCACTATTTACAAGTAATTGACATTTTGATACCCATTCATAAAGGAGAGTTTAAGTTATGCTTCAAAAATCCCAATTCTATGGTACCCAATCTTAATTAATATAAAAATATATATAACATACCTATGTTTATGTGTTTTTTAAATATTCAGTATGGTAGGTACAGCCAATTTTAAAATTTATTGCAAAAATTAAGGGTAAAAAATGATATTACTTCCGTTCCTGATACTATCAAAAAACAAGCAAAAAGTTGACCAGCGACCGTATAAAATAAGAAAGAAGTCATAAAAACAACTTTGGTATCTTAGTTTTGTCGAACACGCTACAGAAACTGCTTGCCTATTCGCTTGCGGTATTATTAAATTAGTTGTCAGTGTTGAGTTTTGCTAACTGCAATTCAAATTCAAAAGATGGTTTATTTAACCAAAATGCATAAAATAACAATATTTCTACAAATGATTAATTACAGACATTTTACACGATTAGGCAAATGTTGCTCGCTACATACTTTTATTTAACTTGCCCTATTAGCGCCTATGTTCATATGTCTGTAGGTGACAATACAATATGCAACACTCGATATTGTAATACTTTCAAATTGGTCCGTCGCCACAAGATGGCAGATGATGTATTTTTTGTCAACCCCCTTAATATGGGTATCAAATGAAAAGATTGAAGAGTAGAAAACGATAAAGTTAGTGACATCACACTAAATTCAATATGGCCGCCGCTCCAACACGGCGGATTACATTTTCTTTTCAACCCCCATAATATCGGTATGAAATGAAAGGGCTGAAGAGTAGAAAACGATAAGGTGAGTGACGTCATACTAAATCGAATAGGGAGGATCGCCCAAGATGATGGACTAAATTTTTTTTTACTACTAACCTGAGAAATCGCCATTATTTACCTCATTCCTTTAATGAGAAGTAATATTTCTCTACCTAGGTAAATAATGATAATAAAAAAATACCCAGGTAAATAATGAAAAATTTTCTATGTGACATTTACAAATTAGTGTCATTTTATCAGCTTGACAACTGAACTCCCAGGCTACTTGATATTTTGAAGTATTTGAAAAAAGCGAGAAATGACTAAAATATGGTAATATTTCAATGTTAGTAGTAAAAAAAATTCTATATACACTTCGGTTGAGAAGGCCATTATTTACCTCGCATATATCCTTCGGCGCTACGCGCCTCAGAATATAAAAATGCTCGGTAAATAATGGCTCACTTCTCAACCTAGGTGTGCAGGGTGATTCAGTTTTAATCTACAACACTTCAACAGGTGATAGAAAACCAAAAAATAACCGCACTTTCTTCTATAAACTATATCATTTTAAGGACTTATAAAAAAGTTACAGGGTGTTAAAGTTGCAAGAAATATGTGGAATTTATTGAATATTTTACAAACTAGCTGAGATATTTAAGTCATATTTGGTACACGTTATAACGGCATGGGTTAGCATAAAACCTGTTAATATCAAACATCTTGAACAACCAGTGGCTTAGAAATGGGTAATTAGTATAATTTATTTTAGAAAAAAAAATAGAACCACCTTGTATAGCAATAACATGTATTCAAATTCTTATGTAAATTTTTATTGTAAACAAAAACGTTCTCTTAGCAACAGGTGTGTTGAAGTGTTGCAGATTAAAACTGAATCACCCTGTATAATATACTATTACCACCCTTCTGACATGGGAATCAAATAGGTACTAAAAAGCACAAAATAAAATAAAAAATTAAACTTTTTAAAAAGCTTCTATTTAAACCAAGTACTAAAACGGATAAAATAAGTTTAGATTTCTGTTAAGATAATTCAATGCAAAACTGCGACAAACTTTTTAAATCAAAAACTATTCTCGCGAAATGTTCATAAAAATAGGTAGGTACCAATTAATTCTATCGCAGAGTTATTGGTTGATAAGCAAGTACATGCCAAAGTATTTAAATATCTTCTTTACAATTCGCGCGACAAGCTTTTTGATCTAAAAAAGCTTGTCGCAGTTTTGCATTGAATTGTCTTGACGAAAACCTAAACTAAACTTATTTTAGTATTATAGCTGAAATAAAAGCTGTTTTTTAATTTTATTTTTTATATTTTTACCAATAATTGTTTTAAAACCATAGTATTTTTGAATTAGAATGTAACGACCTTTCAAATGAGCTATCACAAACCATAACTTTCAATTTAAAAAATTGGGGGTTGGAGCTGCCACTCAACATAGGGGGTTGATTTTGGAAATAAAAATTTTGGATACGTTGTATGTCATTTTATAATCTAAAATTGACGTATTTCGTCATTTACTTGAGATGTGTCAAAATATGAAGGTATTGAATTTATTCCATTTGGCTGTTCCACACTGTATACAGTCATGATGTAAAAAATGTCAACCATATTATTATAGTGGGGGAGGCCCGCTACTTAGTTATAATAAAAACATACGAACAATTTCATTCTACTATTTATTTATTTATTTTATTTTATTATGAAATGAGCGTTTTATTATTATTCTATTATTATATTAATTATTATTAATTATTATTATATTAATTAATATTATAATTAATATAATAACTCAAAATGAAAAATTATAAAATTTCGTTTTTTTCATAATACCAATAGATACTAGCACAGCCGAAGTAACTACTCTAAAACGCCTGTCTTAAGTTCCTCCCTTTTCGGAAAAGCAATTTCGTAGGGTTCTTTCGACTCTTCCACTACGAACACGGAACCATTCTGTCCTTTTTGAATAGCTTTTACGACAGCTTTTCCAACACATTCGGCTCTAAAATAAGAAGAGAAACGAACACAGAAAATGACAATAACAATCAGCCTTGTCTTATCTATCTTACGACTGAACCGTCTCGTAAAAATTTTTGTAATTCTTCTTGGCCATCTGGAGTAATTCCTCTGACAAAACGGAGTTTCTGCCTATTTGAGTCGTCGTGGGACCTGGACAAATAGTGACAACCTTCACGTTGGTTCTCTGGTACGTTTCGGGACACCCAAAGGCCTGCCCTATTCCCAAAATGGCCCTTTTAGTGGCCCCGTACACCGGCGTGACACCTGAAGGGTGCAGGGCGTTTGTCGAAGAGATGTTGACTATGACTCCTTCGTTCGATTGCCTGTATTTGGGCAGGTACTCGTTAAGGGCCATGTATGTGCCCCTTACCGTAGCTTTCTGCAAAAACACAGAGGATTGTCTACATTTTCCATCAGCATTAATCCTGAATATACTCATATTAAGAAGTTGTTAATAATCACTTACTCATATATTTCATACTTACGAAATTTACGTCTATCATTTTTTCCCAGTCCACCTCATTTACAATTCCAGCGTTATTTATCACAATATCGAGACATTTTAATAGCGTCACAGTTTGCTCAAAGGCGCCTAAAACAAATATCACAATCTACAAGAAAACTTTACATACAAAACCTCACCTTTAAATTGTTTTTTACAAGTTATGTCTGCTTTAATAAATATTACTCTGTCTCCATAGCTTCTCTTTAGATCTTCTGTCACCTTCAAGCCACTGGATTCATCCGAATCGATTATACTGACTCCCTATTAAAAAAAAATATATATAAGAATCTACAAACAGTTTTGTAAATATATTACCATAATTCCATTTTTTAAAAGTTCTTGAACCGTGGCTAGTCCAATTCCACTTGCACCACCAGTAACTAGTGCACATTTTCCGTTTAGATCAAACATCGTCGATTTAATTTATTACGACGAATGACGACTACAACTTTACTGCCAGCTATGACTTTGCATTATCTAATTTATCTCTGCGATCTTAGTAAATACGGCACTTCAAAAACAAGTAGATAGGTACAACGGATGAATTTTCATTTTCTTGCAAGCTTCACCTGTTAGTATGTGTTGGTCGAATCTTGCAAGCTGAATTAGAACCACTTCCTGACATCCGATTGAGCTGAAATTTTGCATACACCTTTAGTTCCGGTGGCAATACAAAATGCAATACTCAATATTGTAATACTTTCAAAATGGCCGCCGCTCCAAGATGGAGGATGATGTATTTTTTTAACCCCCTTAATATGGGTATCAAATGAAAGGGCTTGAAAAGTACAAAACGATAAAGTTAGTGACATCACACTAAATTCAATATGGCAGCCGCTCCAAGATGGCGGATTACCTATTTGATACTCAACATGGGTATCAAATGAAAGGGCTCGAAGGGTAGAAAACAATAAGGTGAATGACTTCATACGAAATCCAATATGGCGGCCGCCCCAAGATGAAGATGGCGGACTAAATTTATTTACCACCCTCCTGACATGGGAATCAAATAGGTACTAAAAAGCACAAAATAAAATTGAAAATACAAAACCTTTTTAAAAACAAGCTTTCATTTAAACCATGTACTAAAACGAATAAAATAAGTTTAGGTTTTCGTTAAGATAATTCAATTCCAAATTGCGACAAGTTTTGCAAATTGAAAAGCTTGTCGTGCGAATTGTAAAGAAAAGAATGCATACTTTGGCAAATAGGTACTTGCTTATCAACCAATTACTGTCCAATAAATTAATTGTTAAGTACCTACTTTCATCAACATTTCGCGCGACAAGCTTTTCAACTTGCAAAAACTTGTCGCAATTTGGAATTGAACTATCTTAACGAAAACCTAAACTTATTGTATTCGTTTTAGTACATGGCTTAAATAAAAGCTTGTTTTTAAATTTTCATTTTTTTTATTTACGAACAAAATTATTATCGCATCGCTAATAATTATTTATAAAATGCATTCCTTCGTAAATCACATTTTAATTTTTTATTGCAATTTGAAATATGTGATGATCTAATTATTTAAATAAAATTGTCTTAATTATGCCGACACACTTACGAGCTAAGGTACACAATTCCAGGCATTTAAAAAACCGCAGACTTGACCCTGTACCCTGATTCACCGAGAAAAATAACTCATTATATTCGAGTCCTGCTTGGCAATGGAGGCGAAGTAATAATAAATAAACGAAGAACGAAATTTCGCAATAAGTAATGCGGCACACAATGGGCTAGGGCCGGCCTGGACATTCTTTCGGTTTTAAGGATTTCGTTTTGTTAACCGCAATTAGCATGTATGTCCAGCGCACACTTGATCAACAATTAAATGTTACTTGAAAGCTTCGAGGCTTTGGCAGATGCCCCACCTTCGCGCTCGCAATGCTGTTAGGTATTCCCTGTCCCTGGTTCCGAAAAGTTTTAGGCTTTCCCATAAAAATGAACAATAAAATACAGTAGGAAGTTACCTATACCTAACCTAATATAGTATGTTTTTATGTTGTTTGACTTGCAATTATTTTTGAAACAATAATTATTAAACCAAAAGTTACTTTATGAAAATAAGACACTAAAAAATCGGGTGTTACTTTTGCCGCTATAATTTTTCGTTGCGTGAACTTTGACACTGGGTGCTTGCCTGCAGGCCTTTTTCCTTGACGATCGGTACCGCCGCACTCACAATGATGGTACGTACTACTCCCACCTGGCCGTAGGTTCTCACGTGCATTACTGAAGACAACAAACACACACACACATACAAACACACCAACTGTTAGTACCGCCCGTTGGTGGTTCCCTGCGAAATGTGCGGTCGGTACAGTTTCGTCCTGGCGCTACTCTGTTCGATTTCCGACAGTTCCCCGCAACTGGACATTCCCAGGCACCAAAACAGCAACCCCAGCTTCTCGCCGAACCCGAACTACAACCCCTATCAGTACCAGTACGACAGGGGGCAGGGTAACGTGGACGTTAACAGGTACGACGTGCAGGAACCCAGGAACGACTTAGGCGACCCGCCCAGGACTTACCAGGGCAGGAATTACGACGACAGAGGGTACCAGGAAAACGGCAGAGGTTTCCAAAATGACAATCGGTATCCCGCAAATGACAGAAGGACGTACAGAGGTGACGTTAGAGGACTTTTGCAAGCGCTGGATGTTCAAGCGTCTCAACAGTGCACGAATAATGTTGCGGCCCAGTGGAATTTTGAAACGAATGTGAATGAAGCGACTCAAGTGGAAGCGGTAAGGGTAGATATACTGAAAACGTTATTTAGACTCGAAATATTGGAGTCGATTTTATATAATAATGTCGCCGATGATGTTTCTTTCCCAACGCAGTAAATGTACAATGGCGTGAATGTTGCCTTGTTGCTCTCTATTCGATTTTTTTCTCATAGTCAAGACTTCCTGCTTAAAGACGTTCTGAAACGATTTCACTAATTCAGCACACATTCGATAGTTATATTTCGATAAAATAACGTGTTCTTCAACAGGATGATCGTTTAAATTATCAATTCTTAATTGTTGCCGAAAAAAATTAAAATAATCAAGAAAGATATATTTTCATAAAGAAAAAAAAATTTTTCCATAGCTTTTGACTGTCTTTTTTTATTTATTTACAAAAATACCTAATTTTAAATTTTTTACTAAGATACTAAACAAAATAAACAACTCTTTCTAAATATCAACTAAAATGCTGTACCTAACTTCTTTAAATATAAACAAAAAACCATTTTTTTCCATAGCAATTTTTGTTCTACAAATGTGCATTGTGCACAGCAGGTGTATCAACCAAGGTATTGCATTAATGACAGACATGATAACTAAGTAGGACAAGCCGATATACAAATTGTGCGGGGATATTTAAGCTTTTTTTCAAACTTTCACCAATTTTTGTACGAAATAAATTAATTTTGGAGGATTAGCACTTTTAATCCTTGTTGAATTTGAAGAGATGTCCATGACACAGCAATAATTTTTTCTACTCGCTAATTTCTTTGGATTAGCCACATGTTTCAAACACAAATGAGTCGACCATTTATCCATGGGAATGGTCCACGGCCACTCCCATAGATTACACAATAATTATAACTATCCATAAATTCAAACCATTGTCTTTTTATTATGTTCGTATTTTCAAGTTTACTTCAAAACTATGTAAATTATTATTAAGTAAAGAAAATTTCTGCATGCACGTTATTAATATTTTTCGTAGTTCGTAGATACTACTTACAGGGTGTAGAAAAAATTGAAGAGAAGATGGTACTATTCGAAATAAGAAAAAAGTGATCTCTTGGGACCTACAATCTTTTAAATGTGCATGAGAAAATAAAAATATTTAATACCAGAAAATATTTTGCTCTAGAAATCTCAAATTTTGTGCATTTAAGTTGTTTTCATCTAGTTCTCTGATGGGGTGGGGCTTTTAAGTATCATATCCATATTTTTTACCCTTATTCTGAAATACGATGTCGTATACGTAGGTACACTATAAGTCGATAACCAGAAATTATTATAATTATTAATGGTAGTTAAGTGATCCTTGGATGATTCAAAAATGGACTTAGATCACTATAAGCTAATTAATATGATCATCAGCGAGGCAATTTGATGACTACGTTCTGTAAATTAATTTCTAATTAAATATTGTCATATTGTTATCATCCGGAAAACAGTTTATGTTTAATATAATAATATACTGTAGACTAAAGGAGACATACCTAATAGATTTACACAGATTATTGAAACCGCCCCCCAAAAATTCTGTTTTACACCAACTTTCAAACTTTCATTTTGCAACGAAAACAAATTAAAACAGATAAATTTTAATATCTTAAAAGACCTAGGACTAAGTTGAGGTATGTAGGTACCTTACCTATAGGTATTTGGTATCTTAATTTAGTTATTAGTTTAATTGTATTCAAAATATTTGATGTACTTCGCGGAAATGTGAAAATGGCAGTGTAGATGTAAGGTGAAAACTATGGAAATGCCCCATCTTTATAATGTTGACAAAAAGAAAGGGACCTAACCTTGAAGATTGCAATCCGTGTTGCGGTTTGCATTTCCTCTTATTTCACCACGAAAATCTAAGTCTAATTCATCTAATTTTCCAGTAGATTTGCAACCTTGACAATCGTACGACATCCTTATAAACCATATCCGTTTTAAAAAGGATGTTTAATTTTTTTCGAAACAGACAAATAAGCTTTTATGCATATGCGATTATTTTGTGAATTGTAATGAAGGAACATATAAATATAACTTTTGAATTTTTCCCACAGTAGTTGCCCCTCGATGTTCAAGGTCGTTTTTATTTGTAAAAAAAAACTAATTATTTTCTGCAGCTTAATTAAAAATTTTTCATTTCATTCATTGCCATCAAAATTTTTTAAACAAGGACATGAGGGCACCTACACATTTGACAAATTTTCTCTCAATGATGTGAAAAGATAAAACATCCCGTATACTTTGTTGTGGGAAAATGTGTACCTATTTCTTGTTAATTTATAAATATGTAGGTATTCATATTTTGTTGCGCCTTCATCACGCGTTACCTATTACAAATGCATTTTCTGAGAATGCATGAGATGTTCTACAATAATTAATTGCTTGCTGTTGTGCACCAAATCAGATGGCACACCCTTATCTTGTTTAACAATAATAATAATAATAATAATACAATTTTGCTTGGAAATATTTTGCTGTAATGTTTTGATTTTCAGCTCAACGCCCAGCAAGTGTACTCCAACTTCCAGCACGGCGTGTGGGAGTTGCTGAACACAGTAGGCAATGTCAACAACATACCGGACGCCCAAACTTACAGACAAATCAGGTACTACTCCGTCGTTGGACCAGCCGCGTTAGCACCAGACCAAATAGACAGGGTAAGAACTACTACTTCCTTATATTATTCTTTGTCTATCGGTATTCCTTAACATTCAAATTAAAACAACAGAGGACGCGGTGTTGTTTTTTCAACTCGCTTTTATGGAATGCCTCTATAATTGTAATTATGGCGAATCGTGACTTAGGTGCGAATGGGATACCTAGTATTATGGTTTTGAAAATACTGGGTTGTACCTACAAAATTTATCCCCGTGATAATATTAAGTTTGTCACCGGTGGTGGAGATACTTACTTACTTTCTTAAGATACCTAAACGGTTTAAAACTAAAACATTTACTATTTACTTATAGTGAAGACAAAATTAATGTCACGCTGTTTCTTGCAAAGCAAGACTTAAGTCAGTAAGTTAATAATTGAAAAAGTTACTCTGTATAGTCTGTTTAAACTAAGAAACGCACTTTTTCCACCTTAATAAGTCTTATTTATGAAGCAAACATTTCAGTTAGTTGTTGAGATATAGCCTGAAATAACTAAATACAATCAAATTGGCCAGGGAACCACGATAGACAGTAAAAACCATAGTTATCGTGACTATGGTAAAAACAGCCACTGGGAAGTTTTTTGTTTTAAATTAAAAGCTGCATTAAATAAAGCAACCAGGCGATGTATTTTTTTAACTTTGACAACCTGTATTTTGAAAACGAATGGCAATACAACTGAAGCACCCCGTATGTTTAGTAACGTAATGTGCCTGAGCTCTGACTAATAACATGGAATCCCAAAGGAGCGCTGTTTGTTTGTTTTTAAACCGGAAGAAATGCATTTCGTCACAATAGGAGGTGTCCTTCAAAAGTTACTGTTCATAACGTCTTTAGATAGGTATATTATGGAATAATCCAGCAATTTATTTTATTAGAAACAATAAATAGGTAGGCGGTTGACAGAATTGTTTACTTCACCTAGTATAAGTGGGGTGTCGAAAAAAATAAGGCAGTACCAACCAACTTTGTTATAATCAAAATCAATCCACTTCTGCGAGCCGTTAAAATTATGGCGAAAGTTCCGGGAAACAGCTAAAAGTCCATTTTCATTTTCAGTACAACAGGCTGATCAACGAAATGTTGAGCATCTACAACACGGCCCAAATATGCGCGTACAAGGACCACTTCAACTGCGGCCTGAGGCTGCAGCCCGATCTGGCGGCCATAATGGCCAAGAGCAAGAACTGGGACGAACTTCAACACACCTGGACCGAATGGAGGCGGAACACCGGCATGAAGATGAAGGAAGCCTACGAGCAAATGGTCCACTTGTCCGATATGGCAGCTAAACTCAACAGTAAGCGAAACCAGCGTTTTTGAGTTTTTGATACTTGATGTCAACCAGAAGCAACTGATTGGAATCTTAATATTTTTCTCAGATTTCACCAACACAGCCGAATACTGGAGCTTTCCGTTCGAGTCCTCCGCTTTGGAATTGGACCTTGAAGACACCTGGGAAGAGATAAAACCCTTATACGAACTTCTGCATGCCTACGTTAGAAGGAGGCTGAGAGAGTACTACGGGCCCGAAAGGATAAGCAGACAGGCCCCCCTGCCCTCCCACATTTTGGGCAACATGTGGGCTCAAAGCTGGAGCAATATCTTTGATATAAGCCAGCCGTATCCGGGTCAACATTTTTTGGACGTTACCCCCGAAATGATAAGACAAGTGCGTAATGTAAACATTTTTTGTTACAGTATTTTCGATTTTAATATTCCATAGATCACCCAGTAGGTATCCTATATGTATGTGTAGCGAGTGAAACTATTGCACAATCCTTTCACGTAACCTAATCATAATTATTGTGATGAACTGAACTATAATTGATGAATTTAAGTTTATTAAATGAGTTCGCGTATACCTAAGCAACTCAGCTGCTTTCGTCTTTTTGCACGTTCTACATCTGGGCAAAAAAATGAATCCTTTCACTAAACTCGTAAATACTGAACATGTTCAGTCTTTTTTCTATAGAAACTTTAAAATAAATCTAATTTTTCTAAGGTAAGACTCTAGTTCTTATAGTTTAAACAGAGTAACTTTTTCCAATAAACTTACCCATTAAAGACATTACTTTTCAAGATACAGAGCACAATAACATTGATTTTGCCTTCAATAAGTGCAGTGGCGTTCCTAGATGTTTGGCCACCCGTCTGCAGAATATAATAAAAAATGTCTTTCAGGTTATAAAAACTAAGCTTTTCCGTCTCTTGTAATTACCTAAGAGGTAATTGCAAAAATTATTAGGTAATTATAACAAAAATAATAATAGGTATTCTCAAAAATATTATTTATAAAATAACAATAAAATACCACAGGCAATCAGTTTTATTATAATGAGTAATATGTTCTGGATCTGGTAGAATTTCCAGACTGAAAGGAACACGCTAAACGTTTCTTTAAAATAAAAAATGTTTAAAATTAAATAAATAATTTTCTAAGAGATATAAACTAAAAATGTAAAAAGAATTAGGTTTACAAAGTAATAATACAACTGAAAATAAATATATTTTGCATCGGAAAAAAATACAGGTACTTGTAAAAATAAATAAAACATTTTCTTCTAAATGAAACAAAAAAGTAAAATATTTCTAAAATATTGGGGGTTATCCCTTAGCTACAAGGCACAAGATACAAGTTAAACGAATGGTACTTATTTTCTGGCTTTAACACTGGCAAACTTTGATATTATATCACTGATATTTATTGTATCAAGTAGGATACTTTCAATGGAAATTATTGCTAAATCGGTTAATCTCCCCTGGCTCATAGAAGACCTTAGATAGTTTTTATATAATTTTTAATTGGAAAATGATCTCTCCGCGGATGCTACGGTAACTGGCAAGCACAAAAGTATTCGGCGGAAAACTATTCGTGAAGGAATTTTTGAACAAGTACTCTAAAATAGTTCTTGTTCTTGAACTTGCAATATATTCTGATGCGCCGCGCAGTTGGTACAGAGCAAGAGCAGAATAGAGGTAGTGCCGACTGCCGACGGCCGACCGACGCCGCCGACGGGTTACGGGTTCATATCAATATGGTGTTGTTGCATTGTTGACGATATTCTTTTTGAGGGCGAAAGCAAGTATCGTAGAGACTTACTACCTTTTTTCTCAAAACATATTTTTTCGCAACAGAGGGGCGGCCTGTGGCCGCCCCTGTATTTGGCCGCCCGTCTGCGACGCAGACCTCTGCTGCCGGGTCAGCTCGCCCCTGAATAAGTGTTTTAAACCACTCACCCCAGCACTATGGTTGAAGAGATATTCAAAAATTTCTTTAAATGTTGACACCCTTATCTTCGAAACGAAAACCATCAAGATAAAAAGTAGAAGCATCATTTTGGAGTTCCAGCGATCCTTGAAGTTTGTGGAAATAATAAAATTGAATCTGAATACGACATTAAGTACCACAGTATAAATAGAATAAATTAAAAGTAAAAAAATATTTTTAAAAAAAGCTTTTATTTAAATGCGCTAAAAAGAATAAAATAATCTTTTCTTTTAAAACTTTTACTATCAACTTATAACGTCATTCCAAAATTTATATGATATAAAAGCTTGTCGCGAGATTTAAGTAGTGGTATTTACTTAGTTTGAAAACTTAAACTCGCGACAAGCTTTTATATCATATAAATTGTGGAATGACGTTACAAGTTGATAGTAAAAGTTTTAAAAGAAAAGATTATTTTATTCTTTTTAGCGCATTTAAATAAAAGCTTTTTTTAAAAATATTTTTTTACTTTTAATTTATTTTCTAATTTTTAGTTTGGCCAGGTGTCTGAGTCTATTCATCTCAGTTAACGCATCATTGTTGCAAGGTCGTTTGCCGGTTAGTTTAGAACAGTCTAGCTCTTCAATGAGGAGACCTTCTAATGACCATCTTGGGTGTTCCGCCATGTTGGATTTAGAATGACGTCACACATATAATCATGCATTGTCATCCAAATTAAACGTGTGTACAAAATTTCAGCTCGATCGGTTGAAATTTAACTAGTCCGCCATCTTGAGTGTTCCGCCATGTTGGATTTAGAATGACGTCACACATATAATCATGCATTGTCATCCAAATTAAACGTGTGTACAAAATTTCAGCTCGATCGGTTGAAATTTAACTAGTCCGCCATCTTGAGTGTTCCGCCATGTTGGATTTAGAATGACGTCACACATATAATCATGCATTGTCATCCAAATTAAACGTGTGTACAAAATTTCAGCTCGATCGGTTGAAATTTAACTAGTCCGCCATCTTGGGTGATCCGCCATGTTGGATTTAGAATGACGTCACACATATAATCATGCATTGTCATCCAAATTAAACGTGTGTACAAAATTTCAGCTCGATCGGTTGAAGATATCTGCTTCAAAATTGAGTTGCAAGATTCCACCCGAACAAATTACATACATACATACATACATACATACATTGCAAGTTAAATAAAAGCTTTTAAAATAGGTTCGCAAAAGAAGAAGAAACAAATTTGATTCAAATAAATATTTTCGCTATGTAGATATCAATAAGAATGACAATCGAATAAAATGCACAATAAATTTAGAAGATATCTTTGATGGAATATACCTATGTATCCTACAGTCTACAGTTGTTTGTTAACTTTACATGGCTTTACTAACGCATATTATTACTAAGCATCTGCATAATGCAGTGAAAGTATTTGAGATTGTCCGGTCATTTCTTCCTTCGCAAAGAAAATGATAGTACAAACAGAATTTCTTTTGTTTTAGGGGTACACACCTGTCGATATGTTCCGACTGGCAGAAGAATTTTTTGTCAGTATGAATTTCAGCGCGCTACCTTTAGAATTTTGGCAAGGGTCTGTGATTCAGGAGCCCTTGGATAGGTTGGTGTTGTGCCAACCCTCGGCCTGGGACTTTTGCAACAGAAGAGACTATAGGTGACGAAAACGACAAGACGATAAAATGTAAAGTAATAATTATTGATATTTTTCAGGATTAAAATGTGCACAAGCGTAAATATGAAAAATTTGATCACCGCTCATCACGAAATGGCACACGTACATTATTTTATGCAGTACAAGAATCAACCTAAAGTTTTTAGGGATGGTGCAAATCCAGGTGAATTATTTTTTTGTTTTGATGATTTTTCCTTTGCATATTATTATCACGCGTCGAGAAAGCCGCTGGTACTCGCGCAGTAATAATTGAACATTTGGCCAACGAAAGCTGAAAACAATAGCACTGCAATTTCGTAGTTTTACGATCAATTAACCATTCTCGATACATTTAATATCACTGCCTTGTTGCAACATTAAATTTTTCTTATTAGATAAGATCTCTCGAAAGCTATCACATCCACTTCAGTCAGGCATCTACCTACCTACCAACTTCCTGCAACATTTTTAAGTCACAATTTGCAATATTCTTTACATAATATGATTTTTACAGCTTTCCACGAAGCTATAGGCGAAGCGATAGGACTCTCCGTGGGTACTCCCAAACACCTTCAAGCTTTGGGTTTGATCCAGGCCACCGTAGACGACACTGCCGTCGACATAAATTATTTGTATCAAATGGCTTTGGAGAAAATCGTATTTTTGCCATTTGCTTACGTGATGGACAAGTGGCGATACGATATATTCAAGGGGGAAGTTCACAAGACTCAATACAACTGCCACTGGCATCGATTACGGTAAGCGAAAGAAATTTTCCCAGATTAGTTCACGCAGTATTTTAACACTTCCTCGACGCGTTGCATAACAGTTAATTGCAGATGGTTGATGTGTACTGTACGTATCCGTTAATTACTTTTCATTTTCTAAATTGGATTACCTGATTTTTTTCTTCCGTACATATTGCACCATTGCATTTTTTACGTAATTTGAAGTAGGTAGGATCTCGTTTAGTTATATTTTTGAAAATTATTATTTTTTTAGAGAAGAATACATGGGCATTAAACCTCCAGTACTACGTTCTGAAAGGGACTTCGATCCAGGAGCAAAGTACCACATACCCGCCAACATTCCTTACCTCAGGTAAGTAGGTACCATATTAAAAAAAAGTGGGCCCAATAATGTACAAAAATCATTTTATTCAACAAATTTAATATATTATCATCACATCGCAGCAAACAACATTTAATACTGATTACAAACAAAAAACAGTACCCCGGTAGTACCCTAACAATAAATATCACTCAGTGGTAGTCGTGGTGGCCGGATAGTTCCTCCCCACCCCCACTGATTTCGTGTCCTCCTCCTCCAACCTCTATATCGCCCCCGTACCCTCCACCGCTACTGCTCCCGTGCTCCTCGTGCACCGGTACCGCCACTGGTACCTTCACGGGAACGGGCACCGGCTTCTCGAACTCCACCGGCACCTTCTTCACCACCTCGTACGGCACCGGGTTGAAAATCGGTATCTTCACGGCGTACGGCACTGGTTTCTCCACCGGTACCGGGATGTTCTTTTCGACCGGATAAGGAGCCGGTACCGGTACCTTCACGGGATACGGTTGCGGTTTCTCCACCGGGTACGGGATGTGCCTCTCGTACGGTACCTTCACTGGCACGGGTACCGGCTTGAAAACCGGGTACGGGATCTTCTTCTCGACGTGGACCGGTACCGGCTGGGGGATGTGGACGGGGTACGGTACGTCGACGTGGACCTTCACGGGGTACGGTACGATCTTCTCGACCGGGTACGGTTTGGGTATGTGGACGGGGATCTTGACCGGGTACGGTACTTTCTTCTCCACGGGGTACGGGGCGGGTACCAGCACCTTGTAGGGGACGTGGACGGTCTTCTCGACCGGGTACGGCTGCGGGACCAGAACCTTGACCGGGTACGGTTTGTCGACGTGCACGTGGACCGGGTAATGTTCAACCTTTTCGACTGGTACCGGCTTGTGGACGGGTACGGGTACTTTGACGGGGACCTTCACGGCGTACGGTACTTTCTTCTCGACCGGGTAGGGCTGAGGGACGTGCACCTTTACTGGGTATGGGATCTTCTTTTCCACGGGGTACGGTATTTCCTTGACTACCGGGTAGGGTTCAGGTACCTTCTTCTCGACCGTAACGACCTTTTCGTGGTGCTCGTGGTGTTCCAAACCGCCTCCACCGCCACCGCCTCCTGTGGACAATAATATATAACGTTAGGTACCAAGTGTTGTTACGAAGAAGAAAACATTTAAGAAAATGTCGTCTATGGAACCGTCGGGTGTAGATATATTACCTAAGTCGTAGTGGCCTTGAATGGCACCATAACCATGGCCTCCTCCTCCAAAGTAATGGCCACCGAAATCTGAATTTTAGAAGGAAAATTTTGATACTACAAATTTTGAAAATTGCTCGAAAATACGACCGCATTTTTGACATTTCTATAACAAGAACAAAAGTTTTTTTCCCCAATGCATTTAGTTATAATCCCATCATCTTAGCGAAGTATCTACCTTAGATACAGAAAATTTCTTGGCTACACCAAAAAAATGTAAAACGACGAAAAAAAAGGTGAAACTAAAGTTCGATATTCTCACCGATTTCGCCGCCCCCGTAATGCTGCTCGCCGCCCCCTAATTCGTGCCCGCCGCCCCCGTATCCCAGCTCCAGCCCCCGCTTTTGTTGCCTGGACTCGCCACCCTCGGACGTTGCTCCTCTGTCCTTCGGCTGCTGGTCTTCAGCGCCCGCCAACAGGAGCAGTGCGCAGAGCGCTGAGTAGGCCTTGAACGCAAAAAAAAAATGTTTTCGATTTTCCTTCGTCCGATCGCGCAACAATCGGGCACCGTCTTAGAGCAACTTCCCGTAAGTTCATTGGATTGATGCTCCCGTTGCCAATCTGACCGTGTCTAATTATCCGATTTCACTTAATTCACGCGTAAGCGGTTATGTGTATCTTAAAAGGTAGCAATACGGGCATACATACCCACATATGTATAATATACAGTGCCCGCCAAAAAGTAGGAACCATGTTAGTTGAGTTTTTCTTGAAACTATAGCCGATTAGGACCCAAAAGGCTCCATAGCTAAAAAATATCACGCTTGCATGATAGGCAATCAATTATTCTAAAGTCAAATATGGCACACCGAAAAAATGAAATTTATTAGTTTTTATATTTTTTCAAAAAATCAAATGTTTATCATTGTCAGAATTTTTGTCTGAAAATTTGCAGGGGTAAAATAAAATTCCAAGCAACTTTTTCAAATAACTTTTTTCGATAAAATCACAAATAAAGCGTATTTTGGCCATTTATTTAATTAAATGGTATGTCAAATGACATCACGACGTTTAATGATCTCGTTTCGAATCTTTTTGGACGCAGAGTTGATCGCCCCAGGGTAGCTTCATCTTAGCCCAAAAATTTAAAAAAATCCCATATGATTAGAACTTTTTGGCGGGCGCTGTATAAGGAAGAGCATAATAATGTTTACGTGGAATCTTAAAAAATTGTTATCACAGAAAATATATTCAGAACAGGGAGCTCCTTAATGACAGCTGTCAAATGGACTCCAACTTTGAAGCTTAATATTTTCCAAATGCATTGATATTAAGGTCCACTATTAAATGTTGGCTAATCTACGAATTGGGAAGATTATATTTTGGGAAAATATCATTTTATAAGAAATGCAATCTGCTTGTTTTTGGAGTCTGTAGTTGGAGTCTATTTGACAGGTATTGTTAAGGAGCTTTTTGTTGTGGAACTATATTTTCTGTGCTGATTTATAAAATAGTTCATACTATTTTCGGCGTCTACTTTTTAAATATTAAAAATGGTAACTTGCACCGAAAAAAAAAATGATAAAAAACGTAGGTAATACTTTTGCTCTTTATGGTAGCTCCGCGTTTTCGTGAAATAAGTCGAAAAATCGTCGGCCCTTTACCAAGTACCTACTTACCAGGAGTCTCATGGCAGTGGGCCACGTGTGTTGCGCGATTGGGGAAGAACCCGACTGGATGGTACCGCGGCGCCGTGCCGCTCTTTTATGCCTCCTCGGTACTTTCGATTTCGCGGGGGGCGCCGGCAGAACGACGCCTGCCGTACGGGCCGTTCCGCCGTGAACGTGCCATCTTCGGACGGATGGTGCTCTTGGAAGTGGTACCGTCCGCAAGCCGCTCGTTATAGATGGCTAATGAGTGACGTTTTACATAACGTCGAGTGGATAGATCGACGTAGCATGTTTTAGTTTCGAAGTAGAACATTAATTAAATTAAAAATAAATTTAAAATAAAAAAAATTAACAAAAAATGAAAACCGACTGTCCGTATGCACATTTCAACTAAAATTTTAGAAATATTTTTCTCTTTCTAAATTGAGTTGTCTTTGGATTTGGTGACAGTCAAGGCAAGGAATTTACATCTATTTAGATGTGAATACATCTTATCCTAACTTACTGTCACCGACTCCAAAGATAACTCAATTTAGAAAGAGAAAAATATTTCTAAAATTTTAGTTGAAATGTGCATACGTTCAAATTTGTGAAGTCGGTATTATTTTTTGTTATTTTTTTTTAATTTTTAGTGGAGTGTGCATACGGGCAAATTTTTGAAGTCGGTTTTAATTTTTTTGTTAAATTTTTTTATTTCTTATTTGTGAATTATTAAGAATCATCCAAATCGGTCCAATATGAACTTTCATCCCCTATTTATCTAACCTTAGGGGGTGGATTTTTTTCTTTAAATTTAAATGGGACCATACCTAAGGTACCCCCTTTCCAATAAAGAAAGAATCATCGAAATCGGTCCAATATGAAATTTCATCCTCTATTTTCCAACCCTTACGGATGTAATTTTTTCTTCAAATTTAAATGGGGCCATTCCTAAAGTAATCCCTTTCTAATAAAAAGAGAATCATCGAAATCGGTTCAATATGAAATTTGATCCCCTATTTTTCCACTTTTAGGGGTGGAATTTTTTTCTTCAAATTTAAATGGGGCCACCTCTAAAGTACTCCCTTTCTGATAAAAAAGAATCGTCGAAATCGGTTCAATATGAAATTTCATCCCCTATTTATCCACCCTTAGGGGTGGAATTTTGCCTTCATTCTATAGGTATAGGTACCCTTTCAAATAAAAAAAGAATTGTCCAAATCGGTTTATAAATGATGGAGGTCTGCGGTACAAACATAAAAAAAAAACATACAACCGAATTGATAACCTCCTCCTTTTTTGAAGTCGGTTAAAAAATAATAATAGATACAAACTTTTTTAAAAGCAAGTTTTTATTTAAGCCATGTACTAAATGGACAAACAAAGTTTTTAAAATTTTGTTTCGTAAAAGTAAGTACCAATTAATTTCATTGGGCAGGAATTAGTTGATAAGCAAGTACAACCTACTTGCCGAAGTAGGCTTTTAATAAGCTTGTTAAAAACAAATTTTGAAAACCTAAACTTATTTTATTCATTATATTATGGTTACGTTAGGCTTAAATAAAAGCTTGATTTTAAAAAGGAATATTTATTTTATTTTGTGCTTTTTATGTCGAAATTAGAATAAGGTCAAGTATTCTACTGTAAAACCCTTTTATTTGATACCTACTAATCTTCTACACCTTTTTGTTTGAAAGACCTTGAAAAACTGCTTCTTTTAACCATCCTACCATTTTCAAAATGCAAGTCCAAGACCGGCTACGATTTTTTTTCTACCTCCGATTTTCACGAAAGCCATTTACTTACCGATTTTTTTATTTAAAGTTTGACATTACAGCATTAATCAGGACACCCCACAACCCCCATATACCAAATTTGAACAAAAAATATATAGAGTTCAATTCTGCAGTGTCGAAATTGAGCAAAATAGGAATTTTGGAGGCATCTGGCAGTTGAATGGTCAACAGGACCACTAAATAAAATAATCTCTAAATATATATAAAAATAAAAAATTATAGCCGGCCTTGGATTTTCATTGTGAAAATGGCAGGAAGGTCAAAAGAAGCGGTTTTTTCAAACTTTTCAAACAAACAAAGTTCGGGCAATTATCTCCAAAAATAAACATTTTATGAATTTGTATATGTTTGAAAGTAAACACCCTGTATGTCAAGGTAGTTGTGAAGAAATAGATCGCTAATCCGCCATCTTGGGGCGGCCACCATATTAGATTTAGTATGACGTGATTCAACTGACCATTTTCTTCTCGTTAAACCTCTCCTTTTCATTTTGAACAAGTTACAAATCACAATATTCAGTATTGAACCCACATATACTAATAGGAGAAGTTAAATAAAAGCGTACAAATAAAAACGATTTAATTTTCTAAAAAATGTTCTATGATCATCCTCTTTGATCAAAACCTTGAGATTTTTAATTTCCTTTAACTAACAAAAGAAACACGCAAACAATAATATTGTAACACTCTTTGCTAATAACTGGAATATTTTCTTATTTACAAACTGAAGGAAACACGCATTCCACAGGTCGTTTTAAAATGATTACACAAACGAGCAATAATTATTTGAAGCAGTTCGGATTCAATTCAACTCTACAGTAATACCCGAAAACAGCCAAGCAGAAATCTTCTAATGATCTAACTAATAAAATCTCCCGAAACAAAATCATTTATTTGCCTATTTTAATGTCTATATGCTAATTTTTTCGAAGCAATAATTCGAAAATCTTAACAAGAAATTATTTAGTAGAGTGTAAAAATTACATACGTAGCTATTATCGTTTTTATTGTGGAACTAATTGATGCGGTATCAGCGCGCGTAGAAATTTTAAGGAACTCGTTAAAACATTTTTCATACATATATTTATGTTTCCGAGGATGAAGGAGCAATTTATTTATAATATTATTACTTATTCATTCATTTATTTTTTGAGTGAAAATGATATTGTCTAGGATATGTGGATAAAAAACAGTGCGCCTTCCTTTTTCTTTCCTGCTTGCAGTTACATCTATCAGTGACGGTTCAAAATTTCACAGAACAGAATAGCTATTCTACAGTAAGAATCGCTCCTTCCAGAAAATCTCTAGAGGTTCGGTTGATGCTAGGAAGTTGTTTATATTTTTTATTCAAAGAAAAAATTAAAAATTTACCTACTATTAAAATAAAATTTAATGAGATGTACAACTTATACTATTAAAAAATATAACATTTGTTTAATACTACGAAATGAGGTACGATGACTTACATATTATACTGTAATGTAAAATGAAGATGATTCAAGGGATGCTTGGTTGACATTATTGTTGTAATTACTGCTATTTCTTAAAATTACGATTGATTGGCAATGTGTACAGTTTAAAACTAAAAACATAAGATGAAATAAAGGGCATTATATTTTTCGCCTCTTACTTAATCTTCTTATAAGATAATAAACAACAGTAACGAAAACTTTCTACCACTCATTCCATTCCTTATGGAACAATCCATTACCTCCGACATGTTCGCAATCCGCTTTTACGGGCACCGGTACGATTTCCTTGACCGGAACCAGCACTTTCCTGGGTACTTCGTACGGCACATGCTTTACAACCTCGACGGGTACCGGCCTCTCCACGAGTACCTTCACAGGGTACCTAACCTCCTTCTCGACCGGAACCTTTACTATTTTCTCCACCGGGTACGGCTGGGGCACCAAAACCTTAATCGGCACCCCAACCTCCTTTTCGACTTTGTACGGCACGGGCCTGTCCACGTACACCTTTACCGGGTACGGCTTCTCGACTATCTGAGGTACCTTGACTTCCTTGATGACGTGGTAAGGTACCGGAACCTCGACGCGTACCGGTACGGGGTGGTCGACGGGCACTTTAACCGGGTACTTGACGATTTTTTCCACCGGGTAAGGTTGCGGTACGGGCACCTCGACTTTAACGGGTACCTTAACTTCTTTGACGACTGGTACGGGTACAGGTACCTTAACCGGAAAAGGTACTTGCACGTGCTTGACGACGGGGTAGGGCTGCGGTACTTTCACGTGGACGGGGTAAGGTTGATCTACTGGTACCTGTTTGTAGTTTGAATTTAAGTTCATTAAAAGATCAGAACATTTCATTTAAGTAAGTTATACTATACCTTTACGGGAACTTTTACGATCTTCTCGACGGGAACCGGATGATGAACAGGTATAGGTACCTTAATTAGTTCTTTTACCGGTACCAGTACCTTTTTCTCGACGGGATAGGGACGTATTTCTTTTACTGGCACAGGAACTGGCACTTCTTTGTACACTGGGACATGCTCGATCTTTTCCACTGGATAGGGGACTTGTACTGTTTTTACCAACGTTACAATTTTTTCGTGGTGATGGTGCAATTCTTAAAATAAAAAAGGATTTTCCAGATATTTATTTACATAGTTACCGGTCTTAATTTAAAATACTTACCTGGTCCGTGGTGCGGACAGAGTATTTCACCACCTCCATGTAGTACTTCGCCTCCTCCAAAATATTCGCCTCCGTGCAAATGATCAAATCCTCCAATTTGCAACAACTCTCCGTGCAATCCTGGCAGGCTTCTCTTCGTTTGCTTTTTGTCCTTCACCACAGCTTGCTCCGATAAACTCGAACCCAAAGCAATGAAAAATATCAAAACCTATGGAAATACATGTACACTCATCACTGGAAATACACAATCAAAAACGCACCACATACATTATAATCCATCGTTTCTTCTTGAGTACCATCAGATGGGCACACGCGCAACTATACCCACCCAAAAATGTCACAATTTTCTGCATTTATTTTGAGCGGAACTCGTTTTATATAGACTAACTTTCATACGCCCTACCCCGAGTACGAAATGCAGCTGTGTGCCCGTTTCTCGAAATCTAAAAAAAAACTGGATCGAAATATACGTAATCGAAAATTTATAACTTGGTCGTGAGGTAAAAGTTGCTCCGAAAACAAAAAGGAAATGCGTCTATTTTGCTTTTTCTAAACAAACAAGATAACAAGTTGACAAGGTAGTCGTTTCTCATATTCTTGCAAGTAATAATAATTGCACTTTTATTTTTAAAATAATTTTTAATGATGCACAATTACTGTAATATTTTATATTTGTAAATACTCTCAATATTATTGAAAGTATTTAAAAAAAGTATTCATTCGTCCATTTGTTCTTACAACGTTTGCCATTTACGAACAAATGCTTGATTTAAATTCAACAAAAATCAGTAAATAATGTAACGATCTAGATTTCAGTTATGCAATAGGAAAACAGTTCTAATGGTCTCCATTTCTACATGAAAATATTTTTCTCAGATCTAACACATTCGAAAGGCGACACAACACATTATTTAATGTAGGTCTATTTCGTACAATCATTCGGTTTATGTAAATGGGCTGTAATAATCTAATTGCATTAGACATTATAATCGTTGGCAAATAAGAAGAATGCGAGTTAGATATTTTGTTTGTTTATTGTACATCGATTATAATAATATTAAATTAACACTTCAATTTATTTCTCGTTTTTCTCCGCTTTTTTCTCTTCTGTACGTTTCACAACTTTGTCATTTTCTATCAGCTTATATTTTTCTTCCTTTATCTCGGCTCTTTTTTTCTGAATTTTCGCCAACCTTTCGTCTACCTTGCTTTCATACCCTTCTTGAGTTGTTGGTACCTGTGTAGGTACTTTAACGGGGCTCGGTTCCTCTTTTTCAACCTCGTATTTTTCAGGATAATCGGGTACTTGAATCTTTACTCCGTACTGCAGTGGGTACGGTACCGGCCTTTCTATCGGTACCGGTACTGGAATTTCCTTCTCATGCACAACTGGCACGGGGGTTTCCACTTTTACAGGAACGGGGTTGTCCACTGGCACCTTAACTGGTACATTCAAAATTTTTTCAACTGGATAAGGTCTGGGAACGTCGACCGCTACTTCGAACGGTACTCGCACCTGTTTCTCGACGGGATAAGGCACGGGTACTTCCACTGGTACATTTTCCCGAATATATTTCGTAACTGGCACCGGTCGGGGAACCAGCACGTGTACGGGAACCGGCTGCTCCACGGGGACTTCTACCGGTACCATCACTTTCTTTTCTACGGGGTATTTATGGATGACGGGTACCGGCTGTTTGATGTACACCTTGTAGGGGACCAGTACTTTTTTCTCGACGGCGTAGGGTTGAGATACGTAGACTGGTACGGGATGGTAGATTTTCTTTTCGATGGGTACCAGAATTTTTTTTTCGACGGGTACTGGCTCTGGGACATTGTTGTAGACTATGTGCAGTCTAGGAGTATCTTCGTGGATGTCTAAAAATTCATAACCATCTGATTTGAACTCTCTTAATCCTCTGGGGGTTCTGCTTCCATGACAATAAATGTGTAACCAGGCTGTGATCAGAATCAATGCCTAATATAGAACAAAAAACAATTAGAGAAACGATTAGAGAATTGTGTACCTAGTACTTACGGACGATCTCATTTTCGTTGTCTACATGTCACAGGCGATGTTGTACGACTAAAAGACACGAGGACTATTGCCACATTTTTATATTATTTATACCTGCATGGCGACAGCAATTTCCATCCATTTTCTAACAGGCTGTGTCTTTATGTATTGTTGTAATACGTGATGCCATAGTCGTGCTTGTCTTTCCGTATATTTATGTTTTTTAGGTAATTAAGTTAATGAAATAGTGTTATAATTGTGTTGTGTTATAATTCTAATCGAATAAATCTTGAAATGATGCTAATAATAGGTAATTATCTTTTTCGAAGTAATAAATTTCATTCATTGGCGCCTTTTATTCTGTTAAAGAATCGAATCTCTAGTACTTATTTCAGGGCCAATTTCACATAAATTTAACACTAGATATAAGAAATAACAATTTTTGTTGAAAACGCCTTTAATAAATCTGAAATTATTTGGATCGAGAACTTCAAAAATATTTTTTAACTAGCGGAACTTCTGCTTCAGATTTGCAAACTTCAAAACGTTAGAATATTCGGGATGATATGAACAGCCTTTAAACTTTTTTATCCCATCTAAAACTCAAAATATCTGCGCGCATGTCTTTGTAAGATGTTGCAAGAATTCATAAGTGTTCCACATTTCGCATAATAGATTTTTGTTTCCTTTTAATTTTCGTAATTATTTACGTAATTTTGCTGTCGAGTCATGTCATAATAGTGCGCCAGCATGTTATCTTTGCTAATAATTAGCTACTTTTATTTTGTCTACACATCCCTAGCGGTAAAAAATGCAGGTATGCAACACCAAGAATATAAAATAATTAACGGGATATTCAACTGCATTTTCCTTTAAAAGTGAAAGTGAAATGGGTGATATGAAGTAGCTATGGACTAGTAGATGGCGCTACCGGTAAATGGTACTATGCATAGTCATGTTTTTTTTGTATCAAGTGCATTTAGACTTTTCATCAACCCAAGCTTCAATTTTTGGTATTTCCACAGACAATAAGAATTTTAAAGTAACAAAATGGACAATGTAAGTTCTATCTGCTATCCACGGCGATAAGGGCATTTTGTGTTGACCAAAAAATATGTTTAGGCCTTGTCTATCCATGTTTAGGCGAATAATTTCTAGTTCAACTTTTATTGCCAACATTATAAAAAAATATATAAGAGCTGTTGTATGAAAAAACCTAGTTATACTAAAATCTATTATAAAAAAACATACAAAACTTTTCTTCTTTTGCAACCTTTGCAATCGTGATAATATTTATTGGTTTCGAGTGCTCAAAAGTATGTACAGAGCACGCTGTCAGCAAACTAGATCACTTTCAATTGTTCTTGCATCCGTAATAGGGTACCTACCTACTATCGTATCTATTTTATAACATAACAATGACCCCATACGCTAAATACTACAGCCACTTATTACGCCAAGGAATACGTAACGGCGGTCGTTTTTACAGGAAACGCAAAGTTTCACACATGCGTGCATTATGTGATTTTGAAATATTTTTTCCTTTCATTGTTAGCGAAACTTTTGCGACACGGGTCAAAAGTCTTCAAGCGGCAAAGGGGGAATAAGAAGCGCATATTTTTAACTTTTTTCATTCGTTTTTATTTCCATAAATTAAGTACAAAGCTATACATACAGCTAGTTTGGCATTTCATAAATAAGAAGGTTCCATTTTGTAAAAAAATAACAGTTTTCTTTTGAGAAACAGGTAACACGTTCATAAATAGAAAATCTACATACGAAGAAAATAAACAAAACCAAACGTCGGATAGTTAATCAAGTACAATGCACAGTTGCCATCTAAAAATGTTCATGGTACTTTTTAACCGTCCACGCCTTAGTACTTCCGTCCCTTCTCTAGTGGTACCCGCCTTGGTATTCGTTTTGGTACCCGCCTTCGTATTGGCCGTGGTGGTCGTGCACCTCAACTGGTACCGGTACCTTAACCGGCACCGGGTAGGGTCTGTCCACGGGGTACGGCACCGGCTTTTCTACAGGTACCGGGTACGGCCTCTCCACTGCTACTTTCACGGGGTACGGCACCGGCCTCTCCACTGGATATGGCACGTGCTTTTCGACTGGGTACGGCGCCGGCACCGCCACCTTGACTGGGTACGGTACGGGTTTCTCCACCGGGTACGGTACCGGCCTGTCGACGGCTACTTTAACTGGATAGGGTACCGGCCTGTCGACTGGTACCCCTATCTTCTTGATGACGTGCACTGGGTAGGGTTGCGGTACGTGCACCGGGTAAGGGCGGTCGACCGGTACCTTCACCGGGTACGGTACCTCTTTGTAGACCGGGTAAGGCTGGGGTATGTGGACTGGTACTTTTACGGGCACCGGTACGCGTTTCTCCACTGGGTAAGGTTGAGGGACTGGTACCTGAAGAAAAAATGTTAAATTAGTATAAAAGGTTGAAATAATTCCGTGCTGGTTTCTTACTTTGACGGGATAGGGCACGTGTTTCTCGACTGGGTACGGCTGCGGCACCAACACCTTGACGGGGTACGGCCTGTCGACCGGTACCTTGACGGGCACGTGTACGATCTTCTCGACGGGATAGGGCTGCGGGTACGGTACCGGTACCTTGACCGGAACCCTGACCGGGTACGGTACGTGTTTGGTGACCGGGTACGGGGCGGGTACCGCCACCTTAACCGGGTACGGCACGTGCTTGGTCACCGGGTACGGTATGTGCTTCTCGACGGGGTACGGCACCGGGATGCCCTTTACGAGCGTGATGGTTTTCTCGACGGACGCGGTGTGGCCCAGGTCGATGGTACCCAGTCCGTAGCCGCCGTAGCCGGAACCGCCGCCGTAGCCGGAACCGCCTCCGTAGCCGGAGTCTAGGGAGAGGCCTCCGTGTCCCCCGGCACCGACGAGGTACCCGTGGTCGATGTCGGCGCCGTAGCCGTAGCCCAGGCTCAGTAGGCCCCGTTTGGTTTGTTTCTTTTCGCCAGGAGCGCTGCTCTTCTTCTCCTCGGCCTCGGCAAGGACTGCCACTGCCGCGAGGACTAAGATAGATAGCGTTAGCTGAAACAGAAGGTGGCGCAATGTACAAACGATGATATAAAGTGAATATAAAACTGGATTTTCGTAAGTAATATCATAAGGGCATCTAATTTTTCCGAAGAAAATCGAAAAAACACGTTGCTAAGTAAATATTTTAACAAGAAGCATGAGTGCTGGTGGCAACAAAAATCCGAGTGGAAGACGAGGATTTTTGCACCTGCACGAATGTGTGTTTTTTTGGATTTTTTTCACAGGAAAAATTAGATGCCCGAATGGTATTTGACAAGACTATTTCATGAGTAACAGATTATTCTGCATCCACATTGCTTACAAAACATACTTTATACAACAGCTGTCAAGTTTTGCCGCGGGTAAACTCGAAAAAACTGCTGACAGGTGCTGTCATATAGTTTTTCCATCTAGAAACTATTTGTAATTCAAAATTGCGAGTTTGTGATTGGTGGAAATTAAGACGAGGGAAATAGCGTTGACTGACGTATTTATACGTCAATCAACGGAAATAGTCTTTTAAATCAATGCTCGATATTTGTAAAGGACGCAAAAATGTTGACTATGAGTTCTCTGGGTGTAAAAAAAGCGTAATTCAAGAAATTGTAGTTATGTATGTTCTTAGCTTGCGAAATGTAACATTGCTTCAACAATTTTAAATTAATTTCTTCAATCAAAATTAAGTTAAATATTTTATGAAAATCGTGTCTACTGTTATGTTAATAAATGGTGATTTATTAGTAATAATATCGGCCAATAATAATTATCGTTAATAATTATTAAACAATGTTGTAATATTGAACAACGATGTCAAAATGTGAAATAAAAAATAACCTTGTAAATTTTTCAGGATTTAAAATAGTTTATGCTTAAAAATGTATGTACCAAATGTTCAACTTTTTATAACTTATCTGGAATTTAGTTGCCGAGGCCGAATCATAAAAAAAACTTCAGTGCCTAGGTACATATTATTTTTTATTAGGTAAAATAACTAACGCATTTTGAGCTTTTAATGACTGGTTTGAGGCTTTTTAGAGCCGATTTAAAAAAAAAGTTATTTTTGACCACAATAATTAGATATTATTATAGCCAAATTTTTTATCGAAACGAAGAACACGTAAATGTATATCACTGCGTAAATCACTGTCCACCGCACTGCGAATAGTCCGAGAAAGGTCACTGCCAACGCCAACCCGCCAACCCGCCAACCCGCCCACACTCACCAACGGTCTCATGGCGTACTCGCACGAACCCCCAACAAGAAGAAGTCACCAGTGAGGACTGGATGGTTTGTTCGTTCCCCTATTTTCTTTTATAGCGGCGCGGCCGCGGCCGCGCGGCCCCCCCGCCCCCCCGGCGGCGGCCAACCACGAGAAAGTCATTTTTGCAGGGCGCGCGGGACGCGCGCGGCCCGCTCGGGTTTTTCGGCGCGTTGCGTCATCGCGGCGGCGACGCGGGCGGCGTCAGGCGTCAGGTGGCAGTCGGGCCGCGGCGCGTCGCGACGCGAACGACGAAAACCGAACGAAAATTGCTATTGTAGGTATATTTGTCCACGCTGGGACGACTGGTTTATTTCGCTAGTGGACGTTCAAAAGTTGAGGGAATAAATAAAGATGCCGAAGTGGCAGAATATATGTGAGGCAGTGGCGTTTTTCGGTAAGATCCACATTGAGAAAAAACAAAGCTAAACATTTCGCTCATTTGAAAAGTTTCACTTGAATCCGCCACAAATGAACATACCTAAAAAGTCTCACAAATTTCTCATAATTTTTCATTGTTTGTGTTTGTTCCTTACTGTTGTAACTATTATTGACGTTATTTTTTTTTCACAAGAAAATTATATTTTTGGTGAATTATTGAATTGATGATAATTAACCGCGAAATATCTATAGGTAAATATCTAACGACATAAGAATTTCTCGAAAACGATAAACTTTTTCGGGACAAGAGTATCTTTTTATTATAAATTAAAAAATTTAACAAAAAAAATCCACTAAAATTTTAGAAAAAATTTTCTCTTTCTAACTTGAGTTATCTTTGGTGACAGTCAAGGCAAGGAATTTAAATCTATTTAGATACGAATACACCATGTTATCCTACATACATCATAACTTACTGTCACTGACTCCAACGATAACTCAATTTAGAAAGAGAAAAATATTTCTAAAATTTTAGTTGAAATGTGCATACGAGCAAAGTGAAGTTGGTGTTATTTTTTGTTATATTTTTTTTTAATTTTTAGTGGACCAAATTACGGGCAAATTTTTGAAGTCGGTTTTAATTTTTCTGTTATTTTTTTTATTTCTTATTTTTTAATGAATTATTAAGAATTATCGAAATCGGTCCAATATTAAATTCCATCCCCTATTTGTCGACCCTTAGGATTGAAATTTTTATCTTCAATTTTAAATGTGACCGCCCCCAAGGTAACCCCTTTCTAATAAAGAATCATCCAAATCGGTCCAATATGAACTTTCATCCCCCATTTATCTACCCTTAGGGGAGGAATTTTTCTTTAAATTTAAATAGGACCACACCTAAGGTACCCCCTTTCCAATAAAAACAATGATCGAAATCGGTCCAATTTGAAATTTCATCCCCTATTTTCCACCCTTACGTGTGCAATTTTTTTTTGAAATTTAAATGGAGCCACTTCTAAAGTAATCCCTTTCTAATAAAAAAGAATCATCAAAATCGGTTCAATATGAAATTTCATCCCCTATTTTTCCACCCTTAGGGGTGGACTTTTTTCTTCAAATTTAAATGGGACCATTCTGTAAGTATGCCCTTTCAAATAAAAAAAGAATTGTCCAAATCGGTTTATAAATGACGGAGTTCTGAGGTAACAAACATAAAAAAATACATCCGAATTGATAACCTCCTCCTTTTTTAAGTCGGTTGAAAAATTACATCAATATATTATAATACTAAGAAATATAATGTATATAATTGCAATATACTGTTACTACTATATAATACTTCATTATTTCCAAAATGGTCATTTTCCTTATTTTTTTTTATAAAAACATGAACGTAATGGGTATTGAATATTTTGACACATTCAAATTTTCAATCAAAATTCTGAAGAAAACAAAAATCTATAACTTAGCTGACATTTATTATTTAAATGTCAGCTAACTTTGAAATCGATTTAAATAAATGAGTAGATACCCAACCAAAACAATATTACAATATGATAGCTATAAGTATGACTATTTCCCTCGTCTTAATTTCCACCAATCACAAACGCTCAATTTTGAATTACAAATGGTTTCTAGATGGAAAAACTGTATGACAGCACCTGTCAGCAGTTTTTTCCTGTTTACCCGCGGCAAAACTTCACAGCTGTTGTATAATAGGTAGTATGTTTTGTAAGCTATGTGTATGGAGAATAATCTGCTACTCATGAAATAGTCTTGTCAAATACCATTCGGGCATCTAATTTTTCCTGTGAAAAGAATCCAAAAAAACACAATGCTAAGTAATATTTTTTAACAAATTGCATTCGTGCAGGTGCAAAAATCCGAGTCAAAGACTACTTAGCATTGTGTTTTTTCGATTTTTTTCGCCCTTATGATATTACTTACGAATATTTCATAATGTCATTCTACTTATGTTCAATATTTGGTGCGGTGTTTTTATTTATAATATTTCTTTAAATCAACTTCAAAATTAGCTGTCAATAAAAAAACAACTTACTTATACATATACAGAAAGTTTTTATTTTTTATTTAGAGACAGAAAAAACGAATTCCCTAATTTTTCATTATGCACGAGCAGTAGATAAGTTGTGACACGCCCTGTGTGTGCTTTTCTTTGTTCAATTGTACTGTATTAATATTGTGTTAATAGGTCACAGTCGTGAAGATTTCAGATCGACTCATTCTGCTTCTACTGTCCTTGAGTTATATTCTCATTTGAATAAAAGCCGCAATCTACCAATATTTACAATTTTTTTACCTCTATAATGTGCTCCGTTTAGCGTGTTTATTTGTTTGTACAAAGCTTTTAGATACATAAATTATAAATTGACTCGAATTTTCTCCTTTATTAAATTACGTCAAAATATGTGAACTTGTTTTAGAAAGGCGTGCGTTTTTACGTAACATTCGAGTTCCTCTCAAAAATCTTCTTATTACTTCGCACCATGTGCGTATTTCGTAACAGTATTGTCTTTCATTTCGGATGTAAGTGGATCGAGATACTCCTCCGCCTTTCATTCTTCCGAACGTCTGATTTTTTTTTGTTCACCGCGTGCCAAACTGCGCGCATCATGTTCTCATAATGAAATAATCATATTCTTTGTTTCAGGTATTTCATCAGCACGGTGCTGCAGTTCCAAATTTACAGGTCGCTGTGCAGGGCATCTGGTCAATACTCTGCCACCGATTTCACGAAACCGTTGCACAAGTGCGACATCTACAGAAGCAAGGAAGCTGGCAGAGTGTTGATGTGAGTTACTTTTATCGAACTTTTGTTAGATAACAACGAAATTGATAGGATAGATAACGTGTCTGGGCGTTGCCATTGTGTAATGTACGCGTTTTGCGAAATAGAAGCTTCCTGTGTACCTACTGTGCCTTGATTTCTTCCGTTAGGTATACCACGCTATTATTTAAGTTGATATATGGGTAGATTTTGTATGGAACTAGTTTATAACGTTTTAATGCTTTCCCACAAAAAAATAGCCGAATCCTTTCGCAACAAAGTTATCCTTCGACAAATTAAAAAATGCCACTTACCGGACATGTAGCAACCGAATTTTATAAACTCTAAATGAACGATATTAATGTTTGTTTTCAACGGTCTCTTTCTAGGTTACGAATTTTTTAACACATGACTTTGAAAGTTCTCCCGCTACTACTAGAGTAGAACGCGGATTTTTAAAGCAAATGTATACATAGCTAATAAGGTTCTAAGGCAAAAACTGTAATTTATGCAGTTCGTGACACACTGTATTTGGCAAATTGTGCAACGCCTTGTTTAGAACACAAACAAACCGTGTCGTAGGTACTTAACAGATTCGTTAATTATTGTTATAGTAACGTCTTAATTAATTAATAATTATTACCAACATTACTGAAAGGGAAAACGCATGCACGCTTCTTGGAAATTACAATAATATTTTATTATTTCCCAATAATAATTATTATTATACCGGCTAGGAATGTATTGCTAATTGATTTATCTACCTAATATAATAATTTTTTTCGATCTATTTGGAAAGATATCGCTCTTGCTCTATTAATTTTAAACAATTTAATTAAATATTGTTGATACCGATTTTGGCACACCCCTACAGGATACAATTTTATTAACGCTATCCTGAAACCTTGAATACCTGCAGCTACATAATTCGATTTTTTAAAAAAAAAGTATTCGTCATGATGAACAACAATACTTACTTGCGTTACAATACAATCCTCATAAAAATTCACGCATGCCACTTTTACTTTCGCTTCGAATCAATTTTTCTCGTTAAAATATTCAGAACACAAGCCAACAATGAGATACTAGCGGGTCACCTATTACCTACAGGTGTAGAATATTTTAACCCGAGATCAATGGATTCCGTTTTAAGAAAGTAACAACTACTTTACGACAGTTGAATTCCAATCGAGACATATCTGAGATCTCACAGTGTATTACAGTTGTTGGAATTAAGTCATGATTTCTTTGTATAGGTTGGGCAAAATTTATTATTATACAGATACAGATTTTCCGTTGACAATGTCGTGGTATTATGTATCTTGGTCTAAGTTTTCGGTTCGACCTACGTAGCCAATTTGTGTCGAAACGTCCACGGAAAAGAATCAGAATTCCCTTTCGCAATGTTCTCTCGGAATTCGGTAATAACGCCATAATTGCAAGTTCCATACCTCCTTTAACTAGCCTTCTCTTGTAAAACAAATTAGCCCGCCAGTTTCAAAACACACACTTTTGTAAATCGCAGGTTATCATTTGTACGCAACGTTTTCTGTCTCTTTCAAAATCGTTTTCAACGCGCAAGGTTGCCATAGTATAATTGGTGCCTGAAAAAAAAATTGGTGCAAACTATAACGAATCTAATAAGACGATTAGGCTAATTAGTGTGCTTGGAAATCGGTTCAAATGTCATGGTTACCGTGTGCTTTTGCAACAGATTCTATTCGTTGAACGTTGAACGTGGAAACTGTTTATTTACTAATCAACATTTCAGGCAGTTGATGGAAAAAGGCGCTTCCCAGCCTTGGAGGGATACCCTGTTCCAAGCAACCGGTGAATCTAGACTGGACGCGGGAGCTCTGCGAGAATATTTCAGACCTCTGGAAGAATGGCTCAGGAACGAAAACCTGAGAACTGGGGAATTCGTCGGTTGGCTCTACGACGGGGATTACTGTAAACAAAGCATAGAAACGGCTGGTTTACAGGTGTACGGCGGTTTTTATAACCGCAGCGCAAGAGTCGATATCGAGATGACGATGATGATGGTTATTTTCGTGTTGAGGTGTCTTGCGAATAAGTTTGTTTCATGACCTGTCGAAAAGAATGCAAAAAGAGGTTTTCTTCTAATAAATCTAATCAATTAGTGTAGCTACCAGACATATTTAGAATTTGGTCAGAATTAATACATAAATTTCACATTCCTGTCGTTATTGCGAACAGAGGTATAAATAAGCACATTAAAGTTTTATTGTTAAAAATCAGGTTAAATGTTTTGGGTCTTCATTAAAAATCCTCATTAGTTTTAATTTTCTCAACACATTATACAAAAAAATTGCAAAATTCTTTAGAGAATGTATACCTACCTACCTATTTGACGTGACTGATGATGGCATGATTAAATAATAGCCAATGTGGTACCAACCTTTATAACAGTATCTACAAGAAATGTCACATAATAATAATTAAAACTTGTGCGATATTTCTTTTATCTGAAAATAATAGATTCTCTAGACTTTGAAAATAGTAGCGTCTTATAAAATATTTACTTGCACTAATATTATGTGCCTAGGCAGTTACATAATTCTTATACTGAAATTATTTGATAAATCACACACAAACAAACATGACATTGTGTTTTGTTTTATTACACAAAATGCGTAATACAAGAATTAGAGAAAGTTACATAAATAATTTAGTGACACACGTAAATATTCTTTTTGCTACTTATTTGTATTTAAGTACATAATACACGTACGTAAGTTCATAGATATTATTTTCTGTAAATATGTCGTGATATTTTTTATTTTCTTATATGTATAGAATAACTTTAGCATATGTGCAGATTTTATTATGTATCTTATAATAAAGTTAATTATATTTAATTTATCGTTTTTTTTTCAAAAAATGTTCTATATTTTTGTAAGTTGTAAAAAAAAACAAAAGAATATTGTGACTTTTAGATTTTAAAGACTAGGTATCTATACCCAAACACATCGGCAACTGCGACTGCTTTAATTATTATTTCTACAATGGATTTCACTTTAAACTTGAGTTTTCCTACAAACATTCTGTTCACGTAATAATACGAGCGAACACGGAAACAAACTACTTTTAAACGGATAAGCATTTAGTTCGAAAACTTTTGCTGTAACACTCGAAAGGATTGTTTAATACCTTGATATTCCTTTCGAAGCGTTCTCAAAAAAATCCCCGCTCACTCTCTGCTCTGGCTCATAAAGCCAAGATTGGTTACCACACGCTTAAAGTTTATTAGTTGCTATCAAAACAATAATAATATAATGTAGGTGAATGTTGGTCGCACGTATACTACCGAATTGGCCTAGATATTCGGCCAATTATTGCATTGAATCTAATTAAAATAATCCAAATGGACCAAATTAATAACCTTCTAGTTATTCCAAATAATTTTTTAGATAGGTATTTTAAGAAATAGCCAATATACAGGGTGATTAGTTTTTAGATGAACAAACCAGAAAAATATCGCCAGTTTGTTCTTCAACCTTTTTTATTTCTTTATTTGAAGGTCTTATATAAGAAAGATTTAGAGTGTTCGAGATTCAGAGCATAAGTAACCCATGCCGTTATTATCGTATACCTACCAAATGTGACTTATATATATATCTCAACTAGTTTGTTAAATATTTAGATATTTCAATATTCTACTATTCTATTCTAGGGGTTCATTTAAAACTGAATCACACTGTATATTTTTAAGGAAATCTTATTGCCGAGGTACGGTATGTAAGTAACATAAATAAACATTTGCTCTGCAATTATTGCCGTTGGAGGTTTGTTTCTGCAGCTTCTGCAAAAAATCCCAGGCCTGCTTATTCTTTGATACGAAAACCATGTGACGAATGGAATAATCGAGCTGGCAGAGATCTCAACTGGTTTAAATTGGTGTCTGTCATCCAGAAGGCCGTGATAGCGCGTCCATTTATAGTAGTGTGCTCTGCATTTGTGTGCGCAAAATAAAGTTGTTATTAAGTATGTGAACTTTATAGGCGTTTCCGGCATATTTGGGAAGAGGCTCTGTTTCCGAAAAGAAATGTTCAAAAACATTATTTTTCTTGTATGGTTTATAATAATGTTGAGAGTTGCAACTGAACTAACGGGCGACAACGTATGTCGGACAGAAGTAACGTAAGTAGCAGACAATTATTCAAATTAAACTGCGAGTGTGTGGCAATTAACGCTTCTTTGTTCACAACGTGTTTGTAGGCGAGGTATAGGATGCGTTAAAATATTACACAACACTAAACAAAGGTGTATTGCAAAGATTTTCTTGTAAACTCAATGCCAAGGTCGAAAGGAAAATCTTCATTTTATATATTACACCGCAGACAATAGGGTACAAACATTCGCGTTAAAAGACTAATTAAAAAAATTATTAACAGTGCGTTCTTATTAAAGCAACGCCATGAATTATAGTCAGTCGCTCTAGTTTTAGTTTCATTCCAATTGTTTCCAAAATATTATAGTGAAAAAAAAATCGATAAACATACCTACTTCCTAAACGTACCCCTAGGGATATGCACTATACAGCCCTTTAAATATTTTTCACTCTGGTGATAGATTGCCCTAGATTCCATATAGAGGTATGGTTATAGGATAGGAAATAGGAACATTTTTCTTATTTTGACGAGCGTCATGTCTCGATTTAAATATACCATTGTTCCGGGACACCCTGTATATACCCAGTGTCTTTTTAGGCAATATTTCACCTTGGCTGTTGCAATAAAAAATAACTTTATAAATCAACAAAATCAATGTCTGAAATTTACTGTTTTTGGCTAAACAAATGATCACATTGAAGTGAGAATGTCAACTAATTTACTTGTTATGCATGTTATCACGGAGCGTAGTATATTGTGAGAATTGCAAAATGAAAAAGCGTCTTGCTTGCTCTAGCGTTAAAAACAATACTCATATTTTATGGATTTTTAAAATCTAGTAGCCTACGCTATTATAAATCTACGATGCTCCCCATATACTTACCTACTTTCAAATAGATCCATCTAACCGTGAACATTCTTTAACATCTTGAGATTTCAATTTTTAAAGTGTTTCTTGGTTGTTTACTTTTTAGCCGATGAATCTAAAGTAAAAGTAAATACCTGCCACATTCACATGCTTACGGACCTATTAAGTGAAAGAGTATCTTTTAACCAGTGCGATTTTGTAATAAGCTACATAAGCTACATTAATAGATTCCTGACATTGCGAAAAACCAATCTGGGCTGCTATTGCACAGTATTTCGAGTAAAAGCTGGTCTTATTTTTACTTTTGTTTTAGAACCCCAGAAATTGCAGTGCAATGGCAAGTAAGGAATGGTACAGTAAGATCCTACCAGTGGTGTTGGAACGTCCCTCCCAGATGTTCGGTGTACAAAAAACAATTTTGGAATGAAACCAAAGAAGTGGTAATCCATCAATCAAATCTAGAATCTTCATATTTATCTTCATAATAATCCAATTAGACCAAATTAATAACCTTCTAGTTGTTCAAAATAGTTTTAGTTATTTTAAAGACAGCAAATATACAGGGTGATTAAGCACAGATTGTCAAGATACAGAGCGCATATTAGGGGTATAGGTATCTTTTACCAAATGTTAAATAACTAAAGATATTTTAATATTACAATATTTCGATTTTTCGACATTCTACTGACCCTAAAAGTCTGTTCATTTAAAACTAAATCACACTGTATATTTTTCAAAGAAATTTTATTTCTGACGTAGTAACATAAACATTTGCAGCGAAGAAAAAAAATTTTGAATGAAACCTAAGAAGTGGTCAGCCATCAATCAAATTTAGAATCTTCATGTTTATCGGCCCAATAAAAACACTCGGGAATGTTTTGCTTTCACTCTCAACGAGAACGATCTTCGACGGTTGCATAAACACTTAGCGTCTGTTCTATAAATTTAAAATGGAAATGAACCGCATTTAAAACATGATTTATTTTAATGCCATGCAGAACTCTTTACCTACCTACATATTAAAGGCGACACTCTTTCGTTTTTTTATGCACAAAAAATGTTGCAATAATTGTCGCAGACATCACCATTTCTCCAGACACCCTTAAGTCCATTCCTCGATGAGTGATCCCTTCCTTTTTATCTTGACTCTTTGAGTAGGTAGGTACGTACGTACCTAAGTTGCTTTATTAAATAAGTATCCCACGCGTGCAGTGGGGGGTACCCTATTGTCCATCATCTGTGCTATTAGAAAATAACTATGGGGAATTCCTGCTAGATTCATGTATGCCCAACGAGGTGTAATGTTGGACAAACTCTATTATGTAGATACATAATATACAGGGTGCCCAATTTAGATGGAATAATGGATATAACTTTTTAAATACACCTTGTATAAAAAAAATTTCAGCTATTTAAACTAACTCTTCCACAATCTTGGATTGGCAGAAGAGGGGTCATAGAATGGCCTCCAAAGCACAGCTTACCCTAACATGGTAAGCTGTGTCCAAAGTTAGGGTAAGCTGTGTCAAAGCACAGCTTACTAGGGTAAGCTGTGTCAAAGCACAGCTTACTAGGGTAAGCTGTGTCCAAAGTCTCCCGATCTTATCCCGTGCGATTTTTTCTTCACCTAAAATCCATGGTGTATAAAAATCGTCCCCAAAATATAGTCGAATTAGAACAGCACATAAGAAACGAAATAGCGTTGATTCCTCCAGAATGGATTAAGAATGTAGTTAGTCGTTTTTATGACACACTCGGCCATTGTCTCGCTGTGAATGGAGAACATTTCGAGCATTAGATTAATTGGTTTTTAGGTGTCACTGATTTCTTTTGTCTATTTATTCATTAATAAGCAAGCTCAACATGATTTACCTCTCATCGGTAAGTTATCATTACATGCAAAAATGTCAAAATTTTCATTAGGCATGGCCTACTTTTTAGGCAACGCTCTCGAATTTAAATTTTGGCATACTTGCAGAAATTCTACTTTTTCTCGAAATTTTTCTTATGCAACCCCAATGAAATTTTACATGCTCGTATGCACAAAAAGGAGGTGATTCCAAATTGGAACAGAAAAGTGTATGGTGCCGTTTAAAAAAACAAAGTTGGTTGCCATAGCAATGAAATGACTGGCTCCCAAAAAAATTCATGGTCACCAACATATGCAGATAGATCAACTGAAAAACTCTTGTCTGAAAAATTTTTTTATACAAGGTGTATTTAAAAAGTTATATCCATTATTCTAACTAAATTGGGCACCCTGTAGGTACCTACCTAATATTATGAATGAAATTATTAATTTTTAATTTTTTTCGTGAATAAAATCCTAATCCGCGCTTAATGTAGTTGATTACGTTCTTTTGAAAATACCTGCTAGCATATTTGCGACTGCGTAATAGATTTTTCTTTGTAGCAGTATCCGATTCATTTACCAACTTTACTTACGCAAAGATCGTATCTAAAGAAACGCACATCCAATACCCATCATGTTCTCTAAACCGTACAATTTCGCTTTCGAAATCCCACGTCTGATGCAAAACGTATCAAAAGGGTTGTTATTTTTTTTACTGATTTTGATTTCCCAATTGATAGATCTCCCGTCAAGGTTTCGTCCTCTAGTAAAATCAAAATATATCATGGAGCTCACGATCTTATTCCATTCACCACTTTAAATTAGATCAAAGCCGCAACGAGTTGAGTATCGATAAGTTGTGAAATTGACCATAATACAGTTTTTGTACGCACAAATTAATGAGATATAGGCGTGGGAATTCCATAAACGTAGTCTGTACCTACACGTTTTCCATACAGAAAATATCAGAAACTCGAAACCTCTGTCGTGTTACGCCACTGTGCCATCTACGGTTTTTTATAATCTAGCTCATTGTTTAAACGTTTAACAACCAATAAAGTTAGGTACCGTTTGTATTTATTGATATGGCACATTCGAAATCATAAAACTTCCCGAGTAAGTGGTTCGAAGGTCTGGCTACTTATTATTTTACTTTCACCGGCGATGACTCAATGTTGCTTTTCAGGTGAGAAATGTAACGAAACTGATAGAGTTTTGCTGTGAAGGATATAAGGAACAGGACGATGTTTGTGTTCCCGAACGTGAGTACCTACTGACAAGCTCTGCACATTTATCATTATTATTATTATTATTATTATTTTAAAGATGAATCGCCTGTTACCGTCGTGGAGTGTTTAAATTGTACTACAGAAAACATTTTGGATGACAATTTTAACGAAAATGTACAAGTTAATAATAGTTCCACCGTTACTGAAGAAAGTGGGGTCATTTTTGTAAACCTATTCGATGGAGATTCGGCAATCAATTCTAGTTCAGAAAAAAATGAAAACAATGTAGAAGCAGTCGATGAAAGTCCCATTTTCTACATACGGAACGATAATATGGAAAGTACTACAATAAACCAAAGTGAAGACAATAATGTTAGCTCGCCAGATGCAAGAACTACTTCTGATAAATCAGAAGGGTTAAATTCTAATAGCGAAATTTTATTTATAACAACTCAAAAAATTACGATGAGTTTTGAAGATGAATTATTTCCAGAAAATCACGATGTTTTGTCTCATTCTCGAGAATATCCCAAAACTGTAGAAATATTAGACACAGAGGAAAAATACTATTCTTCTACACAAAACACCAACGAATTAATCCCAAGAAATAATTCTTACGTTTTACATGGCGTCATCATCGCTCTGACTGGTTCAGTGGTCATTATAATACTCGCCATGATAATTTTGACAGTAAACAATACCAGGAACAAGAAAAATAAAGGCAATACTCAGAAAAGCGTCAAACATGTCGCAGTGTACACCACAAGTATTTTTCATACGCCACTACCAGGTTGTAACAAATTTTTGGCGTGTGATAATCATTTAAAAAGTTTATTTTAGAACCACCCACTTTTGACAATCCTACATACTTGACTACGAGTCAACCATTCGAAGATACTCAGTACCAAAATAATGGACCGTTGAAAACGTTTGAGCCAGTTTTAAGCAACATATCAGCTAATCCCCACATCACCCATTTGAAAGGTTATAAAAACGTTATTATATTGTTTTTAATATCAATTATTTTTTATATTTTTCTTATTTTAGAAAGTAGAGACTATGTCTATGACCACCCCCCATCAACTGGAAGTTACAGAGCAGCCTCTAGTGTGGATGGACTTTCAATTTTAGATGAAAGTTCTGTAAAAATACAACCAGAGCCATTGTATGATGAAATTCCATCTAAAGACGAAAATATTCAACCAGAGTCTTTGTACATGAACACCCTGTGCAGGACAAGGTTTTAAAATAAGTTCAGAATTTTGTAATATATTTGTATTAAAAAAACACATTTGAGAGAAAATTGTTTTATTTGTGTCAAAGCCAATGAAAAAGATAGAAATAAGCATGTACAAATCATGTAAAATAAGGCAATGTTTGTAATACCTATTGTATTGATGATAATGTAAAAATATTTTTCGTTATTACTTTGGAAAATACAACTTTTTAACCTGAAAACTGTTGTAGAATTAGCAAATCCTGTCACTCAATTATTAAAGTGACAGAATTTGCTAAATCTACAATAGTTTTCCGGTTCAAAATATGTATTTTCCAAAGTAGTGTTAGAGAAAACCGTATAGAATAGTATTTTCACAATAATTATAGAATACACACTATACTTATTCTTAAAGATGTGCTACCATCAGTATCCCTCCAAAACTTGTTCTGGAATCAACTCCAAATGCAAGGATCTCTTCCTGAGCTTTCTCACACAAACGTTACTAAGTTTGTCCTCTTTGGCGAACCCAGCCCTACAAATGCAGAAGTTCGGCGCAGCGCAGTCACCGTTCACGCATCCACCTGAAAGATGTTAAAAGCATCTCAATATCATTTTTTGCAATCTTAAAAATATTACCTTCACAAAAAGCTACGCACGTATGCCCGTTGCTTCCTGGCTTTTCTACGTAACCATTACGACACGTGCATACTTCTGGTGCCGAACAAATGCCGTTTAGACAAGGACTTGAACAGTGCGGTGTACAGATCGAGTGAGTCTGTGTGTCTATGGAATATCCGCTTTTGCAGGTGCATATGTTCGGTCCAGTGCATTCGCCATCCTTGCATCCTGAAATGATTGCGTGAAAACCCCTCACTTGAGTAGACAAAATTTCACGTTACCTCTTGGACAATGTGGCACACAGGCAATGCCCCCTATATTCACTATAAACCCTGGCGCGCAAGAGCATTTATTTGGACCAACACACGTGCCATTTCCACAGCCACCCTGACAATCGTATTCGCATTTTTTCGTTTGTGGATTCACGGTGAACCTTAAATATATATCGAACAATCTTCCAAGGTGTTCTTCACGATTAAAAATTGTCGCTTACCCGCTGGGACAAGCACAAGTTTCAGGGGCAATGCACTTGCCTCCGTTTCCGCACCCCCCTGTACAATATGGGATGCAATATCTGCCGTCGGGTGCGAGGGTGTAGCCGTAGTCGCAATTGCACGAGCCGGTGTTTGTGCAAACACCGTTGAGGCAGCCCACGGGGCAGCTGGGTGCGCAAACGTTGTCTATCTAAAAAAAAGAATTATATAAATTAATCTTCTCGTACGTCAGAAATTGACAGATGTAGGAACACATAACCTACAACAAGTTCCGATTTTTGGAAGGCTATAGTAGCGAAATTATGAGATACAGAGGTACGTTGTTTTGGTCTTTCCAGATCATTCTTACCTTGGCGAACCCCTTCTTACAGGTGCACACATTTGGTGCAGTACAGTTGCCGTTTTGACAGCCGTTGTCGCACACTGGCTGACATTCATAGTGGTGGTGGGGTTTCCTCTCGTATCCAGAACAGCAGATTTCTATTTTGCTGTAGCCTGGTCTGGTCTAAATCGAGATTCTAATCAAAATTTTGGCATCTTGAATGTTTGTACTTACTCCGTTGCCTTGAGGGGTGGGTCCTTGATGCTGTGGGCTGAGCAAGTCCTTTGTTCTGAAAAATATAATGTTGGTTCCCATGCTTATTAACACCCACGTAAAAAGAAACAAGATAAAATGACCCATCCCACTTCCATATTAGATACATATTTACAGATAATAAAATAATTATTAATAAAATATCGTTTATATTTCATTTGGGAAATAAATAAGCTTTAAGTTTCAAGAATTGTTGTTTGGATGAGATCACCTAAGAATATTTTTAAAATAAAACAATGTCGATTACGTTTACCTCGGTTTCCATTTACACGTGAGATGTAAATTAATTAGTGACCATATGAATTTATAGTATTGTGAAATGTGAAGAGGTTGTAGCAATAAAAAAATCAAACTTTTAATGATTATTTTCAATACTTTAAAAGAATTAGCATTGTTTCTTTAAAAACTCATTATTATTTTCTTAATTTAAATGTGTCGCGCTAACTAACCCAAAAAGAAAAGATGTTAAAATGTAGTGTAATATAAAAACTGTTAAAAGTGGTAGATAGGTAGGTACTTACGGAACTTCTATAGCGCATATTCCCTGCCTGGCAAAACTACTATTCTGTAAAGCAAAAGAACTATCCAAGCTGGCTAGGAAAAACAAAAAACAACCTCCGATAATGACTAGATTCGTAGACAGCGCCATCGTGAAAGTCAAGGCACACTAAAGACTGCGCCACGCTGGACAGCGAGTTTATTTTAAACCTGTTATTTTCAACGCGATAACTCAGAAGAACACATAGAGATACAGAGAGGAATAAATAACAACAACGCTACGACAAAAATAATTATACTTAGAATTAGATTAGTAGGTATTTAGAAATTTACAGCAATCTATTGTTCAATAACAGTATTAGATATTTGTATATTATCAAGCAAAAATTTGTTTTTCTCTACTTCGGTAATTACAGATAATGCACTTGAAAACAGCGTTCTAGTGTTGATGGGAAATTTGAATATTTCAGTGGACGACGGTTGTAGGGACTACAACAGTTCAATAAATTATCACTTATTATTATCTCGTATCGAATGCAAATACTCCAGTCTTAAATTAATTTTTTTGCATCTACCCAACATGAAAACTGTTGTGTACATGCTACAATAATAGTATAAGACCCATCATACAGTGTGTAGTGGTGTGTCCCATAGCCCAGGATAGATGTAACAGGAGATGTAATAGTAGAAAACAAATTTTTTAATCTTGGAATGGTATTTGGGTATTGAGTTTTGATTCTTGTAAGGTAGAAAAGAAAAGTTCTTTCGAGTGCACTATTATACCTCCATACCAAATTTCGGGAATAAAAAAATTATTTTTAAACATTCAAAATAAAAAGGTTAAAATAATAATACTTATAAAACCCTGAATGAGCTCATCACACTGTATATGGATAGAATGTGCAAGCGTAAATAAATTTTGGTGAAAAATATAAACGCTAATTTATTGAAATAAAGAATTTAAATGGCCTGGCCTGTATCTTTTCTATAGTAGGCCACGTTCGAACTCCCTGAAGGGTCACCACGCAATCGCCCTGTGGCCCTTCTGGCACATAGAAGATTGCCGAAATACGATGTAGAACTAGATTGAGGTGTTAAAACTATAAATGGGTCAATAAATTTCTTCGTTTGAGTTATGTATTTTCTAGATGACTATGCACTACCTATAATACACATAATATGTAGAGTACATAGGTACTCTAACCTATAGAGGTTAGGTACCTTCTTTTAACACTTATAGTAGATACCAATTATTACTAAAAATATAAAAATTAAAGTACAGCGTGGATAACAAAATAGAAAATAAATATCGAGTAATCAATAACTTATTTGCCATAAGATAAATCGTGAATTAAACTTAATTCTTTAAGATTTTTAGATCTGCTCTGCCCAAGAATAAAGAATAACACAAAAAATTTGGTTAATATATCTTTGGTAGTTTAGAAAATATTCAAATAAAAATAGTTTTTTAACTTTGAGAATTACCTACGTATTAATATCTTGAAACCGAAGGCTCTAAGTGATAGTTTATATGAAAAACTAGCTGTTTTTAGCTGTCCTTGAATTTGTGGAAATAAAACTGAATCGCCGTGTGTACTTATAAGCAGATATTTTTTGTTTGACTTGTCCTAAATCAATAGGTTTAGGTTTTGAGACCTGGATTTTATCTAGATACCACTTTTTTGCAGTTAATAATAATAATATTTATACATAGTATCATTGCATGCTGTATTTTCTTACAAGATTTTGTTCACAAAAGCAATGAATAATAATTTAATAATTTTTCCTTGTATTTTTACTTTAAATTGTTTTATTTTTCAATCAATCAATACAATTTTCAAGCGGAATTCTGTCTGTCAACTTATAACAAAACAAAACTTATTTAAGTAAAATCGGTGGTCGGACTTCCATTGTCTTGATTTATTTCTAAACACGTCGTTTTTAGAAATAAATCAAGACAATGGAAATCCGACCACAGATTTTTACTCAACAATCTACCTTGTCTACAAATTTCAAACAACAAAAATTATTTACACTTATTACCGAAACGGATTATAGATAGGTGTTAACATATTTTAAAAAATCATAGATTTAAAACTAACATCCTGTATTGGTTGTCGTCATATTATTATCTTCTAAAAGTGACCTCTGGAAGATTATTTATACATATTATGTGTATGTTATATAGTTAGAAGAATGCAATTTTGCAAAAATTATTGTAATTTAAGACAATAATTATAATGTTATAGGTACCTTAATATTCTAGTGCATTAATTATACCTACCTATTATTTGAACCTCCAAGGAACCATTTTGAGAGAAAAAACAATTAATTATACGTACGTTGTAGGTTTCAGTAATTCCAAAAAATACTATTTTGTTTTGGATTATGTACTTTTTAACTATTATATAAAAATGTATACAGGGCGTCCCAATTAAGTGTGGCAAACTATATTATTTGTGATTTTTTAAAATGGAACACAACGCAGTAGGTATATTATAAGCTCAAAGTTATAGTTTGGTTACTAAATCAACAGGTTGTACAGCAAATTTGGAATATGCTAAAATAGTCATATTTTAAGGCCGAATGCTCAAAAATGCAAAATTGAAAGTTTCAAGGTCGAATATTTTCCAAACAGCTGGACCAAATATACAGTGTGGTCTGGTCATTTAAGTGTACAACATATGGGACATTTTTTATTGCACAACGAAAATACAGACATTGCCGAAAGTTGATGCATGTTCAATAATCATATTATAGGTACACTTAGAATGGTTGTAAGTTAAACAGCATACACGGTAGGTCAAAAAATATAAAAATTGTACAAGCGTAAAGTATCTACCCTTCTTTCAAAAAATTCAGCAAAAGGTTATTAAGAAAAATTGTTTAGAATTAAAAGCTATGCCTAAATACCAAAAGATAGCGTCCTAAGAAAAAAAAATTCGTCGATTAATTTCTAGTTTCTTAATAAACATTTAAAATAAAAATTTTGCTTTTTAATATATACATTATCATTACTAATGTTTTACTTTGTTCAGAAGAATTTTTGCGAATTTTTTTTTAAATTTTGTTTAATATCGCTATTGCAACAAACATGAAGTTTGTGGTTCCCTAAAAAATTAAAAATCTAAGTTAATTTTGCAAATATGCTTGAATTTGAACAAAGTTATGCGAAATTGATATAATTTTGATTGATTCATGAAATTGTTTAGGGTGAATATTGAAACAAAACTTTTTTAGAAAATTATTAATGTTTTTCAAAAAAATATTTTTTTTCCAGGGTACTTTTCTCTTGTGCAATTTTTATTTTTTTTAGCTACGCTGTATGCTGTTTCACTTGCAACCATTCTAAGTGCGCCTAATATGATTATCGAACATGCACCAACTTTCGGGAATATTTAAATTTTCGTTGTGCAATTAATAAAAAAAATCCCATATGTTGCACACTTAAATGACCACACTGTACAACATCTAAGTACCTATATTGTTGGAATCCCAAAAATAACGTATACATATTACAAAATTGAAAAATCACTACTCTGTCGACGTTTTGAATATAATGAAATTCTTCCTCAGGACTACAATGAGACAATTTGGTTGTAAATACAAATTATTTTATTAGGAAATTATAAAGTATTAAGAAGGTGATAAAAAATAACTAGCTACCAGTATCCAACTATACCTATCAAGTAATAATAAAGTCTAATGTTACAAATCTATTGTCCTATACAGAAGAATTATTACCACTGCTTAACAATATTTTATTTTAATTACCTACTATAGGAAAGTGGTTGTTCTTCCGGCCTGTCTGTTGCCATAGTAGGTCTAACCCCCTCCCTGAAGAGATGCCAGGCGCCGCGACGGCCGCCCCCCCCCCCCCACCACCGGCCGTCATCGCGGGTCCCGATTTCCACGTAAAATTTCCGCGCGATTCACTTGTCCAGTTTTCGCCAAACAACAACTCCATTGTTTACCATCGCAGTTGGTACAACGGAAACAACTGAGGGTCGGTAGCTGCTGGCGCGTTGCCCCGTAGACATCGATCTGAGCCGAGTGACGTTGGAATCTGCGGACAGGTCGAAGGGTGCTGTGTGTTGTGTCTATAAAAATTTCGTTGGAAATTTTGAGAGGAGAAATCGAATTTTCCGGTTAATAGGTTTAATAAAAGACGGGAGGTATGCAGATTTGAAAAGAGGATTTATATGGTGAGTGGAGAAGAATGTAACCTTTGAACTTTACACATGCAATTTTGCTATTGATAAAGTCGAACGAAGGGGTGATCATAGGGTAAGCTTGGTATAAACCAAATGAGTATAGGTAACCATATAAAAAAACATCGCGTCTTATAATGCATCTGGAGAGTCGAGTACCTATATGTCATGGAATCCCCTTAAAACAGTTAAATGGTCAACGGGGCCACTCAAAGTGTTGGTGTGCAAAGATTCAATACAAAAATGTACAGGGTGTCCCAAACTCGACGCCCCACTGTTATTATAGGCAAACAAAAACAGCCAGTAAAAATTTGACTTGTGGGTTTCTTGTAGGACCACTGAAGCTTGCTTTTGGGACAAAAAGATAGTTTTTAGGAATTTGGGAAATATAGGTTATGACGTCATCAAATATATTTTCCCAGGATCATACCTGTTATATTTGGAAAGAGTACGTTTTTCTGATAAACTTTCGTTAATACATTTTTTTGATATCTTGTTTCAGTAAAAAATTATATGCGTATTACCTATTTGTAAAAATATGAAAAAGATGCCATGGTATTTTCTTAATGAAAATCGAATTAGCCATGACTTATGAAGGTACATTTTTGACAGAAACAATAATTGACAGATGCTCGGACAGATGTATTATGGAAAAAGTATTAAAATTTTCTTCTTAGTTATAAAAATATAACTGGTATGAACCCCTTTTTGAACGCCTTTTTATTGGTTTTATTTCTTTCCATTAAATCATCAATATTTCTGGATGGAATTTTGCAAACAAGGTTTTCAGAAATTTTCATAAATAGAAACCTAATAGTTAGGTCTGGCGTCTTTTCTTCCCATTTTATGAGGCCATTTATCCAAATCCATTTGTTTCAAAACTTATTATTTAGAAATTCTTTCACAATGTTGACTTTGCGTGGTGGAGCTCCGTCGTGTTGAAACCAGATGGTTCTTCATAAATGCAATATGGCACATTTTCCATGAGAACTGGCAACTGTTATTGCAAAAATTAGAGATTATATTCGTGTAATACAAACTATACATGCTGTATCAAATTAGCCTTGGCTTGATCGGGTATCCATGGAAAACAATTGACAGTTGATAATTTATTCCTCTTACCTGTCATAATTGAAATACCTTCTCTTGACATTTAATAATTGTATCCAATCATTGAACGTATCATAAAACTTCAATAATGGTAACACATTGAAAAAGTTAATATTATGTCTATGGTCTACAGAGAAGCTGAAAAAAATGTTAGAAAAGCTGTTAGAATATATAAGCAGGAGAAATATCCTGAACGGAGAACCAAAATGCATTTTCCACCAGCAAAGGCAAATAATTAGAAGAATAGTTCGCAACAATGATGCAATAGTCCAAGTGTAACAATATTTTAAAGATTACCCGAGAAACTCAATTAGACGAGCTAGTAGAGAATTAAATTTGAAGAAGTCGTCCATGGATTGGAATAAATGGCCTCATGAAATGGCCAGAAAAGTCGCCAGACCTAACTCTATACTTATTAGGTTTCTATTTATAAAAATTTCTGAAACACCTTGTTTACAAAATTCCATCCCATATATAGAGTGCTCTGGAATTCTTGAAAATTATATTAGTACTTGACTTGACCTATTTTACTCAACTTTGACAACCCGCAGAATGAAACACCCTGTATATTTTTTGTCCAAGTTAATATATGAGGGTTTTGGGGTGTCCTGATTAACGCTGTGTGGTCAGAATATAAATAAAAAAATGCTTACTGGTTTTCGTAAAAATTGGGGGGGACAAATATTGCCCCACCGCAAATGACTCCCGTTGCCTTGTTGCCGTCGCGCGCAGTCGCCGCGATGACAGGCGGCGTTGCCACGTCGTCGCCGCGATGAGACCACCTGTCGGCCCCCTGTGCGCCTACTGGATGCTGTTCGCCGCCTGCCTCGAACTTCCGGTGTCGGCCGGAAGCGAGCCGAAGCGACCCGAAGAGGACGAGGACGATTACAGAGACGACGCCGATCAGGTGTCGCCGCCGGCATTGGCCAATGTCGTCAACATCACTGCCGCCAATGGTGAGAGATTATTGTTATTATTATTGACTTTCTTCTCGACATATAAAATATTGTCGAAAAGTAGTGGAGGTAACTTTGTTCTCCATTGGTTTCTTTGAATTTTAATCTTGGATAACTTATTCATTTACTTATAATTTATAATAATCAAGGTTCTCTATTTTCATAAGGTTTCCCAAACAAATGGCAGCACAGGTTTCACCCTGTAGATATAACCTATATAAGCTTTTTTACATGTGAAGCTAACTTTTAAGTCGATTGGGTACATAAACCTAGGACGAATTGCCATCATAAAACTACTTTTTAAGTATGTATTAACGTAGCGAAATGTACAGTTCTAACTGTAAATTTACAAATGCAACTGTAAATTCAAATGCAACTGTAAATTTACAGTTCCAACTGCAAATCTTCAAGTGCAACTGGAACTGTAAATTTACAGTTGGAACTGCAACTGGAAATTTATAGTTGCACTTGTAAATTTACAGTTGTTGTACTTTGTCTAAACTTAAAAAAGTAGCTTCATGATGGCAGTTCTAGCCCATGGTACAAACCAAATTTATATTATGACATTTCTATACAGTGTGATCATTTAAATGTGCAACATATGGAACTTTTTTTATTAATTGCACAACCAAAATACAGATATTGTATGTTCAATAATCATATTAGGTGGACATAGAATGATTGCAAGTTAAACAGCATACAGGGTAGGTCAAAAAATTTAAAAATTGTACAAGAGTAAATTACCCTTATTTCCAAAATATCAGCAAAAGGTTATTAAGAAAAGTTGTTTAGAATTAAAAGCTGTGCCTAAATACCAAAACATAGCCTCCTAAGAAAAAAATTTTTCGTCAATTAATTTACAGTTTCTTAATAAACATTTAAAATAAAAATTTTGCTCCTTAAATGAGAGTTTTTTAATATACACATTGTCATTACTAATGTTTAACCTTGTTCAGAAGAATTTTTTCAAAATTTTAAAGTTTTGTTTAATATCGTTGCAACAAACATGAAATTTGTGATTGCCTAAAAAATTAAAAATCTAAGCTAACTTTACAAATATGCTTGAATTTGAACAAAGTTATTCGAAATTGATTTAATTTTGATTGATTTATGAAATTGTTTAGGGTGAATATTAAAACAAACTTTTTTAGGAAATTATTGTTTTTCAAAAAAATATTTTTTTTGTCTTAGGAGACCACGTTTTGGCATTTAGGCATAACTTTTAATTCTAGACAACTTTTCTTAATAACATTTTGCTGAAATAAGGGTATTTTACTCTTGTACAATTTTTATATTTTTTTACCTACACTGTATGCTGTTTGACTTGCAACCATTCTAAGTGCTCCTAATATAATTATCGAACATGCACAAACTTTCGGGAATATTTGTATTTTCGCTGAGCAATTAATAATAAAAAATGTCATATACACACTTAAATGACCACACTATATATGTATTTCAGCTTTTCTAATCATCTGCCAATCAGTTGCAATAAAAAAACAGCTTGGTCGGTCGCCATTTTAAAAACTCCCGCCTCTTGTCTGAAGTTTTCATTTAATTTCAAATGGCGACAGTTCGTGTTTGGATACAAGTTCTTATTGACATACTGGCAAAATTCGTATTTCCAACTTGCGGCATTTACCTACATTATCGATTCGCTTAGTCGCAGTATAATTGCATGAAGAACACTTGCACATACTAGAGCATCATCGAACTAATCAATGCATGGAACTAGCATGTTTTAGCTTCAGCAGGTACCTACCTATTTTTTCTGTGAAATTTTGTAGAAAAAGGCCTCTACGTCGGAGCACCCTGCGAATTCGTCTGCAGCTCCAGACTGCAGCATGCGTACTGCAACCCCACCACCAAAATGTGCGAATGCGACAAGAAATTTCCGGTCAGACTCAACAACCCATACGCGGGTTGCACCACACGTAAGTTAAATTCGTAAATTTATTTCATAGTAAACGCTTATGATCTTTCTGTCAACGCCCGTGTGTATTTTAGAACCGCTCTGTAGATCACCGCGTGGCGCACAAAATTATACATTGTATAAATTCTGGTAAATATCCTATTTGCGGAAATACACACACATGTTGCACAATATTAGCCCGCCAACATATTATTGCATAGCCTGTGTGGCAATAGGGCCCAGCATTGCCCAGCAGGTAATAATACTAAGGACCACAATCCAACTAAAATATGTGGAAAAAACCGTTGAAAAGTTTTTCAAAAATGTAATTTTACTTTGATAACTAAATGCATGACAGACATATTATATTTTTTTTCGAACACGACCCATACTTTGGAAACTTCACATTTTGAATTAATCTGAGTAGGTACCTGCACATTCTGAAATATTATCTGAACTTTCTTCTCAAAAAAAAATGTAACATTTTTCATTTTCGAAAAGAGAGAATGCTCCCGCACTTTTCGATAAAATATGAAACCAGTATGGAATAGTAGGGAAATGTACAAAATGACCTAGTTAGGTAAAATGACAGCCAACATATTATCTTGTATGCTAGTGACATAGTGACATTTATGAGTGTTTAACGATACCATTTAAAAAAAATTACGTCTATGCTCATACATTGGACGACGGTGCGTGGCCACATGGTTTTCCCTGGTGCAAAATATTTGACAAGTGAAATTATATCAGGCAATTATTACTTAGCCGTTACTAGCACTACCTCTTTGAACCTTAGATTGTTTAAAAACTTAATTATTGTTTAATTCGTCTTTAATTACCGATCAATTTCCTGTTTGTCGTTATTATAAGGTGACCGGTAAGTATGGGGAAATCTCGCAGGAGCAGGTAGGAGACGTCAAAATATTTCAATTGAGCTTAACAACGACGGGTCAAATCTCAATAGTTACTGAGATACAGGGCTTTGTAGTTCTTGTTACCAGAAGATATAGGTACCCAAAACGGCTTTTTCTACAGATCCTGGTTACTATAAATTTAAAAGCATGCCATTTGAACTCAAAAATGCACCCAGCACCTTCCAAAGAGTAATGCATAATGTTCTCCGCGGCCTTCGAAATGAATGTCTCGTATACCTCGATGATATTATCATTTTTAATTGTAAAACAGGTAAAAATGGAAAAATGGACTTCTTATATGTACCTATATAATGAATTTTGAATTTTTATTTAAATTTGTTTTGTATTATAAAGAGTTTTCATTTTTTAACGGTTTGACCATAAATACACATTGTCTGATGTTTACACAAGTGCTGTGTTTCCATAACTTCATATTTAATAACTTTTTAAAGTCCATTTCTAAAAGATGCCTACCTATGTCATTTTGTACACCTCTCCCCTACCTATTTCCATATTAGTTACAGAATATACCTACTATTCTTGTAGCCAAAAGATTGGGCGACCAATGTTACTACAAAGAAGCTTGCCAATACACGGATCAGCATTCATCGTGCGCCCAAATTCACCACAACGCCGTGTGCCAATGCGTCAACGGATACCATTCCGTATCGATACTCAAGCCTTCTAAAAGGGTCTTCTGTGCAGAAGGCAAGTTTCCAAAGCCAACAAGCAACATCAAGTATCTAATCAGTGTTCCCATACAGACGTGGTGATGATAACGACGGACTTTTCGACGTTTGCTGGCGTCCTATCGGGCATAGCCATTCTTTCTGGTCTGATATGCTTCGTGCTGCATCTCTTCAACCAGAATTTGTACGGGCCACACCACGGCCACAGATTTGGGAATGCGAACTTACCCCCACCCATACTGTTTTCAAGCGATCCAGGTAACATAGTTCGAAATAAGTTTCAGTTATCCTAAGTCCCTATTAATCCTGTCTTTTTGATGTTACACTTAATTAAATGTTGTGATGTACAAAAACAAAATTATATAAGCTGTTTCTTTTTTGCAATTAATTACTCGTATTATCAAAGTTTACTTTCTAGCAGGCGATTTTCAAAACAGCTTATATTTTGAAAGTTTGCTTTTTTGGATACCTACTCACACGTTTAAAAGAAACTAGAACTGGGTAGGTAAAAATGGTATACTCGACAACAAAGTATCACCATCACTATCTATATCCTAAAAATTTTATTAGTATCACAAACAACAGAATTTCTAATTTAAAAGTTTCAAACTAAAAGCGGTTTCTATTGTGCTTTATAACTACTAATGTAACTTTTCGTTCCATTTTTATTTATTAACCCAAGTTAGCAAACTCTACTGAAACTGAGTGAAACTGTACCTACCTCTTTAATCATGGTGTTTCAAAGTGTTCAACTTTTGTTGATGAGTAAACCATATCCACGTGTGTATTTTGTGTTTGTGTGTATTATAACATATTGGCGTCGTAAAAACAACTATAACACCTTCAAAAATTATTATTAAATAACACTTTTGAAAGTGTGTGTCAAAAAATCCTCCTATAAATAACGAATCGCCTTAAAACTGTCATTGTTTTCACCTCCCGCCCGTATTAGCTAAGCCCCGCCCGCGCCACTCCCACATTCAACTTGACTCCTCCCACTTGGCATTCCTATTCGCAGGGCCGCTACCGCTGCCGTCGCTCTGCTCCGCCTCGCGCCCCCCCTCCGCCAATCAGCGGCGGGCCAGCAGCGCGCCCGGCTTCAGGCCGCGCCCACTCAGGGCCAGCCAATCGGCGCAGACGTCGCGCGCAGGTGCCGCCCGCGCCGCGGCCATCTTGCTGCTCTCCTATTGCCGCGACGTCGACGACGGCGGCGGGGCAGCGGCGCTAGGTGCCGGCCGGTGGTGGGGTTGGGGGGCGGTGGCGACCAATGGCGGGCCGGGGGGGCGTGGCCGGGCGGCGGTGGGAGTGGCTTGCGATCGGCGGGAGTTGATAGGTGTGTTTGACGGTTGCCACCGCCCCCTCCCGATAACATTTAAGTTAAAGAGTGTGTAGTTTGTTGATAAATGTTAAAATAATGAAAAATGAGGAAGCTACAACGGGTATTTGTTATTTTTATTTTCGTTTACATTATACACGACACAATTACACGATAAAAAAATTAGGTAGGTACACTAGGAAAAAGAGCAGGTAATGTAATATACAGTTTTTTATAAAATTTCTTAGAGCACAAAATAAAAATCACATAATTTAATCATCACCTTTTTATACAGGGTGTCCGGTAAGTATGGGGCTATCTCACAGGAGCAAGTAGGGGACGTCAAAATATTACGATTGAGCTCAACAACTACGGATCAGATCTCAATAGTTACTGAAATACAGGGCGTTGTAACTCTTTTTTTCAAATTGAATTATGGCAATATCTCCCAAACTAATCAAGCTGTTGAACTGAAATTTGGCACTGCTGTGTTTTTGGCGATGGAGAATAAGCTGAAAATGTCAATTTCGCCGTATCTCACAGAGGGCGCCACTTGCGCTGTTTTTGGCTCGTGCTTTTACTCGTAACTTTTTTGAGGTTATCTCTTTGGTCCTGCAGGTCTATTATTTTAGTGCATCTTTTTATTCTGCAAGAAAAAAGTACTCTTGTTTCATAACGATTAAATCAACCGTTTGCGTTGAAATCGGCAAAATGTGCCCCAAAACACCTGTTGAGTTCAATATTCGACACTTAAAATTTTCACCTACCACTTTCAAATATTACAGATCAACTGTACATTCAAAATGATGAAAAAAATGCCAAATGAGCAGTGGTCAAAACACCATTGGTTTTCGTGAAACAGCGTGTCAAAATTTTGTCAAATTCAATCCTTTCCATTTTGAAAGCGAATAATTTTTGGTACTTTGTTCATAGGGATTTTTTTTCACTTCAAATGGTACCGTTGATATGAAACACTTGAAAGCGGTAGGTGAAAATTTTATGTTTCGAATATTGAACTCAACAGGTGTTTTGGGGCACGTTTTGGCAATTTCAACGCAAACGGTTGACTTTATCGTTATGAAACAAGAGTACCTTTTTCTTGCAGAGTGAAAAGATGCACTAAAATGATAGACCTGCAGGACCAAAAACATAACCTCAAAAAAGTTACGAGTAAAAGCACGATCCAAAAACAGCGCAAGTGTCGCCCTCTGTGAGATACGGCGAAATTGACATTTTCAGCTTATTCTCCATCGCCAAAAACACAGCAGTGCCAAATTTCAGTTCAACAGCTTGATTAGTTTGGGAGATATTGCCATAATTCAATTTGAAAAAAAGAGTTACAACGCACTGTATCTCAGTAAGTATTGAGATCTGACCCGTAGTGGTAAAGCTCAATCGTAATATTTTGACGTCCCCTACCTGCTCCTGTAAGATTGCCCCATACTTTCCGGACACCCTGTATTTGGATCACACAAACACCTGCTTACAATAATTATGAAATTACCTACCTTTACATTCACGGAATGTATCAGGCGTTCGATTTTATTTTTTAATAAGGGAATTTATTCACTGAAACATTTCGTGTATAATTTTTTGTTATTTTTTCCCACAAATCACAAAATATGACAGAAATACACGATAATATATTCACCGATTTTTTTGCAGCATGGAGAAGGCAAGATGGCTGCGGACGAAATAGCTTTTATTACATCCATAATAAATAATGATAATAATAATAAATAATAAATTATTTTCAATACATAAACTCACGTACACTCATCCATAATGTTGGGCACTGCATGTTAAGTGGGTACCTTACTGTAGGTATATAGCGTGTGTCCGCCTTTTAATGTTGCAAGCTATGATAAAAAATATATTTTTAAATTTTAAATATTTTTCAAAGTGTTTTTAAATTTCTTCACAACTAAATACAGACACTATGTATTTTGGCGTTTGCATGATCAATAAGTACTAGATAATTTAAAAAAAAATTAACTACTTAGTTTATTTTTCCATTTTTTTTAGAAAGCATGTGGTTATTAATGCTTAATTCATTAAGTATTTGTTTTGGGTCGTTCAATAAAAATATTATCTTTATTTTTAATAAAAAGTTTGTAGTAACAATCCCTGCAATTTCTTGTTCACTGAAAATACACTAATGGAAAAAATTATTACATACATATATACAGTGTCCGGCGAAAAGTATGCACCATGAGATTTTTTTTATTTTCATTTATCAGAAAATTTTATTCTTGATAAAAGTTTGTGCATTCCTAAAAACTCAAAACGCAGTTTTCAAAAGTTCAATATCTCATTTCGTATACGGGGGAGGTTCGAAAATATGAAACAGGTTCAAGAGTAAAGCACCCTTATTATTAATTTTAGAGAAGAAAACATGTGTTATGAAAAGTTGTTTAGAATTAAAAGGTAAGCCTAATAATGAAGTTGCAAGTTTCTATTCCATAAAACACATTTCCGGCATTTTTTTATTATTTACCCCGTATAGAAAATAAAACCACTTTATTTAATATGCCAGTTCTGTTTCAGAGAGTATTTATTATTTATAAATGTGTGCCATAAAAATTAATTTGTGCGAACAGTAGTTACGGCTCCTGCAAAATATAAGAACGAAAAAGTACTTTTTTTTGTGCAAACTTTCTGTCGGTCACTGTATATTTTTTTTATATCTCTAAAATGTAATGGAATTGTTAAGTGACAAATATGATTATGTTAGCTTGGCTACTTGACGTAGGTTAGGTACCTGCCTATAAAAAAAATGTTTTCATTTATATTCGTTCAATTTTTTCTGCAAAATTATAGCAAAAATTGAAAATATGCCACAAATTTGGCCGAATTTGTTTTTTTCTAAGTACCATAGTGCCAAATTAGTAAAATAATAGCATGTCTCTTATTTCTGTTAAGGTATTTTGCACAAAAGTGTTTGGCACAACCAATAATTTATTTGAAGTTCTTATTCTTTAAAGTGTCTTTTTTATTAGTTAATTCCAAATTTCCTAAAAAGTAACATATTCTTTAAAAATCTGCCTTTTTTAAGCTTTATTTTCATATGAATTTTGCTAGAAAAATATCAGTCAATTTTTAATAAAATGGAGAAGCTTCTGTTTTCCATTGGGAAAATTGGAATTAAATGAAATATTCGTAAAAAAATCCATGCCGTTCAATAGACGCACTTCTTTGTCGCCCGTAGCATTGCTTTTGTCATTTGTGTTTTTTCTGTAGACCACGCAAAACACACGCTTAACTCCAACACCGACAACATTTCCCCGGAGAACCGAAGGTACGACCATACAAATTGTTCCTTTTACCCCGCCAGGTTCGAGGAGACCGAGCATCGCTTCCGTGCACAGCACATCGTCGATCCGCAGCTACAGCCAGCGACGGTACGAGCGGGAGAAGGAACAGAAGGAAGAGCGGGAGATGCAGAGGAGACTGTCGAAGATGAAATCGAATTCGACCAGCAGAATTCCGACGCCTTCCCCGCATTCCACCGACGATCTGCTGCCTACTTTAGAAGAAGACAAGCAGGTAAGGAGGGAGGCGGCAAATTCAATAATAACGATATGTTATATTTCGCATTTATTTTTTAACACAGAAAAAACAGCTAAGATTTAATGATAATTAAAACGATTATTTATGTTTTTTACAGACAGAACTAGCTTCTTTGGACGGTATAATGAATACTAGCTTCATGAAACGATAATAAGGTTTTTAGAGTTTTCACATTTTTGAGCATTTTCGAGTTATTATAAACGCTTTATTTAAAAAGTACACGCTTTTAGATATTTCGTAGATTTTTGCGCTAATTTAAAAAGGTTTTTATATAAGATCTGGAATAACTGGCCAAACTCCATAAAAGTGCTATGAAAATGTAGAATTCAAGTGAAATTACTACTATACCTACTGCCTTTTCGAATTTGGCTATACAGGATCCGCCACCTAAAACTCCCTAGGCCTATAACTTGGTCAATTTAGCGCACGGGGCGTAAAATTCTAGGCGTTTTCAAGGTCTTTTAAAACAATTAAGATCTATTTAAAAATGACGTCATAAAATGGATGTCAATTGAAACCAAATTTTCCGGGCGCTTTTTTCTCAAACACCTTGTACTAAAACAAATATTATCCTCTAGTAGAGAATTTTATTAGCTTTGATCTGACATATACTGTGGCATTAACACGCCTGTAAGTAAGTAAAACTCATAAAATATGAAAAAGTAAACAATTTATTATGAAACAGATGTATTTTTACGAACAGCAATAATTACAATTTAAAGGTCCTGCTCAAAATTTTAAACCACACTGTAGATGCTCAATATCACAGACATATATAAGCGAAGCTATATATGTCTGTGTCAATATTAAGGTTAATCTTAAGTAATTATGAAACAAATGACGGTCGTGGTCAAATTGTTGAGTTCTTTATAAGCAATATTTAAGTTTCAAAATAATATAATAGGTACTATAACAAAAGTAAAAAGTTAGGAACTATTTTTAAGTTTAAATTGAGTTTCATTATGCCTCAATAGATTTTATTGGAAAAAAACTGAGATGGTTCTAATTTACGGATACGGATAATGCAACCGAAATTCGCGAAGCCTTCATTCTTGACAACGATCATCGTCATTTATGTTCCATGGCTACATTGATAGATTAACCTTACCTAATATTGAGTGTCGATAGTATGGTATGAAATTTTGACTAGGACCTTTAAATGTTGGTTAATTGTAATTCCTGTTTATAAAATACATTTATTTCGTAATAAATTGTTTACTTTTTCTTTTTTGTTTATGTTTTACTTAATAATGTTTGATGTAATTTACGCCGCATATTTATGTTTCATGCCTATGTTGATGACTTAAGACTTAAGAGTAACCTTACCTATAATATTGAGCGTCGACAGTATGGTTTGCAATTGACGCAATTTTTTCTAAATCGAGCTTAATTGTTTTAAAAGACCTTGAAAACGCCTACAATTTTAAGTCCCGCGGGCTAAATTATCACAAAAATTGAACAAGTTATAAGCCTCGGGAGTTTTAGTTGACGGACCCTGTATAAGTAAAGTTATTTCAGAGAAAACAAGCAGCCTGCATAAAACCAACTAAAATAATTCTTTTCGTATTCCCCCGAAAATATTTTTTATCCCGAATTTCTACTCTTCCCGCTTCCCCTAAATCTATCCTCGATCTCCTGCAGCGTAATGTCCTTCGTCTCCGGTAGGAAACATATCAGAATCACCATGCCAACCAAACAGACGCAGCCGAACAACAAGAACGCGCCCTCCGTTCCCAAATCTGAAAACAACAACGGCGTTGTTTTGACCACCGAGAAGCTCAGCGCGAAACTTATCATCGACGTTATCCCATTCCCGAAACCCCTGCTCGCCTTCGGGAACAATTCTCCCGACATAATCCACGGCAAATTTTGTAAGCCTAACACCATGAATGCCATGTAAGTGATAAACGCAACTAAGGACACCATGGAGGTGTTTAACTCGTGTTGTTTCCTCAAATATTCGCACAAGCTCAATGTGAACAACGACAATGCAACACCCGTACAACTGAATATTGCTAGGAATCGTCTCTTTAGCTTATTAAAAAGGTATAAACCAAGAGTTGTACATAACAATCTTATACCATCTGTTATTAACATTGCCGTGTATTCATTAATTTTGTCTCCTGAAAAAATACGACCAACATTCCCAACTGAAATATTTTATAAAAAAAATGCTCACCTAATGTTTGCTTTATGATGGTAACAGTGTAGAAAATCATGGCGAAACTACCAGACCATTGCATAGTAGCGAAAAGCACAATTAAAATAAGCAGCGGCTTATTGAACTCTGGTTTCTTCAAATGATGGAAAAATTGTTTAAATTTGTTTTGTGTAACTGGCAACGAAGATTGTTCACTTTGCCTTATTAACAGTTCATTAAGTTCCTTTTTGGATTCTTTACCATAACCCCGACTCCTGAAAAAATACCGATGAATACTTTTACGTAACTATTATAGCAATGGATCTTTACCAATAAAACGCCCTTTTCGCATCATCTAATCTTCCCTTCTTCATCAAATATATTGGCGATTCGGGACCAAAAACCAACGTGATGAATCCCAAAATAGGAAGGAACACTACAATCAATGCTACATTTCTCCAAGATAAAAACGTTCCAAGGACATGCGCTAAAACTATACCGAGCGTATAAGAAAAAGCGGTGGTTGACAATAAAAAGCCCCTAAAGTTTGGTTCTGACAATTCCGCCAGGTAAACTTGTCCTGGAGCAGCGAGACACCCTAAAAATGATCAATTTTTATACCTTCGGTTGCTGTGACATCGGGTAAACGGAGAAACCATATAGCGTTGACTGACCTAATACCAAAGTAATACGTCAGTCAACGCATATAGGTCAAGTTTCTAAAGTCATCAAAATATGATTGATAAAATCCCCAAATGCAATGTGATATTGGGCCATTCAAAAATTTCTGGACTTGTGATTGGCTTCCAGGATTCCATCACATATTTTGCCGACTTTAAAAACTAACCAAACTCATTCCACAACAACGGCCTACCTATGCATACACCGTTGAGAAACCTCCCAACCAAAAGACAAGTTAAATTTGGTGCCAAGTAAATTAACAACCAGGCAAGAGCTTCGGGAATTGTAACTACCAGAAAAGTTGTCTTTCTTCCTATGGCTTCTATAAGCCAGCCGCCCAGCAAACAGGCAAACGGTATCGGTAATACTGTGATGGAAGCTATAAAAAAAACAAAATAAAATAAAAAATGCGGTTGAGAAAAAGTTCTTACCTATCCAAGATTCAACTTCTTGATTGACTTCGATCTCATTGGATTGCTGGAGTTGGGGCAATAAGATAGCAGTGTATCCCTCAGCCATACAGAGTGCTACGATTACTAGGTTCACTCCTATGGCTACGTAAACCTGGAAGATGACAATCTTATTTATAAAGGACTTCCCATAACTTCTTTATATCGTTTTATCAACTTTTTCATATAAATTTTTGTTTTGAAGCCTTTATTTTAAAGATACAGAGAATAATTAAAATTTAAAGACATTATTGAATATTATTTTTTACCAAAGATGTTCCAACCAAATTTTGCACCTATACCTATGCGTTATTACTCTCATTGCCGATAATGAGATGTGGTACTTAAAAAATAGAAAATTCCATACCTACACGTAAATTAAACGAAATTATTATCAAAAATATCCATAAACCTTTAAAAAAAGTGACCTGTGGTATACAGAAGCATTTTAAACACTTACCTGTCGTATTCTGGGAGGTATAGATTGCTTTTTATAAATAAAATCCTCATCATCGCACTTATCAATGCCACTTCCATTGCCATTTTCCATCAATCCCTCTGTAACATTCATTTTTTCACAATAAGCTTGCACCAACAAATACAAACAAAACTAAATTATAATCACTGCAATTCCTGTTTTGCAACAATAATTACTGATCCCATGCACCTTTCACGGATTAGCTATTTAAAATAATTAATTAACACGATGTAATGTAAAACATATCAAATGTAGATTTTATTGAATTCTTCATGTGATGCATTTTTCGATGCACAATATCTAAACTTGTCTTTCCACTTTTCTCTGTATTGAGTTGGAAAACCTATTCTCCGATCTACTACAGTCTGGTATTAAATATAGAATAATGCCTACTGTAAAAAGTATCCTTCCTTCTACTTCAATTGAGAGACTATAATAATTAGAGGTGCCTCTATAGGATGATCCAACGAAAATACGAATCTAAAAATGTCATCCTCTAGTCTCTAGAGGAACGAAAGAAGAAGAATTTTTCTTGGACCACCTTGTATAAAACCCTGCGGTTATGGTTCGTCTTGATCTTGTAGCGATTTCAAGGTTGCAGAGTCGAAATACTGGAACAAAAGTCCTAGTCACCCGTTTATTTGTTATACTAAAAAGTGTGTTTTGCGCACGTTTTGCGTAAAGGCAAATTGAAATGATATTTCTGTCAAGGTTACTTGTAATTCATTTGCAAAGGAAAGGACAAGAAAATTGTTTCCGAACCGTAATAAAAATTGGAGACAAAAACGTTCAATTAGGTAGGTACTTACCTACTTGTTATTTTTATAGCAGACTAGATGTAATAAAACCACAGAAAATGTATATTTTCTGTGATAAAACCACAGGATTTTATTGGGCTTTACAAAAAAATAATTGTAAGTAGGAATAGGTGCCCATACTTTTGTTTTAGAAAATACGTAAGTACCTATAGAGATATATTATTTATGTATGTAATACTTATAATTTAAAACTGTGCAAATCCGTATAAAAATCTTCATTTTTGGAGATAATCACCAAAACTTTTTTTGTTTGAAAGACCTTCAAAAATCGCTTCTTTCGAACTTCTTACCATTTTCCAAATAAAAATCCAGGGCCGGCTACGATTTTTTGTACCCCCGATTTTCACGAAAACCATTTATCCATTTTTTTATTTAAAATCTGACACCACATACTAAATTTGAATTATAAAAGCACCTGGCTAGTTAAGTGGGTCAAAGTGTTGGTGTGCAAAGATGCAATAAAAAATCTTATCTGCGCCATCACAAAGTACTGAATTTTTGAAACTTTAGACAGGTCAAAAATCGAGCATATCAATAAAACGGGTCACTATATAATAAACGAACTAAGTCTAAAAAATACTGAAGCCTGCCAGCGAGTAATTTTTTTGTTCAAATTTGGTCTGTGGGGATCTTGTGGTGTTCTGATTAACTCTGGTGTCAGATTTTAAATAAAAAAAATCGCTAAATGGTTTTCGTGAAAATCGGGGGTATAAAAAATTCGTAGCCGGTCCTAGATTTGCATTTTAAAAATGGTAGAAAGGTCAAAAGAAGCGGTTGTGAAGGCCTTTCAAACAAAAAAAGTTTTGGAGATTATCTTCAAAAATGACGATTTTACACGGATTTCTACAGTTTTAAAGATGGACACCCTATATACGGAACCTCCCAGAATTTTTGTATACAGAAAATATATTTTATTTTGTTTGTCGTATTGGTGAGCAAGTAGGTATTTTTGACAATTTAGCGGTATTCCCTATGATTACCTATAATAAAATTCTCACTCAAGAGGAAATTAGATACGTTACTGCTGTGGCGTAGGTAGGTATAATTAAAGAAATTAGTTTCGGGACTTTTAATAGGTATATTTTTTCTTGTCACTAAAATGCCCCACAGGCGAAAATAATCAGTAATTTGAAGGACAAATACTTAAAATGAGGCTTAAGACATTCCAACATTTTCGAATTTACAAACTACAATGAATATAATTTTGATAATACGTACATACACTTTACTTATTTGTGTTACTTTGTTACTTACTTTATAATACTTGCAACGATATTTCAAGTTCTCACTTTTAAAACTTTTAATAGCACAGAAGGAACACAATGTAAAGTCACAACTATATAGAGGGTGTAGGAGTATTGTATATTTTTCTAAACAAGATGCTATTTCTGAACACAACAAAATACAAATGTTGTTTAGACTAGTAGACCCCTTATGTTGGTAAATCCCATATGCTTTGAAGAGGCAAAAAATCCTAGTTTCAAGTTGATTTTCCTTTCTACTAACACTAACCCGTTCACCTCCCATAGATGATACAGGTATATTAACTCAGACAAATAATTATTTGTCTGAGTATATTAACTAATATGTAGTTACGTTGTCTCGAATTCAAAATGATTATGTTACATATTATGAGCAATATTGACAAAAAATAACGTTGTACCTGTATTTTTGTTATTCTCGATTCTAGAGACAAAATATATGATTTAGTCAAAAAATAATATGTTGTTGGCACATGGTGTATTTCACTCCTTAACAAAATAATAGGCATTTTCCACACTTGCTACATAAATATCTATTTCCTGTTGTAAGAAAAGAATTATTTTTAAAAACACATTATATCACATTTTGCTTTGTCAAATAAAAAGTAGGTAGGTAGGTAGGTACCTACTTACTATACTTACCTATCACAATTGAACATAACAACTGAATATTGGTAGGGTACTTTTTGCACTTTTGAAATAAAATCTAATAAGTATTTTTATTGTTAATCTAATTTAAATAAATATTTTAGCAAATGCCACCTCTAGCCACCAAAGAAGACTCTACGACTTCGTTCCAAGACGAGAATCTTCCATCTACTTCCAAGCAGTCATTTCCATGACGGTATTAAATTTAAAAAGGACTCAAAAAATAAAAAATAAAATGCGTTTGCTGCTGCTGGCCTATATACAATAGATACATAGGAGATTATGACTTTTTTTGCATACGGAAATGAAATGAAATGAATGTTTAAAATTTACCATCAGATTTGCCATAGAGCAACAATGAAATGTAATGGCCTAATTCAAATTTTTAAACAGTTTCAGAAGGGAATTCAAAAGAACTATTTCCTTAGTTTATCTAATATAAATAGGATTTCTACGATTCGCTTAAGAAACTTTGTCTTTAGATCATATCCCCAAAGAATGTACTAAGCTGCCCATTGCAATTAATGATTTTTTGCGAATATTATTATTTCATAAATGTTCTCGGAAAAACTGAAATATTTGCAAAAAAAAAGACATTCCAACAACTGACAGACTATAGAACACTGTTAAAATTATATCCTCGCTACAAAAGCAAATTGTTTGTTTTATATTATAATATGTATACATAGATAGGTAAGTAATAAAAATTTGTACAATATTATATTATAGGAAGAATTACGAATGTATTTTATTTAATTTTGACATCGTTATAGATTCAATACAATTGTGTGGACGAAGTGAAATACCAATAGTTGTATCAAAAATATATAAATAAATAGAAATTGAGATGTTATTAAAAAAAGGATCTGTATCTTATTAGCACCTACCTTTTGAAACAAGACAAAACGAATGTTTCAACTCGTTATATTACGATGAACAAATTACAAATAAATTAACAATATGCAGGTTTTAAAATAGTTAATAATACCAATAACAAAAGCAAATTACACACTTAATAAAAAGATTAAAATATCTAATATAATACATAATATAAATCCTTAATCCATTTCTGAAATGAGTTTGACAGCATGAATTTTACAATCCTGCAATATTTCTGTGTTTACACTGTCTACTATCCAACTTAATTTCACATGCCTTATTTTCGACGGATATTTATTCAAGTTTTTACTTTTAATCTCGTTTTTTGAGTGAATTATATGAGTTGCATTTTCCAATTCATCTGCCTTTAAAATTGTACCACCAAAAGCTGTGAAATATCTCTTAATTTCTTCTCCTTCGCATTCCTTTGAAAAAATTGCTCTGATATCATTAAAGTAGTTTGGCAATGGGTTTTCTATTTTTACACTGTTAGATGGCTTCTTAAAGAAATTTGTAATTTTCTGTTTTTTATTTGGCGAATCGGATTCCGTAGTTTTTCTTTTACCACTTTCTTCACCCGTCGAACCTTTCAACAATAAACTTACATCAGTATTTTCTTTGGACTTTTCATAAAGTGTATTTAATTCTTCCAAATTTGTAGCAGTCTCCCAATTTTTATCGTCCCTAATCTTAGTAACCCTCGGAAATCTAATCGATATTCCATTCGCCGTATGAACATTATGCTTTGTAAATTCCGCACCAGTTATCTCCCAAACTGGTTGTTTTTTAGGGTCCTTCGCTACAAAATCTGGTACCATTGATCTGCTGCAATCCAACCAATCTGGTACTTTATCGACTTCGCAACTTATTTTCGTCATTTTTAGCTCATCTTGTAGGCGTTCTAACGTTTTATCGTCATGCCCCGTATGTACTTTAGTTACGGTTTTAAATTGCCTGGCATATCTATCGTAACAACCCATCAAAAATACCGACATAAGACCGCCTTTCTTCCCGGTACCGTACCAAGCACCCAGTACTATTAAATCGGCGCTATCTGCCATAGCGCCATCAAAAAGATAATCTTTTTTAACCTTAAGCCAATGCCTTTTACCAGGTTCGTATTTAGAGAGTTTATCTTTTAAAACCAACCCTTCGAGGCCTAACTGTAAAACTTCCGCAATCATTTTCGAAAGGTCACTTTTATTATTTAATTCCTTCATCTCGGAAAACACAATATGGTGCTGAATTTCTTTCATGTTCTTATTCAAAATTTCCTTCCGTTCGCAAAGAGGTTTCTCCAGCAAGCTCTGCCCATTGTAATATAGACAATCGAACACAAATAAACAAACCGTAGCGTCTTTGAATTCTTGTTTTTTGTGTTTGCCCAAAGTGCCGAAAGGCAGAGGAGTGTTAGTGTTCGTGTCCATCATTAAAATTTCGCTGTCGAGAATTAAATCTTCTGCGTGCGGAAAAGCTTTCGAAATGTGATGTTCGAAATGCGAGACTTTGTGAGGCATCACGGGCTTTAATGATCGCGAGAAATATTTGAAATTGGTGCCATGCTTGTGTACTTGTACCCTGTAATGGAAAGAGACAATATGAAAATGGAAACATTCTCGAAACATTAGAATGTTTCCACTTTTCAGAATGTTCTTGAAGTCTCTTTAATTTTTGGTAAATTGTAAAATGCATAAGACGAACGAGAACACTTACCTTTCTCCATCATATTTGACTTCGGAATATATCCCGTTCGGGCACTTCTTCATGGCCTGCTCGACCGATTTGCAGGCCTCGGCCAACATGGGAAAAACCGGCGTCAATATTTTTATGTCGGCACTCTGAATTTTTGAGTTGCCAAAGCACCGTTCGACCACAGAATCCAAATCTTTCGAGGCTTTGTAAATATCATAGGCATCCGGATGGATCCCCTCTAAAATGTGCTTAGCTCCTGCCCCCATTCTCAGATCGTGTTTGATAAGTCTGATAATGAATTTTAAATCTTGTGCAGTTAGTTTCGACAGGAATTCTTCAAAGTGGGAGGTTTGGTCATCTTCTTTGGTCAGTTTAGAGAGATGTTTCAAGAATCTGTCGATTTCTTGAATGGTAATTTTACTTTCAGTTTGCGGTTTGCATTTTCTGCTCTTTTCGTAGAATTTACTGATTGTTTCGGCAATATCGCCTATAAGCAAATACAAATTACCTTGAAATTCATTTTTTTTTAAATATCAGCTCTGTTCGCGGAACAATCCCAAACTGGTAACTGTCAATATCATTGGCGAGTTTGAATTTTAGAATTTCTTTGAGCCAATCACATTGACGGGTATGTTCAGAACCAGTTCCGGATCGCTCCATGAACAGAGCTATTATTGTCAATATAATTCTAAAATAAAATAGCCTATCAACCGCAGTGACACGTATTAATAAAGATTGCTCATCACGACTGCTATCTTTGACACTTTTTTGGTTCACCTTGTGCTTTCTGAAGACAAAATACAATGCAAAATATTTGTATTGTTAGCCATCAGCCATCAGTGCCATCTGTTTTCTAGGATATGAAGATATAGCCGTGAGAAGTCTTATAAATACATCATTCAAAACAATCAACAACTATTTGAATTAATTTGTCCACCAATAAGTAGATGGCGCCAGGCTACTTCAGTATGTTAACTTTGATTTGACCTCAGAAAAATAAAAAACATAGAAATGGCATCTGTAGATTGAAATGTTTGTAAGGGGTAGCACTTTTTATACTCTATTATTTATTTACTAGTTAAAGTTTAACAGTGTTGCCAATAATTCATAATGAAAAACTTATTTCTCTAGTAATAATTAAAATAATCTTCAAGCACAGACCTATATAGCTTCGCTAATATAGGTCTGTGCTTCAAGATAATAATCGTTTTTCAACAGTGGTTTCCGTTGTATGTAGGGACTAGGGACATACCCAATCAGTTGCAAATACGTTTGCTTTGAATTTGAAGTAAATAATGGTACATAATACCTATATGTTATTTATGTATTTATGAGATAAGGTCTGCATGACTAATAGGTGAATCTAGTATTTATAATTATCTAGACACTTATTAGGCAGTATTTCTATACTACGTGTAGTACTTTAATCTGTGATACAACTAAGGAAACAATAATATAGGTACCTACAATTACCAATACCAATCGCACAATCTGACAAACGCGCAAATCGGTCAAGAGTGTGCCTCACCTTGTGTTTGACACAACTGGTGCTGTGTCTTTTAGAAGCAATTTTTCGCTGTTTTTAAGTGTTTCTTAAGTATTCGTCAGTTTAAAATGCTTATATAGACAATTAAGTTATACGTTATGGGCAAAAAAGTGTATTGTTTGCAAATCAAGCATCTCGCCAAAGGAGGTTACATATCATGCGTATGTACATAGGCGTACCTAGTTCGGGGCACGGTAAAAGATACCTTTACCACCAGAGGGAAAATAATTCTCAACATGGGTATCAAACGAAAGGGCTCGACGGGTAGAAAACAATAAGGTGAATGACGTCATAATAAATCTAATATGGCAGCCTCCCCAAGACGGCGGATTGCCTAATTCTTCACAACATCCTTGACATGGGTATCAAATGAAAGGATTTTAAGAGTAGAAAACGATAAGGTGAGTGACGTCATACTAAATCCAATACATAGGGCGGATGCCCGATGCCCCAAGATGGCAGATTAAATTTCTTTACCACCCTTCCGAAATGGGAATCAAATAGGTACCTACTAAAAAAGCACAAAATAAAATCAATAATAAAAAAACCTTTTTAAAAACAAGCTTTTATTTAAGTAAGCCATTTACTAAAACGGATAAAATAAGTTTAGGTTTTCGTTAAGATAATTCAATGCCAAACTGCGACAAGCTTTTTTAAATCGAAAAGCTTGTCGCGCAAACTGTAAAGAAAATATATTCTTTAGCATGTACTTGCTTATCAACTAATCACTGTCCGATAAAATTAATTGGTACCTACTTTTATGAACATCTCGCGTGACGAGCTTTTTGATTTAGAAAAGCTTGCCGCAGTGTGGCATTGAATTATCTTAACGAAAACCTAAACTTATTTTATCCGTTTTAGTTCATGGCTTAAATAAAAGCTTGTTTTTAAAAAGTTTTTATTTTTTTATATTGTGTTCGCCGAACAATCCCCAACTAGTAACTGTCAATAACATTGATAAGTTTGAATTTTAGAATTGACGCGTACTAGTTGTACCTGAAATTGAGATATAAATGCAAAATGAGATATAAAGGCAAATATATTTTTTCCTATTTTTATAACTATTTAAAAAAATAAGAGGTACGCCACTGCCTTGTAATCCTTAGCACCAGATCTGTCACCCGAACTGTAAACATTATTTTTTTTATTATGGGAACGAACTTGCCAATACAAAGCCAGTTCTACGTTTTTTATTTTTCTGAGGATTTGACATAATAAAACAAAACCTAAATTTACAACTTGCCCATTTCCAAATCTTCAAGCATTTCATCCTGGTCCTCCCTGAATATTCTGCTGAACAATTTCACAAGCTGTTTACTTTGCAAGTTATAAATTCTCTTGTCGCTTTGCGGTAAAAGTAGTCGGCACCATATTTCGATATCGCCTTGAAAATTTTTGCCATCCGTTCCATTCGTAAAGAATTTTTTTACGATTTCTGTCTTATCTAAGTAGCTGGAATGGTTAGCGATCTTATTTACGATCAGTTGAAACGTTTTAAATAAATCGTCACTATTTTTGTTAGACTTATCACTGTTGTTGCCACTAGTACTTGGACCGTTTTTATTATCTTTAATTGTTTTGTTTACAGTTTTCGTCTTTTTTGTTGGCGGAGATTTTTGACCGAAAAAAGTACGAATCTCCTGTATCTTTTCTTTAATACGATTTTGGTCGTCGTGTGGTAAACTTTCAAAATTACTTATATCTTCTTCGTTTTCGATTCTTTTAGTTGTGGCCCTCTGTTTTTTAAACATTTCAAACAAGCAATCTACGTGGTGCCAGCTTCTCATTTTGCCTTCTCCGAAAGGGTTCGCAACAATTTTTGCAAGTCTCATCTCGCCTTGCAAACATTTTTGTTTGCACTTTTTGCAATTGGCTCGACCGGTTTTTGCTATTTCTACTTCGAATTGCTTTTCCTCTTCTGTATCGGACATTTTTAGTAAATATTTGGTTTAAAATTAAAAATTAAAAATAAAAATGGTCAAAAATTGAGACCATCATAATCGCCATAATCCGATTTAACCTTAAACCTTAAACTTTGACATTTACCTATCTTTGATATTTTGTGGTTGTGTACATTTCACATCCTTATAACTTTTTTCATACAATGCCCAGTATGTGAATAAAACACAATTAGAACGGAACTGGGTTGCGTTGCGTCAGAGATTTGAAGGTGAGCCATATCTCTGATTTATGGACCTTAGGTTTTCATCTGTGGAAAATACTCTTGGGCCAGCCAGAGGTATTCTAAATAAGTACGGAAACTTTGGCGCTTACGCCCGATTAAGGCATAAATATGGCATTTCATTATGCGCCTAGCGCTCAAGGTCTCTAGAACTTGCCTAGCGCTAGCTTACGTAGCGCCAGCCTCGGAGGCTGGTTCTACGTTCTACCACAAAATATATAGGTTCGTTCTACAGCCTTTATAGAGGCACAGACCTATATAGTATACAGTGTGACCCATTTGTTTTGGGGTCAGTCTGTAAAAAGTGTATCAATCGTGCGATTTGGCTGATTTTTTTTTTAAATTGTAGAGCTCGATGAACTGCACATTTTGAACAAAAATTGCCTGGTTCGCATAAAATCCAAAGCCTACTATGACCGTTTTTATGAGCAAAATTTTAAGAAACCATATTAGCGTTTTTTTTTGAAAAAATCTGTGTGCGCCAATGGATTGAGCACCCCTCGAAATGGGTATGTACAAAATTTCATCAAAATATTTCAAGTAATAACGATTTTGTAGAAAAATTAAAAATGCAGCCAAGGTACGTCTTTATTTTCAAAAATTCAAAGTTGGCCATGGAAAATAATTGAATTGTAATAATACAACCTTATGCTTATAAACACAAAACATAAAAACAATTAAAATTATAAAATTTTTGTAACTTCTACCAAGCCTCAATTTTCTACAATGCATTTGTCGTTCCTCTTGCGTACATTCAAAATTACATTTCGTATTTGCTGTGGAGTAATTTCCTCACAACTACGGTTTATCCTAGCTTGCAGTTCTTGTAAATTATGGGGTCTTGACTTATAAACATTTTGCTTAAGTGTACCCCAAAGAAAAAAATCTAAAGGAGTTAAGTCCGGAGATCTCGGTGGCCACTCACAGAAAGGACTATTTCGCCCTATCCAACAGTTTTCAAAATTATTATCTAGCCAGTTTCTGATTAAACGAACATTATGAATAGGACTGCCATCTAACTGTAACTTTAAATTTAAACGGTATCTTAATGGTAACTCATCTAAAGCATTTCTAAATTCAATTTCTAGAAAATTCAAGAAGCCAGCCGCATTCAAATTCCCTTCAAAGAAAAATGGGCCAATTATTCTGTCGCGTAGTATTCCACACCAAACGTTAATTTTTTGTGAATATTGTCTCCTTGCATTTATTATAAACTCTGGATTTTCAGCTGACCAGTGACGGCAGTTTTGACTTGATACTACACCATTTGTAGTAAACGTGGCTTCGTCGGTGAATAAAATTTCATTTAAAAAGTTGCCATTATGGAGATATTCACCTTGCAGCCAATAGCAAAATTCTAATCTTCTCTCCTCATCTCCTGGTTCCAGGGTGTGCAAAAATTTTGGCTTAAACGGTTTTATTTTGTTTTGTCTCAAACATCTCCTTATTTATACTCTCTCTGGGTATATGAAGGTCTAAACTAGCCGTTCGAACACTATTTCGAGGATTGTCACTAAAGTATTGCAGAATTTGATTGTTATTTTCAACAAGTCCACGGCGTCCATTTTGCCTAGTTTTTAATAAATTTTTAGAAATCGATCCAGTTTCATCAAAAATATTGTTTATACGTTGTACAGTACTTCGACTCACTGATCTACCTGGGTGTCTATTGTTAAATTCGGCCGCAGCTTCTGCTGCCGAGCGCTCGTTGTCGCCCACGGGTCGAACAATTTCTATTTTGTCTCTTATGCTTAAATATTCCATAATTATGATAATTAATTGTATTGAGCACAAACAATTTCTGAACTCAATTTAGGCAGTTTGACACTTAATAAAAGTAAACAATTCAATTATTTTCCATGGCCAACTTTGAATTTTTGAAAATAAAGACGTACCTTGGCTGCATTTTTAATTTTTCTACAAAATCGTTATTACTTGAAATATTTTGATGAAATTTTGTACATACCCATTTCGAGGGGTGCTCAATCCATTGGCGCACACAGATTTTTTCAAAAAAAAACGCTAATATGGTTTCTTAAAATTTTGCTCATAAAAACGGTCATAGTAGGCTTTGGATTTTATGCGAACCAGGCAATTTTTGTTCAAAATGTGCAGTTCATCGAGCTCTACAATTTAAAAAAAAAATCAGCCAAATCGCACGATTGATACACTTTTTACAGACTGACCCCAAAACAAATGGGTCACACTGTATATGTCTGTGATAGAGGTAAAAAAATTATTGTTATGGATGTATCAAAATTATGGATTTTGTTACTAGGAAAGGGGGAAAGGCAAATCGTAAGAAGGGACCTTATGTTATGTTTGATAAAAAAATAAAATAAGTAGGTGCCATAAAATTAAAAATTCTCTATTTATTCACCCCCTATCCCCTAGCTTCATTACATTTTCCAGTCTGTTCAATATCCCTACTGTTTTGCTCTTTTAATTCCAATACTTTTTTCTCGAGGGAATACAAATGGTCGTCTTCAATTTCTGGTAATAATTGCCTCATTATTTCAGCTAAATTACATAAATAATCTATATTCGGTCCACTGGGTCCTACAGAACTATAAATCTGTTTGGCTATCGAATCTAAATCGGCAGGTCCTGCGTAGTTAGGATTATCGTTATTTGCGAGATAAATTGTCATTTCGAAAGGTTCGATTTTGTGGTCCTTTGGATAAAACTTGACATTGTTTCGTTCGTAGCCACCTTTTTCTCTAAAATCCAGGTGTTCCACAACTTCTTCTATGTCTGATTCTTTGATTCGATAAGCTATCCCGTAAACTTTAGAATTTCCGTTGCTCGATATTAGAGTAACTACTCGGCCAGGATTTTCAGGTGTTCCTCGGTGGTCGGTGCTGTGTTGATAAAATCTCCTTTCGTATCCTTTTATGTAGCCAATGCTTTTTTCTTCGTAGGGAAAATCAACTTTCCACATTAGCGATCCATAACCGAACACCCACATGATTTTTGGTTTTAGAATGTTTGAAAAAATACTGATAAATTTGGTCTATTAGAATAATATTTACATTTCACTAGAGGAGATGTATGTGCAAAGACAAAAGGCCTGAGCAATTTTTCCAAAACATGATAGTATGATAGATTTTTTGTTATAGAATTTTCAATTTTCACTTTTGATTTTTTTTATTTGGTTTGACACATAATAATATCACATGCGCATTATATTGTTGGTTACCTTTTTTACTGCTTCTTCTGTATACATATACAGAGCGTACATAATGTAAGAAATAAATTCATTCTCTAGAAAAAGTTTTTCGGAGAAATCCTCACAAAGTCATGCCCGTCAATGTCGTCAATTTTTGTTGTAAAGAAGCAAGATTCTTAGTTTACGGGTAATTTACGCACGCTCATAATAAAAAAATATGATTGAGATTTGAGATATCTTGCTTTATTTTCGTGCCAATCAATTTCATTGCATTTGGAAGTATGGAAGTGTAAAAATACTAAAACGTAAAATGAACTTTACAGGGGTATGTGCTATAGGTAGGTACCTATCCTACCGTACAAAAGTATACAAAGTACCTATTGATTGTGGCTTGTGGCAAAATGTAATAAAATGAAAAACGAAGGTCATAGACAAAAGATTGCGACATTCTCTGAATAAGAACGAAGACCGAAGGTCGAAGATTCCACAGTATAAGGAAATTACATGGGGACCCGAAGATTAATGTGGAGGTTAGTTTCCACGTCATGTCCTCGCTTCTTTTTTTGGAAAAGAAAGTATAAAACTTAAGGTTAGGGAGGAAGTTAAAAAAAGGTTCTCAGTGTTCATATTTTATTTGTCCTGTCGGAATTGGATTCCAAATGAAGACACGGATAAGGATAATAAAACTTTTGAAGAACCGACGAATGTTGCAGGTATATTTAAATTGTTGCATTTTAAATTTACCGCGCTTGTTCGAGTTTCAACCCGCCAATTTGTATTTCACAAGAAAGAAACTTTTATTATGAAAACCCACCCGAGCCCTTATCTAAATTCATGACAAACGGAAATTTCACAAATTTAGGTAAATTCGCTGTATATATTTCCCAATAATCACGAAAATCGTCATCGAATTTCCACAAGGCTCGAGAATGATGCCTGTCAGCCAATAAGGAACGAGCGCAAGGCCGAATCCTCGCCGCTGATTGGTCCGACTCTGGAAGATTCTGGAAGCGTTGGTTGACCCCGTATATAACCGGCCATTACGAATTCTTTCTTCGATTTGATTCCAAACCACGAACTAAGGCTGTTATCAGTATTACAAGTTGACAAAAGTTCTGCCTGCAACCGCATTTAAAGGAAAAAAGGTGAGAAGAACGTGGGGATTGTTAGAAATAATCGTTTTGACAAAATAATCAGGGTTTAGAGTGTCGTTTTTGCCATTTTTTGACGGGTTTGGAAAAGTTGAAAATTTCAAGAACACGTGGTCGAGAAATCTTGAAGTTGGGCGAGTTTTTTTGTAATGCGTAATTTGCAGTGTTTTTTAAAGGCGTTTTTAACATTTTGCAATGATTTTTTAGATAAAGTAGTGCATTAATTGGGTTCAAAAGAAAAAACCGAGTCTAGGCGTTGACTGGTAGGACTTATTGATTTTTCGTTTATTTCATCATTTTCATTTTTGCTGTTCTATAAATGGTTTTATAAAAAATAACCTAAATACCCAACAGTTAGATATTAATATTACTTCTAGAATAAATAATTATGAACATTCTAGAACAGTACCTACCACCAGGAATTCTTTGTTCAAGGTCATTTTGGATTATCGCTGCTGATTCATCAATTTAGTAATTTTTAATAATGTATTTTTATATTATTTACTTGTGAGGTATTTGAAATAGGCGTGTGTGGCGTGGTAGTATTTAGGTCAATTATTCGACAATTTACTTATTATTTGCATATGAGTTTTATGGAAAGGTCTCCATTTTAATTTTGCATTTTTCTTCCTCATAACAGAAAATGGCCGCCAAAGCACCAGCCGTAGGCATCGATCTCGGCACAACCTACTCGTGCGTGGGTGTATTCCAACATGGCAAAGTGGAAATAATCGCCAACGATCAGGGCAACAGGACGACGCCCAGTTATGTGGCGTTTACAGACACTGAGCGTCTCATCGGGGACGCCGCCAAAAACCAAGTGGCCATGAACCCCAACAATACAATTTTCGGTGAGTGGACATCATATTTGTCATTTTGATTGTTAGTCACTATCGCCAAAGTTCAAGTAGTTTCGATTTCTTCGGTAATTTTTATAAGTAAAATACTTTATCCAGAGAGTATAAACCAGAGAGTATAAAATTAAGATTCATCAAGGCATTTTTACAATGTAATATTTGATTCTGGACAAAAATTGTCTCTTGAATTTTTTGGTATCTGTTGTGGATAATTTCCATTTTTTATTAATTATCAGTACTGTCTACTAAACGATCAAAGTTAATGTCGCTTTAGCTCTTACTTGGAGGATACAAAAAATAAAAAAAGAGTTGTATTGGGATTTCCAAAATTATAATGCCCCGTTTTTAATTTAAATTTGTGTCCTATGGTTAAGAAAGATAATAGTCGTTCAGTAAAATTAACCTACCTTTTCTGTCAAAAAGAAAAAAATTGCAAAAAGAAACTGAATGTATTTTTTTTAAATGTATTGCATTTTGTTGGTACCTACACCGTGATGATATTATAATAAGTCATGCCAGACTGGAGTTTATGAGCTACATCCATGATTATCCACATTTCTGAAACTCCTTTTATTTCCCTATTTTTTCGATGTTCTTTTTCAAATATCTAACCTCACTTTTTCGTTTCGCAGATGCCAAACGTCTGATTGGCCGTCGGTTCGAGGATGCCCCCGTCCAGGCCGACATGAAGCACTGGCCGTTTGAGGTCATCAGCGATGGTGGAAAACCAAAAATCAAAGTGGAATACAAGGGAGAGGCTAAGACCTTCTTCCCCGAAGAAGTCTCTTCGATGGTGCTGACCAAAATGAAGGAAACTGCCGAAGCTTATCTTGGAAAAGGAGTCACCAACGCCGTCATTACAGTACCGGCGTATTTTAACGATTCTCAGAGGCAGGCGACCAAAGATGCCGGCACGATTGCTGGATTACAAGTTTTGAGGATTATTAACGAGCCAACTGCCGCCGCCATCGCGTACGGTTTGGACAAAAAAGGACACGGCGAAAGAAATGTTCTTATCTTCGATTTGGGTGGTGGTACTTTTGACGTGTCCATCCTGACCATCGAGGACGGTATTTTCGAAGTTAAGTCGACTGCCGGAGACACTCACTTGGGTGGCGAAGACTTTGACAACCGCATGGTCAACCACTTTGTGCAGGAGTTCAAGAGGAAGTACAAAAAAGACTTGACCAGCAATAAAAGGGCGCTGAGAAGGTTGAGAACGGCCTGCGAAAGAGCGAAGAGGACCCTCTCTTCGTCCACCCAAGCCTCCATCGAAATCGATTCGCTTTTTGAGGGCATCGATTTCTACACGAGCATCACCAGGGCCCGATTCGAAGAATTGAACGCGGATTTGTTCAGGTCCACCATGGAACCTGTCGAGAAGGCGATTCGTGACGCCAAGATGGACAAGACCCAAGTCCACGATATCGTTTTGGTGGGCGGCTCGACGCGCATCCCCAAAGTACAGAAGTTGCTCCAAGATTTCTTCAACGGCAAGGAGTTGAACAAGTCGATCAACCCCGACGAGGCTGTGGCATACGGAGCTGCGGTTCAAGCCGCCATCCTCCACGGCGACAAGTCTGAGGAGGTTCAAGACTTGTTGCTGTTGGACGTAACTCCATTGTCGTTGGGTATCGAAACTGCCGGCGGCGTCATGACTGCGCTAATTAAAAGGAACACAACGATCCCAACCAAGCAGACGCAAACGTTCACCACCTACTCCGACAATCAACCCGGCGTCTTGATCCAGGTTTACGAGGGCGAGAGGGCGATGACGAAAGACAACAACCTCTTGGGCAAGTTTGAGTTGACGGGAATCCCGCCGGCGCCGCGCGGCGTGCCCCAGATCGAGGTCACGTTCGACATCGACGCAAACGGCATCTTGAACGTAACGGCCATCGAGAAGTCCACCAACAAGGAGAACAAGATCACGATCACCAACGATAAGGGCAGGCTGAGCAAGGAGGACATCGAGCGGATGGTCAACGAGGCGGAGAAGTACCGGTCGGAGGACGACAAGCAGAAGAGCACCATCTCGGCGAAGAACGGCCTGGAGTCGTACTGCTTCAACATCAAGTCGACGATGGAGGACGACAAGATCAAGGACAAGATCAGCGAGGGCGACAAGACGACGGTGATGGAGAAGTGCAACGAGGTGATCGCCTGGCTGGACTCGAACCAGCTGGCCGACAAGGAGGAGTACGAGCACAAGCAGAAGGAGCTGGAGAACGTCTGCAACCCGATCATAGCGAAGATCTACCAGGGGGCGGGAGGGGCGCCGGGCGCGCCCGGCGGCTTCCCGGGGGCGGGCGGGGCCGCGCCGGGGGGCGGGGCCGGCGGCGCCGGGCCCACCATCGAGGAGGTCGACTAAACATTCCACGGACGGAGACAACATGTTGCGGACATGGCTTTCATTCACTTTTCTACGTTTTCTCTTATTGTTTGTTACTTAACTTAAATTTTCAGCAAAGTATAGTTCAGTTCCGATGTTCGTTTAAATAAAAAAAATATTCACAAATAAATAAATTGAGTCAAATCCAAAAGTTGTTTTTAATTTTGTAGAATAAGTCAGATTGTCGAAAAATAAATTATATTTCACAATGATCACGAAGAAATTTCGTTGGAGAAAATGATTCGACAATTATTTTGCACAATCTGGCAATACCACGACTACTAATTCCGCTATCACCCGCTAGATGTCCGTCCATCTACCGATCAGTAGCGAAACTAGCCACGGCATTGCCAGATCGCGGGAAAATTCTTTAAACACGAGTAATTTCCACTAGTTCGGCTATTGCCCGAAAGATGGCCGGCCCATTGACGGGCAGCAGTGCCGCGATTCTTAGTTCGGCTATCATTCGCTAGATGTCCGTCCATCTACCGATCAATAGCGAAACTAGCCGCGACATTGCCAGATCGCGCGAAAATTCTTTAAACACAAGTAATTCCTTCTAGTTCGGGTACTGCCCGAAAGATGGCCGGCCCTACTAACGGGCGGTAGCGAAACTCTCACAGTACTGTCGCACTGGAAATTTTCGTGAATCGTCTTATAATATCGAAATAGCAATAATAAACGACTTTTTCTATAAATATTATTACAAAATCTAGGTAGAAATGTAGATAAAATAATAAAGTAGCAGTAATGTAATAAACATATTCTGGCATCGTTGATGGAAGTTTGATTATTGATTATTATCATGAATATTTTCGTATTTTTTCTAATTTCTTTAGGAGACATTTTCCGAAAATTCCGCAATAGGAGTCGCTACTTTGCGGCAATCGAAAGAACGACTCAAAATCGCGCAGAAATATGTGCTAATATCAAATTTGGGCATTTAAAAATACCGCAAGCCGCAAGATTTTAATTATTGCTGACCCTCCACAGATAGAATAGAGATGAACCCATAGAGATCATATAATATGATCTCTATGGATGAACCCCACTGCGGGAAACATATTATCACAGACTAACGTTGCAAAGCTATTTATTCTGTGATATTATGTTCATGGTCATAGAGGTACCATACACGGACTCTTGTCGTGTTCAGAAAAGAAGATAAAAGTTTGACGTCAAGTGGTAGATGGCCCGAATCGAAATTAATAATTAATTAACAATAAATATAATAATTTAGTTGATAAAACACGTTAAAAATTTGTACATGCGGATGCATGCAATCCCGTACTGAATAATTATTATCTCGTAGATAGCAATAAACGAACAAAAACAATAAACAGAAACGATTCTTTACCGCCAGAGAGGAAATGGGATTGGGTTGATTAAATAATATCACACAATAAAACAATAATTGATTAAAAAATTCATATCAAACACGTGCATTTTCTTTGCTACTACAGAATATGAACATACTTAAAATATATAGGTACATATCTACTTAAAAAAAGCAGAAATTGGATAATTTTTATACTATGTCGAAGAGGGGGTTCTAATATTTTTATTTAAGAATTTAAGGTACTGTTAATTTACGGTACTGCTGACCGAACACCTATAGGGCAGACTATATACACATCTTATTTTATATCTACTTATAATTTATAGTAATAACATACTTAAGGTATATATCTACTTAATAACATACTTGGGTACTTGAGAAATACCCGTGGAAAATTATCCTCATGAATAAAATAGTCTCAAAGTTATCAAGTGTTTAAAAAAATAGATAAAATAATGTATGTAATCTTTGTTCTTCTCTCGGCATGCGGTCTGTTCATGTGTTTCTGCGAAAACCCATTTCTGATTAATCAAACATACATATAATCCAAAGTTCCCGGGTTCAAATTTCGTACCGTGTACGCGTGAATTTAATAACAATAATTCGAGAAAATTAAGATTGTGATTTTTAGTTATTAATAGCAAAATTATTATTTATTTATTGCCAGTTTCCATCATTTTAACATGTTTTAATAAAAAATATAATTTATTATGCCCTTCATCATCTCTCATCATATTGTACGTGTGGCTATTCTGTGCTTCTAAAGAACATTAAAAAATGGCTTGCTACATTAAAAAAAGATCATATTTTATTTTTGATTTGCTTTTAACAGTATATTATAGTGTTAAAAAATTGCCCTAAAATGAAATAAAAAATTCATTTCCTGTGATTTTTTTAAAATTAATATGTTATTATAATTATTAAGATTTTATTATTGCAGGCAAATCATATTATTTATCAAAATGAGAAATTATATTTTCAAAACAGAAACAATAATTTATTAGCGGTTGCACTGTACCACAAAACAAATAATGCGTCTATCAAAACATTTCATAGGTGTATCAACAAAAAAAAACAAATAGGACCTGCAATATTTTGAAACAAAGTATTATGATATTATGAGTTCAGTCTATACCCACATATGGAAATTTTTATTAGATGATTAATTACATTTTCATTTCGAAATAAAATCAATAAAAATGTCACCAGTGGAAGACATTTGAACGATTTGAACTCTAAAAGATTATCGGCTAAACTAAAAAAAATTGAAACTGTTTACAAAAATGTTTTATTTTGGAAATATATTCTAGGTACCTTTCATCACTATAATAAAATTAAATAGGTACTAAAATAAATAAAAAAATATCACACGTAGAGCGCCTCCCAAAGATCTTTTGTTTTAGAAACATTATTAGTAAGATCACTGTAGTTATGTAACTCAAATCTCAAATTCCGTCTGGCATCGTAATACAGTGTGCGTCATCTTGGCAAAATACGAAGATGCCATTCAAAATCCCAAACAAACAAACAATGTCAGAAAGAAGTATAAAGATAACAAAAACATTCCGCTTGTATTCATACGTAAATCCTATACGCTGATAAGGATTCGAGTATAAAGCCGGTCCCCCGCCAGTCCAAATCACTTCAAATCAACCATTTGTAGTCTCCACAACAGCAACCCAACAACCCAACTGCCCAAGATGCCCAGCACCAACTTGATCGGCCAGGCCACCAGGTACATAGCGGGGAGGAACGCCGTCCAAACCGTCTACTGGAGGTCCCAGAACTCCAGCGAAAACGGACAACAGAAATTCTACAAGGTGCTGAAGACCTGCAACTTCGGCAAGCCGCAAGACGTTGGCAGGCCGACGACGAACGTAAGGAAAAATCTTGAGACGATGGACTTCTTCACCGGTTGAAAAGTGGGCGTCAGAATATGGAGTATGGAGTATTACTTATTTATTTCTTTATTTATTTGTCTTTTTTTTTGTTGAATAATACGGGTTTAACACGAGAAAGTTGACTACTAATAATTGTTGTTTGTAATAATGTATATATTCGTGATTTGTTGCATTTTTATAGTGACCAATATATTGTTGGATTTTTAATTTTCTACTTTTAATTTCTATAGAAGTACTTCTTTGTTAAAGTACCTAATAGGTTTTGAGGCCAGTATTTTATCTTTATTTTCTTGTGGTAGAAGCCTATAACAATAATTCTTATTCCATTACTTACTCATCACAATCACCATGTGAGTGGAAGTAGGTATTTGTTCGGCAAACGAATCTGAAATTTGTTGCGCTAATCGGCTTAAAATGTTCTAGAACGTCATAAACCAGAGTTTTAGCAAAAAAAAAGTAGACACTGATTAAGATATCGACATGAAATTTGGTATATATATATACATTATACATAAAATGTTGTTTCTTATAATAGGAAGAATTGGACTGCTTTTGGGCGAAATCGTCCCATATGGAAAAGGATGGAAACGTGGGGAAAAAACGTTTATTATTTGGCTTTCGCAATACACAGCACTTTCTAACGAACAAAAATCTGTTTTAAAAGCTTTTATATATTATACAGTGTCTCACTTAAGAGTGAAGCAACCGTATAACTTCTTTAATTAATTTTTAACCGACCAGAACGAAATTGTTACCAAAGGTAGATGGCATTCTTGCCTACTTATTTCCAAAAAATTAATTGTCTACATTAAAGTCAAAGCCACCTGCGATGCCACAATAGAAGCTAAAAATCCGAAAGTCATATTAGGCTTTTTTTTCAAAAAATGTGGGTACTAAAAAAGTTTTTCAGAATCGATCCATAACCCTAAATCCAAAATTTTGTCAAAACCAAAAAAATATTAAATAAACAAAATAATAAGTAAAAATACAGAAAAAAATTAAATTTGTTTTGTAGCTTTTAATTTTGTTTTAAAATGATTACCTTTGAAAACAACTTGCCTTCAAAACTTCCGTGGCACACTTTTCTAAATGCAGGAAATTCTTAAATTGCTGTTTTTGGGCTTCAATTTTTTTCATTTAATTTTTTTTTGACAAAATTTTGGATTTAGGGTCCTGGATTGATTCTGAACAACTTTTTCTAGTACATTTTTTTGAAAAAAAAAGCCTAATAAATGACTTTCGGATTTTTAGCCTCGATTGTGGAATCGCAGATGGCTTTGGCAGGCAACAATTTTTTTGGAAATAAGTAGGCAACAATGCCATCTACCATTGCTAAAAATTTCGTTCTGGTCGGTTAAAACTTAAAGAAGTTATAAGGTTGTTTTACTCTTAAGTGAGACACTCTGTATATGCATACTTACCTTATTAATAACTCAATTATAAAAAATATGATGTAGAATTATGAAAATACGAAGCAAAATATTATATTTGTGTACCAAGGCAGTGAAGTTCAACTTTTTATAGCGGATGTAGAATTTAGTTGCCAAGGCTATACAAAGTCGAGGCTATAATCGTTGGGTGAAGATTTAAATCAGTCAACGCTATAATATTATAAAATATTATTGTTGTTCAAACTGATTTAACTTCTTATACCTATTGAAAGATTATGTCGTTTTATAAAACGTTACTTATGTAACAATTCGGCAATGAAGTTGAAAACTTAATTATTTAAAATGTTAAAATCTTGAAATAGGTAGGTACTCTGTTCATACAGGGCACTCGAGAAATTCAATTTTTTGCCATTTTTGTACATATCCTATGGATATCCTCTGTACAATAATAACTTTATGGTATTAAAAATCGTCGGTAGGTATTTGTGGTTTTGAGGTACCTGGTACCTATCTAAAAAAACAACTGCACATTTTTTCCTTAAACAAATGCCTAACATACTTTCGTCATTTTTGAGGTTTTATTTTAATCATATAGGAGGTCATATGGAAGATATAATTTTCCAAACATTAAAATAATATCAAGGATGTACGATGTCCTGTACCTATATATCCTATGGTATATTAGAAAGGAAAATTTTGAGAATACTTCAACCCGTTAAAAAACAAAAAAAATTGTCTGGAGTTATAGAGTGATACCACAGACCTATATAATAAGCTATATATATATAGGTCTGTGGTGATACGCACTACCAATATACTTACCATAAAAATATGTCTTATGTTTTATAATATCACTGACTATTATTCATTCTATAGTCACTGATAATATAATAATCTGCACTATAAAATGCCAATGACGATGCATTTCCAATAAACAAATACACGTGAATATAACACTTTTCTTTATTTAGGAAAGAAACCATTACACGGCAATAATTTAGGAAATTTTTTAAAATAATTCATTATATAATCCTAAAACGTTGCTCGAGGGTCGACTTAGCTTCCACTTTTGTCCGTCCATCTAGTGGACGATAGTCGAGCTAGCCGTGGCTTTCCTGGATAGTCAGGTATTTTCAAAAAATTCGGGATATTTTTCGTTAGTTAAACTGTCGCCCGCTAGATGGCCGACCATATGTCTGGTTCACATACCTCTATAATACATATACCGATTTATAACCGTCTGCGCACGCTAGTGCGCGGGTCATAGTAAAGGATGCATGATGCCGCCATTTGTACCCTTATATTGACATTTATCGGAACAGCTGTTTTGTGTTTATTCGTTTTCCCTGCTCGTTTTCGGTTTTCCCACAAGTTTTTGTGATCTAGGTATTTCGAAAATAGCCTGTTACTAACCGTTTTTTAGTGACAGTGTAGTGCTTACATACAAGAAAGTGTTTTGCTTTTTGCTGTGATTATTACACATACCTATAGGTATGTGGATTATTACGACTAGACGAGAACAATGGCTTGCTTTGTAAAGAATTGCAAAAATCTCAAAAGACTGGTGCCTCCTGAAAGTTATATTAAATTTTACAGGTAAGTTATTACTTCTGTACAGAATAATATCTAGGTAGGTATTTTTGCTGCATTAGATTTTACAGAGTACCTATTACGTTTTTTTAATATTATATAGGTATGTGGTGTACGACCAGTGTTAGTCGTTAAGGGTTTACTTACAGTTCACCTTACGCTAAGAAAATCCTGAGAAACCGGGTTTTATGGATTTAATTTTAAGCGTTTTAAAATTCCCGCCTTAAATAAGGGTACAAATGGCCGCCGTCCTTGATTGAAAAGTTACCCCGGTCGGTCGTCTCTTTTGCGCCGTATATGTATTATATAGGTATGTGGTCTGGTTGCAGCGAAACTATGCCTTGCTGCATTGCCGGATTGTGACAATTTCAGTAGAATATCGCCATTCTGGCGTTGCATTAAAATATAAATGGGAATAGAGTAATGGAGTAAAGAAAACCCACCCGAATATAACACTATTTTGTATTTAAGAAAGAAACAACATATATAAATTTCTGTACATAATTTAGAGCGTATATATACAAAAAAAAAAACAACACATTTACAAACTCTTTGGCGAAATTATATACAACTCGTAAAATTAAATAAGTAACAACCAACATCTTTAAATTATTTTACCGCAAATTAAATTAAACTATTATACAACAAAGCAAAAAATAATAGGTTGAATTTATCCGTTAGAAAAGGTACAAACATCATTCCATTCATTTAGGTATATTTAGTACGATTTTTCAGAAAATGGTCGAGACTTTCAGTGTAAAATGTATAAAAAGAAATCACGACTCTGATGCAAACCAACTACCGCCACCTATTATCCGGAATAAGAACAACTTTAGTTCATATGTTCGATGACAGGTGGCGGCGGCGAGTTTCAGAGATGATTTGGCAACAATGTTTCAGTGTGAAAAGGTGCGCTACAAAAACGGCCTCTATTCGACATTTAAGTACAGCAAGTGCGATTAAGTAACACCGGGTGAGTATTACAAAGTTTTTTCGTCAATGATTGTACGACTGCTTAGTCAAAAAATCGACCGAAACATTGGTAATTTTCGACACGAGTTTAGATTACTTCAACACAGGTACTAACACGATATTGCAAAAATAGATTAAAACGAGATATTTGCACCGAACCGTCGAAAACCGCCAACGTTCCGACCCCCCCCCCCCCCACGTAATAGTGTCAGTCGCGTCGGGACCCTAACCCCACTTTCCTAACCCCTTAAATCACCCCCACGTTCTGGCCGCTGCCGCGCCTCCTCGGGATCGTCCCGCTGATCGCCACCGAAGACATCTCCGGGCAGCCGTACGTCAGCAAAAGTTCCACGAGACTTTTACTGGCGGCGGCCGACAAATCGGCACTCACGCTGTTGGTCGTGGCGAACTTCGCGGCCGCTATACTCGCGGCCGCCTTGGCGTACGCCAGGCACGTCCTGCCGTCCTGGTCCACCGCCTTCACGTCCGCGTTGTGCTGGAAGAGAGATTAATCCTCAATTAATACATTGACGATAATTGACGTTTTGAGGATTAATCATTCGTTAATGCTTAAAAATTGACGGGGCTTAGTGTCGTGTCCCACTTTTTTAAGTTCCATCACAATTGGCACTCTTAAAATGGTTAATCCTTAATTAATAGATTAATGATTGACATTAAAGGATACATTAATCCACACAAACTTAACAGTCACTACATTACATCTTATTTGGACATTTAGTTATGATTAACATATACTTTGTAAAAGTTAATCCTTAATTCCATCCACAAAATGCACAGTCCTTCCTTGTCATACCATTAAACCCCAACTAAAAGCTTAATGATTAAAGGAAATTTTTGCCACTCCTTGGTGTGGCGTTTTTCTGTTTCTATTGTCAATTAGTCTCTTACTGGTTGGTGTGTGGTTTAGTTTAATAATAATATTGAAAGATGAAACTTTCACCAATCCTTAGTGTGTAATTATAACATTTTCTACCAGTTCTATTAACAATTATTAATATTTTATTAATTAATTCCTGTGTGTGTGTGTGTCATTAATCCTCAACTAACAATTTAACAATTAACATTAAAAGATTAAACGCTCGTCACTTCTTATTGTGGTGTTATACCATTTCTGTATGTTTAATAGATTAATGATTAATGTTAAAGGATTGATTCACAAAAATTGAAAGTCACTACTCAATCTACCACTCTACCTTACTTTGAAGTTTAGTTATAATTATTAACACACACTGTAAAAGATTAATTCTTAATTAAGATATTTACTATAAATTTTAAAGGATTAACCTGCATTCTATGTTCAAAATTGACAGTCACTACTTAGTGTGGCTTAGTTTACTATATCTTTGGAAGTTCTATTATTAATTTAATTAGTTTAATGATTACCTAACATTAAAAATGACTTTTTGTTACTTCTTGGTGTGGCGTTTTTCCATTTCTATCGACATTAATCTCTTACTGAATAATTTCTAGCTATTCGATTAATCCTCAATTAACAATTCAGTTTAATGATTAACATTGAAAGATTAGATTTTCGTCAATTCTTAGAGTGTTGTTCTACTACTTTTTACTAGTTCTATTGACAATTATTAATCTTTTATAACTAAATAATACCTGCGTTTAACAATTAACATTGAGGGATTAAATGCTCGTGTACTATTCCACCTTATTTAGAAGTTGAGTTATGATTAACATACACTCTGTAAAATATTAAACTTTAATTAAGACTGACGGCATTAAGGGAGTAATTTACATTCTATGCTCAAAATTAACAGTCACTATTTACATTTAGTGTGGATTTAGTTACTTTTTGGAAGTTCTGTTATTCATTTAATTTCTTGTTACTTGTATTGTAGCACAGAATAACTAAACAGAATTGTAGCGTCCGTATACGCGCATACGGCGACCCGTTAAGGACAGAGTTAGTATCGCCATCTATGTGCTTCCTTAAGTACTGTGTAGATCATAGTCACCCAAGCAAGTAATTGGCACACATATTCGTGAGTATCGGCTTGGTCGACCCGCGGCGCGCCCCACTTTGCAGTCCATCGGGCGGACGATGGCTCGGCTTATATCGGTCGGCGACGTAGAGGTTCGTGTGGGACGCACGTGCTTCTCCCTCCAGTGTGCTACCGCCTGCTCGTAGTCAGAGCCGGTGTATTACCTACACTTGTATTGGAAGTTTTGTTCCTGGTTCCTGTGTTTCAAAAGCGAATTGTTCTGTTTTGGCGTTAAGTTGTTGTTTTGTTGTGGATTTGTTAAGTACTGTTAAATTGTTGTTGTGGCTGTTATTATTTGCTGTTAAGTTATGTTTTGTGATTTTGTTCTTTTGCCGATCAGCAATGGCCGCAAAGCGGTGCAGTTTTAAAAACTGCACCAGTTCTGGACTGGTCGAAGGAGTAGGACGAACATATTTTTCGACTTTCCCAAAAATGACTTTATCCGTGCAATATGGGTACAGAATTCTGGAAATTTGGACCTAATTAATTTACCCTATTCGGCCCTAAAAAACAAAGTTTTGTGTTCGCGCCAGTTTAAAAACCCTTCGTTTTTGATTCCCGACAAAAAAAAACTATATATAACATTATTCGCCTTTATTATTGTTTGTCTATCATCAAAACGTGGTATTTTTTAGTTATGGACCGTTTTTAGGTCGTAATCTGCTAGTTTCAAGAAAAAGTCAACTTACAAGGTGCAATTTTTATATTTTTTCAAAAGATCAAAAATTTATCATTGTCAGAATTTTTGGCTGAAAATTTGTACATAGGGGTAAAATAAAATTCCAAGCAACTTTTTCAAATAACATTTTTCGATTTTGGCTATTTATTTAATTAAATGTAATTTTTGACAGATATGTCAAATTACGCCACGACGTTTAATTATCTCATTTCGAATATTTTTGCAAGCAGAGATGATCTCCCCAGAGCAGTTTCATCTTAGCCCAAAAATAAAAAAATTCCCATATGGTTCCAACTTTCTGTGGCACTGTATAACATTACCGCTTTCGAAATGTTCGCCTCTGTTTTCCTGGTTGGTGTAGAAAAAGGAAGCGTATCTTCTAATTGTATGAAACAAATTTTCGGTCCATGACCTACTTATAGCTGTGGTCACACTTCCCGTTAAACCGGGAATGATGTATAAATTACAAACGAGCAGATTTTAATATATTTTGTCCGTAATATTAAAAATGGAAACAAACAGTATTTTTTATTTTTCGAAAAAATTGTTTTTTCGAGGACACCCAGTATGTCAATTGTGACGCTAGATTCAGATTCCCCGGAAAAACTCACCCGGGTTTTAGCAGACCCTTTTTCTTTTGACTAAGGAAATAATCGGACTTTTTAAAACACTTTTCTTGAGAAACCCTGTATACAGGGTGTCCAACTTTAAAACTGTGCAATGCCGTAAAATCTTCATTTTTGGAGATATTCGCCTAAACTTTTTTTGTTTGAAAGGCCTTCAAAAACCGCGTCTTTTGACCTTCCTTCCATTTTCAAAATGCAAATCCAGGGCCGGCTGCGATTTTTTTTATACGCCCGATTTTCAAGAAAACCATTTAGCGATTTTTTTTCTTTAAAATCTGACCCCATAGCGTTAATCACAACACCCTAAAACCCCCATATACCAAATTCGAACAAAAAATGTACAGGGAGTTCCATTCTGTAGGGTGTCAAAGTTCAGCAAAATAGGAATTTTAGACATCTGGCGAGTCAAGTGTGCCATGGAATCCCTTCAGAACAGTCCTATGGTTAACAGGACCGCTTAAAATGTTGATGTGAAAAGATTTACTACAAAAATTAACAGGGTATTTTTCTTTGAGCCATCTCAAAATTCTGAAATTTTATCTTATACGGATCAAGAGTAGGTACTCTGGAATCATTGAAAAAATATTGATAAACACAAAAGTAACAGATAAAAACAATTTAAATTATTGTACCTTTCTCAACAAAGTCACTCCCTAAGATGATACATTTTCTGTGTGTTTCCTGTTGTGGCACATCATAGGCACCTTAACTGATATGGACTTACTGACTGACATTATTATTATTTTTTAGATTTAGTTCGTTTATAGTGTGTGGAGCGGCTTTGATGTGTCTACTTGGTTTTTGACCCGTATAAAATCTCAAAAATTTAGTAATTTGAGGTGGCACAGATAAGAATACTCTATATATTTTGTATTGGACTTTTGCACACCAACAGCTTGAGTGGTTCTATTGACCATTCAACTGTTTTGAGGGGATTCCATGGCACACTGGACTTGGCAGATAGATGCCTTTAAAATTCCTATTTTGCTCAACTTGCACACCCTGCAGAATGGAACTCCCTGTATATTTTTTTACTCAAATTTAGTATATACAGGTTTTGGCGTGTTCTGATTAACGCTGTGGGGTCAGATTTTAAATAAAAAAAATCGCTAAAGAGTTTTCGTGAAAATCGGGGGTATAAAAAAATCGGAGTCGGCCCTGGATTTGCATTTTGAAAATAGCAGGAACGTCAAAAGAAGCGGTTTTTGAAGGCCTTTCAAACAAAAAAAGTTTAGGTTTTTGTCTCCAAAAATGAAGATTTTAATGATTTCTACAGTTATAAAGTTGGACACCCTGTATACATCAAAATTATTGCTTATAAAAACTAAGATTTTCTAAAATTCTGGGCGGTTCCAAGGAAGTTTTTAGAATTTATGTACAGGGTTAGTAATAATTGTTTTCCAACAAATAAAAATTGGAGTATAGGAGTGGCAATTAGGCCAGGGTAGATAATTTTTGAGAACAAAAAAATCTAGAACAGCATGACACCCATTGGAAAAGGAAGAAAATATAGCAAAAATAACAGAAAAAAATAATTTAACAGCGATTTAAGCTACGGGTGTTGTAGGGGGTGATCTTTTAGGGGTGGAAAACGGTTTATCACGATATCCGGCAAAACTGCAACTCCTATCAAAAAAGTCAAATGGCAAAGTTGTAGGTAATAAAAAGATCTACAACTTTTGTATTTACACTTTTTTCACATAACCTGAAAATATCCACGAAAAATCAAAATAACCGATTTTTTGGTTTTTAATTTTTATCTCACAAAAAAAATTCTACGAAATTTGGTGGAAATTTACCTTCTTATGTCTCGAACACGCTGTAATTTTTTCGAATCAAAATATTTATTTTTACCCCTTTTTTTGATTTTAAACCGAAAAAGTAACCTCATTTTCAATCGAAAATACCCACGTCAAAAAAGCTGCTTTTTAAAAAAGTCGGTTCGCTTTTTGTTCGTTGAAACCTCTACTTTCTGATGGTGTAAAAAATATACATCACTTTGAAAATTTTCTCAGAAAATGCAAAAAACGAAAAACTCGATAACGAAAAATTGGTTTTTAATCATTTTTTAAAATTTTGGACTATTTATTGAAATTTACACTTTAATTACTTGAAAATTTTAAGATTGCATGTTGAACAGTATGGGAATCTTGCAAACGGTGAGAGATAGAACAACAACAAACAACAAATGCGGAAAAGTTGCGCAATTTTGAGGTCAGTAAAATGGTACAAACAGATTTCTAATTTATTTTTTCGTTTTTGAGTTATTTCGACAAAAGTGAAATTTTGCATTTTTGATTTTATTTTTTTCTGAAGTTGTTATCAACATTTAAATACAGGGAAACAATGAGTAGAAAAAAAGGAATTTTCAGTATAATTGTCTCAAAACATTTTAAAAATATTGTCCATACATCATGGTAATTGGAATGAAAGTGCTTTCAAAATCTGCAAAAAAATCCAGGTCCGTATTTAAAAAAATTAAGTTGAAAATGGTTTCTCAAAAAACGAAATGTTGTAGAATAAATCTAAAAACGCCATCTTAAAGCCCGTTAAAAAGTGCCATAAGAAAGTGCTTTTCTTTTTTCCTATCTGTGATAACAACTTCAGAAAAAAAAATAAAATCCAAAATGCAAATTTTCACTTTTTTCAAAATAACTCAAAAACGAAAAAAGATATTAGAAATCTGTTTGTACCATTTTAGCTTGTAGCAGTCTCCGTATATTCAATAACGTATTGCTATCCTAAATTTTGTTCCTAAACCTATTTTTTTAATACTTTTTAAATAACTTTGAAATATATTTTTTAATATATCAGCAAAAAGTCGCTTCGTTCTCAAAAAAGAAATTTTTTGAGGGTAGAACTAGATCAGACCCCATAGGTGTTGTTAAGTACATCACTGTGCATACGAAATGGCGATTTACGACATTTTTTTGTGGTCGAGACCTTTTTTATTTAGAAAAAACTGTCGAAATTGGCATTTTACGGAAATTGTGTTTTTTTACATTTCCATCGTCATATCTTTGAGAGTAGTGGAGCTATCGACTCGAATTTTCTTTAAAATTGAAGCTAACATATGAGCGCTTACAACGAATGCCATAGTTGTTGTCCAATATTGTTTTTAACCACTTTAAATAGCAACAAAATTGCAAGGTTATAAAAAATTTAATGAAATTTTCACTAAGCGAGAAACTTTTTTATTTGTGGAAATTTTTATACACATGCTGCGAGGGAAATGTGCTCAAAACATGAAGGAAGTTTTTGGTAAAAAAAATTACCTATAGCGCCTATAGTTTTTGGACTGTGCATTTTTTTGTGGCGCGCGCTACTCACGTGGAACGCAAAATTAATAATCCCTTGCGTGATAATATCCACACGTGGCAGGCATGTCTCAACAACTGATGCGTAGTTTACATGCGCAAGTGAAACTATCACAAATATGAATATCTTAGAGTATTTCCTAAAAGTTTACCAATGTAAACCCTCTCAGGAAGAACTCTGGGAGCGTTTACATGAACTCACAAGTCGTACTGAGAGTACTTCCAAATAGTTTATGTAAACGCTCCCAGAGACGTTCCTACCTACTCTTTTATGGCAGAGAGTTCTCACTGAGAGGGTTTACATTGGCAAACTATTAGCACAGACCTATGTGCTATTAGGAATTACTCTAAGATATTTATATTTGTGATAGTTTCACTTGCGCATGTAAACTACGCATTAGTTGTTGAGACATGCCCGCCACGCGTGGATATTCTCAGGCAAGGGATTAATTTTGCGTTCCACGTGAGTAGCGCGCGCCACTAAAAAAAATTCACAGTTCAAAAACTATAGGCGCTATAGGTAATTTTTTTTTGCCAAAAACTTTTTTCGTGTTTTGGGCACATTTCCCTCGCAGCATGTATATAAAAATTTCCACAAATAAAAAAGTTTCTCGCTTAGTGAAAATTTCATTACACTTTTTATAACGTTGCAATTTTGTTGCTATTTAAAGTGGTTAATAAACAATATTGGACAACAAAAATGGCATTCGTTGTAAGCGCTCATATGTTAGCTTCAATTTAAAAAAAAATTCGAGTCGATAGCTCCACTACTCTCAAAGATATGACGATGTTAACGTAAAAAAAAAACACAATTTCCGTGAATTGTCAATTTCGACAGTTTTTTCGAAATAAAAAAGGTCTCGACCACAAAAAAATTTCGTAAATCGCCATTTCGTATGCAGAGTGATGTACTTAACAACACCTATCTATGGGGTCCGATCTAGTTTTACCTTGAAAAATTTTTTGACGACTTTTTAGCCCGATTTCGCTTCACTAAATAGGACGAGGCGGGTCGGGCACCGTTTTCGTTGCGCAAAGAAGCAGGTAAGTAGTTTTGATGAGTCCGCAGGCGGCGATCGTGCTTGGCACCGAGCGCTGTCTCAAAATTTGTTTCCTCACTGGTCCCGTCGACCTGAGACGGGCCGGCAAACCGAGATTATTGCCGCGGTAAGCGTTGGAATTCTGTTTAGTTATTCTGTGATTGTAGCCATACCATTAACCCTCAATTATTAGTTTAGTCTTGTTGTTATACCATTTTCTACCAGTTCTATTGACAAATATTAATCTTTTATCCTCAATCCTCGACTAACAATTTAACGTTTAAAATTAATCCTTAACTATTAACATTGAGTAAAGCCAGCCTTATCCTCAATCCTCGACTAACCATTTAACGGTTAAAATTAATCCTTAACTATTAACATTGAGTAAAGAGCCTTATTCTCAATCCTCAACTAACAATTTAACGGTTAAAATTAATACTTAACTATTAACATTGAGTAAAGCCAGCCTTATCCTCAAACCTCGACTAACAATTTAACATTTAAAATTAATCCTTCATTATTAATTAACAATTCGACGATTAAAATTAATCGTCGACCAGTCGCCGGACTCACCCAGATCAGCAGCTGCGCCACGGCCAGGTTGCCCATCGCGCACGCCAAGTGCAGCGGCGTCCTCAGATCCCTCGGCCCCACCGTCGAGTTCACCTGCTGCGAATTGGCCAGCGCCAGGATGTGGACCGTCCGTTTCACGTCCGACGCGCACACGGCGTCGATCAGCTGCTGGCCGAGCGGCGCCGAATTGTCGGCCGGCGCCAGGAATTCCTTCGCCTCGTACTTGGACCGTATCCAGCGCTCCTTCTCCTCCCGGCCGGAATTGTACGTCGGCTTCGGGCGGTTCTGCGGGGGCCGCCCCTCCCACACGGAGTTAGCCAGGCCGTTGCCGATCGCCAGCATCACGCTCAAATTGCTCGGCCTGCGGATAGTTGACACACGTTATTTTTTGGAAAGAAAGGTTTAAAATAGAGATGGGCAACAGAAACTTTCCAAGTCGGGAAAGTTTCCATTTTTGGAAACTTGCCGGTAAGAAACTTTGAAGGTTCAGGAAACTTTCCCTGAAAGTTTCGGATACATTCCTGGGAAACTTTCCCGGGAATTTATGTAGAAATTTTAAAATTGCCGCCATAAATGCCTGGCCAAGATTCATGACATAACCTAAAAAATACAAAACATATCAAAGAAGAATCATGAATTGTGTGCTATAGACCACAGATAAAATATATTTTATTATATTCTATATACTTTTTGACTTCTGAAATTTAAGTTTAAATTAAATTAAACTAGGTAAATAGTAATCATAATATGAATATGTGAATTTATTATATTCTTTCATATTTGTTTTTTTGTTATCTTTTCTTTATTTATCTATGTTTTATCAGTTTTCTATTTTATTATGTTTACTTTTGTACAGGGAGCGATTATCTCGGTAATTTTTAAGATACATTGGTGGTTCAAACACTAAACTTGTGTTGTTTTTTCCCAAGAAAAAAAAAACAGTTTAATTTCAAACAAAAAAGTTATCGCCAAATTACCATTTTTTTAAATTAAGATGGCGATTTTCTTGCAATTTTTCATTAGACTAGTAAAGTGAATAAAAAATCTGCACAACACGGTTGCATATCACTTTCGGGTTAGCGGAAGTAATGTTTTTTTTTTTGTCCCAGCTAAATCTGCAAAAAAATAATAGTACTTTTTTAACAAAAAAAAAAAAATGTTACTTCCTACGTTTTTTACTGTAGGTGTAGACAGTAATTAGATAATAATACTAATAATTTAAAATCTGAAAGTGGAATTTTGAATTTTGATCATGAAATACCAATTACAAAGCAAACCTTTTATTACATTTTGTGATATTATACCTTTTCTGGAATATCTTTAACAAATTTCACTCAAAATATGACGTATTTGGTATTTTTAGAAAGCTCTAAGTGTAACTAATTAGACTAAACACTAAAAAAAGAAAACCGGAACTTTCCGAAAGTTTCGGAAATTTTTGTCGGAAACTTTCCGGGAATTTTCGTAAAGTGAGAACTTTCCCATCTCTAGTTTAAAACGAAACTCACGGCCACTCGTCGAGATCCAACGATCGCACCCTCGATATGTGCGACCCCAAGTTTCTATGTATCCCCGAACATTCGATGCACATCAGTACTCCCAAATTTAAGCTCGCCCAATCGGGATCTAAAACAAAATCGATAGGACAACTTCAACCTCGTTCGAAAACACTCGGTACTTACTGGGCGCGTCGCAATCCACGCAGAAACCATTCCCCGGCACCCTGTTCTTGATACTTTGAATCGTCGCGGTTTCCACGGGATTATTCTTCGCCTTCGAAGATTCGTTCAGCTGCAACGAATTGAGGATCTGTTGTTCGATTGCCGCCACCCATTCGTCCCTTTCTTCGCAACTCGAAGCGTCGAAATGCCACTGCTTATTATCGAGCGACACTATGTAGAATTCATAACCGTCCCCATCTGAAATGACACAAAATACACATTATCAAAAATATCAATCCATTAACAAAATATTAATCCTCTAATAATTAATCTCTTAACATCGTAGTTACCACTGTATTAATCCATTAACAAACAGCAGTCCAACAAACCGCTAATCCATTAATTGAAAGATTAACCCTCCGATCAATCTTTGAATTGATCACTTAACAAGGGCACTTACCGTCATATTCCGAGCTTTTAACACCGCTACTCTTGACCCTCCTGTGCCTTTTCTTCACATTCGGCGTTTCGGTCTTCATGATTTCCCCATTCAGGAACGAATTGCTGCTGGACAGGGTGATCCCCTCGTCGCCGCTCGCCTGCTGGTACTTACAACTCGGATCTTTCACAACGTCGAAAGCGCCGAGGAGGACCCTTTCAGTCGGCCGCTTGTCTTTACCTAAAATTATAATTTTGTTAGGGATTAAGTAGTTTCAATTTTTGAGAACCAAACATCTTAATGTTTAAGGATCCTAAGTTCTAACATTACAATATTGTTTTAACATTCCTAAACATAACAACATTGTTCTAACATTACTAAGATTACAATATTGTTTTAACATTCCTAAGATTAACAAGATTAACATCCCTATTAATAACATTCCTAACATTACAATATTGCTGAAGTTTAATTAGGTAGTCTGAATTTTTGAGAATCAAACAAGGATCCTAAGTCCTAATATTCCTAAGATTACAATATTGTTTTAACATTCCTAAGATTAACAAGATTAATATCCCTATTAATAACATTCCTAACATTACAATATTTTTGGAGTTTAAATAGTCTCAATTTTTGAGAATCAAACAACTTAATGTTTAAGGATCCTAAGTCCTAACATTCCTAAGATTACAATATTGTTGAAGTTTAAGTAGGCTTAATTTTTTGAGAATCAAACAATTTAATGTTTAAGTATCCTGAGTTCCAACATTCCTAACATTACAATATTGTTTTAACATTCCTAAGATTAACAAGATTAACATTCCTATTAATAACATTCCTGATATTATAATATTACTAGAGTTTTTTAAGAACCAAACATCTTAATGTTTAAGGATCCCAAATTCTAACATTACAATATTGTTTTAACATTCCTAAGATTAACAAGATTAATATCCCTATTAATAACATTCCTAACATTACAATATTGTTGGAGTTTAAGTAGTCTCAATTTTTTGAGAATCAAACAATTTAATGTTTAAGTATCCTAAGTTCCAACATTCCTAACATTACAATATTGTTTTAACATTCCTAAGATTAACAAGATTAACATCCTTATTAATAACATTCCTGACATTACAATATTACTAGAGTTTCCAAACATCTTAATGTTTAAGGATGCTAAGTTCTAATATTACAATATTGTTTTAACATTCCCAAGTCCTAACATTCCTAAGATTACAATATTGTTTTAACATTCCTAAGATTAACAAGATTAATATCCCTATTAATAACATTCGTAACATTAAAATATTGTTGGAGTTTAAGTAGTCACAATTTTTGAGAATCAAACAACTTAATGTTTAAGGATCCTATGTCCTAACATTCCTAAGATTACAATATTGTTGAAGTTTAAGTAGTCTTAATTTTTTGAGAATTAAACAACTTTAATGTTTAAGGATCCTAAGTTCTAACAATCCTAAGATTATAATATATTGTTTTAACGTTCCTAAGACCTAATAATAACTAAGACCTAATAATAACAACATTGGTCTAACATTCCTAAGAATACAATATTGTTGGGTTAAGTAGTCTAAATTTTTGAGAATCGAACATCTTACGGTTTAAGGATCATAAGATCTAACTTGCAAGGATTAAGAACAAACATGTACTCACCTACAAGCGAAAGTCCTCCGATGCCCTCGTGCAACTGATTGCCACAATTTGTACCGGCGACCGTTATAATCGACTTTGAACCTCTCGGTTTTTGTCCGGGTACCTTCACGGTAACATATTGCAACGAGATTTCCTTTCCGTGAACATCGTCCATATAATCGTGAAGGCTGGGGTGATAGGTCAACCTCCCGTCATGGCAAAGTGTCACGTATTTCTTCTTCCAGTCTTTATTCAAGGGCTTGCTCGACCTTTTATACAAATATCCCTGTTTCAGGGGTATGGCGCGACCGCTGCCGAAATCTCCCCCGTTCTTGAGCCTGTCCTCCCCCTTCTTCGAGGGCGGGAACAAGTTCGACCTTCTGCGACTCTTCCGCGACGTCGTAGGCGTCGAATTCGGCGTCGGCAAATCCTTCGCGTCCTTATTCTGCAGGTTGTCGAGCGAGTGGGGCGCCGCGAACTTCGCCACGTTGTTATTTTCCGTTTGGACGGTCTGCAGGACCAATCCCTGGGCGGAATTCACGCTGCCCAGCGTGGACGACGACGAATTCCACTTCTCCTCCGATTTGTAACTCGCCGAATCTTTGTCGCACTCTCTCGGCTTCAGCATGTTGTGTTGGGATTCCTTAAAACAAGACTAGAATGCGTTTAGCGCGCTCGGCCAATCGCGACGGCGATCCTTACCTTCGGGTGGGCGTGGCCGGGCGAGGGCCCGCCCCTGCCGTCCATGTGGGCGTGGCGCTGCGTCGCGTGGTAGTGGCCGCCCGCCGGGGTGGGCGTAGACGGGCGCGAGCCGGTCGGCGTCACGCAGATGCCGGATTGGGCCAATAAGCGCTGCTGAACGATCTTCTGGCAGGCTGGAACGGGCCAATAACGGGGCGCGGTTAGTAACTGTGGGAGGGGCTTGGTTGGTAGTGGGCGCGGTTTGCTTAATGGAAAGGGGAACTGGGCGTGGCGTGATGAAAACGTTTTTCTGAATATGAAATTGTCATAGTAAGATTTCTTCTAGAAATATGTAAATATAATCAATTTCCAATTTACCTATTTGTTCACATACTTTTGTTGTAATGTTCAGTGGAACACACAATAGAAGCACATTTTTTTATAAAGTATTGATTTTTTATTCAGATAATACTTCCACTCGCGTAGTACCTAGTCTAGAAACAGAACTAAAAATTATGTTGACTGTAAATTTGGACTTGCCCGCCGTTTATAGGCATAAGCGAGTGGGTTGGCAAACAAGTATATTATTTAATGTTTCTACTACGAATTAAATCCCAAATTTTTTGAAGGTCCATTAATACGCCAAGAAAATTATAAGAAGAACCGAAAAATCAGACTGATATCAATGATTTGATTAAGAGAGCAATATGAATTTAAAAAATGCAAAAAATAAAAAATAAAATTTGAAAACTCACCATCTTGAAACACCCTCTCAACATTCAAACCATATGTGGCGCAAGTCTCATAGTAGGAACACCTTTTTAAATCGTTGGCCAATTTCCTAGCCCTCGAATCGTCGATAACCCGCGGATTGTTTTCGCTAATAGCATCTGAAAAGAAAAAAAACGTAATTAGAGCTGCCATCATGAAGCTACTTTTTTAGGTATGCTTTAACGTAGCAAAATTTACTTGCAACTGTAAATTTACAAGTGCAACTGTAAATTTACAAGTGTTTCGGTAAATTTACAGTCCCAGTTACATTTGAAAATTTTCAGTTGGGACTGTAAATTTGCAGTTGCACTTGTAAATTTACAGTTGCACTTATAAATTTACAGTTGCACTTGTAAATTTTACGGTTGGAATTGCAAATTAGCATACTTAAAAATGTAGCTTTATGATGGAAGTTCTAAGCAGTGTTAATAACGATCCGAATCCGGTGAATAATTTAGTAGCAAGCTTTGGAAAAACAAACGAATCGATCGGCTTACCTTGTGTGCCTACCAGGATTAGTGGGATTTCGGACGCGTTCCTATAGTGGGACATTTTCGTGTAATAGTTGTACACGGCGTTGAACGAGGACTCATTTTCGAGGCTGAAAACGAAGATGACTGCATCCACCCAAGCTGTAAACTGAAAAACATATACACATAACTAAGTGCCGAATTTCCGAAAAAAAAAGTAAATAATATTCGTTTTTTTTCTGGATCACCCTATATAGCTCAAAAGATCTCTGTCCCTGTCTGTTACGTCAGAGTCTTACCCACTGAAGCATTAAAGTGAAAATAATAAAAAAAACATAACTCATTACTAAACTGGAATATAATAATACAGTTACCTCTACCAAACAAAACAACAAAAAAAAAACAGTAAGAAATAAAATGACCTTTAAATTAATTGTAATACCTATTATTATTGTTGAATTCTTTGTAGATATAGGTAGACACAACGATTAATGTTTCTATGAAACTTTCGGAAAATTTAGATGATGATATACAAAATGTTAGGTAAACCATATAAAAAGACTATGATATAACAAAATTTCAATTCGCTTTTGCATCATACCTAATTGAGTGACATCACTTTGTTTTTGTGAGTCACTTTCTACTATTTCAAAAGAAATGCAATGAGACAAAAAGTGTTAATAATTATTATAGTATCGCGAAGCAAGGAAAATATTTTAATCGCAAAACAGGTCGGATGGAGCATCTGCTCTTCAAATCAAACCATTCAAAATTGGGTCACCACCTGACTAGATAAAACTATACTATAACTAAAACAAGTACGAAAATCTGTCGAAACTTACGCAAACATTCTTCGATTTTTCTTAGACGGCACCACAAACTAAACCCAGCATCGCGTTCGTACAAACAAAAGAAAACGAGATGAAACAAAAGAAGGTCTGGGCCCAGGCCTCCTTTGCGTCCGCGGCCCGACTCTAGGATTATTATTCGGGCGCTTGCTTCTCTCACGAAACACGAGGGGGTTCGGACTGCATCGCTCATAGGCGTGCAGCTGGGGGGTGGAAAGAAATTTTTTTTTTCGCTTTTTTATAAGACGCTGTCAAATGTTTTTGAATACCTAAACTCTATTCAAACTAAGGCCCGGTTCATACAGCTTCTATATCTTTTAATTTTTCTTTATCTTTAAGAAATATTAAATGTAATTGGTCAGTTCAAATCAAGGGACAAATGCCATTGGTTATTTCTTAAAGATAAAGTAAAATTAAAAGATAAAGAAGCTGCATGAACCAGGCTTAAACGCAAGTGAAACATAAACACAAGTCGTTGCATGGCTAGAGCTTGATACGCACGTGATCGGCTTGCTATTGGCTAGCCGGCAATAAAATCTGACCCGGCGGGCGTGTGCAGCGAGTCGGTGTTTCTTACAGAGGTGTACTGAGTTGCAAGTGGACCTTTATTTTTTTACCGATATAATTCTTTCGCTGTTTATTAATTGTTGGAGCTACGATTTGTGTTAATAGTAGAAATTTGCAGGTAAGTGAATGACTAGGTGTGCCATAAAAGTTTGTTTTTAAAGTTCTTAATACTGGGACATGTTATTATAATATTTTATATTATAAAATTCATAAAGATCGTCCTTAATGCGGCCCTGCCTCGTATTAGCCCTCAGAATTGTTCACGTGCTTCCATCGTGTAAATGTTTACGCGCCACTTGCATTTAGTTTGAATAGAGTGTAGCCCCGGTACTTTTTAAACGATGGAAATTTGCGGATGAAATCTGTAATTTAATTTTTTAATTCATCGCCTTCAACTTTTTTCTTCAAATGGTAGGTAGGTGTACCCCACCATTGCAGTTTTCGAATAAAATAATAAAAAATTGCGTGTTTCTGGGTACCTACCCCACCCGCACGCCCATGCATCAACCACCACACACCAACCATCTCGTCTCTCTCCAACACCATCAACCCCCCTATACTTCCGTCCCTATCTAGTTGGCATTGATTGCATCCCCACCACTCCACGATTTCGCCTCGAGGCATCAGACGAACTGGCGCCAAAACTCATAACGGATGCAAGAGGGGGTGATGCACTGTTGAGGGGGTTGAAATTGTTTTTTTTTTGTCGAGAGGAAAAATCGAAAATAATACAAATTTTATGGGGGTATTCCGGCTTGAAGTGGGTCAATTGAGAAGGATAAATCCGAGACATTTTAAGAATGTTCTATGGATTGTCATTCTTAATTAGGTGGTCCCACCTTCCACAATGGCTTTAATGCCTTTTTAATTTACAAAAAACAACTCTTACAATTGACCCACCTCTAGTTTTACCTAACCTATAATTTTCACACGGTGGGGAACTGTACCCTACATATACCCTGCGTCGGGCCCTACTATACCCTAATCTACCCTTTTCTTTCGTATTAAAAAACAACAACTGGAGCGAACATTATAAAATTATACCTGGCTTTCTGAGGCGACTGCGAAATTCGATCATGTTATTAGACTTCCAATGAACATGGGACGCCCGATATAGTACACAGTTAACAAACAAACATAAGAAATTACAGTTATGGTCGCGTACACCGCTTGAAACTAATTTATGACTGTTTAGATCTTGTTCGATAACCGAAGCCGAGACGGAATCTTGCTCACGTTTTCTTAAAGTTTGCCGATCGTGACTATCTATCAAGATAACAGATTAAGATTGACGTTTCGCCGCTGACAAAAGGCGCAACATCAGAAGGTTCCGAAATGGACGTTTCGAGACTTACTTGAAGTTCTGGCGGACCACCCTCGTCCCGTATCAACAGCAAGTAGCTCTGGTTGTCGACCAGGATCTCCTTCTTGAATCTGCCGCCCTCTGGAGATTCCTCCTGCATGTAGGAACCCGTCAGGTACCGGTGGACCAGGGCCGATTTGCCCGAAGACAAGGAACCCACGATACCAAGCCTCAGGTCCGGTACCGTTCGCGATAAAGTCCATTCTTGAGAGTTCACGAAAGAATCTGAAATAGGGAATTTCGAAATTTACACAGAGTGAAACGTGCATCGTTGAGTCATCGATTGATTGAAATTGTTGAAAACGTGACAGTTAATTCAAGAGAAATAGTTACACTCAATCTAAAAAATCAGCCTACATAATTTATCATTAGAAAGTAGGTACTTATTGGCGTAATTTTGAATTCTGCAATTATTTATAAATTTGCTACACTATAATTTCACGAAGATTCTTGTTTTCATACATTGTTATTTACTACAACAGTAGGTTACGGTAATATGTATATCTGTTTCCTTTTGTACACCGTAATGGATACAATTTAGTGTGCATTTTTCAAGCGCTGCCATGTCAGCGCAAAATTCTAGAACACCGCAATGCAAGCCAATACTTAACCATTGCGTGTTTTTGTTTTCTATTAACTGTTTCCTATCAATTTTCTTGCGGCGCCCCTCGTCATACGAACCTGCACTTAACCAATCGGCCATTCGCGCACCTGCCCATTCTCTTGGAAACGAAACCAACCGCAGGGGGTTCGGCAAAGCAACAAGAACTCAACAGGAAGTCTGTTTATGAGAGAGTCTCACGGCGAGAAGTCAAGTTTCGATACTTCCTTCCGCAAAGGTTTTTCAATAAAAACCATGTTGTTTCTAACGCTCTGTATCTCGTATATCTCTTTGTTTTCGCCTTCGGTGTCGCATAAGAGCACTTTCAAAGCAGTACAAGAAAGTGTTGGTAGCCACACACTGGCCGGTTCATTTACAAGAGGAAGTCGAACTAGTTTTTTCTTTCAGAGGAAATCTAAATAGTCGTAACATTCTAGTTTATTTTCTTTCAAAGAAATATAATGAATGATGATGCAAAAGAGGATGAAATGAGATTACTTAGTTCCTTTTACCGCGTACGGTAGGTACTGGGTGATGCAATATTATATATATTTTTTAAATTACGAGTAGGTACATATTTTAAGCTTTAAAATTTGGTCGTGCTTTGTGGAAAGCTTATTTAATTTATGTAACAACAAAAATCTGATTTAGCTCAATAGCAAATATTTACATGTGCACGAAGAAAAAGATCAAAATAATTGTAAAGTGTAAAGTACCTAATAATAATTATTATTCCACACATTAAGTATTTGAAAACAATTTTATGCCAAGTGGATTTTTCCACCATTTGAAAATAAAAGTTGAAAAACATGGTAGGCTATGGAAACAATAATAACTGAACAAACAAACGTTATACAATTGCTTTTAGAAGTTTGAAATTTGACAGTTACTGCAAGTCACGTGACCGCTTTTGCATATTACAGTGGGTCCGCGAATGGAGTCCCCAAAAAGGACAAATGGACCAGAAATTTTATATTTCGACAAAAAATCATTCTCGATAAAAGTTCTGCTTCTCGAAAAAATATGTTTTTTTATACAGGGTGCCCAAAAAATACAAAAACATGAAATAGCATAAAAATAAACTACCTTTATTTTTAAAAATATCAAAAACTTTTACTTAGAAAAGTTGTTTAGAATTAAAAAAATGTGTCCGATTGTCACTTTGCAAACAAATCAGCCAACTTCCATTTTTTTATTGCCAAGTGTGAAACTCCTTAGTTTTTAAAAATATCAAAAACATTTATTCAGAAGAGTTGTTTAGAATTAAAAGACAAGCGAATCGGACAACTTTCATTTAAATAGGTAAAAAATAAATAAAACAAAGTTGGCTGATTTGCTTGAAAAGTTACAATCGGACACCCCTTTTAATTCTAAACAACTTTTCTATAGGTAAAAGTTTTTGATATTTTTAAAAATAAAGATAGTTCATTCTTGATGGTATTTCGTGTTTTTTTGTATAAAAAATCAAAACTTCTCTCCGTAGATCATATTTTTTCGAGAAGCAGAAACTTTTATCAAGAATGACTTTTGTCGAAAAATGAAATTTTTGGTCCATTTTGTCCTCTTGGGCACTCCATCCGCGGACACACTGTATGTGGATTTTTATCCTTATCTACAAATTGCTGGCAAAATCAAAGTATAAATAGTTCTGTAAATATATTTTTTTCTTTTATGGTGCAAATTTTAGTTATCACGCATTTTTAATTTTATACAATTAAGTTTCAAATCCCTGTATATACTGAAAACATAAAATCATATAAATATTTTTTTTATAAAATGATAATTCACCGAACAGCAGCTGACAGCTATCCTTTTGATAATACGGTTTGACAGCTGGTCTATTTATACCTATTAGAGCAAATAAAAAATACAAAAGGACGACCTTTCGTAGGCTTGAGCAAATATTTTTGATGGCACATTATCGTAGATTCGACACTGCAAATGATTGAACTACCATTTTGCGAAAATTTAACGTGAGAAATTCATTATTGTAACTATACCTCTTTACAACGCATTAAAACAAATGACGTCCACATGTTCACATTTTTCGGAAGTCAACGGGACATTGATATTTATTTTCGTAACGTGACGGGATGTTATAAACGCTGACTACCAATTTAAAATATCGTAAAATCGCCTTTTGATGAATGAACATTTGAATGTACATACATACACCATAAAGAGAAAGGAAATGCCTCTGCCCTAGGGTGTTAGATTTACCTAGATGTGTGTACCACGAGGACTGTTGCTAAAATTAAACCGTTGTAAATATTTTGAGAGAACTTTCGTATATCTGGCACAGTGTAATAATTATTAGGACAATTTTTCATTTGAAAAATGTATTTACAGATTTGTGTTGAAATATCTATAAACGAAATTTGCCTGGCTTATATCCAACAACGAAATGTTTATAGAAGTAAACTGACCAAAATATTACTTTGCGAAAATAATCTACAAGCTTTCCTCCAACACTACTTGGGAAATTCAAATTACACATTTCGAATCTGGACTCTGCTGTAAAATTAGCAAATTCTGTAATCTGTTTTACAGTAGTATTCAGGTTCAAATGTGCAGTTGTCAAAGTAGGTATAGTCTAAATAGTTATCCATTTCATATATGACTTCTGAAAGTCGATATAAGTATCCAATTTGCAAATTTAAGCTTAGTTTGATGCGGTTTGCATGACTCTTCATTCCTTTTCAGTCGCAATATCTTATAGGAAAGACATTTCCCATAAATATGCGGTTCTATTACTTTAAACCAGTTTCAATGTATTTTTTCCAGAAGAACCAGACGAATCAGAATGTTATTATGTTATTAATGAATGAAATGTTGCACTTTACGTAACCTAAGTAGGAACCTGCACCACAGGTTCTTGTAGGGTAGAAAATTTTGCTGATATATACGGAATGGTAATTTGGTTCTTACTTGAGCTATACGGAAGTCTGGTGGCGATCTAGATCTAAATGACCACCTAATTTTCTCTAATGAAGGCAGCTTTCTTACAAATAATGCACGTACCTACTGCCATAATACAAAGTTGCGGGAAAACTGAGGATCCCGTACTTTCTAATTTAAAATAGATTACTAAAATTCACCATATACCGTACGAAATCCATAAAATCGAATTTCCTAAATTGCGATTTTGCTGAAACAAAAATTCACCTTGAACTGAAATCGCTTTATTTTACGTAACTAATATACGGGATGTCCTTAGTAGAACATTATTAACGCATTTTGTTCCTTATGTTCATTAGGTATATCATTTGATTACACTGATTGAGTAGCTCTAACTAGGTATAAATAATTACCTATATGTAAATGAGTACGCAAACCAAATAGCAAAATGCCAAGAGGCGAAAAACGAAGAAGTTTTAAAGTTTAAAACTCACCGGATTTTCTTTTCTCCGGCAAAACGAAGGACTTTGATCTCTTCACCCTCAGCGACCTCCTACGTATCGACCTCAAAAAGCTCTCTGGCATTTTCTGGAATTTCTGCGCGTCACCATTTGTTTTCTTCTCTCCCATCGCCAGCCAATTTTTCACCGTCGTCATCGACAACCCGCGCGTTTTTTTCGGCGTAGGCGCCGGCTCTACGTTTTTCAAATCGACCATTTTCACGAAAATCACGTCGTCATTCGCGATAGAAACAAACGAAGACGAGAATCACGTCGACATTCGCGATATGAACAAGCGAAGACGAAAATCACGTCGTCATTCGCGATAGAAACAGACGAAGACGAACATCACGTCGTCATTCGCGATAGAAACAGACGAAGACGAAAATCAAGTCGTCATTCGCGATAAAAACAAACGAAGATCGTTCCTCCGCTACGAAAACAAACGACGATCGAGGCGCGCGGGTGCCATCGTCGCGGCAGCGAGCGCGCGCGAGGCCTACTGCGACCGCCGATTCGAATTTCGAATTTCCCCCCCGTCTCGCGATCGCAGCAGGCCGACCAACCAGGTCGGACGGAGGCGAGGCGTGCGCGCCCGAACGGCGGGTCTGGGGGGGAGTGGGGGGGGGGGGGCGAAATCGACAGAAAAACATATTTCCAAAATATCATATTTGTTTATACAGGGTGAATTTTTTATCATCAGTATGGGGATCTCGGAAACTAGCGGAGATAGAAGTAAGGTTAAATGGGGAAAGGATTGCAGTTTTGTGGGCCCAATTTGACGGCTTTATAGATATTTTGAAAATACGAAATTTTGGCGATTTATTCTAATCCATCTAGCTTCGTTGTTTCTGATTTTAGATAAACAGTGTAAATACTAAAGTTGGAGGGAATTTTATTTCCAATGCGGTTATCCTGTCCTATTTTCCTCAACAGCTACCATTTTCGAGATATGACACAAACTTGGGTTTTTTTAATAGAAACCATATCTAGGTATGAGCTCAAAAATCAGGCATTTTTAGAGATTTCTAACGAAGCTTGCGTCATATCTCGAAAATGGTAGCTGTCACAGAAAGTAGGACATGATGACCGCATTGGGGCCACAATTCCCTCCAACTTTGGTATTTACACATTTTATCCAAAATTAGAAACAAAGAAGCTAGGTGGATTAGAATAGATCGCTAAAATTTTATTAAATTGGGCCCAAAAAACCGCAATTCTTTCTTCATTTAACCTTCCTTCTATCTCCGCTAGTTTCCGAGATCCCCATACTGATCATAAAAAGAAACTAACCCTTTATCTATCTGAATACTAATCTTCCTGTTTCAGAGGAAGTTATATTAATTTAATTTTCTTATTTTAAATAGGTCCCCAATACTCAAAATTTCTTTTCGGCCTGCTTAATAATATTAAATCAACATGTAGGGCTGTTTTATTTCAAGTTTTAATTTCATAAAAAATATCTAAAAATATCATAAAAATTTCCCAAAAAATGGAAAATTACATTAGTTACATAATATATTTATTATCGCCATTAAATTTGCACTTTATTGATGTTTCACAAGTCGACAATTGTGTTTAATGAAATCAAAACTTAAAAAATATTAATTATTAACTGTATACAAAATACGTAAAAACTGAGTTCGAGATTTTTTTCTCAAAATCTTTTATCTACGCCACTGCCCAATATTTGCAGCGACTTCAACTCTCGCTCGGGCCAGGAAATCCCACTCGAGAAAATAAAACTCCCTCCTCTTCTGCCTCTGAGTCATTTATGGATTTCCAACCACCCCAAGTCCTATAGGGTATGAAGGAAATAATTATACTCGTGATATTTGAACAAAGCATTGAAGTAATAACTTTTACTTTTTATACAAATAAACCAACAAGAAATAATTGCTTTGACCTGACAACATCGCGTGCTAATTGTTGAGATTTGCGTATATTGTACGAGGCAGCTGTCCACAAAATCACCCTTTACGATACGAAGCCGTGCGGGGGTTAACCACTTATAATTATCCCGATTTAACAGGACCGTATTAAGGTAGAAAATAATGAAACAGTGAATGTCCAAATTTGGCCGAGACACACCCTTCCTATAGCCTCAATCAGATTATAGATGTCATCACGCCTACTTTGACCCGTGGTCAGCCAGCAGCTGTCGCCACGCGTTTAACCCTTTGTCAACCAAAATTGTCGTGTCTATGCATAGAAATCGCCCATAATTAGATTTGAAATATTAAAAATTGGCTGTTAAATGTTTGCTTACCCCTTTCACAAACAGATTTTTATGGGCGATATTTTAACAATTGTTTGTGTAGAAGGTTATAAAGCGGTTTGGTCGATTTTTTTTGTTTATAGCCGAGATGAATTTAAATTTTAAACGGCAATAAAAGTACACCCCCTGTTACATAACGACTTCTTTGTTTCACGCAATCTGATTTTGAATAGTTTGAATGAAAAATTAGAAATTCCGGTACGCTTCCTTTTATGTAACCCATTTGATTTAATTCAATTACCAGAACCGGAACTTCTTATTTAATTGTTTAATCGATTAAGAAGTTCAGTTTCCTGTCACTAATGAATAATATTATTGGCTTTGGAAACTTACGACATATCCGGTTCTATGAGTATTACCCACAGAACGGACAATTTTTTAAAGACGTTTTTACATAGTACCTAACGACTTTTTTCGCTTCAACTCTATTTCCCTGACAAATCTGTTGACCGTAACAGAGTCACTACACACTCGACTGTTAAAATTCACCAGAGTATAAAATGCATTACAGAGTACGACCCCTTTTAATCTTTTCTACAAACAAATCTGGCCAAAAGGGTTCGTGAAATCACTACGTAACAGACCAGTGGTCACGAAAATACAACCAAAATTTCGAATTAATTAACATTCATTATGGTTTGGGGTTATCTAAATCGTGGATCTAGTGAATGGTTTTGTTTCTTTTTGGGAATTCGTATCGGGAAGATCATCATATTACATTCATGTATGGCAGTGTTTGAGTCATAAGACCATGAGAGAAGAGTTTATTAATTAACTGAGGGGGCGAATATTACCAAACGATTTAGAGGATGGTTAGAAAAATTTCTTTAAATAATTAACGTTGTTAACATTATTTTAAGATTTTTAGGTGGCGATTTTTTACCTCTAAAGTTTTCTATTTTTAAGTGACTTCCAATTTCCCTGGCAATTTTTTCTTGCTGCACACAATGTAAATGGTTTTGAAGATTTGAGAAATTTTGACTAAAAATGTAGAAAACTAGAGTAATCGTTTCGACATAAGGTATCTCGTAGTTATCCTCAACTGAATGCAATTAATGTGTAATTTAGATAACAATCAGCGACATACGCCGCTGCGGTTATGTACAACATCTTCCATAATAAATGAGCTGTAAGGCGTGTGCCACAACACACGTATTCACACCATCTGCTAGGCAACAATGCTTATGCAACGATTTCGAAAACATGCTTCACTTAACCCAACCCAAACATTTTATAACATTATATTAACCTCAAAATCTACAATTCCTCCGTCAAAACTTGACGTTTTGACATGGTTCTTCCAAACCATGGGGTTCTTTTCCAAATTGCTCCTCATCGCCCTGCAGGTTGCCTTGTCCTTTTCAACTTACCACACCACACAAGAATGGTGCGATGCGGCAAGAGGTTTTTCAGACATGAACCCGTTCTGCTCCGAACCAGAAGTCCACCACAAGGTGTGCAAGAAAGGAGTTGCCTGCAAACCGTGGCCGAATTGCAGAATCATCCCGGTAAGAGTCGCAGTTTCAAATTCAGTTACACTCACGGAATATGTCCATAGTTTTCGCTTCAAGAAAAATCCCACATGATGAACATACACAACGAATACAGGAACAACATTGCGTTAGGAAAAGAAACTAGAACTCCTAATGGTATCACGGCAGCAGATATGTCTACGATCAGTTGGGACGTCGATTTGGAGTTTCTCGCATTGTGAGTTAGTTTATTATATAGATACCTAAAATTTATTTGTTAACACGTTCATTTTAGATGTCACGCAAGCGACTGCGAAGAGAGCAACGACTATTGCCGAGTAGTACCGCCAAAAAATTCGGTAGGACAAAACTACTTGATAAGTATTGGCCAAAAATTGACCAACATACAGGTACATACGTTAGGTACGCATCTTTTAGCAACTACCGACGACGTTTTCTTATAGATAAATGAAGCGGCGACGAAAGAATGGTACGAGCAGATAACTGGAGTCTCAGATCCTAATACCTACAAAGAATATGCGGAGGATCCAGCTGGAAATTTGATCGGGCAATTCACCCAGATGATATGGGCCGCCACATCAAGGGTGAGGTCAGAATATTTACAAAACAGGAAAGTAGTAAGACTATGGGAGTACGAGACCAAACCTGTCGAAACTGGTCAGGTCTGGTACCCCAACCCCTACAACTTATCGATGTTCCATCCGAGGTTCCATCAAACCCCTATGAGACAAGTCTCGACAGGTTTGGTCTCGTACTCTCATGGTCTTACTACTCAGGAACTGTAATTTTCAAGAGATGAACTCTTGTAACTTACACAATCATATGGTTGCTTCTGGGGTACTCCTAGTTTGGAGTATTGCGAATTTGCAAAAGCACAATAATAGCTTTTCCTACACTTAAACAATACCAGGATCTTTGCTTAAACCAAGAGGTTTTCAATCACCTGCTTAGAAACACCTTTGAACCTTGTTTCAGCTCGAAAGGGGTCGGTGATCATAGACACAACATTTAGGCTGACCAAGTCGTTATTTCCAAACATTTCTTTAAAAGCAAGTACGCTGACTGTGTCTCTCCTTTAAGATCGGTTGTGCCTATACCGAAAAAATGAACGCCCCAGTAGCAGAGAGACCCAAAATCTTCGTGTTCTGCAACTACGGGCAGGCGGGGAATGTGATAGGCACGCCGGTGTTCAAAGAAGGAAAGGGGGCTTCCAAGTGTCCGCCCGGCAAGCAGGCAAACCACAAATACACCGGGTTTGTTTAGGATTATTGTTATCCAGAAAAAATTCTAAAATACACTTTATTTACTTTGCAGGCTGTGCGGGGATGTATACGACGCTCGCGGGTTGTCGTCCGTAGATGATTTGAAGCCGTCGTCTTTTATTGTAAACCTATTGATTACCGCTTGCTGTTGGTTGATTATCGCGCCTTTTGCTTAAAAATAAATATTTTCCAAGAATGTAAAGTTGCTTGTCTCGATCTGAGCTAACTTCAGACTAAACTCCAAATAAGTCAAGAACTGTCTATTTGACAATGTACGAGGTGTTCGTCTACAAATTAGAAAATGAAATTTTCAGTGCTGATTGTAATATTAAACATCCTGCATCCTCCTTTTTCAAGAACGGCTCACACGACCGGCGTTTGGTGTAAAGCAGCTCAGAAAGTAGCTCCAGAGAACGCCCTCTGCGCTGATTACAAAAAAAGTCATGTGGTGTGCAGAAAAAAGAGCTTTTGTCCGTCTGTGAAGAGATGTCAAGTTTTAAAGGTAAGGAGAAATAGTAGGTTTATTATAACATTTTAAACCACAACTTTTTTATTGTCCAAGCTTTCGCTCTTACTTTCAGAGCTCGTTCAGGGCTAAAAATATGTTAATTCCTTATTGGAACTTTCTTGTCGATTGTCATCATTGTCAAATAGGGGTCGGAATTTTTTTTTGCAAAACTTACATTTTAATTTGACTATACCACCTCACTGGCTAGTCGCGACACATTATTTTAGAGCCCCTGTAATTGCTATGCTTCAGACTTGAAATTATTGTCGAAAATAGAAAATTATACAATATATTATAATTTATAGGCAAATCACACACAAAAATCGTATATACTAAGCCTCCACAATGATTTGCGAGACAAGGTAGCTAATGGAGAACAGCTCTTACCCAATGGTCTTCAAGTTGCTAACATGATGAGCTTGTCTTGGGACGATGACCTCGAACATCTTGCGATGTAATAAATTACATTTTTCCTTTATACCACAGAAAATACAGCCAACGGCAACAGAAGTCTGATCAGCACAGGGCAGGTAAAATAACCACATTACAATAACATTTTACCTGGCAAAAATTTAGTACAAACATCTCTGTCTTCATTTTAATCATAAGATCTGAAAAGCATATGCACTGGAATTATTATTTTTCGCAAGGTTTTCATAACCTATAAAACAAAACACTGCTTTTAAGATCTTATGACTAAAATGAAGACAGAGATGTTCGTACTAAATTTTTGCCAGGTAAAATGTTATTAGATTTTATGCTATACAACTTAAAAAAATACGAAATCTAACGTCACTTTCGCTGTCGGCAACCCCCTCTTAAGAATAGCGAACGGTATGGAAAGGATTTAAAGACTGAGAATTTGGGGAAAAGATGGACAATCCGGCAACAAGGTATCAGCGTTCGTCTGTTGGAATCTGATTGCCGCGCCATCTGTTAGAGAGTAGCAGAAACTTCTATAGAGTAAGTGTGTCATGATCAGACCTATGTGGCGTATAGTTGGGTTTTCTGTGTTTGTACATTCATAAAGTGTCGTACATTATGAGTAGGTGTTGGGGCAACGAATGCAGAACGTACCCGGACATATGCCCAGCTGTCCCGCCAGGACATTTATCAGGTCAGAATATGTTCGTTTTCGGAGAGGCGGCAGGACCTACCCTAGACCAGGCACGCCTCCAATTTCCCAATTTCTCTAACTTATTCGTTTGTTTTTAGATATCCAGGGCGGCCGTGTACGAATGGGCGATGGAAGCTCACAGCGTCATCGGTGAAGAAATTTACAAGAAATTCGTTCCGAACCAAGTTTACGACAGGTTCATACAAATTGTTTGGGCGGGCACGAATAAAGTAAAGTTCAGGTTTTAAGGTGCAGAATTAGAAACGGATTCTTTTTAGATAGGATGTTCTTGGATAAGAAATAAACACGAGGCGGGGAAGCACAACGAGTACGTACTTTGGTGCAACTATGGACCAAAGGGGAATGTAGAGGGTGAGCCAGTTTTTACTGCCGGCACGCCAGCTTCAAAGTGTCCTAATGGTTTTTCGCCCAATTCTTACTACAAGGGGTAAGATTTTTTTTTATTTACTTTGGCTTTCGAACGAGACTAGAACCAAGAAATAAAGGAAATGCCAGGAAAACTGACAATCTCGTTTTTTGCAAGGTGCCCGAATTTTGAGGCTACGCTTGAAAACTATAAGAGATACGAGGTCGGTTAACTGCGGAAAAGTTACGCCTTATATAATATTGTGCCGTATAGTAAAGAAAGTTAAGAAATTTCCAAATTTTACTAAGATTAAAAAAATGTAATTTAAAATAATACATAATATGTCCACGGTTAGGGTGTCCAATAGGAAAAACTTCTTTATTTTTAATTTTATCGAAAAAAGTTACTCTTGATAGAAAGTTTTGCTTATTCTTAAAATAATATTGAAATAGGAATAATTAACTTTCTGCACATTTGAATTTCTATTTTGCTCAACTTTGACACACTGTGGAATGGAACTCCGTGTATATTTTTTGTTCAAATTTGTTATATGGAAGTTTTTTTGTGTCCTGATTAACGCTGTGGTGTTAGATTTTAAATAAAAAAAAATCGCTTAATAGTTTTCGTGACAATCGGGGATATAAAAAAATCGTACCCAGCCCCAGATTTGCATTTTGAAAACGACAGGAGGATCACAAGAAGCGAGTTCAGGCGATTATCTCTGGAATTGAAGATTTAATGATTCGAATATGTTAAAAAAATGAAAAACGTAAAATGGTACAAGAGTAAATTGCCTTACTTATGAAGATATGGAAAAAAGGAAAAGTTCTTCAAAATTTAAAAAAATCGGCCTTCGATTTATTTGTAAATCTCAGTTTGGAGGCTATAACACTGAACTAATTTTTTTTATATAAAGCATGAATGTCCACCTGACTATGGGTAATTAAATAGCGAATTGTAAAATCAACTTAATGTCACTATCAAAATCTACTATTTTGAATCATTCCAAACTGAAATTTACAAATAAATCAAAGTAGGTCGATTTTCCGAAAACTGGTTTAATGGACTTTTTTCCATATCTCCACGATTAAATGGAGTACCACTCTTGTACAATTTTAAAAAGTATTTTCAATTTTTTGAACGCCTCGTAGAAGAAATTTAAATTATTTCTATGCCAATCAAGCAAAACTTTTTTTCCATAAAATGAAAATAAAGTTTTTCCTAATGGACACCCTATCCGTGGACATTCTGTACCTACATTTATATATCATTTATAAGGAATACCGGTAAAGATCTAACTAACGCGTATATTTGTATCAGTACCTATTCGTTGAAAGTAATAAAAACGAAAATATGAAAATTCATTTAATCCCTGCAAGCTGTGTACATTTTTTAACCTTCTCCAAGGCATATTAATAGGTTAAAGACGTAACTTTCCCCACACTTGACCGACTTCGTATCTTGTATCTCTTATAGTTTCCTAGATCCCCTTGCTTAGCCTGGAAATTTGAGGACCCTGTATATTATTATGCGTTTTTAGACTATGTGGAGAATTCCAAATCCCACCAGGAAGCGTCAAGAACCCATCTCGAGGGGGGGCACTAACGGTATATTTGAGTTTTGCTGTCGTACTTTTACGTTTCGTTTTAATTCTTTTACAATAAATGCTAGTTCGAGTTGTTTCGTCCCACTTATTTAATCCATCATTAAAAAAAGTGACTATAGGGCTCGGGGGTGATCTGAATACTTGCACCGCATAGTTCATTCATATTATCAGCGGGTGGTCAGTACCTACAACAATGCTTTTATAGAAAGCAACAATAGATAACTAACTGTTCTATGAAGTCATCGGTGATTTTATTTTGATTCGGATTCAATGATTTACAGTTTGTCAACAACACAAAGGATTCGCTCAGTTTGGCTACAGTTCGATACAGTTTTGTTCCGCGAGAATGATACTGAATTATTGTATTGCCCCTAGATGATATTGCACAAAATTGCGATACCGTTATTAAAGTTAGATTTTCACGTTTGGAACCGTCCTTCCAAAGGTATTTCCCACAACGAGCCCGTCCCCTTTTTTCGTTGCTGATTTGCTCTTAATTAAAATTTGGAGCGTCGAAGCGTTAAAGCTGCTTACTGCACCCCACACCAGACTCAACCTTCGATCTTTGGCCCCCTCGTTACGGAACGTACTTTCGGGGCATCTTATTTCCTGTTCCGCGTTGTCCATTCTAGAAAGACTCGGGCGAGATTCACCCTCGGAGTCCCTGACTGATACAGGGGGTGTACGGCAGAAGTTCGTTCTAAAGAAAGATTTCCACCCCCTGTGGCGACTCTTACAACCCCCTGTAGGAGACTACCGGTCCCCATATAGTGCATTCCATTGTATAATAGACTTTAACTACCACCCTGCTAATAAATTGTAACCATGCCATTGATTGCAGATATATTTATGTCGACACTGATGTTGGAAATGATTATTTGAAGACTTGGGAAATTGTTGTGGCGCCTAGGGTTCTTATAATAATTTATAACCGCGACATTTATTACTATTTCCATTTCTATATTATTTTTCTATATTCTAAATATAAAAAAAATAAAGTAAAGCAAACATTTTTACATTCTTAATTCTTATAATGTACAATACCTTTTTTATACTGCTTATGTTTCAATTTTATATTTTGGAGTCTTTGAGTCTTGCTTATGTAGCATGAAGCCACAACCTTCTCAAGCTTACAAGCCCTGTGCAAACATGTGGCAACGCCGCAGCGGGACGGTTCAACGGGTCTATGCAGAATAGAGCGTCTGCACTTTGGCTTGGTTTATTTTTTGTAATAAATGTTCAACCCTCTTTGGGCAAATAGAGGGGACTACAATACATTTTGTTGTAAGTCCAATTTTTGTGAGAATTTTTCGCAAAGTGCGCCATCAGGCAAATGATGATTACCTATCTTCCCTTATGGTTAAATTTTCATAAAAATACAAGCAACAAACGAACAGAGAACAGCATGTTGTGAAGGAGAGTAATCTCTTCAGATTAAAATGGCAGATAGGGTCAATTTCATAATACCTTCAACTAAAATATCTTTTGACTTTAACATTAGGTAAAGAAACTTTTGCAACAATACTAAACAATGGTTGGATTGTTATAAAACTCCTTTAATTTTAAAGGGTACTGGGTACGTTAGTTTGTCTATGCAATTGGCCCTATCATTTTAATCTCAAAATTTCGTCCTTTGGAAAGCCTAAAACGAATACAAGTGGACAGAAAGAAAACCTAGTTACTTCAAGTCATTATTACGATTTGACTTACAGCCGCAGGTATATAAGTAAGTCCTAGCTTCCCTCGACGGTTCAAGGCATCTTGAAGCTTGAAATTGTAAAGGAACGATTCTTCACTTCGAACTTTTGGAGAAATGTTTCATTTTTTCACAAACAAAACAAATTTATAAAAAAGCTGTCACCAGCACTTCGGGCTGTCTGTTTCCACCCAGAGACACACTGCCTCGTCGTAGCAATCTGACGACGATAGCACTACCCGCACTACAAAAATTAATTCTGGTAAATTTCTTGCAAAATCAACTGACAGGGAGTGACAGGCCACGCCGCGCAGACCCGCAAGCCATGATGCCAGCTTTCTCAACTTCAGGGTTTTCCTAGAGTCGGCTGTGATGAAACAAATATTTTAGATGATTCATGGGAAATACCCTGACATCATGATACTAAAACTTTTAGTAACATGTTATGAGACGACAGTTAAAAATCAAGTTTGCCATAAAGATGTAATAGATTTGAAAAAATCCAAGAAGACATAATTTGACTTAAATATCAATTAGTTTGGTCTGGACCAACACTATATTAGTGTTGGTCCAGGTTTGGTATACCTATATTCAGTAAAGTATATTTTTTGGCGTATCTTTGTTATACTCCGAAGCCTCCAAATAATAATAAAAAAGAAAAAAAAAACAGGCAATATTTTTCGATATTTTACTGATAGTAGTAGTTTGTTCGTTTTAAAATCGAGTCAACCCTTATGTTAAAATTTATGTAGGGCCTAGAAAAAATTCATTTACCTACCTACCTACCTACCCACAGATCCTTGCAGCCGTATTTTTCCACTCCAATAATTGCACAATAATAATTGCCAATTGTATATGGGCTATGGCCCAACTAGGGTGTTATGGATTTTATTTATAGGCTAAAAGTTAGGGAGGTAACAATACAACGTGGAGGCATGGAAAGTTTACGAGACAGAAGTTAGTAAAGATTTTTTTCTGGTTACAAGCGCGGATAATTTTTCGGGAACTGGATTCTGATGTACGAATCGACACCAAACCTTGTTCCGTAATATTTGGGGTGCCACAAGGATCCATTCTTGGTCCACGACGACGACGGTGCGTTGGCACACCGCGTTCTTTTGACGAGGCGTGACCGAAACTTACACGCCAACACAAAGGGAATACGTGTTAAACCTTTTGCCAATTTTATGCTTGTACCAACTGCCCCCATCTTAGATTATTAAGCCCACTAGAAAAACCTTGCGCTCAAAACTTTTTTCTCCAAAACGCACATGTTGGGGGATTTAAACTGTACTTCTAGTTACCGTTAAGCCAAAACGTTATGTTCCTTTTAAACGACAATAATGTCTATATACGAATTTAGAGTGAAATCCTTCTACAAAATATTCCACGATCGAATTCTCAACTCCCCTTCAACAATTTCTTGAAGTCCAACCGGTGTGTGCGGCGTTCAGCAATAAAAATCAAGCGACAATGGGCCGGCGATATTTATGGTCCTTATTTAAATCGTGGCCAGCTTTGTGCGAAGAAATTTATAGCCTATGGTTTGATAATTACCCTAACCATGTCCATATTACTGGGCGAGATCTTGTACAATTCATCAAAAGGGATTTTTTTACAATGGGGTGGCTAGTTCTAACTGAAAAAACCGCCAATGCCAATGTTACCACAAATCTTAGCATAACATACCTAACATTGAAATCGACACTACAAAAAAGTAAATAGTATACGTCCAATTAGGCAAGATTGGAGACGTATAGGTACCAATCGATGATAAATATGAATTTGAAACACATATTGAGACACAAATTAAAATAAGGAAAACAAAACTATGGACTAATGGAATAAAACCGCCATTTTTTCGGAGATCAATTTGACCAACACCTTGCTCATATCATTACTGAAATAATTGGTACTTCCTCAATTATTTTTAAATATGTCACGGTCTGCGGCAATGGCTATAATTTACTGTAACGACGAATTTGTAACAATTTTTGGTACAGTTTAAAAAAACGCGATAAATGTCGACCCACCCAACAATATGTCCTAATGACGCCCCATTGTACTAATTTGTTACCATTTCGTGTGATATATTCAACAGTAATAAGCCCCCATCCTGCTTATAAGAAAAAATTCACAGACCTCGCATCTTAAGCAAGTATCTTAAGGGTATTTATTTTACATTGATTTTATAAGAATAGTAACAGTAAATAAATTTTACACATTTGCTACAAGTGCACCTATGGCAAATTTTCAACTAGAAAGATACGTAAATTTTGTATTTTTTTTTAATTTTATAAAAATATCATACCAATAAAACTCATTTCTTCATTCATAAAATACATATTATATTTTGTTTAGCATGATATATCATTTTAACAAAAGGTATTACATAACACATTATAACATTAAAACATTTTATTAAACATTAAACATCAAAACGTAAACTATAAAATTTGATTAAACACATTCATATTATCATATTTCATCTAATAATTTAAAAACTACAATATTTCGAAAAGAGTTAAATTTAGATATAGATCATCATTCATAAATTTGTTTTAAAATTTATCGTGGAGTTTAAAAATGTAATTATATGTATATAAAATACTTGGGTAGGTACTTTTTCCCACTGTGCATTGCTTAATTGTTTCAGCTAATAAAAAATCCTGATGATTTAGAAGAAACCTAACATAGGTACTAATATTTTGTTCGAAAAGGTGGGGTACAAAATATGATGACTCACCCAGTACATTGAAGGTGAAATCACTAAAAGTGGCCAATCAATAAATTTTCATTGATAATAATAATAATGATACTTTAGTAAACACTTACCTAGTAGTATAATAATACATAAATTCAATAACACTTACCCACCTATTTTATTTTACAGGCCACTAACTGGGGTGTCACTTTGATTTATGAATAGAAAACATATAAAGACACAATGAAAAGGAGATTTTTATTAGTCTGGGCTTGAAACAAAGAACACCGAGCCACATTGAGTCTGATTCATCTGTGACAAAACACCTACGAGCCAAGGTTTTAAAACATCAATATCGATAACTCGGCTATCTTAAAACTATAACATGACGACGACGCCGACATGTACATACATATTGTACATATCATCACCTAAGCATAATCTGTTTATTTATTCCTTGTAACCCAAACAAAACTCGGCGGATTCGACGAACCGGGACCATGTCGCATGTCGGTTCGATTTTAAGAAGACAGGTCCCAGAAGTATTTTCAATGCTAAAAATAACCGGAAGATAATAAATAATAATTCTAGACTCTGCCTAGGCAAATGGATGTGCCGCTTTCGTATTTGAATAGTGGTTTAACTGGGCGGAGACGCTAACCGTATAAAATTAGTAACCCTAAAACAAATGGGGCTTTTTTCATTTTTGCGTCCGACGTGAATTCCGATGGCAATCTGCCGTGTCAAAACAGCAATAAACAACAACCGGTCGAGCAGGGGATGCAATCTAGACGCTACCCTGCCTCTCTCTCGACAGAGACATTCCGAAATTTGCACACCAATAAGCAGATAATGAAATCTACATGAGAGACGCACCGCGTCCTCTTCTTTGACCGGTTTCTCAATGGGCTAATATGTTACAAAACTGACTGGCCCAATGTTTTTGTAAGGGCCGTACACTCGTGTGTCTGCATGGAAAAAATAATAACCTCGAGGGGGTAGTATACAAATTATATATGAGGTAGGTACAGAATGGCTTCGTTTTTTGGAGGACCGGTTGAAAAAATAACGGATGCAATCTCGGCTTGCCTACCGGTTTTTTTTACACAAAATATGGCACAAGAACGTTCCTTATCATGCACCAAACTGACCGAAAATTAGTCACATCATTCCATAAACTCTAAAATTTTGTGGGGAACATTGTGAGACGATGAGCTTCTTGTACTTCCTGGTTCTTAACAGGCTGCCCTACATAATTTATACAATTTGGGACCAGTTTGACCCTTGGACGCCGCGGAATTTACGTTTCGTTTTCAATGGGATCTCCCATTGTTGGAGGCAAGGGACTTTTGCTACCGTTCTTGACAGATGTTTTTCTGCAAACCTTACAAATACGTCTTCTATTGTCTCGCTCTGCCCCGCTCTTCTCAAATTTTTGGTACCTACCCACAGGCGTAGTGCATCTCGGAACATTTTTGATTGACTGTCAAGATCGCCTACCACAGGGGCGAAAATGTGCTTATAGCTGCCACTTATCAAAATACAAGGTGTATGCTCTATTTTCATTATGTTGTGATGTTGAATTTTCCAACCAAATTCTTGTGTGCCGTAATCGTTTTCAGATTATAATTGAAGTGCTTTCGGTACAATGCGCATATTAGCGTTACACCCTTTATAAACTTCAAGATATTATATGTATTGAATATGCGGTCTCATAATAAGAGAGCAACCGACACGCCTGGACTGCGGCAGCTGTCGTTTTTTCAATGTATAGTAAAAATCGGTTTATAAAATGCGTTATTGTTCACTACGCAAGGTGTTCCTCGCTTACTTTTTTAAAAACTTTCTCTGTAACTACATCTAGCTTTTGCAATAAAACGTTTATGTTGGTACCGGCATGACTAAAAAGGCGTTGCAAAATTTGGACCAATAAAAACAAAGCCATTTCTTTTAAAATTATAATGGGGACACTAAATATTAATTTTGTTTAATAAAAACAAACTTGCACCTTGCACATAGGTGAACATTTTAGAAACCAACAGCGATTTAATGTACTTTCTGGCATACCCTAAAATGTAAACCAGAAAGCGCCCATTAAAACAGTATTAAAATAAAAAAAAAACATTAGGAACCCAGGAAGCAAGTGATATCATGGGAACATTCCGCTACACATTAAATCTAAACCGATTTTCCGTATGTTCTGTGGCCACAATAAGAAATGATTGACATGGGATTGATACTTTTTTAGCTTCCTCACCGTTGGCCCCATTTAGAGGGGTTGAGATTTTCTGGGTCAATGCATTCGGATATAATATGTATACAGGGTGCCCAATTTAGATGGATGGATAATGGATATAACTTTTTAAATACACCTTGTATAAAAAAAAGTTTCAGACAAGACTTTTTCAGTTGATCTATCTGCATATTTTGGTGACCATGCATTTTTTTGGGAGCCAGTCATTTCGTTGCTATGGCAACCAACTTTGTTTTTTTTTAAATAGCACCACACATACACATGTAAAATTTCATTGGGATCGCATAAGAAAATTTTTGAGAAAAAGTAGAATTTCTGCAAGTGCACCAAAATTTAAATTCGAGAGCATTGCCTAAAAAGTAAGCTATGCCTATTGAAAATTTTGACATTTTTGCATGTATAATGATAACTAATGGTATCTATGACAACCGCATTATTGGTCCATTTATTATAAATGGTAATTTGACTTGCGAAAATTATTCGGATCTTTTGCAAAATGAGACGATTCCTGCCCTTGGTATGCGAATCCAGGATATCTGGTTCCAGCAAGATGGAGCACCGTGATGTGCGACCAACTCTTCCCACAATCTTGGATGGGCAGAAGAGGGACCATAGACCATAGAATGGCCTACGAGGTCTCCCGATCTTACCCCGTGTGATTTTTTTCTTGTGAGGACATCTAAAATCCAGGGTATATAAAAATCGTCCCCAAAATATAGTCGAATTAGAACAGCGCATAAGAAACGAAATAGCGTTGATACCTCCAGAATGGATTCAGAATGTACTTGTAGTTTTTACGATAGACTGGGCCATTGTCTCGCTGTGAATGGAGAACATTTCGAGCATTACCAGTCATTTCGTTGCTATGGCAACCAACTTTGTTTTTTAAATGGCACCATACACTTTTCTATTCAAATTTGGAATCAGCTCCGTTTTGTGCATACGAACATGTAAAATTTCATTGAGCTTGCATAAGAAAATTTCTGAGAAAAAGTAGAATTTCTGCAAGTACGCCAAAATTTAAATTCGAGAGCATTGCCTAAAAAGGAGGCCATGCCTAATGAAAATTTTGACATTTTTGCATGTAATGATAACTTACCGACGACAGGTAAATCATGTTAAGCTTGCAAAATGTGTTTATTAATAAATAAATAGGCACAATAAATCAATGGTACCTAAAAATCAATTAATCTACCAAAAAAAGTCAAGGTCACCAAAATATGCAGATAGATCAACTGAAAAACTCTTGTTTGAAACATTTTTTTATACAAGGTGTATTTAAAAAATTATATCCACCCGGTTTATAGTGTGTTCTAGAAAACTGCATAAAATAATAATTGTCGTTTCCTCAACTGATTGAACGAATAGACAAGAGTTAAACAGATCATCTAACAATTCCAAAATAGCTAGTGTTTAATCTCGATACGAAATACCCAGGGACCCTTTAAAGAGTCGTTGGAAATACCTACTGACTGTAAAAATAACTATAAAAGCTACCGTAAAAATAATGTAATTAGTAACTTAAAGCTAGACAATTAAAATCTGAAAGTTACTAAACGTCAAAAATTTGCACACGCATATAAAATAATCTAAAAAAACTAGTACTTAGAACTGCTGTTGGAACAAACCACAAACCCGTGAATGGCCATATGCGCGGTTTTTGACACCTCGTCATTATTGACATGAAAACTTCAATTCCCTTTGCGAAAACGCGCAAAAAAGATGCTTATAGAACGAGCGATTCTCCGCCTCATCCTGAATGTGTTCAACGTGATTTTGTTCTTTTCTGGAATAGTCCTCTTCGCACTGGCCATCATTATCCACACGAGCTGCTCCGGCAAGATATATCTGTTAGAATACACTGCAGCGATTTTCATTTCTGCGTGGTTGATCATGGTGTTGGTCCTCATTGGGTGTTTGGCTATCTGCACCGGCACTAGCTTGCTTTTGTTTGTTTACTCTATCGGAATTATCGTGGTTGGAGTCCTTACAATTCATGCTGCGTGTGCTATCCTTGGATTACAATCTAGCATCCAAACCAAAGTTGATTATGAGTTGGAGAATAACATATACGGAATCTCCGGTTATGGTCCCGAGTATTTAGATGTCGTCAACAGTAAGTATACCCTTTTTAAATGTTTCCAGACACGAGGTTCTTCCTTTCCAGCCGTCCAACTCTCCTACCGATGTTGCGGTTACTATGGTCCAAATGACACATACATCATTGACAAAGATGCAGCAGTAATAGGCGAGGACGTAGTCTACATCTTGGCATCGTGTTGCGGCAAACGAGGCACCGGAGGTTGTACCCACGCCAAAGCTTATAAAACCAACTGCAAGACCAAAGTCAATGGATGGATCAAAGCAATATTTACCGCCATCTCTTCAATATTGATCATCCTGGGGATTGCCGATGTAGTTATCGGATTGCTGACTTTTTTCTCGAGAAAATCACTGAAATAATATTTTTTACAGTAAACGAAAGTTTAACTGTTTTAACTGAAAGCTCAACTGGCCATAAATGACGGTAAACTAGATTATTGCTGAAAAATAAGTAGGAGCGTATTTATAGCTTATTAGACAGCAGAAAGTCCGCAATATATAAATAAACAAACAGTTTCTTGGATAATTTTTAGTAGAAGAACCTACTACGACTAGGTTCTTCTGTAGTTATAGTCCATTGATTGAACATTGGACTAAAGTCTAGAGAATACTATAAGTCCGCTCAATTGGAATTGGCCTGTGTAAACAAATATTTCCCTCCTGCCCGATCCCGCTCCCTTCGCCTTAGCCCTCGGTCGATATCCCGCTGAGCGGGCGATTCCGAGAGTCACTTTGTTATAACACAGTGTCTCTCGGAACGGTGTGCTTCGTATTGTACCGGGTGCGCGTAAATTATATCCAATACCGTTGCCAATTTTGAGTAGTGATATCTGTGTGTTCTTTTTTTAGAATTGGACTACACGTCATTGACTGTCAGGTGTCCAATTATTACAATACGGAATTTTAGAGGCATATTTTAAATTTGAGTCATGTCACGTGGGTGGCCGCGGTCAAAAATGTCATTTTGTGTTGCCACCGCAAATTTCGCTTCTCCCCTAAAATGTACACTAAATCCTCTAGATTAGGCCCAATCATTGACATACGGCCCAATATGGCGGCTATCCAGGCGGACGCCAGCGCCCTCTGCCGGATGGCTAAAAATTGGTGGAGGGACTAGGGCCCTGTGGCGCCCAGTTTATTTTACGAGGGCCGTGAATTAACGGGTTAATGGAGAATTTTACTCCGTATGCGCGGTGTTTGACACCTCGTCATTACTGACATGAAAACTTCAATTCCCTTTGCTAATAGTACGAGCCATTCTTCGCATCATCCTGAATGTGTTCAACGTGATTTTGTTCTTTTCTGGAATAGTCCTCTTCGTACTGGCCATCGTTATCGAGAAAAGCGACACCAAGATACAACTGCTCGAATACACTTCACCGATTTTCATTTCTGCATGGTTGATCATGGTGTTGGTCCTTATTGGGTATTTGGCTATCTGCACTGGCACTAGCTTGCTTTTGTTTGTTTACTCTATTGGAATTATCGTGGTTGGAGTCCTCACAATTCTTGCTGCATGTGTTATCCTTGGATTACAATCTAGAATTCAAAACAAAGTTGATCATAAGTTGAAGAACCTATACGAAAGTCCCGTATGGAATATCGAGTCTTTAGCTATAGTCAACGGTAAGTAGGTACCTATCCCCTTTTTAAAAGCTTCCAGATACGAGGTTCTTTTTTTCCAGCCGTCCAACTCTCCTACAAATGTTGCGGCTACAATGGTCCAAACGACCCATACCTCTTCCCAAGAGGCATCGGCGCAAAAGAAAAAGACAAAGGTGTAGCAGTCTACATCATGGCATCGTGTTGCGGCAAAAGAGGCACCGGTGATTGTCCCAAGGCAAAAGCTTTTAAAACCAACTGCCAGACGGCAGTTAATCGATGGATCAAAGAAATAGTTACCGCCATCTCTTCAATATTGATCATCCTGGGGATTGCCGATATAGTTATCGGATTGCTGACTTTTTTCTCTAGATAATGTAGTTTGTAATAAAACACTATAAGCGTTCTCTACATGGTGCGCCATCTGATTGTCTGATCCCAGGTCTGATCATAAGATTTTCTTTACGATTTTGGTAATTTCTTGGTATTACAAATAAATAAATAATTATTGTATGAAAACTTTTCAAAACTACGATACGAAATACGTACTACTAAAAATAATGTTTTTTTTAAATACAGCTGGACCGATAGCTGGACATTTAAAATCTGAAACTTACTAAACGCCAAAAATTTGCACACGTATCTAACCTTTAATGATACAAAGAAAAACTTTGTGTCGAGCAAATAACCTATAACATGTCCCGATTTTTGTATGCCACGGTTTAGAAATGCTGTTGGAACAAACCACAAACCAGTTAATGGCCGTATGCGCGGTGTTTGACACCTCGTCATTATTGACATGAAAACTTCAATTCCCTTTGCGAAAACGCGCAAAAAATATGCTAATACAACGAGCCATTCTCCGCATCATCCTGAATGTTTTCAACGCGATTTTGTTCTTTTCTGGAATAGTCCTCTTCGTACTGGCCATCCTTCTGGAGAAAAGCGACACCAAGATACAACTGGCCGAATACACTTCACCAATATTCATTTGTGCATGTTTGTTCGTGGTGTTGGTCCTCATTGGATGTTTGGCCATTTGCACTGGCGCTAGCTTGCTTTTGTTTATCTACGCCATCGGAATTATCGTGGTTGGAGCCCTCACAATTTTCGCTGGATGTGTTATCCTCGGATTGCAATCTAGCATTCAAGACAAAGTTGATCATGAGCTGAAGAAACTATACGAAAACTCCGAAAGGGATGACGGGATCGAGTCTTTAGCTATCATCAACAGTAAGTAGGTATCCCCCTTTCAAAAGCTTCCAGACGCGAGGTTCTTCCTTTCCAGCCGTCCAACACTCCTACCAATGTTGCGGCTACAATGGTCCGAACGACCCATACCTCTTCCCAAGAGGCATCATCATAAAAGAAGACAACAAAGATGCGGCAGTAGACGTGGTCTACATCATGGCATCGTGTTGCGGCAAAGGAGATACCGGTGGTTGTCCCAAGGCCAAAGCTTTTAAAACCAACTGCAAGACCAAAGTTAACGGATGGATCAAAGCAATAGTTATCGCCATCGGTTCAATATTGATCATCCTGGGGATTGCCGATATAGTTATCGGATTGGTGACTTTTTTCTCTAGATAATGTAGTTTCTAATAAAACACTATATTCTATACCTTGTGCGCCATCTGTTATACAACGCCGCAAACAAAAACTTTCGATCGAAACCGAACAGGGTTCTTCGCGTAACTACCAGCGCCACCTAGTGGATTCAAGGCGAATTACAGCACTTGACCGTGAATAGTACTTGCAACTGCATACAGAGGGCGCCAAGTGAGTCGTTGTAATAATATTTACAGTAAACGAAAGTTTAAAATTTTTTTAACTAAAAGCTTATCTTCTTCGTTAATAAACTGGTCATAAATGGCGGTAAACAGCACATCGGTGTCGATGGCAACAAACTAGAATATTGCTGAAAAATAAACAGGCGCATATTTATAGCAGAAAGCAAACAATAAATAAACAAACAATTTCTTGGATAAAGAACCTAGGTACTACGCCTAGATTCTTCTGTAGTACCTACTAGTCCAGTCCCCTGATTGAACATTGAACCATAGATTTTTCCAATATGAATATTTTCTGCACATGAAACCAAAATCTTTAAAAAAATGTCGAGCATCTAAAAAAATCGCCAGTGCCGTAATTTGTTTCCATCTTTGATTTTTGCCTTATTTTATTCAGGGCTTGGTTCAGGGTGTCCCAAATTGGGGGGGGGGGGGGCAAAAAAGAGCCGACAAATCATAATTATGATCGTGGTAGGTGTAGGTACCTTACGTACCTACCTACCTGATTAATTTGGCAGGTTAAATGAAAAGCTCTAAGTAGTATTTCTTGCGCGGTTTTTTCTGATGTTTTCATTTTGTGTCCATGTTCTTTAAATAGCACACTTGTGTCCGACAAGCGACGAGCTCTTTTACATTGGTCCTTTTGTGCATAATTCTGTAACGCGTTGGCAGCGCTACTTCGAGTGGAAAGGCCGAAAGACCCAGGATGACCCACTTTAGGAAATATGCATAATAAAAAGGGGATAGGTTAGCTATTACAAAACTAAAAAACATTGTAAAACCTGAAAATATTGTTTTATCCTCGGTTTTATCTCACCGAACAAAAACTTTGTATCTTTGGGATTATTAGTTAAAGATAATATCGGATATAGATACGAAAATATTAAATATTATGCAGCAAAAGAAGGCACCTGCAGCAAGAAAGTTAGGTAGGTATCATTTATATGGGAATTTCGTCCTGCATAAATTGCATAAAACCAATTATTGCCCGAGGCCACGAAATTGATGCTCTCAGGGGTTGAGAACACGAATTCGAAGGGCTGAGAAATTGTCCACGCAAACTTTGGAACGAATCTAATTTGTCCTCAAATTTGTTGGCTCGGAAAGAAAAATTAGGCGCACCAAACACATTTGTTTGAGAAAAATTTTGCCATGGTTTTTACCTCGGTTTTTACCCTGAATCATACAAATGAAACAATTGATCATTAATTTACAAGACGCCACACGACAATAATTTCTATGTTTATTTTCTCTGCAGAAACATAAATAAACATTCTATTTTTACAACAAATAAACGTTGCAAGGCCGCGCGTTGAGCGTTTACGTAAAATTCAAATTTATTTAATTATCGAGATTAACATAAAATTGTTATGCCCCGCAATCTCGGCAGGAAGCAGAATCAGATACAGTGGTAATTAGCGCCGTTTCACTTTTGTTTGACGGGAAAAATGGCTTAAGCGCCTAAGCCTACCGCGTTTTTATTACTTACGAAAAATATAAATAAAAAGTTTTGGTGGAAACATCGAGGTATTATTGGTGTTTCGGTGTTTGTTAAATTTTAGTTCTATCATACGATGTCAAGTCAACAATACTAAATTGTTGTTAATTCTCAACACGTATTTTTTAATGCAAAAGACAGTGAGTCACCAACATTCGCACATTAGGGGCCTGCGTTGGCGTTAAAACAAATTTGGAGCTTAGTAAATTATTTTTCTGCTCAATCCTCGACATCTGGATGTTGTTACTTAATTTAAAAGTCCAGGAAACCAGCTATTTTTACGTTTCAATGCAGAAAACAACGATTGTTTTGCTGTTTCTCTTGAACGGATTGGCTTCTTATTAAAAGTCTTATCATTTATCAACGTTCGATGTTTCACAGGAATCAGGATAAAGTCTTTGCAAAAACAGAAAATACAGGGTGTTTTAGTAAACACCGCCTGAATTTACGGCTTTTCTTGAATTATACAATTTTTTCTATTTACTGTATTTAGTATTATAATATGTATATGTATAGACTGGAGGAATATAATAAGCTGTTATTAATTTTATTGTTGCCACTCTAGTAACGCCGTTAATTGCCATTTCTCCAAACTTACGCAAGGTATAATAATTAATATTTAATTCGTACTATTTTGCTAGAATTAAAATATTTTAACTATGGTACCTAAGTATATGTATCATATTTTATATTAAATTAAAATTAAATATCGAAATTTGCTAGTTCATTTGCGATAACCCCATTATTTAAATGTTTATTGCATTCTTGCGACTGTTCACGTTATCTGCATAACGGTATAAAAATATTTTCAAACATATACGCACAGAGTATACAAATTTCATTATGGATTGTCCAGTATTGCTTTCTGCACTGCTAATCATAGCGAAACGTATTTACAAGCTTTACCACTTCCTGACATCCGATTGAGCTGAAATTTTGCATACACCTTTAGTTCCGGTGACAATACAATATGCCATACTCAATATTGTAATACATTCAAAATGGCCACCGCTCCAAGATGGCGGATGATGTATTTTTTGCCAACCCCCTAAATATGGGTATCAAATGAAAGGGCTTGAAGAGTAGAAATCGATAAAGTTAGTGACATCACCCTAAATTCAATATGGCCGTCGCTGCAAGATGGCGAATTAGCTATTTGATACCCAACATGGGTATCAAATGAAAGGGCTCGACGGGTAGAAAACGATAAGGTGAATGACTTCATACGAAATCCAATATGGCGGCCGCCCCAAGATAGCGGACTATTTTTTTTACCACCCTCCTGACATTTCCCAATCAAAAGGGTACCTACTAAAAAGCAAAAAATAAAGTTCAAAATAAAAAACCTTTTTAGAAACAAGCTTTTATTTAAGCCATGTACTAAAACGAATAAAATAAGTTTAGGTTTTCGTTAAGATAATTCAATTCCAAATTGCGACAAGTTTTTTGCAAATTGAAAAGCTTGTCGCGCGAATTGTAAAGAAAAAAATGCAAACTTTGGCAATGGCAAGGTACTTGCTTATCAACCAATCACTGTCCAATAAAATTAATTGGTTACCTACCTACTTTCATCAACATTTCGTGCTACAAGCTTTTCAATTTTCAAAAACTTGTCGCAATTTGGAATTGAATTACTTTTATTCGTTTTAGTACATGACTTAAATAAAAACTTGTTTTTAAAAAGGTTTTTTATTTACTTTTTTGCGTCAATGAACTAAACTTGTGTCAGTTTCTAGATAACATTTATTGTTCTTCTGGTGCATTTCCTGTGTAACAATTTAAATATACATATAAACATTGAGTAAATCCTTTACTCAATGATATAAATATAGAATCAAAGATTTTTGCGAAGGGGTTCAACAATCCTTCTGACTATCTACCTAAATCTCCTTTATAATCTATGATAGAAACACAGACTAACAAGTAATTATTCAAACAATTCCGTTTTGACATTATTTGTCAAAAGGAGACTTGCTTTTCCTTTTTACTAAAGATATAAATATTGCGTACTTTATTTGATTTTACGTCAATTTACATTGCAAAGATATTAGGTAGGTATAAGTATTAGAACCAAACGTATGTTCAGTTTTCTGTAAAATAAAATGGAGACTCGCTTATTTTTTACACGTATAGGTGCCTATGTCCTTGTGGAAGCTTCTGTTTCGAAGCTATTTATTCTGTTGTGATAGAATCCAATGTCCAAGCCAAGCCAAGCCAAGCTCAATCGACCTGTAGTTGCCTACCTGTACCTGTACCCTGAAAACAGGTATGGTCCACTGGTCTTTGACATATTATTTATATATGACGCCTACAATGCAGGGGCGGATTCTATATATTAAACCCTCCATAACAAAAGTGTTTAAAGATCAGCCTCATTTCAAATCTTGTGGATTTTACCTCGACCTTTTTACAGTAAAAGTGAAATTGAATACGAAAATATACCTACCTAGATTTGAGGATAGAAAGTTCAATAAAATTTATAACATTTAAATTCCTGATCTTTCAAGAGGCCTCCCGGAAACTGTTTAGTTAGGTTTATTTGTAATAACAATCAAAATATGCAATATGAACGATTTGTAAATTATAATAGGTAAGTAAATATTATGATATACCTACTTACCCGCCTATATAATTTCTAAGATAACTTTGAATTTGGTTTATGATAATAATATCTACCTAGTAGATTTTGTTAACTTGTAGGTAGATAATTTTTGTTTTGTTAGGTTTTCAGTACAGCATCTGATTGAAAAATGTGTCAAAAAATTACTAATAAGTAGGTATAGCAACAACCTCGAAAATGACACACTATTCATAGAGCAACAAATTAAACAAAATGATAACTTAAATATAGGTAGGTATACCTACTTATATAAAAATTATCTCAAAACAAAAGTGTTTTGAAACTAGCTGAGTTTAACGTTACTATTTTGTTATGGTACCTACATAACAATTTGTTTCTCTGTGTAGATATGCCATTGCTGGTGTTTTTTTAAAACAAATTTTAGTTTGCGTATCGTATAAAGACATTCAAAGATAGGTAGGTAGGTAGGTACTTAGTTCCATTTTATCTTATTACCATCTTATTTTGTTGTTTCTTTTTGACGGGCGTTATTAAAATTTTGTAACTATAGCTTTGTTAGAACATATAATTTTGAACCAGTTCTAGCGAATCAGAATACAGAAAAGTAATAATTCCAGAACAAGTAGGTAGGTACTGTTTTCGATCAGATCGCCGAGAACCAGTAGGTAGTTCAGGGACTGTTGTTGCAACAACCCCAAGAATTCTGTACTGCCAACGTCAACATAACAAAACAAAAATTACCTATAGGTTAACAAAACCTACTGAAAAGGCTTTTAATACTGTTTTTAACGTTATTTTTTGTAAAATTGATAATGGCGGTGATGGTAGTAAAGTAAAATTTGCCCTAAAAATAGCCTGACCTCCTGAGTACACTGATGGACATCAAAAAGCTTTAAAAAACTCTCCCTGTGTTCAAAATAACTGACTTCACCCTTGCGTAATAACATTTCACGCCAACCTCGGAGGGTTCTGTTTTATTATTGATAAAATTAAAATTCAACAACAAACCACCGAAATGTGTGAATAGGTGAAAGATCTCTTACCTTCAATACAGACTACGTGATCCCTGATCTGCTGAGCTACTATCCCGTCAGGTATGAGATCTATTAGATCGTAAATCGCGTATATCGACGGATGAACACTTTCAAATCTCTGAATCTCCTGCCTGATCGCCAGAGAATTGTTTAGAAATGGTTGCACAAGATGTACCCGCGAATTCATGGTAAAAAGGCACTTTTTCATGCGGTCGTAAACATAGCAAGGGTGAGAATTTGATATGCGAAATAAATTTGGTGGATTTGCCGCGCGATCCTACTGATATTTACACTTTTCCGCGTAGCAAAACATTAGGAAATACTAGGTTAGGTGAGGGACGTCCGTACACTCCCACCCTAAAGAAAATACTCCATTTTCGTGATACCGCGGCGCTGCCAAATGTGCCAACTCTTCGGAGATATAACCCACAAAATTTACTAGAACAAAAAATAAATCAAATATAATATGAACTTTCGAAATAATTACCTGCAGTTTACAACATTTATTTTTAATGCCGCAATATTGCACAAATACCAATAACATTCCAAACGCAGTTTAAAACAAAACAAAGCTGGATTGTATTTTTCAAGGAAATATATTTGGCAACACCATCGGCGCTAGCGCTTAATATATCAAAATGTGCCGAGGAAAAAATGCGAATTAATATTATGTGAAATAAGAGAGAGCTACTGCAAAGAGAACCAACCACTTGAATTCAGCTAACAGTTGGTAGATGGCGCCGCTATAACGGCAGAAAGATTGAAGTTTGGGAATTGGTCAAAAGGTGGCGCTGGAAGTAGCATTTTTTAAATATAAATCGATAATTGGGCACCATTTGCGGGATATTTTGAGAGAGTAACGATAATAAATGCTAAAAGATTTTGTCGAATGTTATATTTGATATTTGAGTAAGGAAGTACACTTAGTTGTTTTATATGTGAAGGTCTAATAATAATTTTCAAGTACCTAACTGCGTTTCAGGATTTGTTAACTTTGTAGATAATTTTTTTTGTCATACGCTCCCAAAAATAGTTATTTTACGGACTCATTTAGGTCCGAAAATGCTTCTTTTTCCGCCTAGTCCCTAAATGAATGAATGACATGACAAAATTATCAAATAAACAAACTTGTTGCTACGTGCTACGATATCAATTTCTTAGCTAACTTTTTTGATTTATTATTATTATGATTTCCAAAATTATGGAAAATTTGCACATTTAAGCGTTCTGAAGAATTGTAAAAAGCTGTAACAAAATTTGGGAGCGTATGGCAAAAATAGTGTTTGTCGCACAGGTTATCTAAAGGAAGTTTTTCAGGACTCATCTGCTATTCCGGACTCGGCTAACGCCTCGTCCGGAAACAGCAATGATTCATCCTAAAAAACTTCATTTTAGATACTTGTAACAAAAATAACTATTTTGTTAGGTTGACAATGACAGAGTTTAGTTTGAAAATTTGAATCACACGACATGTGTCAAAAAATTCCATTTTAGATGTGTTTTTTTTTTCAAAAAGTACGTGCCTGGTTAACTATGAAGAACAAAGGTTCGACCCCATTGAATAATGATGTAGATACCTATTTTGAATAGAAAAGTATAATTTACTACCGTACATAATATAGTAGTAGCAGTAGGTACAGTATATCTACATAATAATACGTACTTATTTGAGTAATTATTATTGACGAATGGCGATTATAAAATATTTGGTTGTGCTCTGATATATCTTCGATAACCAATATGTATAAAAATAAAGAAAAATGAGCTTGTCAAAAAATTACTTATATGTATATAGGGTGGTGAAAATGTTTATGCCTACCACTGGCTGTGGTTACCCGAAATCGAGGAGGCATAGATAATTTCTGGCAAAGGCGTAGAGTTGGCCATGACCAAAAACCTAAAACTACAAAGTTTCGCTAAATTCGAATTACGGTTGCGAAAGATATAAATTTTTAAAAAAATCGAATCGAAAGGCTTGTCGCGCGAAATGTTGATAAAAGCGTTGATTGAGGAATCCTCCATTGACGATAAAAGTAGGTAGGTAGGTACCAATTAATTTTATTGGACAGTGATTGGTTGATAAGCAAGTACCTTGCCATTGCCAAAGTATGCATTTTTTTCTTTACAATTCGCGCGACAAGCTTTTCAATTTGCAAAAACTTGTCGAAATTTTGAATTGAATTATCCAAACTTATTTTATTCGTTTTAGTACATGGCTTAGATAAAAGCTTGTTTTTAATTGTTTTTTTTATTTTCAATTTTATTTTACGCTTTTTAGTACCTATTTGATTCCCATGCCAGGAGGGTAGTAAAGAAATATAGTCCGCCATCTTGGGGCGGCCGCCATATTGGATTTCGTATGAAATCCTTCACCTTATTGTTTTCTACCCGTCGAGGCCTTTCATTTGATACTACCCATGTGGGGTATCATAAATATAGGTAATCCGCCATCTTGGAGCGGCGGCTATATTGAATTTAGTGTAATGTCACTAACTTTATCGTTTTCTACTCTTCAAGCCCTTTCATTTGATACCCATATTAGAAAAAATACATCATCCGCCATCTTGGAGCGGCGGCCATTTTGAAAGCATTACAATATTGACCCACACATACCTACATACAAACTAACATTGTAATAAAGTCACGGTCTCATCTCAAACCCATTGAAGACGCTTGACGCTTTAGGGAACAAGCAGAGAACGTCATATTTATGTCATCCAAATCAATTTATTTGGAACTATTTTTAGATCTATCTTATAATTACAAAATTATATTTTTGTATTGTCAATAATAATATCTAAGCATGTGGGTGGAGACTGACTTACATGACGCGTATCTATGTACCTATACATTATTAAGTTATTAGGTACTGGTATAATCGTATAATATAAAAGCATAAAGATCGATTTTTTCGGGCAAGGTTAAAAGTGAAACCAATATAATGTAGGTATTGATTTGTGTTGTGCCATAAAAACAACAATTTATTAATTTTGTGTAGGCAGATACAGGGGGTACCTACCTACCAATTTTAAAAGATCAATAATTAATCAGTGGTAAAAGTTATAAATAAATATTGCACATAGAAATATTTTCGTCCATAATCAGTCTTCTTGTCCTATAATCATAATAATAGAGAATGCGTGATGTTTTAAGACATGTTCAAAGGATGCGAGTTTTGTGCGAGCGTGGGACACACTGTAGGGTATTGTTTAAAAAATCAAGGATGCAAGGTGCACCGAGCGTGTATTCATTTGTTTTCGGTCCGACACTAATTTTTTCGGAAAGAAATCGCCACTTTTTCGATCCGACTGTTTTTATAAAATCCCAGGCGGCGCCGAGCGACTTTACATTTGGTTGGGTCGACGCCCGACAACCGGTTCGCATTTTGTTTCTTCTTTCGCGGCCTTCTTCTACGAAAACTAAATTATTACGAATAGCGATCAAGCAAGCGCGAGGTGCACAAACAAATGAAAGTCGAGCCCAAGTCGTCGCGAAGAAAAGGTAAGCGGTGGAAAGGTGTGTGCTGTTGTCTGGTGTTTTCTTGCTTTTATCGTAATGGCGTAATATTTATTTATTGCTAATAATATTAATTAGTTTTAAGCGATTTTACTGCTCCAAGGTGATTAAAATATTTCAATAAGTATTCAGTTACGACAGAATATAAATATAAATAAATTCAATGGGTTTTTTCGTTGATACATGTTCTTTAATATTGTTCAGGCTATGTGTATGCAAATATTTATAATTTATAATAATGGTAGTTTTGAAAATTGTAAAGAATGTATTCTTTACGCATTTGATATTTTTTACGTTAATAATGTTATAAACAGTTTCCTTGAACAGCACAGATAATCTTTGGTATATTTCTGTACATGAAATCACAAATAACATAATGTTTTATAACTAAACTATTCCGATGTTTTATTAGTTGATATCAAACTTCTTGTTTCTTGGCTAATTTCAGAATAAAATACCATCATGAAAAAACGACTGTTAGGACTTTTTTTTATGTTCGCCGTTTTTTGTGAATCACTCGCGAAAGATCCAAGCATAGAAGAAGCAGAAATAGAAGCTCATAATCTACTGCAAATTTTAAATGAGAAAACCGAGAAAAATCAGAATAGACTAGCGTTGGCCAGTTGGGACTATGCTTCGAATTTGACCGATGAAAATTTAAAAAATCAGGTGAGTAAAATTTTATCACCACAGAAAAAATAATTTTGTACCTCTACTTCTTTCTTTAGTTACAAGTATCAACTGAAGTAGCAAAAGACGAGAAAGAATCATGGCAAAAAGTCATACAATTCGATTGGGGCCGATTTTCGGATTACAACATGAGAAGGCAATTCAAAAAATACTCTGTCCTGGGTATGTCTGCTTTACCGGAAGAAAAATTTAAAAGATTGTCGAAAATTGTAAGCGACATGCAAGCAATCTATGCTAAAGCCAAAATATGTCCAAAGGGGGAGACTGACAAGGAAAAATGTAAACTAGGGATTGAACCAGGTAAGAACTGGGCAAAACAAATTGAATAACTACTCACATATGAAGTTTATAAATAATGTTCTTTTAGAACTTACCAAAATCTTGGCAACATCAAGAGACCCCGAAGAACTGAAGCATGTTTGGCTGGAATGGAGAAATGCGGTCGGTCCAAAATGTAGAGACTTATACAACGAATATGTGGAGCTTTCAAATGAAGGAGCGAGACTGAATAATTTTACAGATACTGCTCAGTTTTGGTTGCACGATTATGATGATCCGGACTTTAAGCAACAAATTCAAAGTCTGTGGGAACAATTGAAACCATTTTATCTTCAAATTCATGCATACGCTAGGTTTAAGCTTAGGGAGAAATATGGGGATATTGTTTCTGAAAGAGGCCCCATTCCTGTTCATCTTTTAGGTGAGCTTTTTCAAATAAAACAAACGAAAGAGCCTACTCGATAAAATGTACACAATCAAACTAGGAAAAAATAATTGTTCCTTTTTTGCGATTTTTAGGAAATATGTGGGGACAGTCTTGGTCTGGTATAGCAGACTTCTCTTTACCTTATTCGGATGTCCAAGAGGACTCTTTAACAGAGGAACTGGTCAAACAGGTAAGGTTGACGATTTTTTAATATATAAACATTTTTAACTGTTGTTTGTCATATTTTTAGAACTACACTGCCATTAAAATATTCAAAACGGCGGAAGAATTTTTTAAGTCTATTAACCTCACCGAAATGCCGCAGTCATTTTGGGAAAAATCTATTCTAACAAAACCTGACGACCGGGAAATGGTGTGTCATGCTTCAGCGTGGGACTTTTATGATCAAAAAGATTTCAGGTATTTAATTTCTAGCGTTTTTTTAAAATAAACTAAGTATATTACATATTTTAAGGATAAAACAATGTACCGAAGTAACTGGGGAACATTTCAACACTGTCCACCATGAAATGGGACACGTTGAATACTTTTTGCAATACAAAAATCAGCCAATCAAATTTAGAGAAGGAGCAAATGATGGTAAAATTAAAAATAGGATAAAATCCAAGACAATTTGCACAATCCGACAACGCCGCGAGGGTTACGCGTACTCAATGCTAGATGGGCCGACATCTGGCGGAAGGTAGCGGGACTAGCCCTCGGCCGTTGCCGAACTGTGCATATTTTCCTGGTTATTTCTATATTTCCCAAAGTCAAAGACACTAAACTTTGTTTCCTTCAAGGCTTCCACGAGGCTATAGGCGACCTAATAGCGCTTTCCGTGTCATCTAGGAAACATCTGAGAAAAATCGGCTTAATCAAGCCCGAAAACGACGACCCCCACCAAGTTCTCAACAATTTATTCAAAATGGGATTAATCAAATTGACTTTCCTTCCTTTCGGATACCTCATGGACCTGTGGCGTTGGGACGTATTTTCGGGGAAAACCAAACCGGAGGACTACAACTGCAAGTGGTGGGAACTGCGGGAAAAGTACCAGGGGATCGAACCGCCTGTAGATCGTTCTGAAGACGATTTCGATCCAGCCGCCAAGTACCATATTATCGCCGATGTGCCGTACTTGAGATATTTTATAAGTTTCGTCATACAGTTTCAGTTTCATAGAGCATTGTGCGAGAAAGCCGGACAATACGAACCGAATAACGTCAACAAACCTTTGCACGAATGCGATATTTATCAGAATGTTGAAGCTGGCAACTTATTAAAGTAAGTTTAGTTTACTTTAAATATGTTCATAGGAACATCCGGCAACGCCGCGAGCTAACTTCCGCTACCGTCCGCTAGATGGACCGCCATCTAGTAACAACTTGCCGCGGCGTTGTCGAATTTAGTTATATTTTCCATTTGGATATTTTGGGGTTGGAATGGTTGGGAATTTTATTTCTCCCATTGTTTTCCAGGACAATGTTGGCGATGGGATCGTCGAGGCCGTGGCCGGAAGCTCTGGAAGTTGTGACAGGGCAAAGAATTATGGATGCAAGCGGTTTATTGGAATATTTCAAGCCCTTACAAAAATGGTTGGAAGATGAGAATAAGAAAAATGGAGCCTTCGTTGGCTGGGAGAAATCTAAGAAAGGTAAGAATAAAGAAGGCAAAATAGATAATTTTCCAATAATAATTACACTCAAAAAATTCAAAACCATTTCAATAGTTAATTTTAGTTACTTTTTTATGGTAGCAACCATGACCAATTTAAAAAAATACAAGCATTAATTTTTACTTCTTAAATGGGTCTGCACTTTTTTTGTTTTTGTAGGTATTTAAATTTTATTGATATTCAACATTCTAGACATAAAATAATAAGAATTTCAGGAAAATCGTAAAAGCTTCCAAATACTTTGGGATTTTGTTGTTATTCTCTTTTTTGTTATTGCATTTGGTCATCTATATATTTATCACGAGATCCACAAATTCAAATTACTTAAATAAATTTAGTAAATAATTTGAAAATGGAATATTTCAAAATTGGAAAAAGATAATGATACACCTGCATTTTAAACATCTTTGAACATTTTTTAATTTTCAGTATGTGTAAGATCTAGAAAAGAACTGGAATCCAAAAAAGACGAGAAAGCCACTGCAACGCCATAGAATTTTTTTTTATTATTAAATACATTTGATAGCGAAATATTTTAATATGTAACTGTGACAATAAATTTGTTGATCATTTTAATAAAATATAAAAAAAAATTATTTTTTCTTCAATTCAAATCTGCTTGCCGGAAAAACTTCGTACGGTTCTTCCGCATTTTCTGTCACCCAAATTGAACCATTTTGACCTTCCTGTATCGCTTTTAAAACGGTTTTCGCAACACAAGAAGCACTGAAAAAATATATACATGCATTCAATAATTCTACCTTTTTTTTATTGAACCACCTCTGGCTTATTTTATTCAAATTATCCAATTGTCTAAGAGCAATTTCCTTCACTTCTTCACGCATAGTATTCGGTTTCCTATTCATTGTCATCTCAGAAATTGTGGTTCCAGGGCAAACAGTTAAAACTCTAATTTTCTTTTTCTTGTACATTTCTGGGCCACCCAACGCTTTTCCTAAGCCTACTAAGCCATGTTTTATAGAACAATATGTGGGAATTCCTTCCACCGTGTCTAAGCCTACTACTGACGAAATGTTTACTATAATTCCTTCATTAGTTTGTCGAAATCTTGGTAAAAACTCATCGAAAGCTAGGTAGGAGCCTCTAAGAACACCTTTCTAGAAATTTAATATATGTATAAAAATTTTAAAACCACTTTTATTAGGTACTTACTCACAAAGTTAATATCAACAGTTTTTTCCCAATCGACTTCATTGATAATTCCTGCATTGTTAACAACAATGTCGAGATTTTTAAAAGTGTCAACAGTTTTCTGAAAGGCACCTACGAAAAAATATATTGAGAAAAAACAGAGAAAGTTATTCTATCTAAAGGATGATTCATGTCAAAGTGTATTATTTTCTATATTTTCTATTGAGATATTCAAACGAAAGTCTCTCATAATGTGACGATACCAAGTCATTGAGTAAATAAATTATATTTTCTTATACTCGATGACCAAGTTCCCTTTAAATAGAGATGGAGGAGACCTAAATACATATTTAATCTTAACAATAGTCACTTTTTATGTAAACATACGCTCTTAAAATTATTTTATAGCCTGAAAATGTTTTCAGGTCTACCAAAACATTAGACGAGTAGGCAAATTAGTGTATAAATTCCTAATAATTCCCATGCAAAAAAATACTCAAGTTTATGTTATGAAAACTGCCATAACTTTCTTGAAAACGTGCTATATTATGATACGAACCTTGTAGTTGTTCTTTCGAAGAAACATCGGCTTTTATGAATAAAACTTTGTCACCGAACGTTTTTCTTAGATCTTCACATAATTTTTCTCCCTTCTGTTCTTCGATATCTATTATAGAAACTCCCTAAATGATGATTGTTAAAAAAGTATAAAAAATGCGGCCAATAGGTAAAAAATACCTTTGCTAAATTTATTAGAAATTCTTCTACTATCGCTTTACCAATGCCATTCGCTGCACCAGTCACAAGAGCCACCTTTTCTTTTATAGAAAACATATTTAAAAAATTAATAAGTGTTTATATTTCTCTAAAAATATGTAAATAGTGTAAACAAATTGTCACAAAACCATGCACAAAACATAAAAGTTAGGAGCGGAGTATATTTGGTTGCCTATCTAAATCAGCTGTTGTCTCCTTGACGTTGACATTTAAAAATTTTTAGGTTATGTACAAGTGACACTTCTTGACGATGAATGTGATGAATTATCAAACTAATAATTCTTTTATAAAGTGCTGCAAGTTAACATTCCCCTTTTAAACGTTATTCTTAATTTTCAAATGCCGCATAAAGAAAGCACCATATTCCGTGTGTACATGATGTTCGACATATTTTAACCTCAAATTTCCGCGTGATTCCGATTGGAATTTCCAACATAAACATTTCATTATGGATAGCACGTACGCCGTGGTTTTGGAGGAACTTCAAAAAGCCTCCAGCCAGGATCCTCAAGTTTTGAAACCAGCCGAGGCTAGACTTAGAGAATGGGAAACTCAGGCGGGTTTCTACACGGTTTTAAACGTAAGTTTTTGGTTTAACTCTATCGATAAGGGGCTATCAATTTATTTGAGATATAGTTACTAAATGAATATTTACAACAATTTAAGTTGTAGTAAGCACAAGCGAACAATTATTTTTTTTTATCGAATGTAGACTGTTCGATTTCTGACGTCTATGTTCAACGACTTTGGTTTTATTTAAGTAGGACACTTTAACAAGTTAAAAGTGAAATTTGAGATTGTAGTTTAACATTTCGCTCTGGTTATTCACCTAAATTCACCCAAAATTGGCTACTATTGCTGACGGTTATTGTTATATTTATTTTATGGGTCAAAACAAAAGACATGCAAATATTGTTCCAAATTGCCTCTAATTTGGTTGTAACAATGATTGTTAACACTAAAAAATACAAAAAGAAAAATATCTGGGTTATAAAGGAACTTCACAATTTCTTAATCAATACCTACTTTCTTGTTTTTAGAATATAATTGCAAATCAGCAATTAGATGTCAGTGTTCGTTGGATGGCTGTACTTTATATGAAGAACGGAATAGACCGATATTGGAGGAAAAATGCTCCAAAGTAAATATCTATTTATTTATTTATTATAATTTAAAATAGTTCCCTAAAAAATTTACTATTACATCAAAATTCATAACATATCTTTATTTCATCTAGAAAGTAGAAGATATAAAAGTCTTTAAAAGTAATTTAAAAACTAATTAAAAATATAACAGTGGAACGATAATAATGCTTTTATAATAATTAAGCAACTAGGTATATATATAATATAGAGAGTGTTCTGTTTGATATCATTTTTTACACTTTTTTTTGTAAAAATACTTGAATGACGAAATTGTCAAGGCCATATGGGCTTATCTGCCCCGAATTTTCAGCGGCATCTCCGAACAGGAAAAACACCAAATCCGGCAGAATTTGCTCTGCAATTTCCGGGAACCTGTCAACCAGATTGCCATCCAGAGGGCCGTGCTCATCTCCAAGGTTGCCAGACTGGACTGTCCCAAAGAATGGCCGGAACTTTTCCCGGCCCTTATCCAGGGCGTCGAGGATCCCGACGATTTGGTCCAGCACAGGGCCCTGTTGACTTTGCACCATGTGATAAAGGCCATCTCGTCAAAGAGACTGGCAGGTAAGGGATTTCCCCCCCCCCCCCTTTTTTTTCATTTACACTGTTGCACAAATTCATTAAATTGTATTCGAAGTTTAATATTTTTTAATTTTCACTTTTATTTTATCAATGAAGTAAAGACTTTATTTTTATAAAACCAAAATTTGAATAAAATAACCAACTGACGTGATATCATCAAGCAGGCTAAAATAAGCCATTCAAACATTTGCATGGACTGCTATTCACCTGGTGTTTTGTTTTGGCTATTTCATGGCCATCTTAATGTAAAAATATAAAATAGAAATTCCGCTGTTTTCTCAATTTGCCATTTTGCTCTTTAAGGTGATAGAAGGCAGTTCCAGGAGTTCACCAATAACATTTTTGTGTATATTTTGAACCTGTGGAACATATTGACCGAATCGTTTATAAGGGAAATTATGAATAACGCTAGCGTACAATCGATAACGATGAGCTTAGAAAAAGCTCTGCTGACTTTGCGAATATTGAGGAAACTTTCGGTTTTCGGATTTTACAAACCCCATTTAAATCAAGACTGCATGAACTTCTTGAAAGTCGTGTTCGAGAAGGCGAAGACCGTTGTTCAATGCCGTAAGTGACAGAATTCGCTACTGTTAAACTGACAGAAAACTATTATAAGAACTGCATTATTTAAGTTCTAAAAAATGTAAATAAACAATCTACCTAAAGTCGACCTTGGAAATATCTTTAGTTCGTATCTCATGAAAGGTGAGTTTCAGAAAAAGTTTTCTATCAATATAACAAGCGTAGTTTCTTTTCATAAATAGTAAGTTTAAACTGGACCAACATTATATAAAAAACCTGCCTGTCAATGAAATTATATGGTGGCTTAATGTTAAAAATACTTTATTAAAACTATTGTCGACATTTCGTGTGCCATCCTCAGGACTCTTACAGCAAAAAGTCTTAGCTATGATTCCCGGCGATGTCAGTGTACTTGGCGAAAAGTCTAAACAATAATTTTAAGACAAAACTTCATTTTATTTTCATATACCTAGTATCTACATATTGGTCCAGATTTAAGTAAGTTTTGATACCTACTATATTTGTACTGTTTTTTTTTAGATAAAATAATTCGAGGAATGGCAGGTTACCCAGTCGCCCAGTGTGAAAAATTCATAATACACTTAACAAAAGTTTTATTGTCAATGCTAGATATGCATCCATTCTCGTTCCTAGATTTAATCCAACCAAGTCTCGAATTGTCGTTTTTCTATCTGTTCACCGAAGAGGGAGTGTCGTTTTTGTTCGAAAGATTCATCGTGCAGTGCTTCAACCTCGTAAAGAATATTTTGCTTTGCGCCGAGTACAAGGCGGCGAAAATTCCGGAACTTACGAAAATTCCGGACACGCTCAAGGCCTTCCAAATTAGGCAGGCGTTTTTTACTCCGCAAATAGTGACGGACATTTGTAGGAAATTGGTCGGGCATTATTTTATTTTGACGCAAGAGGAATTGGAAATGTGGGACAACGATCCCGAGGCTTTTACTATTGAGGACTGCGGAGATAGTTGGAGATATAGTTTGAGGGTAAATAATTTAGAACAAATATTTTTTGTACAATATTTTCCACTAAAATATTTATGGTACTTTCCTCGTGCTATTTTTCATTTAGACGGGATACAGGACGTTAAAATTTAATTTAAAAAGTTATTAATATATTCAGTGTTTAAAATATATATTTTTTAAAAAGTCAAATAATACGAAATGGTTGTAAATTTGGAAACATATACACTGCATCTAAAACATTATCAAAAATAGGTATGTTTGTATTAGATTTCGTTTTTTACTACCCAATTTAACTTGCTGTAATATGAACTCGATGCTTCCAAATTAAAATGGCATAAGAAAGTCATCACATTATTTTAGCCCAAAGTATCTGCCAACCAACTTTTTTGTCGTGATTTTAGCCTAGCATGGAGACTGTTTTTATTACGATTTTCAAAGAGTATAGAGAAATATTAACCCCCATAATATTAGAAATGGTGTCAGAAACCAACGTTTTTGTACCCCCCGAGGACATGCAGCAAATTTTAAGGAAAGACGCAGTTTATAATGCTGTAGGATTGTGCGCTTTCGATTTGTACGATGAGGTATTTTTCTTCATTTTTTTGGCATATATGTTAAAAATTGTTTTATCTTCAAGTGGCCATAAATAGCACACTTATGTTTTTGTCTAGAAACAGTTGAAGTGAGTATTTTTTTATACCAGTTTACAAAAACCACAAAAAGGTCGTGGCACACAAAGTGATTTCATAAGCGGCTCGTCTCGCATAAAAAAATAAGAATAATTGAAATATTTTTTATACACAAATCATATCGGTCACTAATAGCTTCTGACATTGACATTGAAATACTTGATAGTTTCTCGATTTGACTTTATTCTTGTTATTTCATGCGCTTGAAGATAAAGTAGTATATGTTACCCGAAGGATTTTTGTGCTTCGCCCAGTTGTAAACCTCTGGCCTCAGCACAAAAAGATTCGCTTCTACCCCTTCTACCATATTTTTAGGTTGATTTCGATAAGTGGTTCACGAATACGCTCGTTCAAGAACTGAAAGTAAAACACAACAATTACAGGGTGATTAGAAGGAGGGTTTCCACCCTGATTGGTAGATGGACAGGAATAAAGCTTTCTAGTGAATTGAGACCACTTTTGTATGAATGCATCATCGATTTGTTAAGTAAGAAAACACAATTTAACACTATTTCACTACTCACTATAAACAGTAAAAAATTGTAAAGTTGATTCGTGGCAATCTACGATATTTACTGAATATCGGCTAACCGTGCATTTCCATTGGTTAGGTTATATTTGGGAGTAGAAAAAACACATTTTGTAGGTCCTAATGAAGACATGGCTGTGAGATTGACGGCAGCGTCCACGTTACGATCTGCCATCGACGATTTCGAATTCGACTGCGACCAGTTCCAAGAATATTTAATGCCCACGTTCGATATGTTGTTCGCTTTGCTTCAAGAGGCCGCCGAATGTGAGACAAAGGTAAGTTTGACATCTTAGATATCTGTCCGTCTTATATTTTCTTTCATCGTAAGAATTATGCCTTTGAATCGTGAACTATCTGTCCACTTTTTTCACTTGCCTCTAAATTATCGCGATATGCCTGTGCGGAATGGTGAAATTGAGCTACAGTTTTGGTATTTGGTAATGTAATAAAAGTGTATAATAATAATAATAATAATAATAATAATAATTCCAGAAACGCGACTTAACGCTATCAAACGGGAAGTTGAGCTAGAGATCCACGGCGAACACATAGACATAGATGACAACAACAACAATGGGGAACTTCAAGAGCCTGGACAACAACTAGAAGCCGAAACGGTAGAACCAACAACCGAGAGTCTGGAACGGGTTAACGAAGAACATTTTGAAGGCTTGGACACACATATGAGACAGGCAGTATTGCGATACGAAGGCACAGACCCACTTAGCAGGCCACCGCTACCAAGATTAAATTCTTCCAGGAAACTTGCGATCGTGCTCGATCTTATGAACACAAGAATTTTACCAAGCTATGTTTCAGTGACACCAACATTAGAACGTATGCACATGTTAATCTACTGTGCCGCAACGGCAGTCATCACTGTAATGGGTGCCAAGATCCGAACGGCCCAAGAGTTGAATCGTGCAAGACCAGAACCACGAATGGCTCAATGGGAAATGCGACTAAATCGGAAGATCGAGAGTCTCCGTAAAGACATAGGACAAGTGACGGAATATATCAGAGGAGTTAGAACTAGAAGGATCCAGAGGGCGGTGCAGGCAGTAATGAGCCGCACCCAAATGCATTCTCGGCATGACCCCGCGAACATCACTGCTCAACAATGTCTTGACACATTAAAACAAAAACTTTCTGTTTTCGCAGGGCGTCTGAGGAGATACAAGGCTAGTAACAACAGGAAACGAGACAATAAACTCTTTGAACGATCAGAAAAGGGTTTCTACCGTGCTTTTAATTCTAGCGCCGATGCCACAAATGCGAGTTACCCTAGCAGAGAACAGGTCGACGGTTTCTGGAGAAATCAACTTGCCACACCAGGTCCATACAATGTCAGTGCAAGCTGGATCAGCGAAGAACGCGAGATGGGCCGGAACTATAGCCAGATGCAACACGAGCAATTCACAACCGCTGAGGTCTCCGATGTCATCAAGAATTCCCACAACTGGAAGGCACCAGGTCCAGATCATCTCCAAAATTATTGGATTAAGAAGTTGTGGTGCACGCATGAACAAATAACTACCTTAATTAATGAAGTCTTGCTCGATCCTCTGAAAATGCCATTGTTTCTTACACAGGGTGCAACTTACCTGTTACCAAAAGACCAGCGGAATACGGATAACCCTGCCAAGTACCGCCCAATAACCTGCTTGCCTACGCTTTACAAGATAATCACATCTTGCCTTACGCAGCGAATATATGCTCACTGCGAGCGGAACAACATCATTGCAATGCAGCAGAAGGGCTGCTCGAAGGGCGCAATGGGATGCAAAGAGCAACTCATCATAGACTCTGTCATCTGCAACCAGGCTCATTCCAAGCAACGAAACCTCCACATGGCTTATGTGGACTACAAAAAAGCATTTGATTCCGTACCTCACGACTGGCTCACAGGTATCTTAAAGCTGTATAAAATAGATCATCATACAGTTTCCTTTTTAGAACACGTTATGACAACCTGGCGCACTAAGATACAACTCAGAACCGCAGACAGTAACATCGAGACCGACACAATCAACATCCGAAGAGGGATTTTCCAAGGAGATTCACTCAGTCCACTGTGGTTCTGCATGGCGATGAACCCTCTATCACATCGGTTGAACTCTACAAAATATGGCTTCGCTATCAAAAGCAACAACGCAGAAGCGATCAAGTTGAATCACCTATTATATATGGATGATTTAAAACTGATCGCCGCAACCAAAAACCAACTAACGCAAATGCTTAAAATTGTAGAGGAGTTCTCCAGGGACATCGGAATGCTGTTTGGACTGGACAAGTGCCGCACCCTTAATATCATCCGGGGAAAGCTCGAACAAAGCGCACACGAGATGCAGGACGGCCAGGAGATCGAAGCAATGAGCAAGGGAGATACATACAAGTATCTCGGGATGAAACAAGCTCAAAGGATAGACCATCGAACAATGAAGACTGATTTAACGAATGAATTCATCAAGAGAGTAAGACAAGTAGTGCGAACTGATCTTAACAGCAGGAATTTGTTTAAGGCCCTGAACACGTATGCGTGCTCTGTACTCAGCTATTCGTTCGGAATAGTGAATTGGACCAACACGGACATCAACAACCTGCAACGAAAAGTTAGGACACTACTGACAAAAGCTCATAAACATCATCCCCGTAGCGCCGTAGAAAGAACAACTCTGCCACGTCAACTAGGAGGAAGAGGATTGGCAGATCTCAGCAAGCAATTGGACCAACAAATATTAAATCTGCGTAATTATTTCTACAGGCAGGCCAACAGCTCCACACTACATAGGGCTATATGCGGAGCAGACGTCTCAACACCGCTACGTCTGACGGAACACGAGCGTCAAAATCACCACCGAACCGACAACGATAAACTACAGAGGTGGTTGGGGAAGCCGCTGCACGGGAGACATCCTAATGAGGTTAACCAGGAACATGTCGACAAGTTAGCGTCGAACTATTGGCTGACCTCGGGACGAATGTTCCCCGAGACGGAAGGCTTCCTACTGGCCATACAAGATCAGGTTATACCAACTCGCAACTACCTAAAATTCATTGTAGGAGATGCATCGGTAGTGGATGACAGATGCAGATACGGGTGCCCAACTTCAGAAACAATCCAGCACATAACAGGAGGATGTCAGATGTTCGCATCAACGGAATATAAGGAACGACACGATTCGGTTGCCAAGATCTTGCACCGGGAACTGGCGGAAAAGCTGCTGCTTGTGCAGACAGAAAGGGTCCCATATTACAACTACACACCTGAGCCTGTTCTTGAGAACAGCAACTACAAGATGTACTGGGATCGTACAGTTCTGACTGATCAACGAGTTGCCCATAACAGACCGGACCTTATAATAGTTGATAAAATTTCTAGGAAGACAACTCTGATTGATGTGGCCATCCCGAACAACAACAACCTGCGTGTGAAGCAAGTCGAGAAGATCGCGAAGTACAGAGACTTAGAAGAACGAATTAGAAGGCAATGGGAAATGGAGAAGGTCCAGACGATTCCAATCATCATGTCAACAACTGGTGTTATACCAAAAAGTTTGCTGAGAAACATCAAGGAGCTGAATCTAACTGATAGTCTTTACAGGTCCATGCAGAAAGCGGTACTACTTGCGACAGCCCGAACCGTCAGGAAATTCATGGGGAATGCAGGATCGTCCAAGAACATCAATGTCACCTAGGGCCCGATAACATGGCAAGGGTCTCGTCCGAGCCAGATCCTTTTGGTATCCGGGATGCCCGGGATCTGAGTGAATGTTCCCCGTAGAGGGAGTGCGAATGCCTTTTGGCTAAGTCGATATAATAATAATAATCTACAACATGGGAGCCAAACGAGAACTAGGGTTCCACCCACCGAAGGTGCTGCGCGGGAACTTCAGCCAGTGTTCACAGAGGCGGGATTACAACGACGACGCATGAAATGGACTGTGTCCATGAATGAATCGATTATGCGTATTTTCTACAGGGTGACAAACTTAGGACAAGAGATTATCGGCTACCGACAACAACTGCATGCCGAGTTCTGCAGGGAGTTTCCACACATGCAAGTGTCTGAACAAAGAGTGTCAGATCAGTATCGAACTATTCTAAGAAATAACCGAATTCCAGAAACGCGACTTAACACTATCAAACGGGAAGTTGAGCTAGAGATCCACGGCGAACACATAGACATAGATGACAACAACAACAATGGGGAACTTCAAGAGCCTGGACAACAACTAGAAGCCGAAACGGTAGAACCAACAACCGAGAGTCTGGAACGGGTTAACGAAGAACATTTTGAAGGCTTGGACACACATATGAGACAGGCAGTATTGCGATACGAAGGCACAGACCCACTTAGCAGGCCACCGCTACCAAGATTAAATTCTTCCAGGAAACTTGCGATCGTGCTCGATCTTATGAACACAAGAATTTTACCAAGCTATGTTTCAGTGACACCAACATTAGAACGTATGCACATGTTAATCTACTGTGCCGCAACGGCAGTCATCACTGTAATGGGTGCCAAGATCCGAACGGCCCAAGAGTTGAATCGTGCAAGACCAGAACCACGAATGGCTCAATGGGAAATGCGACTAAATCGGAAGATCGAGAGTCTCCGTAAAGACATAGGACAAGTGACGGAATATATCAGAGGAGTTAGAACTAGAAGGATCCAGAGGGCGGTGCAGGCAGTAATGAGCCGCACCCAAATGCATTCTCGGCATGACCCCGCGAACATCACTGCTCAACAATGTCTTGACACATTAAAACAAAAACTTTCTGTTTTTGCAGGGCGTCTGAGGAGATACAAGGCTAGTAACAACAGGAAACGAGACAATAAACTCTTTGAACGATCAGAAAAGGGTTTCTACCGTGCTTTTAATTCTAGCGCCGATGCCACAAATGCGAGTTACCCTAGCAGAGAACAGGTCGACGGTTTCTGGAGAAATCAACTTGCCACACCAGGTCCATACAATGTCAGTGCAAGCTGGATCAGCGAAGAACGCGAGATGGGCCGGAACTATAGCCAGATGCAACACGAGCAATTCACAACCGCTGAGGTCTCCGATGTCATCAAGAATTCCCACAACTGGAAGGCACCAGGTCCAGATTATCTCCAAAATTATTGGATTAAGAAGTTGTGGTGCACGCATGAACAAATAACTACCTTAATTAATGAAGTCTTGCTCGATCCTCTGAAAATGCCATTGTTTCTTACACAGGGTGCAACTTACCTGTTACCAAAAGACCAGCGGAATATGGATAACCCTGCCAAGTACCGCCCAATAACCTGCTTGCCTACGCTTTACAAGATAATCACATCTTGCCTTACGCAGCGAATATATGCTCACTGCGAGCGGAACAACATCATTGCAATGCAGCAGAAGGGCTGCTCGAAGGGCGCAATGGGATGCAAAGAGCAACTCATCATAGACTCTGTCATCTGCAACCAGGCTCATTCCAAGCAACGAAACCTCCACATGGCTTATGTGGACTACAAAAAAGCATTTGATTCCGTACCTCACGACTGGCTCACAGGTATCTTAAAGCTGTATAAAATAGATCATCATACAGTTTCCTTTTTAGAACACGTTATGACAACCTGGCGCACTAAGATACAACTCAGAACCGCAGACAGTAACATCGAGACCGACACAATCAACATCCGAAGAGGGATTTTCCAAGGAGATTCACTCAGTCCACTGTGGTTCTGCATGGCGATGAACCCTCTATCACATCGGTTGAACTCTACAAAATATGGCTTCGCTATCAAAAGCAACAACGCAGAAGCGATCAAGTTGAATCACCTATTATATATGGATGATTTAAAACTGATCGCCGCAACCAAAAACCAACTAACGCAAATGCTTAAAATTGTAGAGGAGTTCTCCAGGGACATCGGAATGCTGTTTGGACTGGACAAGTGCCGCACCCTTAATATCATCCGGGGAAAGCTCGACCAAAGCGCACACGAGATGCAGGACGGCCAGGAGATCGAAGCAATGAGCAAGGGAGATACATACAAGTATCTCGGGATGAAACAAGCTCAAAGGATAGACCATCGAACAATGAAGACTGATTTAACGAATGAATTCATCAAGAGAGTAAGACAAGTAGTGCGAACTGATCTTAACAGCAGGAATTTGTTTAAGGCCCTGAACACGTATGCGTGCTCTGTACTCAGCTATTCGTTCGGAATAGTGAATTGGACCAACACGGACATCAACAACCTGCAACGAAAAGTTAGGACACTACTGACAAAAGCTCATAAACATCATCCCCGTAGCGCCGTAGAAAGAACAACTCTGCCACGTCAACTAGGAGGAAGAGGATTGGCAGATCTCAGCAAGCAATTGGACCAACAAATATTAAATCTGCGTAATTATTTCTACAGGCAGGCCAACAGCTCCACACTACATAGGGCTATATGCGGAGCAGACGTCTCAACACCGCTACGTCTGACGGAACACGAGCGTCAAAATCACCACCGAACCGACAACGATAAACTACAGAGGTGGTTGGGGAAGCCGCTGCACGGGAGACATCCTAATGAGGTTAACCAGGAACATGTCGACAAGTTAGCGTCGAACTATTGGCTGACCTCGGGACGAATGTTCCCCGAGACGGAAGGCTTCCTACTGGCCATACAAGATCAGGTTATACCAACTCGCAACTACCTAAAATTCATTGTAGGAGATGCATCGGTAGTGGATGACAGATGCAGATACGGGTGCCCAACTTCAGAAACAATCCAGCACATAACAGGAGGATGTCAGATGTTCGCATCAACGGAATATAAGGAACGACACGATTCGGTTGCCAAGATCTTGCACCGGGAACTGGCGGAAAAGCTGCTGCTTGTGCAGACAGAAAGGGTCCCATATTACAACTACACACCTGAGCCTGTTCTTGAGAACAGCAACTACAAGATGTACTGGGATCGTACAGTTCTGACTGATCAACGAGTTGCCCATAACAGACCGGACCTTATAATAGTTGATAAAATTTCTAGGAAGACAACTCTGATTGATGTGGCCATCCCGAACAACAACAACCTGCGTGTGAAGCAAGTCGAGAAGATCGCGAAGTACAGAGACTTAGAAGAACGAATTAGAAGGCAATGGGAAATGGAGAACGTCCAGACGATTCCAATCATCATGTCAACAACTGGTGTTATACCAAAAAGTTTGCTGAGAAACATCAAGGAGCTGAATCTAACTGATAGTCTTTACAGGTCCATGCAGAAAGCGGTACTACTTGCGACAGCCCGAACCGTCAGGAAATTCATGGGGAATGCAGGATCGTCCAAGAACATCAATGTCACCTAGGGCCCGATAACATGGCAAGGGTCTCGTCCGAGCCAGATCCTTTTGGTATCAGGGATGCCCGGGATCTGAGTGAATGTTCCCCGTAGAGGGAGTGCGAATGCCTTTTGGCTAAGTCGAGATAATAATAATAAAATAGCCTTACAGGGTGAATCATAGTTCTTTAAGCCTGTAATTTTCCAATTGACGCTTACCTCTAAATTTTTCTCTTTTCCTTTTCCACTTTATCTGTTTTCTGCCCTCTCTTATTTTTTCACCCTTTTCTCTACATGTTGTTTTTCTTTCTCCTGTCTAGTGGCGCAGTTGATACTTTTTACTCAATCGTAAAAAAGTATTACCACAGAATAGGGGAATATTCTGTGGTATTACGACATTTTCACGCAGGCAGGATTTCTCTTGTAGACTTTTATGTGTGTTTGCACAGTTCCTTTAAGCAGATACCTGTACATTTGTTATAAACAAACATTATTATTGTTGTATCGACATTTGTGTGAATTATGCAGATGACACCAGTATACTTTTCCGAGCGGACTCACTTGACCTTTTGCTGGAGATTAGTTGCTCTGGATTGAGTGTGGCGCAGGACTGATTTAGCCAGAACGGTTTAATATTAAATGCTGAGAAATCAGTATTTATGGGCTTTAAGACTGTCCGCTCCGGCAGTGAATTTCCTGGCGTTCTGGCATTGCTGTCCCAAAATGACAAACTATCGGAGAGTATTAAGTTTCTAGGGTTGCATATTGACCAGAAATTAAGATGGGATTTTCAGATCGAAAGTGTCTGTATTAAATTAAATAAAGTATGTTACACCATTAGAATCTTGAGAGGTTATGTTGACAGAAGTTGTCTCATGTCAGTCTATTATGCAACTCTTTATTCTACTCTCAGAGTTGGAGTAATTTTCTGGGAGAATGGTGTGGGTGCGTCTCGAGTATTCAGAGTCCAGAAGAGAGTGGTGCGGATCATCCCTTGGACTGAGTTCTTAGAGATCTAAATTTGCTAACGTTTTACGGCATATACATTTTTGAAAGTATTATCTTTCTGTACAAGAACAGACATAAATTTGATAAATACCTGCCGGATCACAGCTACAGCACTAGGTCGGCCAATTTCAATATACCCATGCATAAACTAGCACTTACAGAGCGAACACCCATCTACGCCTGCATACAGTTTTACAATAGATTGCCTAATATTGTGCGGCCTAACCAAAACTTTAACATGTTAACATGTTTTTAATGTGTATTCAATTGTGAAAATTATTTTAGCATTGTATTATGACGTTTATTTGTCCCATTGTTGTTTTGTGATTTCAATTTTTACAAATAATAAAGCTATATCTATCTCTCTATCATTTGCCAGATGCAAGTCCTCACCGTGCTGACGCTGGCGCTGGAGCGGGGCGGCGGTCCCGCCGCCGCCGAGGCGCTGGCGCAGCGCCTGCCCGCGCTGTGGCTCGGCGCCGAGCGGCACCCGCCGCTGCGCTGCGCCGTGGCGGCGGCGCTGCGCGAGGCCGTGCGGGCGGCGGGCGGCGCCCGCCCCTCGCTCCGCCCGCTGCTGCTGGAGGTGGTGCGGGCCGGCACCGACGTGGCCGCCCCCGACGCCGTCTACCTGCTGGAGGACGCGCTCGACCTGTGGGCCACGCTGCTCGAGTACGCCGACGCGATGGACGCCGAGCTGGCCGGCCTGTTCGACGCCATGCCCGGATTGCTGGTGAGCGAACAATATCTTTCTTGAAAACCATTGTTTTGAAATTACAACAATTCCATAAAAAATGTCATTCCAAAAACAAAAAAAAGCACTAGAAGTTTTCAATGCGTTGTAATGTTCCGTTCAGGACTACTCGACGGAAAACCTGTGGCAGTGCCTGTACGTGTGCGCCGCCCACATCCTGCTGGCGCCGCAGGCGGTGCTGGGCGGGCCGCAGGGCATGCGCCTGATGTCGGCATGCGCCGCCCTGATGTCGGACCTAAAGGACGAGGCCGTCTTGGCGATCGTGAGGCTGGCCGAAACCGCCCTGAAAGCTTCGCCTAGTGCCGGGGCCGAGGCGACGTTGCCGGTGGCTTCAAGGGCTATTGTGAAACTGTTGGAGGCCGGTAAGTAGCAATAAGTGGCGAATACAGAGAAGACTTTCTCTTTTCTATCCTCTCCTGTCTCTCCAATTTTCTTCACTTCTCTGTTTTTCCTCTTCTCATCTATTTTCTCTTCTCTTTCTGCCGTTTTATTTGTTTTCTCTCCTTTAGTGTGTCCTCTCATTTCATCTTTCTTTTCACATAACTTTTATTTTCTTCTTTTCATTTTTTTGTTCCTTAGTTTCTCTATATATTTTATTGCCTACTTTATCTCCTTTTATCTGTTTTTTTTATCTGTCCCCTATTTTTTATTCTGTTTTTTTCTACATTTCTCCTTTCTTGTATCTATGCAGTCGGTTTTATTTCCTCTGTCTTTCATTTCATATTTTCTTTTCTCGTAATTTATCATTTCTTCTTTTTCCTATGTTCGCTGTTCTCTCTTTTCTCTATGTTTTTCTACTCTGTCTCTTTTTTATATTCTTTTATCTATTTTTTCTTATCTGCCCTCTCCTTTATTATTTTTTCTTTATATTTATTCTTTCTTTTCTCCTGTCTTATCTGTTCCCTGTCCTCTGTCCTCTCATTTCATTTTTTCTTTTCTCGTAATTTTTGTTTCCTTTTTTTTCCTATTTTCGTTCCTTCTTATTTTTATATTTTTTATTTTGTCTACTTTATCTTTTTTATTTGTTTTTTCTTATCTGCCTTCTCTTTTTTATTCTATTTTCTCTATATTTATTCTTGCTTGTATCGGTGCAGTCGATTTACTCTCATCTGTCCTTTATTTTATGTTTATTTTCTTGTAATTTTTCTTTTTTTCTTTTTGTTTTCTTCTCTGTTATCTCTTTTCTCTATATTTTTCTATTATGTCTCTCCTTTATCTTCTTTTGTCTGTTTTTTTCTCATCTGACTTTTATTATCTTTTCATTTTCCTCTTTCCTTTCTCCTGTCTTATCTGTTTTATCTCCTCTGTCCTCTCAGTTCGTTTTTATTTTCTCGTAATTTTTATTTTTCCTATCTTTGTTCCTTCTTATCTCTACATATTTTTTATTTTGGCTACTTTATCTTCTTTTATTGGTTTTTTCTTATCTGCTCCCTCTCTTTTATTCTGTTTTTCTATATTGTTTCTTGTATCGGTGTAGCCGGTTTTCTCTCTTTTGTCCTCTCATTTAATCTTTCTTTTCTCTTTGTTTTTCTATGTTCTTTGTTCTCTCTTCTCTCTATTATTTTTTTAGTGTGTCTCTCCTTTATCTTGTTTTATCTGTTTTTTCTTATCTGCTCCCTATCTTTTATTATCTTTTCTCTACATTTTCCTCTTCCTTTCTTCTATCTTATATGTTTTCTCCTCTCATTGTATCTTTCTTTTCTCCCAATTTTTATTTTTTCTGTTCTCTCTTTTATCATTTTCTATCTGTTGTCTCATCTGTCCCTTCTCTTTTATTATCTTTTCTCTACATTTTTATTTCTTCTGCTTTATATGTTTCCTCTTTTCTGTTCTCTCATTTCATCTTTCTTTTCCTATCTTTTCTTTTCTGTTGTCTCTATTTTTCACTTTCCCCTTTCCTTTCTCATTTTGTATGTGCCTTTCTACTTATGTCCTCTCTCTCGTATTCCTCTCTTCTCTGTCTTCTCTTCTCCTCTCTCGTTTTTTTTCTTTCGTCTTTCCCTTATTTTCTCCTCCGTCCTTTCCCCTCACCCCCTCTCTCCTCTCCGCATTACACCCATGTCTCTTCGAAGCGGCTCTCTTCCGTCGTCTTCCGACACCGTCTCACGGCGCCCCCTCACCGCCCCGCTTCCTCCAGGCACCGCCGACATGGAGCCGGCCCTCGCCGGCGGCCTGCTCTCCCTCGCCGCCCGCCTCCTGCTCAGCTCGCGGCCGCACTTCGAGCTCGCGCTCGCGCGCGCCTCCGGCGACCCGGCGGCCGCCCTCTCCCGCCTGCTCGACGCGTGGCTGGCGCGCGGCCCCGCCCTCACGCGCCCCGAGCAGCGCAAGCTGCTCGCGCTCGCCGGCGCCGCGCTGCTGGCGACGGGCGCTCGGCCGGCGCTCGAGCGCGCCGCGCCGCTGCTGCGCGCCTGCCTCGAGGCGCTGCACGACGTGTCGGACGCGGACGGGGCGGGCGACGCGCTGCTGCTCGGCGCCGGCGACAGCCCGAGCCGCTTCGACGAGGACGACGGCAGGTACGAGACGGAGCACGACGTGCGCAAGCGGCAGCTGATCGCCGCCGATCCGGTGCACGCGGTCGCGCTGCGCGGGTGGGTGGCGCAGCAGCTGGAGCAGCTGCGCTACCGGCTCGGCGCGGACGGGTACAGGAGCGCGGTGGGCGCGGCGGTGGACGCGGACACGCGGGGGCAGTTCAGGGAGTACTACGGGATCGAGGTTTAGCGGGTCGACGACTGACGGAGTGTTGTTGTATCGTATTATGTGGAAGGCGACGGAACATATTAATTATACAATGTTAAACTATAAGTTTGTAGTTTTTTTTCTCTGAACCTTTCAAAACTAAGTGCCTGCGGCGCTAATGGTCCAAAATAATGGACTAATACGCCATAAGCCACTTTTTTTCGAGTTGAGAAGACTGCACTACGCAAACCCCAAAGGGCCATAGCATGTAAATATTATATCTGAAAGTTTCCACTCATACTTTCTAGAAAATTCATGATAACCAAGTAGAAATTTCTACCTACACTCTATCCAAACTAAATGCAAGTGGCGCGAAAACATTTACACGATGGAAGCGCACGTGGACAATTCTGAGGGCTAATACGAGGCAGGGCCGCATTAAGGACGATCTCTATGAATTTTATAATATAAAATATTAAAATAATGTGCCCCAGTATTAAGAACTTTATAAACAAACTTTTATGGCACACCTAGTCATTGACTTACCTGCAAATTTCTACTATTAGTACAAATCGTAGCTCCAACAAAAAATAAACAGCGAAAGAATTATATTGGAAAAAATAAAGGTCCACTTGCAACTCAATACACCTCTGTAAGAAACACCGACTCGCTGCACTCACCCGCCGGGCCAGACTTTATTGCCGGCTAGCCAATAGCAAGCCGATCACGTGCGTATCACGCTCTAGCCATGCAATGACTTGTGTTTATGTTTCACTTGCGTTTAGTTTAAATAGAGTACCTATAGTAACTAGAAGTTTCTACCTAGTAACTAGAAATTTCCAGATACTAACTAGAAATTTCTATATACTAACTAAACATTTCTAGTTAATAATTAGATATTTCTTGTTGGTATCTGGAAATTTCTAGTTATTATCTGGAAATTTCTTGTTAGTATCTGGAAATTTCTAGTTTATTATGTAGAATTTTTCCTTACTATGTACAAAATGAAATGTTTTTAGAGAACTTCAAACAGATGCGTCGTTAGTGGGATTAAATATTAGAAATGTCATTAATAGCAGCTATTAAGTTTTATTTTAATCTCGGTTTATCTCGGAAAGAGATCAGATCGTTTCTGTTGACTTGGGCTGCCATTGATTTAAGTCAGGGAAGTTTAAGACGAATTTTGAATACTTGCAGACTCTGTAGAAGGATTCACTATAAAAATTATGCTCCGAAAAGCATTAGTTACAATGACATCTAGAATTTCTAGTTAATGTTACTACGTAGAAATTTCTAGTTAGTAGGTAGAAATTTCTAGTTAGTATGTAGAAATTTCTAGTTAATAAGTAGAAATTTCTAGTTACAAGGTAGAAATTTCTAGTTAGTATGTAGTAATTTCTGGTTATTATGTATAAATTTCTTGTTAAGTAGAAATTTCTAATTAGAATGTAGAAATTTCTAGTTACTATGTAGAAATTTCTAGTTAGTAGGTAGAAATCTCTAGTTGCTTTGTAGAAATTTTTAATTAATAAATGGAAATTTCTAGTTACTAAGTAGAAATTTCTACTTTGAGTATACCCGCTTAATTAATTAATTTATTTGGGACATAAACACAAAATTCTGGAACGATTATTTCTGCCGCCATGTAATTTAGATGTTTGGAGCTGCCATCTAATGGAGAGAGATTGTACCACTACAATATTGCACAGTGGGCTTTGACTTTTTGCCTTGTATAGGATGAGGTTTCAATTTACAACAACAGATGGCTTCTTAGATAAACCACTATCCGAAATTAAGAAACCATCCGAAATTAGGCTACTTTCCTCTATACTTTAAATAATTAAATTACCTGTCTATGTATGTAATAGTTTTAAATATCATGGTAATTATTTAATCAATAATAATAGATGCTCTGATAAGATCAAAACATACAGGGTGCAGCGTGAAGACCGCGCATAAAAGTATCTGGAGCTCGAGAACCAAACGAAGTAAAAATCTGAAAATTTGCATACTTTGGTTATCGGACCCGACCACTTGAACTAAAATATGTTCAACTTTTTGACAACAACTTCCTTATTTCATATATAACGCCCTGTATATTATTACATATTCGGATTCCTTGCTAAATTTTAGTGACAGTTTGTCTAAAAAACTGCGTACCTACTTAAATGTCAAAAATTTCAAAAAAGGTTGATTATCTCAGAAACTATGAGGTTTAAGTATGCAGTTTATTAGATAAACTGACATTAAAATTTAGCAAGGAATCCGAATATGTATAATGATATACAGGATGTTCTATTTGAATATTTTTGTTTATTACCAGCTTATGGCATGTGATTATCTGTTCATCGATATCCACTAGTCAAATATTTTTATTTCATATTCATTTTTTATAATAACAAATAACATACCTAATAATAATAATGTGTATATAGCGAGTTAATATTGTATTGTCATCCAGTTCTGAGCTATAGCTCATTGGGAAAATTAGCTTAAAATCGATTAAAAAATTTGACGAACAGACAAACAGGAATAGGCAAGAAAGCGAAAAGAAAAACTTAGTAAAAAATAAAATAACACCGACAGTGGGTTGTATTGTTAGTTTATTTCGCACAGCTTTTTATAATCCGTTAGAACTTTAAATTTTTTATATACAACAATCGTTTTACAATATAATTTAACAAGTAGACATTTACAGATAAATAATATGGACAGAATTATCGTTAATTAATATAAAAACTCACAGGACTGGTAAAAATATCATCGTACAAAAAACACTACTTGGAGTCATGAGGTACATACATCTTCATAAAAAATAAATCGTACTTATTGAAATGCGGAAAAATGCTTACAAAAATAAATACTTTTTCAGTTTTATCATTTGCGTAGTAATATTTTGAATAAATAACCTAGGAAAACTAATATTTACAGTGATTTTTAAAAAATCTTAAATCAATATTTGTTTCTTATGCCACGATATATCATAACAGCATTGTCAGCACGGTAAGTATATTATAACAGTTCAGTTCTTTGCAGGTAACCATAATATAGACATTAATACTTACTATTACTTGTTTTGTGAAAATTTCCATAATATTCTCAAAAAAGTATCTAGTAGATACAGCAAATAATCAAGATCACATTTATATATGAAACTTTAATTTAATTCCATGGGTATGATTTTTGGGACAATCTTAAAGGAAAAATCTGCGAAATAATATGCTAAAGAAATTAATTTAAAACTACTAATTATTTGTGCACAAAATGGCATTTTCAGATACGAGTCAGTTCATGAAAACAATCTTGAAAAGTGAATGCAGCCTAACTGGTAAAGGCGTCATTTATTTAAACATAGTTTCAAATCCCACACAATGCCTTTTCTTTTTTTAATAATTATGAACAAAAATACAGATTTTTTTATGATTTGCGATAAACTTTGTATTTTTGTTGATAATTAAAAAAAAAGAAAAAGCGTCAATGCACAAATAATTAGTAGTTTCTAACTAATTTCTAGTAATTTCTGAGAAGGTATCTCAGTATATTTCTCTTTCGATTGGTTCATAAATCATTCGCAGGGAATTAAGCTAGAGAATAAGTTCTAAAATGACTGTACTTAATCAGGACATTGGGATCAACAATATTTCATACTAAACAAAAAAAACCGTATTATGTCATTGATTGCACACATACTTCTCTGCTATGTACACAATTTTTTAACGTTACATCATAATACTGTCTGGGATGAATTAAATATACCTATGTATATACTTTATAAGCATGATTTTATATTCGATATATTTCTGGTTCATTCACTCGATGAGATTCATTACATTAGTCCTTTAACTCACCGAAATAAGTCGATACACTACACACATCGATTAGTAATTCTTGCACTCTCTTCTAAGTGTGTCACTAGGTACTTTCAGTTTTAATGACAAAAATACCATAATTTTATCATTAAAACTAACCCTGGGCTCGTATTCGTTTGGACTAGAATTCATTAACCAACAGTAACAGTCGTGTCCCCCTCTCTCCTTTACTACCATGCCTCAACCCTTGTTCTTCTTGTGGTGCTTCCCCCTTTTCCTTCGCTGTTCCGATGTGGCCACTACACAGTTACAGCCGATTCTCACACTTATATAATCGAGGGTGTAGGTAGCTCCCGCCGAACCACCAGCCGGGAAGGAGAGAAAATGTCTGTGCCTCCTTTCCGGGGAGTCTTTCACCAAAGCGTAGGTCCAACCGTGCTGTTGGACGCAGCGCGTCCGTCCGGTCAGCCTCTTGTCCACGAACCTGGTGGGAAAATAAAGTTGGAACATTCTCGGGGAAAGTTGGAACATTCTCGGGAAAAGTCGGAACATTCTCGAGAGAGTTGGATATTTCTCGAACATTCTCGAGAAAAGTTAGAACATTCTCGGGGAAAGTTGGAACATTATCGAGAAATGTTTGAACATTCTCGGGGGCAAGTTTGGATCATTCTCGAGAAAAGTTGGAACATTCTCGAGAAAACTGGAACATTCTCGAGAAAGTTAGATTTTTCTCGCTAAAAGTTAGAACATTCTCGACAAAAGTTGGAACATTCTCTAGAAAAGGAAACATTCTTAAAAAAAAGATTGAACATTCTCGAAAATGAACATTCTCGAGATTAATTGGAACATTCTCGAGTAAGTTAGATCTCTCTCGCTACAAATTAGAACATTCTCGATAAAAGTTGGAACATTCTCGAGAAAAGTCGGAACTTTCTCGAAAAAGTTAGATCTTCCTCGATAAAGGTTGAAACATTCTCGAAAGGAGGGAACATTCCCGAGAAAAGTTGGAATATTCTCGAGAAAAGTTGTAACATTCTCGAGAAAGTTAGATCTTTCTGCTAAAAGTTGGAACATTCTCGACAAAAGTTGGAACATTATCGAGAAAAGTTGGAACATTCCTGAGCAAAGTTAGAACATTCTCGAGATTAATTGGGACATTCTCGAGAAAGTAAGATCTTCCTCGACAAAAGATGGAACGTTCTCGAGAAAAGTTGGAACATTCCTGAGTAAAGTTAGAACATTCTCGAGATTAATTGGAACATTCTCGAGAAAAGTTGGAACATTCTCGAGGAAAGTTGGAATATTCTCGTTATTCGTCAGCGACCTACCTGCAGGGCTTGTCCAGCACATCCCTGTGGCACGACAGCTCGTAAAACCGCTGCCTGTACCTCCCGTCCCTGTACAACTGCACCAGGACGCCGTCCTGGTTCTTGCCGGCGTCCGGTTCCACCATCTCCAGCACCGACGGGCAGCACGACGACGTCGACGAGTTGTGGTGCTCGCCTTCCATCCTCAGCCTCATCCTCAGCTCCCTGCTGGTGAGCTGGGACGCGTCGAGCGGGTGGACGTGGAGGGGTAGGTGGGACGGCATCGGGTGGGAGTCCCACACCAGGAGAGGGGACTGGTCGTGAGCCGTAGCTACGTTGTCCCTGGAAACGAAGTTAGTAATAGTTTGTGGCCAAGAAAATTGTCTTGAAATTGGAAGGTACTTACGGCACGCGGGGGGATGATACCAGCTTATGGTGGCGTCCTCTGGCGTGCCTTTGCATTGGTGAGGTCATGTTGGAGCACGTGAGGGGAGCGGAGGCGATTTCGACGCTTGCGGCGTCTGCTGGAGGCGTCGCGAATGCTAGCACGAACACCTGAAAAAAAAAAACGTTCATTAGAAATTCTCCAAAAAAATGTACGGACAAAGTTGTCTGCAGTTACATTAAAGGCCATATTTAATGCACATGATATAGCTGTTCGAGATAGTAAAAATAAAAAATATAGTCACAATCTTGTCGCTTAAAAACAACGTACCTAGTTACCTATTTCAGTGCCTTTTTATTTTCAAATATTGTGTCGCATGTCACACCGATTTAACATCTTTATTTATACAAGTGGGGGCATTAATTCAACCACAAGCATGTTATTTTTTTACGTCCACTTCAAAGCTTAAAGCGGACATTTTAAATGGATAGACATTCCAGAATCAATCTTCAAAATACGGGAATTCCTGGCACGCCATAAAAAGTCTAAAAGTCCCTGTCCTTTGTGTGATAAATAGTGAAAACTACTGGTGTAATTTGTTCATTGTCTACTTTCTCTCTTAAAAAAAAACAAAGAAATGCTAGCGCAGATGTTCGCATTTGTAAAATAATAACTTTAATAGATCATAGCTTGTCTCATTGTTATGCATTGGAAGATGAAAACGAACTTGGTGGTAGGTACACACATCGAAGTGGGCACGCTTAGTTGTCGTAAATCTTGGTAGAAGGTAAAGCAAAAATAGCGAAGAGTAGTTCTATCCTTTCTCTAGAATCCTCGCATTTGATTTCTAAAAATCCAATATTTACCAGCGTTTAATTTGTTAATTTTCCAGTCGTAAATATCTGGCATAAAATTTTCCCCGAGAATTCGAAATCCGCTTGGTTTATTGACCCAAACCGCACCACGTTTATCGATAAAATCCTGTAGTAATTGATCATTTCCAGATATTTTAATATCAGATGCGCATATTTCCACATCATAAAATGCCCAATGTAAACACATCAGAAATGACGTCTTCAAGATACCATATACTTTTACAGTTATTGATCAACAAACAAACCGAATTTTATCTATGTGGAACGGGGTGAGACGCGAAAATAATCTCGGTGAAATTTTCCAATAAAAGAATCCATCAATTTCTTTATCTGTGATTGATTAATCGTACTTACGTATAGGTAGGTAGTCCGGTTTTCTCATGTCTCCTCACTTTTTCCGCTTACCTCTCGCAAGAGCCGCTTGGCATATTAAACATTTTTGCCGCGGAATCCATTAAATGATTGAAGATCGCTTTTAACTTGTAGACGACACGTTGTTGCCTTGTGGTAGTTAAGAAAATAGCATGGCTCTCCTGAGAATGCCATGTTTGCACCTACGCAAATTGTAGTACATTATGGGTTTCCGTATTTAAGAAATAAGTTGTTTCAATTCCCGTGAAAAAAGACCCAAGTGCGCTTAGGTTTCTAGATTTTATTTCTGTAGCGAGTCGCATTAATAACGCAAAAGCAGTAATTAAACGCGTCCCTATCTTTGGCACGATCTGACGATTAATAACAGGAGCAAAAGACGCCGCGAGATCTCAGATTGCGTCTGTTTCTTTTTGTCTTGTCCCCGTCCGAAACATTTTAATTCCCTTTCTGTCTGTTCGCGCCGAGTGACGCCGCGAACATACTTTTTGCGCAATTTCACACGCGTCAATTTTTGTATTCGAGTTTCTTTGGAATGCGAGGCGTTAACGACAGCCGTTAAAATCGGATAGATCAACATTTTTAATGCCGCGGACCACACGGTCGGCCTTTTCGGTTACCTTATCTAGATTTTACGCGGTGTTTAATGATGATAGAGGTGTTTAAAAGTAAATTTAAGGGTATATACGTTTACACAGATTTTATCTCGAGGGGGCAGCCACCAGATACTTTCCTCACCATTAGCATATCATAACCCCCTTTGCGTAGAAAATAGATAGAGATAGAACACGCCGCCATTTTGATCTCTGAAGGAGTTTCGATGTGAGTAGATACCAGAACTCTTTAGAATAAGGGGACCCAGCATGTCACAATCTATCACATAGGAAAAGTGAAGGCTTGAGGGAAAGTTTGTTTTCTGTCGTCTCCAAGGAGACCACAAGGGTACAAGGTTGTCACAGCTTAACTATGGTTATGTCATATGTCAGTGTCCAACTGCCATCAGGTTTTATGTGACATGCCAGTGCCATAGATTCTAAACATAGAAAAAGGATTTATTGATTCTAAAGGAGGCAAAATATTTCCCATCATAATTCACAATTTTTAAGTTTTCTAACTTCCAGATACTCAGATGTGTCAATTAAAGGTAATGCGGCCGCCTGTAGTAGCCCCAATAATTGCGACCTGATTTTTCTTGTATCACTTTTAGTAATCCTACAATTCCCATTACGTGGACATTACGTAGAAGTAAGTAGTTCAAAACAAAAGTCGTATTTCGTAAATTTTAAATTATTAAGCATGTATGTACCTAACTTCAGTCAGGTCTTTTTTTAAAGAGTTTTTATCTACGACTACAAATTTATTTTAAGTTTGTGATTGTGAGGTACCTTGGGACAGAAATAAAGTTACAAAAATTTTATTATGAACACCGAGAAAAACTACATGATTAGAACGACTAGACCTTATTAGTCCATCCCGAAAATATGTAAAAGTTCTTTGGGTAGAAAGGGGAAGGGAAGAAAGTTCAAGTATACATATTACCAATGGATTGATGAGGAACCTGGTAACAAGGTGCAATAGCGACAAATTCTTAAATAAGCAAAATCGGCACTGACTTACCATACTTATTACTCAAATTCGTGGAAATAATTGCTGGAAATCAATTTCAACTATAAAATAAATTTGTTTCATTTGACAGTTGCCATATTCTGCACTTGTAGACACAACATTCTTAAGCCTAATTTTTAGAAATCGTGGAAACCATTATTAATTTTTACTAACAATCAAAGTACCTGTTATATTCATAGATTCTCCAATAAAATGGCATACGTGGCACCACTGATACCATTAGAATGAGGAAAGAATAGGCCTCACTTTGGAAAATATAATGCCGGGTTCCCTTATTTTAAAGAGTCCCTGGCAGATACCTTTAGCAGCATTTTTTCTTCCTATGGGAAAAAAATGTTGGGAATCGTAGGTTTTCCCATGGCGGTGTCGCTAATTGACCCGTTTCGTCGCGTTTGTGGCCTGTTTGTGGACACATTTCAATCCAAACAACTCATAATGCCACATGCAAACACCGGCCGGGTATTAAAGTGTTTAACGCACAAGTGTAAATTCCAATTGAAAGATTCGGATTTGGTTGCGGAAGATTTATAACGCTCACCGTGGACACTGCGACTGTTTGGTTACGAATTTGAACTCTGATTGTGTATTTTTAGTGGGAGGATGAAGGTCGAAATGTAGTAAGGAAACTGAAACTATTCCATGAGATTTTCAAAGATTTCTTCGAAATTCCATGAGGCTGCTTAAGATTTACTTTGAATTAATGATATATCCTAAAATTTCTTAGGAATTTCATGAGTTTTCGTAAGTTTTCTCATCGAAATTCTTATACTACCCATTAGAAATGAAATCTGTTAGGGCTGTCCTTTTTATCCCTTATTTTAAAGTAACTTTTTCAAATTAAAATAATAACTCAATAAAATGTGGAACATTGTACAAAATTGCGAACTAAAAAATTTTGTTCAAGGTGATCTTATTACACATTAAATTAAATTAAATTCTTAAAACATTTCATGGAAATGTTAACAAATCTCATGGAATTTTCAAGAAATTTTACAACATCTCACGGATACCCCAAGAAGTTCTATGAAAAAAATCTGGCGTTCAAATTTTGGCTGCAGGCAACATATACAGTGCGGTCCAAAAAGTTTGCAACAAATGGGAAAATTTTTTATTGTTGATATATTAAAAAAGTATTCTGGGAAATTTTTTCTGTATCTCCAATAACCTAAGAATCTATTTTGACATGTCAAATCACCACCAATATGGCGGCAATTAAAAAAAACTACAAAAACTTTTTTGAAAAAGTTGTTTACAATGTAATTTTAGACATTCGTGCAAAATTTGAGGTAGTTACTCAAAAAATTGAAAATTACAATTAAAAAGTATTTTTCTCTATTCAAAAAATGTATAGGTATTTTTTTTTTCAATTAAATAGAACCAGAAGGCTATTCCCAATGTATTTTCGGCGAAAAATATGAATTTTTCTGGTTTTCCATAAATAACCAAGTACACTACAATTTTAATACGTGGTGGTTTTTCAATTAAGTTTAGTAATTTGTGGAAAGCTAGAAGAAATCCATATTTTTACGCCAAATATATTAGGAATAGCCATCTGGTTGTATCCAGGTTATATACATATTTTAAAGGGGTGTTCGGCAGGTGGTTTTAAGGGGGGGTCCTTCCTATAAAATTTTTCGATTTGGGTTTTCCTTGCCAAGTTATTCGGGTCTACAGGGTGACCCATCTACTGTAAAATCTTCTTTTTATCCGGAATTATTGTTGTTACCTGATATTTTTGTTGTTTTAATGTTCAATGAAAATAAATGAATTGTTTGACGCCCGCCTACTCTGAATTTTCACTTGATTTTCTGGAAAAGTCAGGGGAATGGTATTTGGCATGAAATTATTTTTTTGTAGGAAAAATATTGTGTTTTCGGGAAAAAAGTTTCTTAAATAAAAGGGCTACACCAATCATATTTTTGTTATACGTAAAAATGACCCACAAAAATGTTTGAGCAAAAAAATTAATAGGGGTTGTTAGTTTCGACCCTTTTTTAGTGCAGTGTGTAAATGAATAAACTATCCTAGGGCGTCTTCCAGTAAGTAGATAACACATACCAAATTTCAAATTTTTAAGTAGCGCCATTATTGAGATATAAATAAAAAAATACTTTTGGGTCACCCTGTAACTTGGCAAGGAGAGCCCAAATCGAAAAATTTTATATGAAAGACCCCCTTAAAACAACCTGCCAAACACCCTTTTAAAGTATTTACTATACATTCTGACTCACCCTGTATAAGTACATAATTTATTGAACAACTTTTTTCAAATAACTTTTTGTGATATCTCATCATTTAACCTCACTTTTCTTAACATAATGGTAGTTTTTTGAAATTGCCGCCATATTGGTGGCGATTTGACATATGTCAAAGTCGATTCTTAGGTCCTTGAACAAGCAGAGAAAATTCCTCAAAATCCTTTTTTTAAGCCTTAACAATAAATTCCCATTTATATTAAAATTCCCCAGACTGTATGTTATTTATTCTAAACCAAAGTATAAATTTTATGATTAAATATTATGAAACACGTTTTGTGATAAAAAAAATTCCGAACTATACAGTTTTGCTTGGAGGTGCAGGTACCTACTAAACTCTATTCAAACTGAACGCAAGTGAAACATAAACAAAAGTTGTTGCATGGCTAGAGCGTGATACGCACGTGATCGGCTTGCTATTGGCCAGCCGGCAATAAAGTCTGGCCCGGCGGGCGAGTGCAGCGAGTCGGTGTTTCTTACAGAGGTGTATTGAGTTGCAAGCGAACCTTTATTTTTTTCCGATATAATTCTTTCGCTGTTTATTAATTGTTGGAGCTACGATTTGTGTTAATAGTAGAAATTTGCAGGTAAGTGAATGACTAGGTGTGCCATAAAAGTTTTTTTTTAAGTTCTTAATACTGGGGCATATTATTTAAATATTTTATATTATAAAATTCCTAGAGATCGTCCTTAATGCGGCCCTGCCTCGTATTAGCCCTCAGAATTGTTCACGTGCTTCCATCGTGTAAATGTTTACGCGCCACTTGCATTTTGCTTGAATAGAGTGTAGATATCTCATGCAACTTCCAATAAACTTTGGGAAATGTCACGTAATTCGCAAGAAATCTCACGAGATTCCAAAAAGGTGCCCACGAAAAAATCCTTAAGGCGGTACTCACGGCTACGAGGAGGGGGAGGGGCAGGGGGCGCGGCGCCGCCGGGGCGCTGCTTCGATTGTCGCTGCTGCGGTTGCGCTGGTGTGCGGCGGCGCAGCGGCTCGATCGCATAGTCCGCGCGACGCGGCGGTGAGGGGGGGCTAGGGGGGCGCGGGGCCCCCTGCGGCGCCTCTACGCGCCGCCCATGGCCTGCCGGGGCTACTGGCTGCCGCCTGAAAAATAGCAAAAACGTTATAATATTGTGTACATTGTGTAGAAAATGCGCAAATTCGCGATATATGTTCCAAATAAAAATGGAAAATATCACGTACGCCACTGGTTCATGTAGCATATTACACTATAAAAAATTTTGAAGTGAGTGTCTCCACTAGAAATACAGAGCGGGACCAAACTGTAACAGATGATAGATCTTCAAAACATAACCGCACTTTCTGATAAAAAAGTTACAGGGTGTTAAAGTTTTAAAAAATATCTCGACTTTATTGAATATTTACCAAACTAATTGAGATATTTAAATCAAATTTGGTACACGTTATAACGGCATGGGTTAGCATAAAACCTGTTAATATAAAACACTTTGAACAACCAGTGGCGTAGAAGTGGGTAATTAGTACAATAATTGTTTTTAGAAAAAAAAATTAAAACAAAATTTAATCTCCTTTTCACATAATACGTTTTGATTTTTTATGTATATTTTAATTGTAAACAAAAATGTTCTCTTGGCAATTTTTCGTATGTCTCATTGTTTCATGGCAAATTTAATTTTTTTTTTATTATTTCAGGGTATTTCTGAAAAATTAACTAAAACATTTGCTCGATAGGTAAGCCTTTCAGTAGAAGAAATGTGTTCATTACTTTAAATAAAGTAACTTTTTTCAATAAACTCACACATTCCAGGCTTTAGTTTTCGAGATACAGAGCGTAACATTAATTTTATCTTCCCTAAATCTTTTAGGCATTGTATCTTCAAAAGTATAGCCTTAAATAATAAAAGGTAAATTTTAACTTTATTGGAAAAAGTTACTTATTTAAAGTAAGAATACACAGTCGTACCTATCGAGCAAATTTTTTAGTTAATTTTTCAGAAATAGGTAAAAATAAAATAATAAGTAAAAAAATCAAATTTGCATGAAACTATGACAAATACGAAAAATTGCCAAGAGGACATTTTTGTTTACGATTAAAATATACATAAAAAAATCTATACATTTTATTACAATACAAGGTGATTCATTTTTGTTACAGTTAGGTCCCTTAAAAGTGAACTACCCTGTATTCAAAAATATAATAATTATTTTTTATTTTGACAAGAAATGGTAAATTTAGTTCACATACTACAATAAAAATAAATTTTTAAAACAACACGATACCCCCGTCAAAAGTAGTAAACATTTTGTCCTATAAATACAAACATTAGTTAAATAAATATTATTTTGAAAATTATTTATTAAAAACTTTTTTTATTTTTGTTGGTTTGGATCCGTGTTTTTTTATACCTATTAGCTAATCGTTCTTTATTTTTAATATGTATGTGCAAGATATATTTTTATTATTAGAACAATAACTTTTTCAAAAATATTGTGGCAATTTAAAAAAAATTACACAAACCAAATTTTGAATGTTAGTAGTACCATAATATAGATCTACTTTTAACGATAGTGGATCACACTGTATACAGAAATATCATTTAAAATTTGATGGTTTGTGCACTCAACTGCGATCTATTTAAATCAACTTTAAAGTTTAGCTGTTACTTGCAACAAAAAACTTTTCGTTTCTTTTTCAAAACTTACCTAACAATAATATTTTCGTAATATTTAGTAAAAAAACTTGTTGGAACAGAATTTTCCTTAAATTGTCAGATATTAGCTAGGTACCTTAGTCACTACAGTACATATTGGTTTTTTTTGTCCAAACTGTTACAAAACGAGCGTGAAAGACACTATTATAATATCGGAGCATCGGCACTAGGTATTTAAAGGTGTCCGGTATTGTATAACGTGTAATATAGGCGCCATTGATAAGATCTCGCATTACTCATTGCACCAGTTGTTTCTTCGAAATATGTCTGGAGTAGCAATAAACTGAACGAACTTCGTGAGTGACTCAATCTGGATTTGTAAGTCATGACTTGGGGAATTCTAGAATGACTTCATCATCGAAGAAAATAAATGAAAACTTGGGACCTAGATGTCCGAGTAAAAGCAAGAATCGAAGCATTTTTCATTTCTTCGGTGAAGACGCGAAAATGGTCACGTCAACTTTTTGATTGGCTGCTGAAGGCCGTAGACAGACATCTATAACTGCCGTTAAAGTATTAAATATTCTTTGGTGTGCCCTTGATGCACTACTACGTGAGACTATGTCAGTTTTTACACCAAATATTATCGTCGATAAATCAGAAAACTGGTCCTCAATGCAAAGTTCTGTATTGCAAGTGACAGCTAGCTACACGCAAGCTTATTGTTTTTTTTTTAATTTTTGATAAGTAAATATTTTTTATTAACTTACAATGTTTCTCCAATTCGCTAAAAAATCTCAGTTCAACACTAACATCAAGGAGGCGTCGCGTGGTGTACTGGCGTCGGTGTGGGAGGCGTCCACACTCTTAAGCGCCGCGACGCCTACACCGCCCACCTGTTGAGCGATCGACGGCGATTGGCTCAAATTTACGCCGTTGCTATGACAACGACACCGGGCATCGTGGAATTTACAGATTTTTCGGTAGTTTTCAGATTTTTTTGCTGATTTTCCAGACTTGCAAAACATATACAGAGAGCTATCCAATTTTTGGTTATCAACAGATAAGCATTTTTATAACAATAAAAAATATATCACGGGATAAACTTATAATATGGAGAGCTGTAACACATGACTGGTGTTTAAAGCTTTTTAAGCGAACTTACAAAAAATTGGGAAAAAGTAAACGAATATTTTTTAGATTTTCAATTGTTTATGTGTAACAATGAGAACAAAGTGGTCGAATTGGGCATAAATAATACAGTGTGTTCGCGTTTGGTTGTGAACACTCTAGAAATCTATGAAGAGCCTATGATTTTTCGTCAAATTTGATTTTTTTACGAACACCCTGTATGAGCAGACTGGCTATATCTACTACGTAAAATAATACCTCAGCAAAAGCTTAATCGATTTGCCAAAAAGATCACCAACCTGTGCCCTGTGGTTTATACAGGGTGCTCTGAAAATCTATATTTTTTAAATTTTGGCCCCACTTTGTATAACTTAAAAGTATCGATATTTTTTATAAAAGCTATGGCAAATACGATGGCACCATCCATTTTATTCCTAAAAGAATGTTTGATATAATATCTTCCCTTAAATGACTACAAAATATACACAGAAATTGAAATGGAAACACCCCCATAATTTTTTTATTTTTCATCCGATTTTAGCCGTTTTTTTCTGATTATAGGGCGAAAAAAACTCTACTTTGGTGCAAAATTTCAGGTATTAAGCTCAATTTTCAAGGCCTACTACGAATTCATAAAAAATGACGAAAACCATTTAGCGATTTTTTTGTTTAAAATCTGACACCACAGTTTTAATCAGGACACACAAAAACACTTACATACCAAATTTGAACAAAAAATATACAGGGGCTTCTATTGTACAGAGTTCCAAAGATGAACAAAATGCGAACCAACAAATAAAAAACAGTTTAAATTATTGGACCTGTCTCAATAAAGTCACTGTCTAAGATTATACATTTTCTGTGCGTTTCCTGTTGTGGCACACCAGCCACCTTAACTCATATGGACTTACTGACTTTCAGACTTATGTATTTTTAGACTTAGTTCGTTTATAGTGTCTGGTGCGGTTTTTTGACCTCAAAAATTCAGTATTTTGAGATGGCACAGGGAAAGACACCCTGTATATTTTCTATTGGATCTTTACACACTGTTTTAAGGGGATTCCATGGCACACCTGACTTGTCAGATGTCTTTAAAATTCCTATTTTGCTCGACATTGACAAGCCGCAGAAAGGAACTCCCTGTATATTTTTTGTTTAAATTTGGTATGTGGGGGTTTTAGGGTGTCCAGATTTTAAATAAAAAAATTGCTAAATAGTTTTCGTCATTTTTTACTAGAAAAAAAATTCGTAGTAGGTCTTGAAAATTGAGATTGAGGCCTGAAATTTTGCACCAAAGTAGAGTTTTTTGTGACTTATCTTTAGAAAAAAAAACCGGCTAAAATCAGATGAAAAATAAAATATTTACGGGGTGCTTCCATTTCAAATGGGCCTTCCTGTATAATGGTAAATTTTACTCGGCTCTTCATAGATTTCTAGAGTGTTTACAAGCATACGCAGACACACTGTAATAACTTGGACCAAATCTCAACTAGATTTATTTTATTTCCAAATAAGCACATTTCATCAATTTAAAAATGGAAGGAATCTATAATTTCGTCATTAAAAATACCTTTCAATCGGTCATGCGGTGAATATTTTCCCGAAAAAAATTACGATAACATTAAACAATATGAAAACACGCGAAAAGGTTCATCAATCATTATACGCACACCGGATACTAATTATAAAAATTCCAAAGGTATTTCTGGATGTTTTGGGTTAAATTTGGAGTCTACTCTAACATGCGGCGAATTTTGTTGTAAACCGTAAACCAATATAATACCTCATTGAAAACTTCGACAGGATTGTTTATAATCATACCAAAAAATCGCGCTCGGATCATTAACAATTTTTTACGTCGATGTAAACTTTTATATATCTCTTTATGCATTTATACATATGTAACATTCTTCGCCCGCTTATGATGCAACGCAAATATGTTACACTAATACCAGTTTCATCCATATCCATACCAGAGACGGGAAATGTGCCTATTGGCGCCTTATTGAAATTGCTAATGCGGCTGTATTGACATTTTTGAGTTATGAATGCCCGACTGAAAAATCTCGTTAATCAGATATGGCGCTAGAACCGTGTACGGGGTGTCCCAGGATTTAGGAATCCACGCACATCTACTTAGTACCAATAGCATTCGACACGGTAGCGTGGGTGTCTGCGATTTCCTACTCTAGCTTAGATCGCGACCGCCATTGGCCGAAAAGACAAATAATAGTTTCGTCAGCGATTATGTTAATCGGCTAATAATTGGCGCGCCAGCTCTCAAGGCGTTCCGTTTCCCGTTGCTGTAAAATGGCTGGTTTATTATCGTTGCAAAAGACAAGCGCCTTGAAAATTGTTAGCGTGTACCTACCTAGAGGTTGAAAATTGACGGTCCTACCTACTTTATGTTGAACACGCTGTACGAGTTGCATTTTTTTGAAGAATTGCTACGCATAAATTAACTTTTATGTGATTTTTATGTTCTTGACTTACGCTATTTTCGCCCATGCCCGACATTCGGCGCGCGCCGACATACTCTCTCTACTCTACTTTATTACTCTCTACTGTTATAACTAGAAACATTTCTAATTTTCAGATGAAAAAATGTATAATCTTAATCGAATATATCGATGCAATGAATGTCTATGGGACATTTAAAGTCACCTCAATATATTTTTCGTATGGGAGACGTGTAAAATTTTGGAAATCTCCATCTACTGTTAATATAATTCAGTCAAAGCTTAATAAAGTCGTTTTCACCCAATATCTTCTTATATTTTCGTCTAATATTTAACATTAACTTTTTTAATCAAAAGGCACAAGATAGCATACACTTTTCTTTTATTCGGCGCCATTTTGTAACTAATACTGTCAACCCACTTTTGCAAGTATTGTGAAACACCACAAATATAACAGTTCTGCTATAATAAGTCTCCCCCACCGACAGTTGAACTGTGATTGCAGTTGACTACTATGTGAAACTGCCGCACATTATGAATGGTCGGCCGTCGACGATTTCGTCATCTACTTGTCTCTTTTTGGAATCAGAGCGGGCGCGTATGCTGTTGTCTCTGTCTTACTTCAATGCATTTATCCTTGTGGACTGCCATAATAACCCGTGAGGGCAATTTAAAATACGGCCAGGCGGCTGCGGTTAGGAATGAATTATTATTAGACATTAGTAATCTTGACTCCATTAGGAGTAATTGGGAGTTTTGCATGAAAATATAATTGCATTTTCTAAATATAGTTTATTATTAAACATTGAAAAAAAAAAGAAATAAATTAGGTGGGCCATTGACCTGCTTTTTAAGTTAGGTATCACCCTATATGACCTACCTACATTAGAGCTTGCTTTGTTCTCTGCTGACCCAGAGAGATGCAGCTGCAAACACCACCTACCTAGTCCATACCGTAAATCCAGAGTGTTCTTAATTATTTTCATGAGAGATTTATGTGATTTTGCACTCGGGCACTAAATGGGTTTATTATTATTATTGTGGCTAGAGTAGATTGCGATTTGTATATCCGGTCTCATATACCTACCTACCGTTTTATGTTTATTCGAGTTTTGACGCCTCGGCTTAAAATGGATCCATAACATCCAACCAATGGAAATGTCACGGCCTTGCCAGTCTGAAATCATGGAATTAAGAAGAAATAAATTCGGTCCACCTTTTGACGCCATTTAAATTAATTAACAAAATTTCGATTTAAATCCTCATAAATAAATAGGTTTATTTACCTCGGTTTCCATAAGTAAATTCAAGAACGCTAATAAAAAGTTGAACAGTAGGTAGGTAGGTAAAATTCATGTCGCAAAATTTTAATTTTTCTACTTAAAGTTTGCCATTTTTAACCAAAATACTTGCCTTCATGGGCGCCTTTTTTGACATTTTTTACAAGCTTTTATTTAACTTTACCTGTTAGTATGTATGTGTAGAATCTTGCAAGCTGAATTAGAACCACTTCCTGACATCCGATTGAGCTGATATTTTGCATACCCCGGCTGATGTATTTTTTTGTCAATTCCCTTAATACGGGTATCAAATGAAAGGGCTTGAAGAGTAGAAAACGATTAAGTTAGTGACACTAAATTCATTATGGCCGCCGCTCCAAGATGGAGGATTACCTATTTGATACCCAACATGGCCGCCCCAAGATGGCGGACTAAATTTCTTTACCACCCTCCTGACATGGGAATCAAATAGGTACTAAAAAGCACAAAATAAAATTGAAAAAAAAATTTAAAAACAAGCTTCTATTTAAGCCATGTACTAAGACGAATAAAATAAATTTAGGTTTTCGTTAAGGTAATTCAATTCCAAATTGCGACAAGTTTTTGCAAATTGAAAAACTTCTGGCGCGAATTGTAAAGAAAAACATGCATACTTTGGCAAATAGGTACTTGCTTATCAACCAATCACTGTCCGATAAAATGAATTGGTACCTACTTTCATCAACATTTCGCGCGACAAGCTTTTCAATTTGCAAAAACTTGTCGCAATTTGGAATTGAATTATCTTAACGAAAACTTAAACTTATTTTATTCGTTTTAGTACATGGCTTAAATAAAAGCTGTTTTTTTTATTTTCAATTTTTCTGCCTTTAAATCCCAGCTTTAGTAATAAGTTATCTTTTATTTTGCTAGAATAACGTATAGTGCATTATAAGAGAGCTTGAAACTGGCTATGATAATCTCGATGTTACGTGTGTATCGGAATCCGAGCTGTTTACAACATTTTTAAATCTTATATAATTAGCCGAATATCTGGTTTATTACAAAAATTTATTTGTATATTTTCCCATTGGTATAAATAGAATATACTTGCAGCAGAGGTCTCTCGAGGCATTTTCCTTGTATAAATAAAGAAGAAGACTTAATAGAGTGGAAGTAGCGATTCGGAAAAAGAAACATCTATCTCCACAATCGATTACGAGGATCATAAACAATGGGCTGTAGGTGTAGACTAATTGGAGGTTTTCATTGAATCTCAATTAAGGCGATGCGAAAACAATCGGTACAAATAAAACCATTAATTAAAACATTAACTGCATGGGTGTTTATTCCATTCTGAAACTCAGGAACTTGGCCTTTCGTCGAAGCGGATTTTTGTACATTTGAACAAGAGATTTACTATTAGGTATAGGAAGTAAGCTGTTTTTCATTGCAGTTGTCAATTTTTGAACGGACGAGTCTAGTTAATTCGGGCAGCCTGTACATACTCAGGTGTGAACCAAACTGTAACTGGTGATAGATCTTCAAAAAATTACCGCACTTTCTGGTATAAATTGTATTTTTAAGGCCTAAGTTACGGGGTGTTAAAGTTTTAAAAAATATATGGGCTTTATTGAATATTTACCAAACTAGTTGAGATATTTAAGTCAAATTTGGTACATGTTATAACGGCATGGGTTAGAATAAAACCTGTTAATATCAAACACTTTGAACCACCAGTGGCGTAGAAGTGGGTACCTAAATATTCAATGAAGTCCACCTATTTTTTAAAACTTTAACACTCTGTCCCTTTTTTAAGATACCCTTTCTAGTTTCTACGAAAAACTGCGGTTATTTTTTTAAGATCCATCACCTGTTTCAGTTTGGTTCTTTAAAAGGATATCAATAATCTACAAATTTCTTTATTATTCAATTGGTACTAGGTAAACACAAATCTTTTAATAAAAACGTAGGCATAAGGTTGCCCATTTGCTTTTCCTCCGTTCTCGCCATTTTTTTATAATGTCCGCAATATCGATATGTATCGAAGCATGCACGTTGCCAGTTCACGAATAATTCATCAATTCATTTTATCGCTGTATTTTATAATGTGCGGCGTCTGGCATATTTAGTGGGTACGAATATTTTTTGAACACATACACTAAAAGCAAATTGCGTAAGGAGTTTTCACAGAGGAATGGACAATAAATCTGAGGATTACCTACAGAGAAGATTTACACCATCTGATTGCAAATGTTCACATTGTAAACACACACATAGTTGTTATTCTTATTGTCGATGTTGTTACTATACTATTGAGCTACCGGCGAATTACTATAGATCGAAATCTGGCTAGTAGAGAGTACCTATAACTTGATTATTGTTCTATTTTTTGGTTTTTCATTAAAGTGACAGTTAAGGAATAAAGTGATGCTGTGGGTATAATTTTATTAAGACGTTTGCGCTTCTCAAAACAAGAAACGTTTATATTAAGTTCCTGAAAGTGGCGGCACTCGTTTGATACTTAATAGCCTGCCAAAGAGGCGTCCACGAAAATCGATGTTTATTATAAATTATTTATATGCCCATTAAAAAACTAAACTTTTACGGTTCTTCGTAATGAATCATTATTGCGTGGACGGCGCTATTGATCTGTATAAATACTGACATCAGCTTGGCAAAGAACAAAAGGTGGGACTAAAAACTGAATATTGGCGACCAGCCTAATAGTTTCCAAAGTGGTTTATGAAGCGGAAAGTCCTTCGTCTTTATCATTATTAATGTTGGTACAGAGGAAAATATGCCTGGCAAACATTGCGAGTAATAACCGCTTGTGTTGGTGCAATTCGTCAAATTTTCGCGCTAAATGTAGATTACTAAAATTGCCCCTTCCACTTTCCCTATGTACAGGGTGTCCAAGTTTAAAACTGTACAAATCCGTAAAATCTTCATTTTTGGAGATAATCGCCTAAGCTTTTTTTTGTTCGAAAGGCCTTCAAAAACCGCTTCTTCTGACCTTCCTGCCATTTTCAAAATGCAAATCCAGGGCCGGCTGCGATTTTTTATACCCCTGATTTTCACGAAAATCATTTAGCGATTTTTTTATTTAAAATCTGACCCCACAGCGTTAATCAGAATACCCCAAAACCCCCATATACCAAATTTGAACAAAAAGTATACAGGGAGTTCCATTCTGTAGGGTGTCAAAGTTGAGCAAAATAGGAATTTTAAAGACATCTGGCGAGTCAAGTGTGCCATGGAATCCCTTCAAAACACTTGTATGGTCAACAGGACCACCCAAAATGTTGGTGTGAAAAGATTTACTACAAAAATATACAGGGTATTTTTCTCTGAGCCATCTCAAAATTCTGAATTTTTATTATACTTTATACTGTTCAGAAGTGCTCTGGAATCATTGAAAAAATATTAATAAATACACAAGTAATTCACTTCTTTACAAAATGCCAACCAACAAATAAAAACAATTGAAATTATTGTGCCTTTCTCAACAAAGTCACTGTCTAAGATGATACATTTTCTGTGCGTTTCCTTTGGCACATCAGCAACATTAACTGATATGGACTTACTGACTGGCAAGCTTCTGTATTTTTTAGATTTAGTTCGTTTATAGTATGTGGAGCAGTTTTGATATACTCGATTTTTGACCCGTATAAAGTTCCAAAAATTCAGTAATTTGAGATGGCACGAAGAAGAACACTCTGTATATTTTGTGTTGGACCTTTGCACAACAGTGGTCCTGTTGACCATTCAACTGTTTTGGGTTGATTCCATGGCACACTTGACTTGGCTACTTTGCTCAACTTTGACACCCTGCAGAATGGAACTCCCTGTATATTTTTTATAAAAAGAAAGTTAGCGGCTTTATGGGACTATAAATTTTGGCAACTGGTAATATCATACCAACATTCAAGTTCTAATGGATGTGCCGGTGCTTTCATATTTGGCTGCCTTGATGAACCTAATAAGTTTAGGCAATTATCTCCAAAAATGAAGATTTTACTGATTTGTACAGTTTTAAAGTTGGACACCCTGTATATATGTTTTTTTTAGATCCATTTAGAAAGATTAAACACCGCACAAATCAGGAGGTTAGCACCACAGGTTAGCACGCTTAGAAGACAATTGTTGTAGTAAATTTATTCTACAAACTGCTCCAGAGTGACATTATTAGACGGTAGAATAAAAAATGAATCAAAGTTTCAAAAATCCCCATTCCACAGCACCTGCCTATATACTCGACAACAAAAAAATATATATATATATATATATATATATAGATACCTACCTTCGCCACCTTGTCAGAAACTCATACATTACTATTATTATTAGCTTTCCTCGACAATAACTTTAACAAAACGACTTGCATTATGCGTGCGCGTATTTTTTCCTAGCCAAGGCCGCCTGTAAATCAGAATCTTGTCCGTGGCGCCAGGAGGTGTCAAGTGCGAAATTCCTACACCACCTTTTTCCATCTTCCGCAATAAATAACAGAGCGATAAATACCCGCGGCAATTAGTTGTTTTTTCCGTCGATAATTGCGGATAATTTGCGATAATCCCATAATAGTGTCGGCCGAGATTTATGGGGACATGGCTGGATTCAAGACAACTGCGAGGTTCATTTATTAAATCAGGATAAATCGATTGGCTGAAAGTTAACAAAAATAAAAATTCCTTATAAAATACCTACTCTATCGCAAAGACTGCATAGTGTATACTCTGTCGTAGAGTAAGTATCATTTATACTCTACCGTAGAGTATGATATACCTACTCTATGCAGTCCAGTGCCGGTTTAGCCAAACTTTGGACCCTGGCGCTATAAATTTAGGGCCCCCTTTAATAGTCTGCCTTCGGCCTCAGTATTACAAATGAAACAAAATTTTAAGTTTCAATTTTTATTACAAAATAGAAATTTGTTTCGCAAAATTGATCAAATAAATTGCATTGTTTTTATTGTCGCAGTAGATATTTTTATTTTTATTTTAACATTGCAAGTGACATTTTTGAGATTTTCACTTTTTTGCATTTCTGGGGTCTAGTTACGGGATATTTTTGGATAACAATACAAAACTATTCAATTTCGCATTATTTCCCCAAAAAAAAAAAGATGTTTCATCCCATTGTATCTGGCAAAATGGACGTTTTCAGCGGTAAAAACTTTGTAAAGTTAATTACAATTCCAATAGTTTTTATTATTTAGGTTGTAAAGACTGTTACAATTTTGGGTTTCCATTAGTTCGACTGTTAAAATATTGTAACGCTACTTATAATATTTTTGCCTGGAAAAAGCACAGGTTTTTTAACAATGTTCTTACAGAATACTTATTATGGACTAAAAGAAGTCCATTTTACCATTTTTCCATTTTTACCTGTTTTACAATTAAAACATGATAATGTCATCGAGGTATACAAAACATTCATTTTGAAGGCCGCGGAGAACATTATTCATTACTCTTTGGAAGGTGCTGGGAGCGTTTTTTAGACCAAATGGCATGCTTTTAAGTTGATAGTGACCAGTGTCTGTAGGAAAAGCCGTTTTGGGTATATCTTCATGTGACATCTCGATTTGGTGGAATCCGTTTGCTAAATCGAGGGTTGTAAAGTAGTGAGCTTTGCCTATTGTGATTGTGTCAAGTATGTTTGTGATATTTGGTAATGGAAATTTATCGTCTATAGTTTTTAAATTTAGTTTTCGAAAATCAATTACGATGCGCCATTTATTTGTTTCAGTGCCGTTGAAAAAGCGAGTTTAGTTAGTACGAGTTCGCAAGAATGTATCTCTTCAATTTCAAATATAAGCTTTCTCTATGTTACTTATCGTCGCATACAGTGTATTATAAACGCACGCGGTACTTTTACGAAACGTTTTTCGGGTGCTTTTGTGAGCACACGCCACACGCCCCAAAACCATTAGGATGTCTAGAACCTTAGAGCCGAAGCACCGCCGTCGGGTCAACAACTCCGAAACGTAGGTACATACGAGCGCGGCAGATTTTCCGCAAATTGGCGCGAGCTGCCTGGGTGGTCACTCAAAAAGTCACGCCACCTCCTCTCGCCCGCAATTTCATGCAAATCCGAGATAAAGATATTAAGGGGCGGCCGAAAAAAAGTTCCGTATAAACGAGGAGGTAGGGCCGGGCCCGTAAAAGCCGTCCGAGGTTCGGCGACGTGCCGCTTTTTAAGCTTTTTCGGAGGATTTATGGGCGACCGACAAGCGTCGTGAGCGACTTTTATTTCACACAACAAAACTGGTGATACGGTACAAAGAGGGAACACAAGACGCTATGAAATATGTCGATTTTTATATATTCCATATTTTCCTTAAAGCCTTGCTATTTTCCCGTGAATATCTCCTAAGTTCAGTGCGAATTTTCTTAACAATTCAACAGCGTATCGTTTTATATTGTAGTTATATTATTTTAGGAGCTACACTAAAAAATGTGAAACAATGAAAGACCAAAAGTTACCTACATTTTTTACAAGTTTTGGAATTATTGCGAATTACTACTATATATCTTACCGTTTTCAACAAATATTTCTTATGTTTATATAGAATTTCCAATTCAATGATGTGTCGTCTTTTATTTAAGCTCTAATATTTTAGGAGATGCAACAAAAAATTAAGAGCAATGAAAAATTCAAAAGTTCAATTTTTCGCAATTCTTCAAATTCTTGCAAATTTATCCTAAACTTTGCTGTTTTTCAGCAAACATTAATTATGCTTGGTATATACATTAAAAATAAACAAATAAAATGTAAAACTTGACAAGTTCAATTCTTGTCATTCTTCAAATTCTTGCGAATTTCTCCTAAATCTTGCTTTTTTTAGCAAACATTGATTACATTGTAAATTCAACGCTTGTCATTACAATATTTTAGAAGCTACACAAAAAAATTTTAAGGTATAAAAAATCCAAACTTCCATTTTTCTTAATTTTTCAAATTCTCGAGAATTGCTTCTAAATATTGCCGATTTTCAACAAACGTTTGTTACGTTAAAATTTTCTTGCGCTAATTCAACGGTGTGTATCGTTGATTATCGTTGATTATTGTAACTCTAATATTTTAAGACCTACCTACTCTAAAAATGCGAAACTATGACAAATTGAAATGTTAAATTTGTCCAAATTTTTCAAATCCTTGAGAATTTCTCCTAAATGTTGACACTTTTTGCCAATTCAAATCAATTCAACGAAGTGTCGTCTTTTATTGAAGCTCTAATATTTTGGGAGCTATACACTAAAAATTGAGGAGCTATGAACAATTCAAAAGTTAAATTTCATGCAACTCTTCAAATTCTTGCAAATTTATCCAAAATTTTGCTGTTTTTCAGCAAATATTAATTATGTTTAATACGTTTTTTTGCTAATTCAAAGGTGTACAAGTTCAATTTTTGCCAGTCTTCAAATTCTTGTGAATTTCTCCTAAATCTTGCTTTTTTAGCAAACATTCGTTGCATTTATATAATATTTTCTTGCGAATTCAACGCTTATTATTGTAAGTGTAATATTTTAGGAGCTACACTAAAAAAATTGAATGTATAAAAAAGTCAACACTTGCGTTATTCTTGAAATTCTCGCGAATTCCTGCTAAATATTGCTGATTTTCAGCAAACGTTTGTTACGTTTATATAAAATGTTCTTGCTAATTAAACAGTATGTATCGTTGATTATTGTAGCTTCTAGTTCTAATATTTTGAGACCTACCTACTCTAAAAAATGTGAAACTATGACAAATCCAAAGGTTAAATAGTTCCTAATTTTTGAAATCTTGGGGAATTTCTCCTAAATGTTGATATTTTTAAGCAAATATTTATTTTCTTTATATATATATAACAATAAAAACTTTGAAGTTATGAAAAATTTAAAAGTTTAATTTTTCACAATCTCTTAGATTCTTGCGAATTTCTCCTAAAGTTTGGTATGCTTTTCAGCAAATATCATTTACGTTTATATAAATTTTCTCCTAAATTTTCCTTTTTTTTAGCAAACAATAATATATTATATAATATATTATATAATATATTACGAGCTACACTAAAAAATTAAGATATGAAAAATTCCAAACTTTCATCTTTCTCATTTCTTCAAATCCTTAAGAATTTCACCTAAATATTGCTGTTTTTCAGCAAACATTCCTTACGGTTATATAAAATTTTCTTGCAAATGTGATGGTGTGTCGCTTATTACTGTATTTCCAATATTTTAAAAACTACACTAAAAAATTTGACAAATTTAGAAGTTCTATTTTTCATATATTCTCCTAAATTTTGCTATTTTCAGCAGATATTCCTTATTTCATTTTTATAAAATATTCTTGCGAATTCAACTGTTATCGTTTATTATTGAAGATCAAACATTTAACGAGCTACTAAAAAATGTGACGGTATGAAAAATTCAAAAGTTAAATTTTGCGCATTTTTTTTCAAATTGTTGCGAACTTCTCTTGTACATACCTTTAATAATACCTAAGCTGCTCCGTCCACAATAATTCCCAAGCTATCGATACCTTCGTGGTTCATGTCCCCATTTTGTAAAATGAATCTCGCCGAAGAATTCTTGGAGAAATTTAGATATTTTCCGTGGGTTTTCGTGAAGCGGACAATAAAGTAAGATCGTTTCCTCCATGTTTGCTCCCCCATTAAATCGCGTTAACGCATTCGGTTGGTGGCTACTTAGTGTTGTTATCCGATTATGGCCGTGGATGCCCATATACCGGACCCTCTCGTTTAGTACCTACCGCGTCCGTCGGAAAATTAAGAGCTCAATGCCGGGAGTGACGTATTGGGCAAATCCCTGTAATGAAAACCAAAAACACGGCGACCGCGGTGTCGCAACTACTAAAAGCCGCGATCATTGTCCATTCTGTTTGACCACTTAGAGGCGGCGCGTTAACGCTCACCTATTAATTGATTTACATTCGTTCCGTAAACAGATGTATATCTCCCGAAAATGGTGGACGAATCCGTGAATTGATAACGGAGATAAACAAAACGCGATAGAAACTATTCGGAGATGAAGCCACGGCCACTAGACGATTTTATTCTGGCATCCAAAACAGTGGCGGCTCGTCTCCAGTAGAAAAATTGGAAAAACTGATTTAGTTCCGCCACTGCTATATTTTATATCTTACTTTCTTGTTCCTTATTCTAATTAAATTGCCGCAATGCCAGCCGCAATGCCTCGCGTGCTCTAAGTAAACAAAATGAAAAATATTGTGCGGGACCTTTTGAAAGATTACTTTTTAAGACTTTCATTGGGAGAAAAAGTTGAAAAAAAAAGTCTTGGGAGAGTTGCAACTCGCAATTTTACGCGACACTTTTATATATAAATATGTATGTACAACAAGAATAACTGAACATTTCACTTGGCAGAAACATTCTGTCATTTCACTTTGGCGCGATATTATCTTTGAGAAAGGAGGAAAATTTATTCTCCTAAAGCTCGGAAAACAAAGTTGTTGAAGTTAGTTTTTGAGTTAAACGTCCAAAATTTCGTTCATTTACTGTTAAGCTTTTATGAATTTTTCCTGGCAACTTGTCTTTTGATCAATTTGGTTAAGGTTCTGCCCAATTAAAATTTTTAAACTTGCAATTTTAGGTAATTGCCAATTGACAGTTATTACAAGTTTAATTTAACAATAATTTGCTGGCTAATAAATTTTTGAAAAAATATGAGTTCCTCATGAATATTTTGGTGTAAAACATTACCAGAAATAAAGAAAAATAATTACAAATTGGTACGTTTTTCTTTGGAACATCTCACTGCGTATAAGAATCCGGCCTTACTTTACCTTTAACAATTTTTTTGAACCCCCTGTAGAGCTGCGTTAATGCAAATTGGTACGTTTGGGTTTCGAACAACGCTGAATAAGAATCGGGTATTAATTTTTTTTTCTAAAAAAAATCTCCAATGTTACTTCTGGAAATTTCAGCACTAAAACACCGTCTCAGTGGCTCGTGAATTTAACGCACGAGGCACCTAAATTATGCATTTAATGCCATTTTTTAAACTCTATCCACCAAAAAAAAGTTTATGAAATCGAGCTATAAATAAAAAATTTTCGGGGGTGGTCAGTCCTTAAGTGGGACACACTGTATATGGAAAATTCGATTTTCTTATATTTTCCTTGCCAAGTTATTCGGGTCTACAAGGTGACCCAAAAGTATTTTTTTATTTATATCTCAACAATGGCGCTACTTAAAAATTTGAAATTTGTTATGTGTTATCTACTTACTGGAAGACGCCTTAGGGTAATTTATTCATTTACACAGTGCCCTAAAAAATGGTAAAAACTAACAACACCTATTAATTTTTTCGCTCAAACTTTTTTGAGGTTGTCTTTTTGGTCTTGCAGGTCCATCATTTCAGTTTTAATTTTGCAACAAAAGTGTACTTTTGTTTCATAACGATAAAATCAATCGTTTGCGTTGAAATTGGCAAAACGTGCCCCAAAACACCTGTTAACTTCAACACTCGAAACATAAAATTTTTACCTACCGCTTTCAAACTTTACACATCGACTGTAGCATTTAAACTGAGAAAAAAATTCCTATGAACATCGTACCAAAACTTATTAGCTTTTAAAATGGAAAGGATTGAATTTAACAAAATTTGAACACCCTATTTTTCAAGAAAACCAATGCTGTTTTGACCAATGTCCAATTGGTATTTTTTTCCTTATTTTGAATGTACCGTCGATCTGTAAACGTTATATGGACAACAACCACCGTTTATTTCTGTTAAGGAAAATATAATTTTCCATAATATGTTATCCCCAGGGGCCACTCGTAAATTTCCCTTCATTCTACTCAACATCGATGTACTTTTCAACCCTCTTCGAGGCTTGTATGCCGGTCTATTATACTGACTTTACAAAAATGTAACCCTGGATAAAACGTAAAGTATTACATATTTGCAATAGTTTATTTATCGCCACTTTATAAGAAAATTAAGGAAACGCATCGACTTTATGTAAATGCAACTACCCAGATGTGACTCCATTCGGAAAACCCGTTCCTACATAATATCAATTAATTGGAAAATAAATATATTCAGACTTAATTTTCTCGGTGTCCTGAACGCCTGCCGCGACTAAAAAGGCAGAAAGCTTTCAATGTACGCGTAAAACCTACTTTAGATAACGCTTTATTGTTTTCGTATTTCCATCGACACCTTCATACGGCTTTTATGCCATCGTCCGTTGCCAGTTTTGTACCGATTCGGTTTTATTTCCAGTTAAAACAAATTGAGGAGTGGGCGGGCACCTGCGGCTCCGCGTAATCTCTTTATCAGTACGAAATTCCCACATCTCTAATATATTCGGCGGCACGTCCCGGTTGTTTGCCTACAAATGACGAAGAACTTATTAGTTCATCATGGCTTTTACAGTTTCATTTGATTTATTACCTCATTCGGATTTTTAGATGGGCTCGTCCTTCTTTTCGTTTTTACTGCTACTCTCTCTGCTTCATTTAGCACTATTTGTCCTCTGTATATGTACGGGAAAAAATACGGAAAGAAAGAAAGGAGAAAGTATTACATCGGCGCATATTAAAATCCAAAACTAAATATTATTGTCGACGTACGTCAAGAAATAATAACGAACAACTTCCGAGGACATTAACGTCTTCATTACACAACGAAAACGAAGAAATAAAACCCTAAAACGCCCACCGTTACAGCTACACGCTGGTGGACACCCCGCTGCGTCCAAAAGTATAAATTCTCAGCTTGCTCGCGTATATAGTAGACTTCCTCAGCGCTGTTTTCTTTCTCCGAGAATTCAACACCACCACAGCTAACAGCAGTAAAGTAAATTTTATATGGAAGCACAATGGTCCAGTGGCATGATTCTCGCTTTGCGTGCGAGGGGTCCCGGGTTCAAATCCCGGTCGTGGCTACTTTTTTTTATTTTTTTTTAGTCGCATTTTCTATGACCCCTGAAAATTTAACGGACCGTCGCAACTTTCCACGGCGACAAAGTAATAATATGTTTAGGATCCTCGTGGTCGCATACCTTTCCAGTAGCGATATTTGGACATTCGGCGCTGAGCAAATATTGTCGGTCGCCATATACAGCGACAGTCGTCGATTTCGGTGCGGCTTTCTCATGTCCCGGCATCTCAAGTGCCGATTATGCCCAGCGCTGGTCAACAAATACACCGCGATAAATAAATAACTATATAAATAATAATTTGCCCGAGGGGATATTTTCGATATACTTCGGAAAGTTTATAACTGTACTCCGTAATAATCTCCACGTAGATGATCACGCATATGGATATTATGGACTGGTTCTGTCGTAGTGGACCACCCGTGGTCCCATTAGAAAATCGTATCGTAAATAAAAGCCTTATTTCGCCAATCTCACATATTATACAATGTGTCCCGGATAAGAATGAATAGCATGGGAATCTTGCAAACGGTGAAAGATAGAACAACGGTTAAATGGGGAAAAAGTTGCGCAATTTTGAGGTCAATAAAATGGTACAAACAGATTTCTAATATCTCTTTTCGTTTTTGAGTTATTTTGAAAAAAAGTGAAATTTTGCGTTTTCGATTTTATTTTTTCTGAAGTTGTTATCACAGATATGAAAAAAGAAAAACACTTTGTTATGGCAATTTTTAATGGGCTTTAAGATGGCTTTTTTAGAAGTGTTCTACAATATTTCGTTTTTGAGAAACAATTTTCAACTTTATTTTTTTTAAATACGGACCTGGATTTTTTGCATATTTTAAGAGCACTTTTCATTGCAAATACCATGATGTATGACACGAAATATTTTATAAAAGTTTTGAGGCAATTATAGTCAAAATTCCTTTTTTTATTCATTTTTCTGATGCGGCCTTGTATTTAATAATAAGATGTCTAAATATTAATCAGTATTGTTAACAATTTAACTTACAACTTATCTTTTAATCGGAGAACCAAAAAAAGGAAGGCAAAGGCTAATAACAGTCACATACGATATAATAAAAAATAAATAAAATTCCTCCACCTAGAAGGCTTTGAAACAACGAAACCAACCCCTTGTCATTTGTCATAACTCCCACTGTATCATTTAGTTAATAATTTGTATTATTAGAAATGGAGGGTGCTTTTTCAAATGACTACAAATTTAACATGTTAGCATGTTATATCTTGTGTCACAGAAATAGTGTAGAGGCAGAACGAACGTATTGTTGCAATTAATAAATGGCAAAAGTTATTGGTTTCATTGGCTTAAAGCTTTCTTCTCACAATTAGAAAAAACGAAGAATTTATTCCAAAACACAATGCGACACTGTTTGCTGTACAACAACAGAGGAAAGCACTAACCAGACAGGGCCGTATTTAAAAATGTAAGTTTTCGAAGTAAAAATAAACTGTACCGAAGTTAAATTTTTGACAATACTGATTAATATTTAGATTTCTTCTTATTAAATACAGGGCCGCAATAGAAAAAAATGAATGGAAAAAAAGAAATTTTCAGTATAAATGTCTCAAAACATTTTAAAAATATTTCGTGTCAAACATCATGGTATTTGCAATGAAAAGTGCTTTAAAAATCTGAAAAAAAATCCAAGTCCGTATTTAAAGAAATAAAGTTGAAGATGGTTTCTCAAAAACGAAATGTCATAGAAAATATCCAAAAACGCCATCTTAAAGCCCGTTAAAAAGTGCCGAAAGTGTTTTTCATTTTTTCCTGTCTGTGATAACAACTTCAGAAAAAAATAAAATCGAAACCGCAAAATTTTACTATAAGAAAATAAGATATTATAAATCTGTTTGTACCATTTTATTGACCTTAAAATTGCGCAACTTTTTCTCCATTCAACCGTTTTTCTATCTCTCACTGTTTGCAAGATTCCCATGCTGTTCATTCTTAACTGGGACACATTGTATAATGCTGATAATGAAACCCTCCATTTGTTATAACCTCGAATTTAGTTCTTCACGTTCGAAGGAGATATTTTCAAAGAAAAAATGCCATCATGGAGACTATAAGACACTGAGGGTATTAATCTGATCTATCGATAAACTCAACAGCGATACCTACTTGACGATGATCATGTAAAGTGTCCTACGGTGGTGACTTATGGGATTGCGTTGCGTAAAAGCAGTTCTAGCCACCTGTTTGGATTCACCGTGGGTCACACCGTGCCTCCAGCAACAGGTGATTTATTCGTGAATCGTAACATGTAGAGACCCGGTCCGAAATGTTAATGGCGTGAAAACCAGAAATTGGTTGCGAAAGAGTAATCATATTCCGATAAAAACTACAAAGTAAAAATTAGTTTTTGCGTGGACTCATTCAAGGGTGCTCTTGAAATGTCCCCGATATTATTGCTTTGGGAAAACAATGAGAGAGGCCCATAAATTTGTAGCAGTGCGCTGGTACCCTTTTGTTCTGTCACATCACGTCTTGGTCGTAATTTTTTACGTCTGGCAAATTGTCTGACATTTTTGCGTCTGCCACCAGTGCCACACGTGTTGGGCATTGCGATAAAAATGTTTCGGTCAAATTTATTTTCTTGTATGCTTAAGTCTAAAATGTGCGTTATTCGGAAGGACGACATAATATAGATAATAAAATACAACGATTTTTTACTTGTTACTGGCATGCCAATGACACATCTTTAAATTTTTATCAGAAATTTTTGTAAATACAAGGAATATTGCAGAAAAAAAATTAAGAAATAAACACCAAATTTTAAAAAATCGAAGAAGAAATTATAGTTTCATATTTTTAGTATAGCACTCCAAATATTGGAGCTACAATAAAAAGCGACACAAACCATTAAATTGTATTAAAAAAAATTTGAATGAATACTTGTATTGCATATTATAGCTTCATATTTTGTAATAGATTTTAAAGAAATTTTCCGATAAGCTAGAGACCCAATTTGATACTGGACATCTCAGAACTATATGAAGGACAAGGAAAACGAATAATGGTCTCTATTTTTTTATTGCTAGTCCCAAGGCAGAGTATCTCATAGGCGGTGGTATTTGGATGGGGTAATTATTTCATGGCCTGCTATGATTTTTAAAAATTGCTAATTTTCAAGAAACCCTATCAGGATTTTTTTACGACAAAATGTTATTAAGAAAACTGGTTCATAATGAAAAACTGAGTAGAACTGCAAAATTTCAAAAGTCTAAGCCTACTTTGATTTTTAGCTTTTTCGCCTTTTTCTCCCACTTTTTTCTTATAAATGTGTTCTTTCTGGAGTTTCCACGTCAAAATATTATTAAAGAAACTTTATCATCCTGAAAAAATAAAATTTTGACGTGAAAGGACACTTCTAAGAAAAAAGTGGGAGATAAATCTAAAAATCAAAGTAGGCCTAGCCTTTGGAAATTTTGCGAGTCCACAAACAGTAGGTAATTGTATTATTTATATTTTTTATTATTTGTTTTATTTTATTATACTTCTATTTTTTTTTAAATCGTGGTATAGCTATTGAAAATTTTTTTTATTTAAATTTCATTGTTTTTAATATATTATTATTGGAGTTACAATAAAAATAAATACACCGAGATTTTTTTTAAAGATAGGAAATGTTCGCAAAAAACTGGCTCGATTTCGAAGGAAATCAGATTTTTTAATTCTAAAATTGAAACTTCGTATTCACACTTTTTAGCGTACCTAGCTCCCAAATTATTATAACTACAATAAAAAATGACACACCGTTAAATTCACAAGAAAATCTTCGACGAGCAACTTTTTTCGGGAGTAGCATTTTTTGTTCCTCGAACTCTCTATACCAGGTAGAACTTGATGTATGTTTGCCCTTCCGAAAAACGCCCAATTATAATTTATAAACTATCCGAAACTGTGGGAAAAATCCATCGTCAGCAAACTCGACGGGGTCGGTGGTCCGTCGCCACACGTTCCTTATGGGCAGGGCTGCTAAACCGCTAATTTACGTGAGAAAACCCGACTGTACCCTGTACCCTTCACGTTTAACTCTAAATTTACCTCGTCTCGCCTCAGGTGACATTCAGCCATGGTGAGAGAAACGGCGAGTCTGCCCCGTCGTCCATCGTCTGAAAAAATGAATGGAAAACAGTTTTAATGTAGGTATATCTACGAGGAACACTCTCATAAGACTACTTTTAAAGCCCCTCATTAATTTACCACTTGATAGCAATAACAGTTTTCTTTTGGTTGTTTAGCGCCGCCATCTATTGACAAGTAGATGAACTTTAGACATTAGGAAATGTTTTATTTCGAACATAGATGGCTTTACTTGTTTTGAGGGAATAACTGACACCGATATATTAACATTGCCTCGAATGTCCTCCAATATATATTATCTATGCAGTTTTAGTATAGTTCTTGAGATATTTTGTAGGTGTGGCATTAAAGATATAATCGTCCAAGTATACGGGTTCTTAATCATCGGTTAGATATTGATCTGACTATATAAAGACTTTTTTTATTATGCCTATAAAAAGGCAAGTCGCTAGCGATAAAACCACGTACCTATATCTTCGTATTTTTTTAAAGAAAAATAAATGTACCTATTCGATTTTGTTTACGCGTGCCTTGTGTTTGTTTTGAGAGGGATGTATATAAACGTTTCAACAGCTAAAGCAATAACTACATATCAAATGTAGGTATATTTAGTTCTGCAATTTATAGAGGTATTTTCAATTTTCGCGCCTAGGATTTCTTGAATACCTACAGTACCTACTATTAGAGATTGTAAACCAATAAAAATACTGTGGTTTCTGTTTTTCTTTCTAATAAAAACAGGAAGATCCGGAAACGCTTTAAACAAAAAAAAAACTTAAGAGAAACTCTGAACGTTGCGTTCTTATTTCATATAGGTAGGTACCGACACACTTCCCACAATGCATGCAATTTTTCAGAAAAAGATCAGGAAAGTTGTTTATAAAGGAATTTAGCACAATCAATGTTAAAAGCTGTGTTAATACTGAGGGGTTAAAAATTAAGTCTTCTCCTTTGAGGTACAATCAAACACGTTTTTAATGTCCCGCTAAGTAGAATCTCAAACTGCGAATAATTTGTTTCCTGCATTTTCGAGAAATTCACCACAAAGGATCTTTTATGATCGCGAGAAATGTATCTGCATTCCGTAATAATATACTTGATAATTTTCTGAATGGGGGGCAACACAGTTTCTACGATCTATGCAGTTTTATTAGTACAACACTTAACATAAAATATTGTTCCAACAGTAAAACATTAAGTGCCTACATTTTTTGCAGAATAAAACGAGTCGTAGCATAGCAGCAAGTGTAGGTATATTTTTACTCGTGTTTATATAGAAATGTAAACATACAGACACCGGCGCCAACGACAAAATTGTCGCTTATATTAAAGCAAATTATTATTTATTAATTGCTATAACGGAAGGTATATACCGAGTAATCTTTAAGAAAACGCATATAAGGTATGGCTTGAGCAAAGAGGAGGTACCTAGCTCCCATGTACCTACAGTGTACAATTTGAACTTGCAAGACCGTCTGAACTCAGCAAACTACAAATATTCTCACATTCCTTATTGCCGGCAAACTGTTGACAAATAAGGAAGCGTGTTTTTTAATTGCCAAGTGGTGATCTGCTTTAAATTGATTTTCCTATCTCATATTCGTAATCGGATTAGAGTCAGTTATAACAAATTCAAACCTGTTGGCTATTTTAAGTCTCATTTTAATATTAATCATCGTGTTTTCTCTTGGGATTTAAGCGACAAAAGATGTCTAACAAGCCGACGATCCCAGACATTATGAAAATAAATAGGTAGGTCCTTAATTTTTTATGGTATTCAGACATGGGATGATCAGGAGTGACGTCTGTAGAGTATGGTTTAAAGAGATAACCTGATTCTATTCAAATAGTACGAAGAAACTTCGGAAATAGTATATTTCATTACGAGCTGGAAATAAAGATTTTTCCGTGCGCGCGTGACAAATTCCCGTGTTCGGCTGCGCCTCACACGGGAATTTGTCACGCGCGCACGAAGAAATCTATTTCTGGACGTGTAATGCACGATATTTTTTATTATACTTCTTTGAAAACGGAAACTTAAAACATTTTATCGGCATATTATAATAAATTTAATTGACAAAAAATAAACAATGTAGACAATATAGTGTTTGGTATGTATGATGCGTTTCCATGGTTACTCTCAAATTATTTCAAAGGTGCTTTGTTGTAAATTAGTTATTGTCAGATAAGGTGAATAAAACGTCAAAAATATTACAGAAATGTATCTAAATATTGAAACACTTACGAATTAAAATACAAAATAGGTACATGTTAAATATCAGGGAGCATATAGAGTTTCTTAAATTTAGTTTACTTTGCTGTATATTGTTATTTTAAAGCCATATATTCGGTATTTTTATTCAGCGCACGGAAAGTTTTTCCATGCGCTGTTTCCGTGCGCTAGCCCGAAAAACCGTATGTTTCATTATTTCTAAAACAGATGAAATTAAGGTGTTTTCAAAGAAGTATCATAAAAACAATATTTCTTCAATCTTTCATTTACTGCGCTCATCGAACGTTACACAAAAAGAACATAAGAATGTTTCTGACGCAGTCGAAAGTACCCTCTCGCCTCGAGTGCTCTCGAGTGGGAATTTTCAATTCCAACTCTTTGTACAGCTGTCACGAGTGATTTTTAATTATCTCAAACAGCCACAACGAAAAGTAGCGTCGAGCTTCCATTTTGTTGTGAAAATTATCAAAGGTATATTAATGGGCGCGTACCTAAATCATTCTAAGCGTCTCTTTACGTCTTACGTATTTGAATAATACGGCAGTACTTCATAAACATGTTTGCTTTTAATTGTGATATTGTTAGTCGTTTCCCTCCATCTGTTCTTATAAATCTTCCGCGGTAGTCTGGAGCTGTCGCGAGAGCAAAAATTTTTGATTTGTTCACAGAAAATGATAATTCGACGACTTCTAATAAAGAAATAATTCTCGCAGATCACAGTTATACATTCTCAAAGTTGCATACGCCCAGTTTATTACTACTATAACTAAATGCGAGCCTATTGTATATTATTACGTTTATAGTAGTCATAATTCAAGATTCCTGAATGGGCTTTGGAATAATCAACGAAAAAATCTATATGGCAAATATACCTACTTGACAATAACTGGTATCTATATAGAAAATTAAACATGACATTTATGTTTAAAATATATTAAGCTCGCTTATATAGATTTTATAGATTTGTAATGTTAACATTATTTTATTTTATTTTTCTGGTATTGCATGTGTTTTAAAGCAAGGGTATTAAATGAACACCCTGTACATTACATGTTCTCATATTCCCTTGTACCTATACCTCAAATGGCCGTAATTGAATTAGTAGGTATATCCCAGCTGTAATCGAGCGGTTTAATTGAAAATATTTGCATGAAACTATAATATCTAATCACAATTCAATTTTACGGTTTAACTCTTCTCGGGTTTTAGCCTATACCAGTATTAAATCGTAACCATTTATTTTCTCATTATGTCTATTTACCGCGTAGGAAAAACGCGGTTAACAGTAGCCGCCCTGTTATTTCGTGCAGTTGCTGTAATCGTACCCTCTAGCTGATTCTCCTTGTGGTCCTTTTATCGTTTGTATTATACGAGAAACTTGGAATTATGAAGCTAAAATTTAAAATAGAAACAGGAACGATATAGTGGAATATATGTCATCAGCCAATACAGATCGATATCTCTGGTTTGATATCAATCATTCTATGGCCATGCTGCTATACCTACCTACCACTATCGGTAAGGAAGAATTTATATAGTTGAAAGTTTATATTACAAAAATTAAGAGGGAAAGTGTTATTGTATAATCGTAGGTTCTGACTCTCAAAATAGAGAAGTTTCAAGTGTTTGTTTTATAAAATGTTTTTCGTTATTATAGTAGTTTCAAAACCGTATAGATGATGCAATTGCTTGCCAAATTCTTTTCTAAAATACCTAAGAAAGAAGCCTTTTGTTCTATTAATATTTTCATTTTCTATTTCTATATTATTCTCAAAATAGATATCAGGGTTTCTGTCGTCACCTATCGTTGATATCTCCACACATATTTGTTCTATTTTCGCACAACAGAAGCAGCATTGTTTTGAAATTTTTGGGGATTTATTTTTCTTTAAAACTTTAATATATCATCCCCAAAAAAATATCCCCATGTATTTTTAGTGAAATTATTTTACAATCTTAGTTCTTTTTGTCACATACATTTAAAATATCTCATTAATATAGAAAATGGCAAAGAACATCGTTTTATCGTTTTAAAATAGCTAATGCTTAAATATGCCATATTTTTTTAAGTATGATTTTTTTGATAGATACGATGTGTTGAAAAATGCTATTAGCATTTTTTTTTTATAAAAAATCTGGCATCGTAGTTTTAATCAACACTCCCTGAAACCCAAATATTCCAAGTTTTATGAATTTAGCTCACCAACTATCATTTCTACAGGGTGTTTCTTAATAACATGCAAATACTTAAGAGGGTTATTCTTGGGTCCATTTTGAGAAAAAAAAAACTTCATATGAACATAGGTCCTAAAAGCCTTAACTTTCTTTTGAACTACAGTAGGAGGCTAAAATCTTAAGACATTTTTTTTTATTATAATATTTTTGTAAAACTTGGTACACACCTCCTATGTATCAAGATGCATTTTCTGATGTACAAACAATTTTATTACTTTTACCACTGGCGCCTGTCAATTACACCTTTTGCTACATCTCTAACACACTGTATGTATATACCTATCATTATGACAATTTTTTAAATACGTATAGGTATATTTAAACCTGTCTAAAAGTAAAATAATCAAATATTTTTTTAATTAAAACTAGATTTGAAGAATAAAAATATTTAAAAGAATACAATTTTTATTTAAAATCCAAAAGCATATTTTTCACATATTATTTCTCTGTATTTAAAGAATAGTGATTCTATTGGTAGCACTTTTTTTAAATATTCGAATAAGTAGGTAGTTACTTACAAATTTGTAGCAAATAAAAGAGGTAGGCGATGTAGGTATATCCAAAAAAAGTTTTCTATAAAAAAAACGTAAAACATGAAAAACTTCACGACTTTCTTAGTACCGCCCAGCTTGTCTCGCGTACTGTTGAGTACTGAAGTAGTGGAACCATTTCTAAGAAGATAAACGACTCTATGACCGGCTGGGAATGACGAATTGAATTGTCCCCACACTGAAAGGACAAATTTTCATTGTTTTCTCGCAAATTTGTGAAACGATCTATAACAGGTAGTCGTAGAGAATGATATCTTGAAAACTATATATAGATTTTACATTATTTCGAGATTTCAGACGGAGTTAAACGTTTTCTTACAGGGGAGTATAGTTTTTGTTGTGACACTCTGTATGATCACGGATTAAGGGATCATGTGGGCCATTTGTGCCCTCTTTTGTATAAATATTTGGGATTTTAGTGGCGCCTATAGATAACATAGGTGAGTAGTGTTCAAGATGTTTTCAAGAAGGCATATTTATATAGGAACTAAAGAATAAATTTTTAGAATTTCCATAGTGGAAATGCCCATAATGTACAGGACAGGTACTTCAAAGAAACAGGTAATAAATAATAATTTAACTGTCGAAAAGGTGCTCTCGAGGGGATTAGGTGTATACCTCGAGAAATATTACCTGTTAGAAAAACATTCTTTTATTGACTGCTAAAAACGTTACTATTTGGGAAATCAATGACAAATTTTTATTTTTACGACCTTACCTAACAAATGTTTGCATTGTTTGCGGTCTTTTTTTATATTCGCAAACTACATAAGTTCCATATAAGGGTATGCAGAGAATTAATTAATGGTTGGAAACCGGTAGTTATATTTATAGAGAATTTATCATGTAGATTGAGCTAATATTTCTCGCTAAAGCCCCGTAAATCAATGATAATGCACCCGCCATAGAGTATAATAGAAAACGGGCGATTTGTGACTGTTATTCATTGCCTTTATTAGAGGGGTATCTACAAAATTTATGTACGGGATGTTCGTTCTATTTTGGACAGATAAATATCTCAACTTTTTTCGTGCCATTGTTGTTTCTGGTCGGATACATTTTCATGCAATTTTGTAGCGAATAATAGAAATATAGTTACCTTTTTATGTTCTTTACATTGATTTTTGTGTACCTGCTTCTGTTGTAGGTATAGACGAAAAAAATAAAAAATGACTGAACAACAGTATAAAAATCATAACCAAATATCTTTCGTTTTCTGTGGCAATTTATAAAGTGATCATTTCCCACGACAGGCCCAAACGTACAATCATCAAGTTATTGCGCGGAAACCGATAATCAAAAAGCAAAAACCCGAGATCCATTCGACTTATTGATGAGCGGCAATTACCACCGTTTTAGCTCTTATTTATTACCACTCGCGATCGCATGATGCCACTTCGTATATAACCGCCTTTTAAAAGTGCCTACTCTGCTTCCTTTTATATTCGCTATGAGGTTGTCAATGAAGAGATTAAATTTTAAATAATTGTCGAATTTGAAACTATCTTTGAACGGATCACCAAGGTTCAGTCAGTCTCTTCCGCGGTGATTTCTAATTCCAAATTGTTTTTCAGTTTGTGTTCATTTAAAAGTAATTAGCATTATGTTTTTGACTTTTTTTTAAATAGAGCATAGAAAAGATCTATATCTTGACATATTAATTAGACAATTATTATGAAAAAAAAACTAATATTGATATAATTCCGAGAATAATTCGCTCACCTTTTAGAAATTCCGTAATTATTTCTAATGGTGTAATCCACCAGATATTTTCTTGAAATTTTGGCTGCCTCCCCTATTTTCGAGGTCCCTGAACAAGAATCTGGCCTTGTTTTTCCCGGTCGGACGTAGTTTTGGAGAAAATTAATTTTCAAATTTCCTCGAATTTCACGACGATATTTGTGGTTGTAATCGGGATGAATTTTAACTGTACGCAGCTCAAACTAATCACCATACTATTTGCAACTTGTGCTACATCGAATCTTCGCGAAAACCCGCGGAAAAAACGAAATTTTGAAAGATTTTTGCCGTGTTTAAGTACGCTATTTTCGCCCATGCCCGACATTCGGCGCGCGTCGACGTATTCTCTCTACTCTACTTTATATTACTCTCTACTCTATACTTAAGCATATTATGGAGACGGTTTCACATAGCACTCGACTGCGATCGCAGTGACTGTTTCCACTGCCAGGCGAATATCGATGTGATCGGAGTACACTGTTATCGCAGATACTGTTATAACTAGAAATATTTTTAATTTTCAAATAATGAAAAAATGTATTTAAAGTCACCTCAATATATTTTTCGTATGGGAGATATGTAAAATTTTGGAAATCTCCGTCTACTGTTAATATAATTCAGTCAAAACGTGGTCTGCTTAATAAAGGCGTTTTCACCCAATACCTTTTTCCTTATATTTACGTCTAATATTTAACATTAACTTTTTTTCAAAAGGCACATGATAGCATACACTTTTCTTTTATTCGGCGCCATTTTGTAACTAATACTGTCAACCCACTTTTGCAAGTATTGTGAAACACCACAAATATAACAGTTCTGCTATAATAAGCCTCCCCCACCAACAGTTGATCTGTGATTGCAGTTGACTGCTATGTGAAACTGCCGCAGATTATGAATGGTCGGCCGTCGACGATTTCGTCATCTACTTGTCTCTTTTCGGCTTCAGAGCGGGCGCTTATGCTGTTGTCTCTGTCTGACTTCAATGCATTTATTCTTGTGGACTGCCATAATAACCAGTGAGGTCAATTTAAAATACGGCCAGGCGAGAGCGGATAGGAATGAATTATTATTAGACATTAGTAATCTTGACTCCATTAGTAATAATTGGGGAGTTTTTGCATGAAAATGTAATTGCATTTTTAAATATTGTTTATTATTAAATATTGAAAAAAATTAGGTGGGTCATTGACCAAATGACCTTATGGAGAAGCCGCGTCTAGTAATTAGAACGATATTGAATTGATTAGAATACCAGCGAAAAAAAAATTGGAATGAAATTTACGATGATTTCAATGCAATAAATAAATGACAACTCTTAATTCAATTGAATACATATTTAAACGATTGCATCAGAGATTATTACGATCTATCTACTTAGTACTTAAACAAATGATCTCGCACACGCGCTATAGTAGCTAAGCTTCACAACAAAATACGCGGCGGGCATAATAATGCCCACTTTAATTATACGCGACAATGCCATTGGCTGTAAAGCACGCCATTTTACAAATCCTACCAGTAAGAAAGGTCAGTGATAATTAACCGACGCATTAATAATATGCCATTCGCGTTTTGTTGTAAGCGAACATTATTAGCATACGATATTTATGATATTTTTATTTGGTGTAAATAGTTACTAGCTGCAATGTAAATGAGCATTACAGAGACTCCTGCATTCCTTGTATAATTTAATATGAAAAACCAAGTAAGTTATGATATGGTAGTTAATCAACTTTATTTTTATAGTGTGGGTTCTGTATTTTGTTGTTAATAATTATTATTGTTCTTAATGGAGCGAGGATATTTCAACAAATCTACAAAAATAGGTATGTATATTTTCATATTAGGTAGGTACTTTACATAAGCCCCAAGAGAAACGTTTTTTGTGTTTCTCGATAGGATATCAGTGAATAAACCGCTCCTTTTAAAAATTAAACGCGTCATTTGATTCGCCTCAGATTTTATAGCTGGCTACCATTACCGCTCCCAGACAGAAGTATCAAACTTTTTATGGGCGTCTGATGCAGTTCGCCGCGTCAAAAAAAATGTAATTTATCATTTTAACTACTCGGCAGTTTAATTATGTTATTTATCGATGAAGATATTACGAATTACTTTATGATATATGGGCGCACTTAAGTGGTTGAATTGTGCCACCCAGAGAGTGCTGACGCGACCAAAGTGAAGCTGGCCACATTTGGGTAACGTCAAAACACTAGGTATATGCATACAGGGTGGTAAAGTTTTAAAAAATATGTGGACTTTATTGAATATTTGCCAAACTAGTTGAGATATTTAAGTCAAATTTGGTAGACGTTATAAAGGCATATCAAATATCTTGAACAACCAGTGACGTAGAAGTGAAAAATTAATACAATCATTATTATTACTATAGCTTGTATAGTAATAAAACGTATTTTTTATGTAGATTTTAATTGTAAAAAAATTTCCTCTTGGACATTTTTCGTATGTGTCATGGTTTCATGGCAAATTTGATTTGTTTGTATTATTTCAGGGCATTTCTGAAAAATTAACTAAAAAATTTGTTAAAACTCAAAGTAGAAAAAATGTGTTTCTTACTTCAAATAAAGTAACTTTTCCCAATAAACATACCTTTTTAAGGCTATACTGTGAATTCACATTTTTTTTTACGAAATTCCTTAAAAAGAAGTGTGAAAAGTTGAAATTCACATTGAAATTCACACTTTTTTACTTTTTAAAAAGAATTGTGAAAAATTGAAATTCGCACTTTTTTACGAAATTTCGTAAAAAAAACGCGAAAAGTTGAAATTCACAGACTTTTACGAAATTTCGTAGAAAGTTTATAAATTCGCCAATGGCCGCTACATTCTTTATTCATTGTCAAAGTTGAAATTCACAAACTTTTTACGAAGTTTCGTAAAAGAGTATGAAAAGTTGAAAATCAATTTTTTTATGAAATTTCGTAAAAAAAGTGTAAATTCACAAACTTTTTACGAAATTTCGTACAAAAGAGTAAATTATAAAAAAAGTTGTATGTGGTCCTTGTAGGCTTTTGTAACTTTGAGTCTTACCTGCATGTCGAGCAAATTATTTTTGTAAATTTTTCAGCAATATCCCGAAATAAAATAAAAAAAATCAAATTTGCCATGAAACCATTATACATATACAAAAAATTGCCAAGAGGATATTATTGTTAACAATTAAAATCTACATAAAAAATTTATACATTTTATTGCTATTCAAGGTGACTAATTTTTTTTTAAAAACAATAATTCTTGTACAAATTACCCACTTCCACGCCACTGGTTGTTCAAGGTATTTGTAATTATCAGATTTTGCCGTTATGATATTATGTACCAAATTTGACTTAAATTATCTCAACTAGTTTGGTACATATTTCATAAATTCCACATATTTTTTAAAACTTTAACACCCTGTAAGTTTTTTATGTATACATACATATATAGGGTGTTCCTAAATATCATGTACATACGGAAGGGGGTAATTCTTTGGCCCATTTTAAGAAAAAAACATAATATGAACGTATGTCGTAAACGTCCTAACTTTTGAAGTTCATTTTTTTAAATTGAATTTTGGCTTCATCTCCCGAAATAATCAAGCTGCTGAACTGAAATTTGGCACTGCTATGTTTTTGGGGATGGAGAATAAGCTGAAAATGTCAATTTCAGCGTATCTCACAGAGGGCGCCACTTGCGCTGTTTTTTGATCACGCTTTTACGCGTAACTTTTTTGAATTCACCTTTTTGGTCCTGCAGGTCCATCATTTTAGTGCATCTTTTCATTCTGCAAGAAAAAGGTACTCTTGTTTCATAACGATTAAATCAACCGTTTGCTTTGAAATTGCCAAAATGTTCTCCAAAACACCTTTAATATTCGAAACATAAAATTTTCACCTACCTTCAAGTGTTACAGATCAACTGTACCATTTAAACTGAGAAAAAAATCCCTATGAATAATGTACCAAAAATTATTCGCTTTCAAAATGGAAAGGATTGAATTTGACAAAATTTTGACACTCTATTTCAAGAAAACCAATGGTGTTTTGACCAATGCCCATTTGGCATTTTTTTGATCATTTTGAATGTACAGTTGATCTGTAACATTTGAAAGCAGTAGGTGAAAATTGTATTGCCCTGTATCTCAAAAGTTAGGACGTTTACGACATACGTTCATATGAAGTTTTTTCTTAAAATGGGCCAAAGAATTACCCCCTTCCGTATGTACATGATATTTAGGAACACCCTGTATGTACTACTTGTTTTTCTTAAGGTGAATAATATTTTCGACTATTATGAAACTTACAGAAATAAACGTAGTGCATATTGACATGTTAAATATCCCGTTCAAAAAACTAGTAATTTGTTTGACGTTTTTTGCAGAATTGGGCTAATATGACAGCACATAATATTACAAGGCCAAAAACGTACCTACCTATTTCCGATGGGAATCTCACACACCACACACATACGTCCACCTCTCGGTGGTTCATCGAGCGCAGTTTCCACAAGACGAAGAATAATTGCTTTCTATGTTTATTTAGTCTCCAGAGATGTTAAACACACTCTCGGGTTCGTCGAAAATTGATGGCCTCGTTCGAGAGACGGGTAGGAGGGTATTTATTGTTTCATCGAATTTTGACAGTGCGCACCGAGGATGGGAGTCAATTAACGTTTAGTACTTTTTAAACGGCCATAAAGGACATTAATAACGGAATAGTACAAAGTTTGAAAAACTCTGCGGCGCCTTGTAGCCTCAAATACTTGTCTAGATTTATGACCGTCTTTTAAAATAAACTTCTAATCATTTCGTACGGCTTTTCTTTATTCCCGCCTCGAGATTTATGTCGGCTTCAAAAAAAATTAATGGCGACATTAATACGTCTTAAAAGACCGTCGTAATTAAGCATGCGATTAAGGAAAGCATTCCGGCATCCCCGCACTTTTTCTCGTCGTAATTAGTGAAAGAACAGTGTGCAGCCTTACATGGCCGAAGCTCCCAATCCGTCTCCTAATCGGGCCGGTTTTTTATTAAATAAAACACGAGAAAAATGTCAACAGGTTATCAATATCGGCGGGACTGAATCTGGTTCCAGTATTACAAGGATTATGCAAATCGCGGGCTCTGCGAGCTACCTTTTGAGCGGTGCAAAATTGTTCGGTCTAGCGTAAGGATTCTGCACCCGGAATGTTTCGTCTAAAACACCGGGGAATTTGTTTTTCGAAAGCGATAAACTTGCACGCGGCGTGGCGTGCGTCTAGACAAAAGAAAACAAACCGATAATCGTAAAATTTTAGCGCCACCGCGATCGTAAGGTGTACGTACATACGACCGGTCCGTGCTTTGCGTATATCATTTTATTGTGAATACAACAAAAGATCCTGCGACAAAACAATATTTAGTACTAGAGTGCACTGAACCAATCAATGGGACATACTAAGGCAATGGACCTTAGTTATCGGTATTTTTCCTCAGAAACATACAAGTTTTACCTACAAGCTTTTATTGTTACTGTGGGTCGAATCTTGCAAGCTGAATTAGAACCACTTCCTGACATCCGATTGAGCTGAAATTTTGCTTACACCTTTAGTTCCGCTGACAATTCAATATGCAATACTCAATGTTGTAATACTTTCAAAATGGCCGCCGCTCCAAGATGGCGGATTACCTATTTGATATCCAATATGGGTATCAAATGAAAGGGCTCGAAGGGTAGAAAACAATAAGGTGAATGACTTCATACGAAATCCAATATGGCGGCCTCCCCAACATGGCGGACTAAATTTCTTTACCACCCTCCTGACATGGGAATCAAATGGGTAAGTACTAAAAAGCCCAAAATAAAATTGAAAATAAAAAAAAAACCTTTTTAAAAACAAGCTTTTATTTAAGCCATGTAGCAAAACGAATAAAATAAGTTTAGGTTTTCGTTAAGATAATTCAATTCCAAATTGCGACAAGTTATTGCAAATTGAAAAGCTTATCGCGCGAATTGTAAAGAAAAAAATGCATAGGTACTTAGGCAAATATGTACTTGCTTATCAACCAATTCCTGTCCAATAAAATTAATTGGTTTGGTACCTACCTTCATCAACATTTCGCGCGAAAAGCTTTTCAATTTGCAAAAACTTGTCGCAATTTCGAATTGAATTATCTTGACGAAAACTTAAACTTATTTTATTCGTAATTCGTAAATAAAAGCTTGTTTTTAAAAATGGAACTTCACAGTTAAGAATTTATTTTTTTATCAAACAAGCAACGATGTCCTCCATGTTGAAATCAAAATGATTACAAGTTTGTGCAATTATTTTTTCAAAATATGAAAAAGTCACATAAAATTAACCCCTCAAAGATTTTGCTTGTAGCACGTTTTCTTGAATTGTTCGAACTTTGTTAATAAACATTTTTGAAAATGAGGAAGAAATAATACAAAATTTTAGTGGTAAATTTGATATACTTAGTTCATTCCCCACTTTCCAATGTTTTACCTCACATAGAGGTAAACTGGTTTGTTGGATCCCATCTTGTCCTTCTCATTTTGCCTTTGGGTTCCCAGTTTTCCAGCGAATATCCGTCACTCCCTATGAGTACCACCACCCATTCGTGGGTGCCACTCGGTCCCCACACTCTATGGGTGGCCCCGGCCGATACGTCCAATAAATTCATTAATGCGTGCCCATATAGCGCTCCCACGTCTCCTACGAACTCATAGGCGGTGTACGGTCCTAAATTTAGCCGCGCTAAAACTTAATCCGCGACAAGATTTGTCAGGCGGCGCCGCCGGAAAAACGAAAAAACGATCGGCGACCACTGTCGGTGTCTCTGGTCGACTTCCAGGAATAGACGGGCGCCCTTTCGGCTCTTGTGGGTGGCGGGGAACCCCGCGGAGAAGCCGACAATGCCTATACAAAGACCAGTTTTCGGAAAATGGTGCGGACATGTCGAAAGATCATAAATAAATGGTAGGTATTTGTGTGTAAATGACCGGAAGCCACATGTTATCGTGTTATATTTTTTCTGAATTGGTGGAAAGTATTGCTACGGGGTAATCTTCAGCCTAAAAACGATTTTTTCTCAAATTAAAATTGAAAAACAAAACCTTTTTAAAAACAAGCTTTTATTTAAGTCATGTACTAAAACGAATAAAATAAGTTTAGGTGTTCGTTAAGATAATTCAATTCCAAATTGCGACAAGTTTTTGCAAATTTAAAACCTTGGCGCGCGAAATGTTGATGGAAGTAGGTACCAATTAATTTTATTGGACAGTGATTATGGTTGATAAGCAAGCACCTATTTGCCAAAGTATGCATTTTTTCTTTACAATTCGCGCGACAAGCTTTTCAATTAGCAAAAACTTGTCGCAATTTGGAATTGAGTTATCATAACGAAAACCTAAACAAGCTTTTATTTAACAAGCTTTTATTTAAGCCATGTACTAAAACGAATAAAATAAGTTTAGGTGTTCGTTAAGATAATTCAATTCCAAATTTCGTCAAGTTTTTGCAAATTGAAAAGCTTGTCGCGTTGATGTTGATGAAAGTAGGTACCTACCAATTAATTTTATTTGCCAAAGTATGCATTTTTTACCTAAACGTATTTATTCCTATTAGTACATGGCTTGTTTTTACAATTTTTTTTATTTTCAATTTTATTTTGTGCTTTTTAGTACCTATTTGATTTATATGTCAGGAGGGTGTAAAGAAATTTAGTCCGCCATTTTGGAGCGGCGGCCATATTGAATTTAGTGTGATGTCACTAACTTTATCGTTTTCTACTCTTCGAGCCCTTTTATTTGATGGTTGACAAAAAATACATCATCCGCCATCTTGGAGCGGCGGCCATTTTGAAAGTATTACAATATTGAGTATTGCATATTGTACTGGAACTAAAGGTGTATGCAAAATTTCAGCTCAATCTGATGTCAGGAAGTGGTTCTAATTCAACTTGCAAGATTCGACCCACACATATATACATACTAACAGGTGAAGTTAAATAAACGCTTGTAAAAAGCTTGTAATAAAACAAATACTTTTACTTTAATTCATTTGATTCTTTAAATTTTTTACAGGTGGCCTCCTAAGTGTCTCGACTTTTCGCCACTAGACAATTTCTTATAAGGGAAATTAAGTCTAAGGGTGAGTTTTTTTTATGATAGTATAAGGATCTCGGAAACTAGCGGAGAACTTTCTTTTTTTTCTTCTAAATATCTAGTAAGTCATGGCTTACTAGATATTTAGTAAAAACTAAATTTTGGTGATTTATTCTAATTCATCTAGCTTCGTTGTTTTCTAATATTAAGTAAAAAGTGTAAATACCAAAGTTGGAGGGAATTGAATGCCCAATCTGGTTATCATATGTCCTAATTTCCGTAACACCCGCCATTTTTGAGATATCTATGACACAAACTCGTGTTTTTATTAAATGGATACCATAATTATTTCCGTTATTTTTCTGAATAACCATATAGAGTATTATATCGTTATAAAGCTCTAAACATTTTTTGAGACAGTGGCCAACTATGGTTTCCATTTAAGAAAGCAAAAGTTTGTGTCATATCTCGAAATTGACAGCTGTCACAAAAAGTAGGTCACCATAAATGTATTGTGGACACAAACCCCCCCAACTTTGCTATTTACACGTTTTATCTATAATCAGAAATAACGAAGCTAAACGGATTAGAATAAATCGGCAAAATTTCGTTTTTCAAAGTACCTATCTAGTAAACCATGACTTTTTCAAAAATTCACAAGGCGCCTTAAATTGGGCCCACAAAACTACAATTCATTCCCCATTTAACCTTCCTTCTATCTTCGATAGTTTCCGAGCTCCTCGTACTGATCATCAAAAAAACTCACCCTGTATAAAACACCTTCAAGGTATCGGTAAAAAAAACATTCAAGTTACTTAGAAAGAAATATCTAAAAAAGGTATAATTCTAAAAATTCAATGCTTGCGTATCGTATTAAAATTTCACGTTTCGTTTTTATTTTTCTAATAAACCCTTATTAATGATGTGATTAAAATCCGGAATAATTTTTCTTGAAAACCAATAAAATGATTTGACATTTGTAATTTAAACATGATTAGGATAGTTCTCCTAAAAGGAATAATCTAAATAATATGATATCTTATTTAAAGTGATGAATAAAGATTGTGAACCAATTTGGCGGCTAAGCGATCTCCATTACGATCTTATTTACTCCTATTTAAATGTGTCTATGCCGCCGCGCGCATAAAAATAGATTTTATCGTCTTCGAAATATTCACCAGAGGACCTATAAAAGTGCCGCGAGCCACATAAATTTAGAAAGACGCACGAATAATTCCTCCGCTTTTTTGGCATACTCCGGACCGTTCGGCCGTCCCGCATTTCTTGTGGGAAAACGCGCCATTTTTCGCGTATAAATACATCACCGTTGGCAGTGGGCACGCGGAAAGCCTCTCTGACGACCGCCTTTCTATTATTGTATTCGAAAAAGGGACAACAGACGAACATTTTTGAGAGAGACGGACGGGTCAGAGTCTGGGATGATTTATCGACCTTTAAATTGGCAAATTAAATAATCCGAAACGTCGTTAGTTTGTCGTTTTCTAGCCACCACATCAATCACTGCAATTAGGCTGGCGTCAGTCTAAAGACAGTTTTTCTTTGCGGTTCTTTCTCTTGCTGGCATTGGGACGAAACACAGAATCGAATTATCGACAGCGACGCGAGATGATTTAGCCATTTGACAAATATCTCGGAGATAACACAAAGTAGAATCTATTATATTATCCAACTTTTCGAATAAATTTAGCCATTTATTTCTCATTGATGATGTAGCGGTCGTAACAGCATTTTACGACGTCTTCTTTAATATGGCGCCGAAGACAGCGACTACAATAAAATAGACAGGTTTATTGGCATTTTAGTCTCCAATTCCGTTACTAGAATAAAAGACGAATTCAAATTTGGTTAATTTATGTGCCACAACGAAGACTTTTTGCGTAACCAAATGCCTAGAAAATGTTTTCTATTACCTCTTTCAAGAATAACTAGTATGTGGGTAGGTACTTTTCTCCCTGATAAGAAGTTAGTACCAATAGAGATTAAAATCCACTTTAGCCCGCTTGGTATTATACCTTATTTTTTTGCACTTCAGGGTCTAAAACTAATGTACAAACTCTTCAACATTACAAATTTATATGAAATTATGTGACAAATTTTTTTTTGTGTAAAAAAGTGGTTTTCTCACTGCTGTCATAGAAACTATGTTACTTTCATATATTTATACAGTGTGTCCACGGATGGACTTCACTATTACAAACAGGATGTCTGTTTGTTCTTAAAATAAGATAGGTATAGAAAAAGTTAAGGTTTACTTATACTGGGCGACCCAGAAAATTGAAGAAACGTTAATTCGCATAAAAGTGTGAACTGCCTCTATTTGTAGAGATATTGAAAAAAGTTATAAAGAAAATTTGTTCATCGTGGTAAGCTAATTGTGCGTACAAAATTTGAAAGCGTTGGGCCTTCTTTTATTTTTTATTTTTTTCTTGTTTTTCTTCGATTAAATAATTTTTGGTCGGTAGTTCGACAAAACTGTTTAAATAAAAGTTACTCAGAGTAGGAAACTAATGTATGAGAAAAAAAAAAAAAATTTTGACCATCCTGGGCGTACTTTCAGTTTCATTCAATATTTTCTAAAATACAAGGTATAGGCCTAGAATTGTTAAATTTTGTCATCATGTGTAGTTTCCATTCTGAAAAAGTTTTATTAATACAGTTTTGTGGTACTATTTACGAAACAACATATATTTGAAAAAAAAAAGGATAATAAAACAAAAAATCAAAGTAGGCCTAACGCTTTAAAAATTTGTACACGTAAGTAACTTAGCACGCTGAACAAATTTTATCTATAACTTTTGTCACTATCTCTACAAATAGAGGTAAGTATCTAGTTTACTCTTATGATAATTAAGGTTTGTTAAATTTTCTGGTCACCCAGTATAAGTAATGTTAACTTCTCCATGCCTATCTTATCTTAATAAGAATAAGACTCAATGTACAGCACGTGCGTGGTGATTGAACATTTTGACCCATAAAATGGCTTTTTTCGATCTATATGTATAGCGAGTAACACGCACAATGTTAAACTTTTGGTCAATACAAATTTTAATCTAAGTAATTACTCACATTTTGAGACAAAAATTACTTAAAACTATTTATCACAATGGCCGTCATTAGCATTTGCGCAAAAAGCCTAATATTTTTAAATAATTTTTGTCTCAAAACGTGTGAAGTTACTTAGATTAAAATTTGTATTGACCAAAAGTTTAAAATTATGCGTGTTACTCGCTACAGATTGAAAGAAGCCATTTTATGGGTCAAAATGTTGAATCACCACATACGTACTGTACAGAGTGTCCCATTTTGGGTGTTTTTGGGTGTTTTTCTCAAAAATCTCGGTTATTATTAAAGCTAGAGGGTTGCGGTTTTCAGGTCACTGTACTACTTTTTTGAGAGGAATTTGGTGGACCAATCAGATTTTAGATAAGTTTTATAGTTTCCGCGCATTGGCGCAGGACTGGAAATTTTCGATTTTTTGGAAACCTCTCTCCTGGCTACAACTTATACTATATATCGACAAATTTAATCAACTATTTTTATAGATTTTTTGGCGTAGAATCGAATGGAACAATTAGTTTTTTGGTAGCGTTAATAGTTTTTGAGATATGAACTATGGTTTCCATTTAAAAAAATATAACTTTGGTTCATATCTCAAAAACTATTAACGCTACCAAAAAACTAATATTCCATTCGATTCTACGCCAAAAAATCTATAAAAATAGTTGATTAAATTTGTCGATATATGTAAGTTGTAGCCTGGAGAGAGGTTTCCAAAAACCTGCGCCAATGCGCGGAAACTATAAAACTTATCTAAAATCTGATTGGTCCACCAAATTCCTCTCAAAAAAGTAGTACAGTGACGTGAAAACCGCAACCCTCTAGCTTTAATAATAACCGAGATTTTTGAGAAAAACACCCAAAAACACCCAAAATGGGACACCCTGTACATTGAGCCTTGCAGACATTTTTAACAGGAATTATTTTTTGTCGAAAAATTGAAAATATTTTTTTTACAAGTATAGTTAAGTCTAGATGTAAAAAAATCATATAAAATAGTGCGTGTTAGGCATCAAACTTTCCTCCCTAGCAATACAAATAGGTAGCTAGTGAAACATTATCGAAACTCAATCTGCCATAATGGGCATATTCTCACGTAAACCTTTCAAATTGTCTTTCATATATCACTCTAATTTTATAAGCAATAAAATTAGGGATAAAAATAAAAAAGGTAACGTTTTAATAGTTCCCACTAATTCTTAATAGCCATATCCCCATTAGAAATTAGTTTTTATGTCGCATTTCTCAAACAACGATAGGCAAATGAAGGGCCATAAAAGTGGATTAGCATAGTATCTTCTCGTAATTTGGCTCGCATGTGTTTTGGATTAAGTCCTAAATGTCTCTAATCTTCCACATTTCCGTGAGAACAGAAGCTTGGGTAATATTATTTATTATTAACACAGGCCGGGGCTTGGTGGGTGTCAAAATATTTACGGCCTTAGGGTGTCTAATAAATACGAACTAACGACAACTCGGATTAGAAATAGTAAGACGGAATGTTTTCGGTTCGTATGATGAGTTGCTTTCGTTTTTATTGCGCTTTTATTCAAATACCTACATGTTTGGCCAAAGATGCTGGTAAGTATAGAATGCCGAAATGCCTAAACCTAAGCAACATTTGCACATTTTTGTCGGAACATCAAAGTTGCCGCGTTAAAAAAAATTGCCCGCTGTCAAGTATTGAAATTTTCCTCTCGGACATATTTGAGATGTTTTCGTTAACTTTACGACGCTATGCAAATGGAGAGGCATTAAGTAAGCCCAGAGTATGGTCGGCGGCGAGATCGGGAGATAACAGGAAAAAAACCTTGTCGAATTTAAGAAGACCACAAGCGTTTGTTTAACCTTCTTCACGAAACAAGAGATTTATATCGTGTTAATGAGCCTGATTACGTCAGGTAACTTACTGGGGAACGGTTTCGAAATTGGGGCAGCAGCTGAGGTATGTGCGACCAAAATTCTTTGGAGGTACGCTGAAATCTATTACAAGAATAATTTCTAAAGGTAAAGCAGCTTCGAAAATTGAAAATTTTAGAAAAGTATTCGGTACCAACGTGTTATAAACGGCAGTGTATGCGTCGATTCTCGCTGACACGATGTTTACAAATCTCTGGACGTTTCACCCATTCACAATGCTATAAAACTCTGAGTCGACGGCATATCGGATATGCTCGACATGTAGTGACGTTAACTGCAGATTGTTCACGGAATTAGTGGCATTTTTGACACATTCCGCAGTAAATTACTTAGTGAATTATTCTGGCATGTTCAAAACAACTGTGGATCGTCGTGCGAGACGTACTCTTACAATTTGACCAAACGAGCGGAACCTATCGAAAAACTGGTATTCCCGAGAACTTCCCACTTTAAACGCTATAAGCACGGTATACCGGACAATTATCCACTTTGACGGATATAACGGAGGCATGCATAAAACAACCTCATCGAACCGCATGCCGTGAATAGTCCAAGTTTCGTTGACGCAAATTTCAACAAGTGGTTACAACCACAATGCGCTTAAAATGATTTAGAGCTCTAGCAATTATGAGAGTGGAGTGCCTAATAAAAGGTTTCGAATGGTTATGCACTATTTAAGATTATGTGTTAAACGTACACGTTTGAGAATGCACGCGAATTTTTGACACGAGAAACAAAACATGAACTGTCAACATGAAACACTTTCGCTATAAAAAAAGTAGATACTAGGTATATACGAAAAAAAATTGTATACGCACCTAAGTATTGCAAGGGTTATAGGTCTATCATGTTTATTACGGAGTGGTCTAACAAGAGATATGGGTATTTTATAGAGTCAAGCCTACATTCAAGCGCTTAAAGCAAGGAGGCGGAGGCGAAGCCAAACCGCAATGATTTAAACGTTGTGACGAATCTCTGGACATTGCTAAATACCCTCTGTCGCATGGTGTTGAAAGCCAAGCTATGCCTGTTCTCAGTATCTATAACTAGACACAAATAGAACAACCGGCGGCGATTTTTGGTATTTTCTTTTGAATTCCGATTAAATTATTACTAGACGTATCACTTAACCTTAAAGGTTTCTTGGTTTAAATAAGCCCGACCTATCTTTATCTGTATTTCTAAAGAAAGGTATGTTTTATAAAATAATATATACAGGGTGTTCACAAGTTTTTTAAACGCAATGGCATCTGCAATGTTCTTACACGAAGTTTTATTGAGACACGATACGTTTACAATTGGAAAGTGAATACTTATTATGGACTAAAAGAAGTCCACTTTTACCTGTTCTACAATTTTAAAAATATATAATATTATCGAAGACATTCATTTTGAAAGCCGCTGAAAACATTATTCATTACTCTTTGGAAAGTGCTGGGTGCATTTTTGAGACCAAATGGCATTCTTTTAAATTGATAGTGACCAGTGTCTGTAGAAAATACCGTTTTGGGTAAATCTTCTGGTGACATCTCGAAATTCTGTCAAGATAGCTTTAATCGGCACTCCCTGAAACCCAAATCACAAGTTTTATGAATTTACCTCACCTACTAACATTTCTATAGGACCTTAAAGTTAGGAAAATCGATCTTTTTTATTTTCAATTGAAAATCAGGAATGCTTTGGAAATATTTTATAAAAAATATCTTTCAATAGTAATATAGATGAGAGTATGCCGAGCTGATTCGGGATCTTGTACTATCTAGGGTGCTAGCCTATCGGTAAACAAAAGAGCGACTAAAACAACTTCATATGGGTATTTCTCGTATGAACTAAAAATTTTTTGTGGTTTAGATAAATCGACCAGATGATTTATAAAGTTGGAATGCAGTTCTACGCGGGGTTCGCTTTCTTACACTGAAACGTCGGTTCTAAAACGTTATAATTCCCCTTTCGATGCTAAATACGACGTTGTGACAACGTTAATTTATAATATTATTAAATAATCACCGAGATAACATCTATATGGCTAGCAGCAACACTATTTCATTGGGCGGATAATTATTACTATAATTGAGATAATTGCTATTTAGAAACGCTTCGGATAATGTTACAGTTTCGGAAAATGCACGGTGTATTTTGCGTGGGTTGCCAATTTAAAAAATATATTGAAAGACGCGAAATGTGCCGTATTAAAATATTATGTAGATACCGTTCCATTGACGAGACACGGATTTCACAACCATTCGATTTTTGGCCAGAAAAATGGATTCGAGGCCCAGCCAGTCCGGTCTGGCGTCTGCCGTGAATGTATAATTCCGTAGATGAAACCGAGAAATCAGGTTCGCCCGGTGCCTAATTTACGATTATAGTACGGGTATCCCTGACGAAAAAAATCGGCTGAGATTCGGATTCATTAATAGTTTTCGCCGCGCATAGTTTATAAGCCACTTAAGATTTAATTAATGTTACATCACAGTGTGGAGAGCCGAACCATTATTTCCATTTAAATCGGCGACGAAAAGTGACTATTTGGATTTGTCAACACCAGCCTAGCACACGGCTAATAAAAAGTAGACGATTGAAAAATAAGATGTTTTCATTAGTGAGAAAATTACTTGTTTTGCCAAGAACAATAATAATACTTAAAACATAATGTTATAATATCTATAATTATTTATACAATCAACTTAATTTGCGCCAGCACAATTTTTGTTATTGCGTTTACACCGTTCGCACACGTCAATAAATAGTGTTAATTGTCACTTCAATTAATATAATACGAGTGCCTGCTCTTGCTTTGATTTCTTAACCCAACTGTAAATTCTCATTACAATTTCTCAATTAATCGCTTTTTAATTAGGTGTGTCTGTTTACAGGATACAAGTCTACAAGTCTAAATGCCCCTGTCGTCAACACAAGACGTCATTGTTCTAAAACACAAAATGCAACTTAGTATTTCAGAATGCAAATTTCAATTAATTAAGAGGCCATATTAATGCTGTTTCAAATCTTGCCGTATCTTTATTACCCTTAGATTTTATTGGTCTCCTCTTCGAGATATTCGGAGAAGAAGCCGAGAGCGCGGCAAACACGTTCTCGCGTTATAACATAACGTATCATGGCATGTTTAGTATCCAGATTAGACTAATTAATAGACGCACAGGTGCCCGACTAATAACAGTTTTCGTTTCTTTAACTTTTGACCTAGAACCAAGGAGCCAAACCTTATGGAGACGTATAGAATTCGTAAGGTGTGAAAGGAAGGAAGTGCGAGAGTTACGACTCAAATATTTTGCCTGGTCATTATCACCTTCTTGTTCTAGTGTTTCAAAACTGTTGCGGCTTCACAGAGAGCTTTCGGCTTTCTCATTAAGAAAAGGCAGTACTTTGGTAATGTTAAATGCGTTTTGACTATTTCTTTTACAATGAGTGCAAAAAGTTAATTTTTGCTTCGCGTGACTATTTTTTGTCAAAATTGTACCTACGCAAAATCTTTTCTGCGGTCGATATGCTATTTTTATATCAAATTTTCTTCTTTCTAAGACTTTACTCCCAGCTAACTCATACCTACTAATTTTAATTTTTTACAAACATTTAAAAAATTGATATTTACAGAATGTTCGAGATAATTTTATGTTACTAGAAGAATTTATGTAAAAAACACAGGGTTGAGCAAAATAGGTATTTTAAAGGCATCTGGCAAGACAAGTGTGCCATGGAGTCCCCTTAAAACAGTTGAATGGTCAACAGCAGGACCACTCAAAGTGTTGATGTGCAAAGATCCAATAGAAAATATGAAGGGTGTCTTTCTCTGTGCCATCTCAAAATAATGAATTTCTTGGTATCAAAAATCGAGTAGGTATATCAAAACCGCCCCAAACACTATACACGAACTAAGTCTAAAAATACAGAAGCCTGAGAGTCGGTAAGTCCATATGAGTTAAGGTGGCTGGTGTGCCACAACAGGAAACGCACAGAAAATGTATCATCTTAGGCAGTGACTTTTGATAAAGGTCCAACAATCTAAATTGTTCTTATTTGTTGGTTGGCATTTTGTAAAGAAATAAATTACTTTTGTGTTTATCAATATTTTTTTAATAATTCCAGAGCACTCCTGACTAGTATAAAGTTTAATAAAAATTCAGCATTTTGAGATGGCCCAGAGAAAAAGACCCTGTACATTTTTGTATTGAATCTTTTCACTGCAACACATTGAGTAGTCCTGTTGATCATTCATCTGTTTCGACGGGATTCTATTTCACACGGCACACTTGGCTCTCCAGATGCCTTTAAAATTCATATTTTGCTCAACTTTGACACCCTGCAGAATGGAACTCCTTGAATATTTTTTGTTCAAATTTGGTATACGGGGGTTTTAGGGTGTCCTGATTAACGCTGAGGTGTCAGATTTTAAATAAAAAAAATCGCTAAATGATTTTCGGCATTTTTTACTAGAAAAAAATTCGTAGTAGGCCTTGAAAATTGAGATTAAGACCTCAAATTTTGTTTTTTGCGACCTATCTTCAGGAAAAAAACGGCTAAAATTCCATGCTTCCATTTCACTTGTCACTTTTTTGTCAAAACTATATAAAATGTAACCTTGATGTAACATAATTTTATTTAGTTGATTTTTTCATTAATTTATTATTAGGTACTTTTAAAATTCTGATTGATTTTAACAGTAGTTGCTCTACATATAACATAGGGTGTCCTAATTTTGGGTTATTACAAATGTATATTTTTTTATATGCAGGGTGTTCAAAAATTTAAGGAATTTAAAAACAATGAAAATAAAAGTAGGTACCAAACATTTTAACTTTATGTGAAAAAGAGTTGAAACTTGAGCTTTTGGGGATCCGCCCTGCTTGGTTTGAAAGTAATTTGTGTTATAATTTTATTTTATTTCCGAAAAATAAAGTATGCCTTGGATATTTCTTTCTTATAAGAGTTACTGCAAAATGTTTCAAAGAAAAGTTGTTCAGAATGAAAAACTGAGTAATTATACAAAATTTCAAAATCCTAATCCTACTTTGATTTTTTGCTTTTTTACTAAAAAAGTGGGGAAAAGTGCCGTTTTGCTTTAAAATTTTGCTGTCTTATTCATGTTTGCAAATGTGTAATTATGTGTATTTTGCCAAGCAAAATGTCCCATTCAATTTGATGTGTCACACAAATTTAAAAAAGGATATATTATTAATATTTGTGGTTGACATAAGATTTAGTTAGGAATGACATTTCCAATAGAATATAATCATTATTATGGTGTTACCCAAACAGGAAAGTTTATTTAACAGCTCCGTAATATATGTAATACTAAATGATAATACTTGAAGTATGCAGGAGCTGAAATGCTGAAGCTGCCGAAAATATGAAATGTTGAAGAATGTGGTTTGCTTGTTGTGAAAAGTAGGTGTAACTATCTACTACTGAGCATTAATTATTGTCATTTTTAAGATAATAATTGCTATGGAATTACCTGTCGAGTGTTAAGTTAAATTGAAAATAATAAATATTCCAATTTATTTTCATAATAGGAGACAATGTCTAGTGGTTTCGCATTTTTTTAAATTATTTGAAATAACGACAATTCTGGATAATAATCATAATGGCGATTATTTGTTCCTATGGGTAACTAGATCTTGTACTTATACGAATTACAATACCTATATTACAAATATTTTTTTCTCAAATTTTTATTGTAAATACAGAACAAAAAAAGCAAGTGGGGCACATCAAATTTAATGGGATATATTGATTTATAAAAAGACTATTAAAAAATAGTTTGCACATTTATTTTATAGAAGAAACCGAAAAAACATTAATAATTTTAACTGCACTTGCAATGAATCAATTTTTTATCGAAAATTGAGAAATACAAAATTTTTGCTATAGGCAATTCGAGTTGGGGACACTCGTATTATATAGAAAACGGGACAATCTGTATGTATTTAAATTAGTAGGAAGAATAATATATGGACTGGAACTAAATTCTCGATCGTAGCGGCTTTTGGGGCCCTCTGGCGGCCATTAGATATTTCAACCATAACTAAGTGATGATGAAATCCAGAGAAAATTTTTCAAAAGTTGTATTCAAAACACGTATATCTAATAATTTAATGTGCGTACTTAAATTTTGAAATGTGCGAAGAAGTAAAGTTTGGAATGGCAGTAAAATCTGATCAAAGCAACGAACTGCAACAAATTAAACTTTACGCGCAAAAATTCGGACCTAAATATCGCGAAAAATTAAAAAAAAACCACCCACCTACGACCAGCGCGACGCGTCGTCCCAGGCACAATCCTTCGGGAGCCGAACAACGAGCACAACACACGGCAACCTGTCGCGATCGGCGCGGCCGGCAGCTGGGGCAGCTGGGCAGCTTCCCCGGCGGGTTCTCGTTCTTTGGCAACGCGCGTCGGTGGACTGAGCGCGGAACGGCGCGCCGGCAAGAGCTGCCCGGTTTCCCGGTGGTCGGCGGAGTTTTCGGCGAAGGGGGAGGCCCGGAAAACCGGCGGGAACCACGGAAAGTTGACGGGCAAAATGCGGAGGAGGTTTTCATTTTGGGAGCCACGGAGGCGGTTTGCCAGAAATTATCGGAATGTGATTTGAAGAAACGAAACGGTCTTGCATTCCTATTATATTATAGTATCATATTATAGTAATTTGTAGGTATTAAACAGTAGACTCGTGTCGCATAATCAAAGGTGGCCATTCCATTTGAAAAACAAAAGTTATGGCCTCTTCCAGATAACAAAAATTGAACACCCCTTATTAATTAAATGGGTAAAAAATTGTCAAAGTCGGCGGATTTGCTTCAAAAATTACCCTCTGACACGTCCTTTAATTCTAAACAACTTTTCTAAATAAATATTTTTGATATTTTTAAAAACAAAGGAATTTCACACTTGGAAATAAAAAAAATCGGAGTTCGCTGATTTGTTCGAAAAGTGACAATCGGACACATCTTGTAATTCTAAACAACTTTTCTATGTAAAAGTTTCTGATATTTTTAAAAATAAAGGCAGTTTATTCTTGATCGCATTTCATGTTTTTGTATTTTTTGGACACCCTGTATAAAAAAATCGAAAATTCTCTTCGTGAACCATATTTTTTCGAGAAGCAGAAACTTTTATCAAGAATGACTTTTTGTCGAAAAATGAAATTTCTGGTCCATTTGTCCTCTTGGGATGTCTATCCGTGGACATACTGTATACGACGGGTATAGGACTGTTATTTCCCGTATTATCTAAAATGACAATTATTTCTACCACTGTCTGGAAAAATAGTTATGGCTTTCTTGATAAAACCTTCTCACCTGAATGAAAAATACAAAGAAATTTTCTTAAATACTAAATATCTCGAAAACGGGTAGTTTTTGGTATAGAATGTTATTTACATAAAATGTGGGGCTTGGACGCCGGCATCCAACAAACTATAGAAATATGGGTCATTCCATTTGAAAAAAATAAGTTATTGCTGTTTGAAATTATCTGATTTTGAGAACCTGTTATGAACACACTGTATATGCAAAAACTAATTTCGACATACCACACCACACACGGTTGTACTGTCATACTTCGGCTAAAATATATCTTTGATATCTATTAAAATAAAGATACAGCATTCAGTTTTCATAACCTCCACGAAGTCCCTAAATTCCAAGAAAAATTCGATATCTTGGCAACGCTGCATCCAAAATACAAAACAAAAAAAAACGGTTCTGTAGCAAATTGCATGGAGAATGCAAATATTTTAAAGGATTAATGCAATTGTCAAAATCTAAATATTTTATTTTTGTCCTGCAAATACGAATCGCCCTGTATATGTGAAAATAAAAGTGGGGTTACGTCCACTGCCAACCTTACAACTTTTGTATTCAAGTTTTTTTCGTATCTCTTACGGTTCCTGAGATCCAGGGGATAGGACAAACTATTTGGGACACGCTGTACATACTAACAGGTGAAGTTAAATAAAAGCTTGTAAAAGAGTGCTATTCCATTTAAAAAAATTTAACTATAACACTGCTTTTCAAGAGATAACACCACCAAACTGAAAAATCTTTTCTAACAAAATTCCTTCTGGCTAATATATAAAACATGCATTTTTTGTTACAAGTACCTAGAAAACATTTTCGTTTAGTACCTACCTAGTTTAGTAGATCCTACATTTATAATATTATTCTGAAAATTTCGATCTAAAAAAACTTCTCGGAATATATATTTGGATTACAGAGTTTATAGTTGATTGTAGCAGCATTTGGGAACGCTGGAATAAGCGGCTTCGAAAGCTTCGTCCACCGAATGTTGCCAAAAGCTCACGAAAACGCGCGAAGCGTGTTCGTTGGGAACGGGAAATGTACAGGCCTGGCTCTAGTTGAAAATGCGCAGAGATATAATTTATGAAATATGCAAAAAATCAACACAAAATAAAAATAGTTGCAGAAAGTTGAAAAATTTTAGTTCAAGTGGACGGGTCCGATGACCTAAGTATGCGCCACACCCTGTATATAATGTACCGAGGAATTAGTGCCATAAATTGTAGCTTGAGCGTAAGTGAGGAAGTAAAATATTTTAGTCTCCTTGGACTAAAAATGACACTTCAATCTAAACAAGGAGGGACTGAAGTGCAAATACTTCACAAAGATTTTTTTGGCAGCTTTAGAAAAAACCTGAAAACCCCTGACTATCATAGTCTTCCCAAAACACGCGGTGTGCAGCTTTTCAAAAGAAAAATTCACCCAATATAGTTATATATAAATAGTCTCGTTTACAATTTTTTCAATTCACCACAACATTTGGAAAATTCGATATAGATCCTACTTTGTAGTATATAAATACAGGGTGTTCCAGCGGAAACGTAACAGGCTCTATAACGGCCGGGAAAATTTGTTCTTGGAAAAACGCAAAAATAGGTCAATTTTGTTTGGCAGGGGACATCTTTTGGCATAAAATTGATCGATCTATCTGCAACCCCCTGAGCAGGGGTTGAACCCCTTCAAAAAATTTAAATGGGAAGGGGGTTCATGTCGCACACCTTTGGAAACGTCTCTCAATTCTCTATACACCTGCATCAAAATCAAAAATCGATAGACTTCCCAAAAAGATACAGCGTGTAAAATGCAAAACATTCATTTTCAATTATTGCCTGGTATTGTTAAACAATAGAAGATCTGCGTCTCCGTATTATAAACGAATGTCGACAAATCACCGCTGAAATGTTACACAATCTTCGGCAGCGTTTTAAACAAAATCTTTATTATTGCATGGAAGGGAATGGGCAACACTTGAGCATTTATTACAATAAAGTTTCAATTTCCTCCCGTTTATCAAATTTTCGTCAAAATAATGTTGCTGAACACGCTTTCTATAACTTACAGCCTCCGACCACCACTTTCGGCTTAATTGTTTAACAATACCAGACAATAATTGAAAATGAATGTTTTGCATTTTACTCGGTGTATCTTTTTGAAAAGTCGATCGATTTTCGAAAATCTGATGCAGGTGTATAGAGAATTGAGAGACGTTTCCAAAGGTGTGCGACATGAACCCCCTTCCCATTTAAATTTTTTGAAGGGGTTCAACCCCTGCTCAGGGGGCTGCAGATAGATCTATCAATTTTATGCCAAAAGATGTCCCCCTGCCAAACAAAATTGACCTATTTTTGCGTTTTTCCAAGAAAAAATTTTCCCGGCCGTTACAGAGCCTGTTACGTTTCCGCTGGAACACCCTGTATAATTTATTGTGATAATAGTTATTCGTTATTCTCAAGTTCTCTCACATTTTATCTGTATGAATATAATAATAATTATTGTAGACACTGCGAAACCCAAAAATTAATGTTATTAATAGTTTACTACATGTTCTACATTCTCCCAATTAAAATCAAACAAATTCTGTTTTGTATCCGTTGTCTAAAGAACTTATAACATCCTGATCCTAGACGACACCGCGCATTAGTCGCCGCGTTTTGGCACAATTTGTCGTCCAACGCTATACGCTCTAAATCAAAGCGAAAATCTGTATCCGTGTTTACCCGCTTGTACTTTTTGATGTTTTAATCATGTTTTTCTCGAGCCCATTGGGCAACACCAGACAGCGTCATTTTTAAAATAACAATGAAACTATTTGAAGTTTTTGTTTTCGCGGACCATAAGAAAGCAAAGATTAATGAAACACAGTTTCAACATTAGCAGAATGTAAATAATGGTTTTCTATTTTTGTTGCTCGCCGCTACTTAATAGTATTGAAAAGTGCATCTAGTTGTAATGATCGTGCAAAATTATCAGGTCTAACGTATAAAAAATTAATTATTAATACTAATAGCTAGTGAACATTTAAAAACTTGAATTGAAAGAAGAGTACCTATATTATATCGTTCGGTTGGTCTAGCTGGATACACGTCTCCAAATAATTTCCCGAAGACAATTTACAGCCCTTTGTTCCGAAAATAGGGCGAGGTAAAAAATCGTAGCATCATCGACCGTGAAATTTATACAGAACGGATACGGATGCAGTATTCTTGGATTCGAGCCAGTGACATTTACATGCGAAATACATTTTATACCAGTTTTACGACAGATTAGCCTTCTCCTCTCTACTTCTAATTCGCGGCTTTATGACCGTGCTTGGTGGCTATTTGCTATTTTCTTCTCCAGGGTAAAGCGGGCACTGCCAAAGCCTCAGACAAATAATAAACATAGAATAATAATTCAATACAATACAGACCCAGACCCTGCCAAGATAAAAAATGTTTACTAACATTATTTGTTATTTGTCTGAGTTAGTAACAGAAATCTAAAACAAAACAATGCAATGATTGCACCATTGCCAAACTTCTCCATAAATTTATCTTGTTCTTACGAAATGAATGTATAACCAACGTTAAAAAACATCAGTTTGGAACAATTAGTTGATATCTACAATCTACATATAGTAACATTTTGGACAGTTATCATTTAGGAATAAATTTACTGATTTTGTGAATTTACTGATCCTACTTGGTCTATAAATAATATCCATAATAAATTGCTTATTCTGGCTAACGTGGCAACGTTGCACGAGCTCTTTGTGATCGATGGACATTTGCTTTATTATGCCCAAACAGCTGATCCAGAATTCGTTGAGATTTCGCCGGTTTGCATTATTTGACAAAAGACATATAGTTAAGTTAGTAATTAGTGAATTAGTGTAGTTTTAAGAACGACGGGAAGAGTAACGTGTCAGATTTTTGTGGCATAGAAAACGCAACCTCTGGTTATCATATCATATACGATGCAGGCTTAAGTGTCAAATTTGTTGTTTTTGTTTTGAGTAGGCATTTTCACAGCCGACTCTAGGAAAGCCCTGAAGTTGAGAAAGCTGGCAACATGGCTTGCGGGTCTGCGCGGCGTGGCCTGTCACTCCCTGTCAGTTGATTTTACAAGAAAATTACCGGAATTAATTTGTGTAGTGCGGGTAGTGCTATCGTAGCCAGATTGCTACGACGAGGCAGTGTGTCTCTGGGTGGAAACAGACAGCGCGGAGTGCTGAAGACAGCTTTTTTATCAATTTGTTTTTGTTTGTGCAAAAGTGAAACATTTCTATAAAAGTTTGAAGTGAAGAATCGTTCCTTTACAATTTCAAGCCTCAAGATGGCTAGAATCGTCGAGGGAAGCTAGAACTTAGTTATACACCTGGCTGTAAGTCGAATCGTAATAATAACTTGAAGTAGCTAGGCGTTGGGTGAAGATTTTTCAGTCAACGAGCTAGGTTTTCTTTGCTTGACGGCAAGCGGTCAACTTGTATTCGTTTTGGGCTTTCCAAAGAGCGAAAATTTAAGAATAAAATAATTAAGGGCCAATCGCATAGACAAACTAAAGTACCCTTTAAAATTAAAGGAGTTTTCTAACAATCTAACCATTGTTTAGTATTGTTGCAAAAGTTTCTTTACCTAATGTCACAGATAACTGGGTTATCTGTGCTAATGTTAAAGTCAACAGATAATATAGTGGAATGTATTGTGAAAATTGATCCTAACTTCCATTTTAATCAGAAGAGATTACTCTCCTTTACAACATGCTGTTCTTTGTTGTCTTGTTGTTTGTATTTTTTTATGAAAATTTAACCATAAGGGAAGATAGGTAATCATCATTTGCCTGATGGCGCACTTTGCGAAAAATTCTCAGAAAAATTCGACTTACAACAAAATGTAGTCCCCCTATTTGCCCAAATTTACTATATTATTTGTCGAAAATGTACCTATCCATACCAGGAATCGTACTTATTATAAATGCTTGTACTTCTGTGCATATTTTGTTACTTGTTACTGCTTTTATTGTATGTTAAACAAACTTACCTACTTAGGTACCTACCCAATTATTGAAACAAAATTCACAAATAAATGTATCTCATCATAATTAAAAAGAGGGTTGAACATTTATTAGAAAAGATAAACTAAGCCAAAGTGCAGACTGCTCTATACTGCACAGACCCGTTGAACCGTCCCGCTGCGGCGTTGCCACATGTTTGCACAGGGCTTGTAAGCTTGAGAAGGTTGTGGCATTTTTTATGTTGGAACTTTAGAAGCTTCAAAGAAGATTCAAAGTTTTTCTTTCGTCTTAGTCTTCTATCGTGCTCCGCGTTTCTTAAGGCCCTTTGGCCCAGTGAGAGCGTGTGAAATATTCCACATAATGACGGGGTGTGTCCGAATTTTCGCAGGCAACCGTTCTGCCCGAAAGAAACGAGTTCCACCTCTGTATATCATGTCGGAATGAGTGGTCATTATTGAACGCGATAATTTTTGATAACTGCCTTCTCCTTTGCATATCAGCGATTTCCCTCCCTGTTATTGGTGTCCGTATTTTTACGCTAACAACTTGATCGGTTTGCAAAATTAATCGGTTTCGAAATGGAAATAATGTTGTCGAGATTAGACTCCTGCCAGCGATAAGGAGCGTTATTGTGTCTGCTTTATTTTGCGGTAGTCAGCGTCTACCCCGTGTTTCGGTTTGTTGTTTTTTTTTCGGCGATTCCCAAACACGAGGGTCGTCAACCTTGCTCTGCTCTGGTCAGTAGTGAGTCAAAGCGGGTACGAGTCCAAAATGGCCGCCAAGGTCGTCGTTGTTGCGAAGTCGCGATGGGGTGTTCAAGGTCAAGGGGCGTGGCTAGAATAGCTTCAAGGTTAATTTCCGAGAACCGCTTCAAGGTTTCTGGGAATTGATGTACAAGGTCAAGGGGTGTGGTTTCCTAGAATAGCTTCAAGGTTAATTTCCGAGAATCGCTTCAAGGTTAATTTCTGGGAATTGAAGGGGGGCGTGGTTAGAATAGCTTCAAGGTTTCCGCGCTTCAAGGTTGAATCGCTTCAAGGAGGCTTAGAGGTCAAAGTGTGTGGCTTCTGGGAATTTGGGTGGGAAGGCATTTCCATTAGCCCCACCCCTCTAGCTTTGATAAAAGACAGAGTTTGCTGTTTGGAGTTTCAGTAGCCGAAGATGGCTTGCAGCAAAATGGATTTGGAAACCATCAACAAAGTTGGTTGCTTGTCTCAGAAACCGACGGTAAAGTTAGTGGAATTGGATGAAGGCGTGCCGATGAAAATTCTCTCGGGCAAGGTGGTGCAAACGACGTTCGGGGAGACCATTTTGCTGGAGTTGGAGGAGAGTGTCGTTTTCCTGCCGAACAGAGTGACACAGGCGTTCAAACCGTGCCTCGAACATTTTTCCAGTGAAAAATACGCGTTGGTTTACAAAGGACAAGTGGATATGGGAAAAAACAAGGCCAATCAGTTTGAAATATGGTCATTGGGGGAATAGAAAATTAACATGGAATTCTTCAAATAGTAATTTGTGTTATAATCTTGTATTAGTCATAAAACGTACTTAATAAAGGAATATAAAAGCGTCATGCTTGTGTTTGAAAATATCTCATTATTTTTAATAAAGGTTTAAACATCAGCCAGTCTTTTATTATGAGAAATGATAAACTGTTGTAAATAAAACAAATAATTCAAATTCCAATATTTATTTGCTGTAAATAAACAACAATGGTATGACTCACAACTGGATCAAGCGATCCATAATTCGATAGCAATGAAAGACAGCAACGTACTCTGTTTAAAACGTGAAATAATCATAATCATAAATAGCGGTTATGAGTCATCAGTTGCAAGGTCTAAATTGAAAATTATACTACCTTAAATATTTACAGGCTACGTGCCAGTGTTTTAAACTTTATTTAAATTAAAATTAAGAGTTATCCAGCGCAGACCTCGATGATTCGATGTTTGGCGGTGAATTAAAGCGGGTCTGCAATAAAGTCGTTTCATTATACGAAATTATTCTTTATACAGCATTTATATAAACACACTTTCCCGAGGTTCGTTTAAGTGAAATCTTAACGCGCTCGGATATAAATGCGGTAAACAGTTGAATAAATTCAAGGAAAATAAATTGGAACTTATAAATATATTTTCATGTAAAGACCTGCATTCAGTCTAATGTTATCATTCACAGGAGACGGTTTGGTTAATACCCTTATCAGTAATCTACCAGTTGAATTGCACGTTCCTGGATACCAATATTGCGGACCTGGAACTAAGCTAAACAAGAGATTAGCTAGGGGAGACCCTGGCATAAACCCTCTCGACGCTGCATGCAAGGAACACGACATAGAATATTCGAAATCTTCCTCTTTAGAGGATCGACATAAAGCCGATCGAGTGTTAGAAAATAAAGCTTGGCAAAGAGTTAAGTCTAAGGACGCAAAACTAGGTGAAAAGGCAGCTGCTTGGTTTGTTACTACAACAATGAAAACTAAACGCAAGTTAGGTATGGGTTTAAAAAAATCGTTCAAACGCGATATAGTGAAAAAGGTTGAAAAATCATTGAAAAAATCATTTAACGGAAATCAACTTAATAATGAAAAAGGAATTAAGAAAACCACACTAGCTGCAATTAAAGCGGCACGTTTAGCAGTTAAAAAAGTAGGTGGAAAGAATAAAGTGCGAATCCCCAGAATAATTCCTTTTGAGGCGAGCGGTGGGTTTCTTCCTTTGATTCCAATCCTAGGTGCTTTGGGAGCTCTTGGATCAGTGGCAGGTGGTGCTAGCGCAATTGCTAAAACAGTTATCGCTGCGAAAGATATGCAGAAAAAGATGGAAGAACAAAAACGTCATAACAAAGCGATGGAAGCAATCGGATCGGGGCTTTACTTGAGAAAAAACAAGCGAGGCTTTGGTTTATTTTTAAGGAAACAAAAAAACTCCCAGTGAAGCTACCCAAGAGACCATTAACTAACGTTGACCTCGAAAAATTTGCCGGGAAATTAAAGTTGTCATATTTTAGAGGTGTATTCATGAGAGATGCACTTCCAAGCAAACCACATGCTTATGAATCGGCAATTATTAATTTAGATGTTAAAAACAATAGAGGCACTCACTGGGTAGCATATAAGAAAGATAATAATATTGTTGAATACTTTGATAGTTTCGGTAACTTAAAACCACCGACGGAACTTGTTAAATATTTAGGAAAAGTTAAGATTGTATATAATAACGATGCATATCAAAAATTTAATGAAATAAATTGTGGACATCTTTGTCTCGAATTTCTTTATAAAAAGAGCTGACCGACTTAAAACTATTAGTCATGTCGTTGTTATTCACGTTGAAAGGCTACAACTCTGTGCTCTCGGTTGATTACAATAATTCCATTTATTTAGACCCAACTTTACAATACGGGCTAGCGTTGCTCGGGTTTTATTCATATAATACGATACCGAATATTGAGGCACCGAATAATAAATTTTATTTAATCGATCAAGCAAACGAATTGAAAGTTTTAGAAATACCCACAGGATCTTACGAAATTGCTGCCATAGAGACAGCGATAATTAAAATTTTAAGAAATCTTAACGAAATACCCGATTTTTCATTGAAAGCCAATACTAATACTCTACAGTGTGAAATATACAGCGATAAATATACGATTGATTTTCGACCAAAAGATTCGATTGCAACATTGCTCGGATATTCCAATCGTTTACTACCCCCACTAAGTGTCCACGCATCAGATTTACCGGTGAATATCGTCAAAACCAGAACAATACATATTGATAGCAATTTAACCTCTGGAGCGTACTATAACAATAGACCTACTCATACTATTTACGAGTTTTCTCCTGAATGTAATCCGGGGGACGCCATAGACGAAACCCCCAGAAACCTACTTTACTTACCTGTCACTAAACGGGAAATAAATAATATAACCTTATCGATTTTGGATCAAAATTTTCAGTTAGTAAATTTCCGTGGAGAAGAAATAATTGTGAGATTAGAAGTAAAACCTTTGTAATGGGTCTCGTTTTCGGTGAGGGTCTCACATATAAAAGTGAGTTAAATCACTTTATAAACACACTCTCGTCTGAACCTCACAAGCGTCAACCTCGCAACCTGACGCCTACACCTAAAAGCATAAATATTTTAAAGTCGCTCGGATATAATGTCGTTGGCACCAAATGTGTTCGACGTGTATCAAAGTCCAAAGTATGATGAGTCAATCCAACGCATAGAAAGCCGTACTTACTATCCTTTCGTCAAGTCTTTTATGAATAATGACATCATTGAAATAACAATTAACCAGGGAGATGCTTGGTTGTTAATGTATGACGCCGCAATTTTTATTAAAGGAGAAATAAAACCTACACAAGGAGAAGGCACTTGTGAATTAGTTAATAATGCCGCGGCTTTCTTCTTCGACTCTATATCTTACGAACTTAACGGACAAGAAGTAGATTCTGTGAGGGACCCCGGCATTTTAAGCAGTATCAGAGCGTATCTTTGCTACAACCCCACTGATGAAAAGCGCACCTCAAGTTGGTTGTACCCCGGGAAAAAAACTATTTTGAATAGAGATTCAACGTTTAGTGTTAGAGTTCCACTTAAACACCTGTTTGGCATCTTTAACGATTACCAACATGCAATTTCTGGTAAACAAACAATACGGTTAACTAGAGCTCGAAATGACAAAAACTCTATATTGCTGGAACAAACACCTGGTACAACTCCAGATCTAACGGTTGAAGTAGCCATTACTAACATCGAGCTGAAAGTAAAACATATAATACCAAACGATAAAATTAAGTATAACTTATTGCAAGCCCTTAAGAGTAATAAACCCATCTTGATACCGTTTCGTAAATGGGAGTTACATGAATTACCTAATCTGACCGTAAATGCAACCAAAGAAATATGGTCCGTTAAAACCTCTGCCACAGTAGAAAGCCCAAGGTTTGTTATTGTTGGCTTTCAGACCGACCGCAAAGAAAATTCAAAAACCGACCCGACATACTTTGATCATGTAAATATTTCCGACGTACGCCTTATAATAAACGGTGAATACTTTCCGTTTGAACGCTTGCGGCAAGATTTCAATAGGGATTACTTGGAAGTTTACAATAATTACAGAGACTTCTACCCAAGCTTTATGAATACACGCGATAAAAGTCCACTACTTAATTATGCTGACTTCAAAGACCGGGCGACGCTGTTCGTTATCGACTGCTCACGTCGCAATGAAACAATTAAAATGAGCACTGTTGATGTTAAATTGGATATTGAGAGCTCTCAAGGATTTCCAGATAAGACCCGTGCATATTGCATCATTATTCATGATAGAGTTGTGGAGTATTTGCCCTTGAGCGAAACTGTAAGAAGCTATATGATGTAAACAGATCCCGGATATAAATGCAGGGACATCAGCACCATACCAACAGTTTTATTCGAGAACTAAGTTAAGATGAAGATTGCTGTAATAGATATTCAAGGTTTCATGGTGGAGAATGAGTTTTATCCCAAGGAATTGACAATTAAAATTAATGGACAAGTGATGCATGTGGTTATAGCCCCCCCAAAAAGTTTTATGTCTCTTAACAATTTAAATAAGAGGCACGTGCGAGTTATAGAAGAAAATTTTCTGGGGATAAAATATTCAAGCGGACATGTTGAGTACAATAAATTGGTTGAAATACTGCAAACTACTCTACTATATGTCCACATAGTTTACGTGAAGGGACATCAAAAAGAACGTTTTCTACGTGAAATAATCAACAATAAAGTGGTTGATGTTGGAAATTTGCAAAACAATTGGATAGAGGTGCCGCTGTTTGAAAAAGACATTCCGATGTGCCTCCACCACAATGAAAATAAAAAATGGATGTGTAGCTTTAGGAATTGTGAAAAATTATATTCTTGGTTAGAAAAATACTTAATCGATTACTAAAAGTTGTAAGTTTTTACTTAAATAAAGGCCTTTATTTGCATTTTGTTGTTTGATTCCTATAAAAGAGAGAGAAAACTTAAGTAGGTCACACTTTTGAAAATGATGTTGAGTGCAGAATACCTGTTACTTCATTCTCTGATTATCAATAACATAATATACGTCTATAAACCGTTTGACGTAAACGATGTTGCTATTTGTATGGATGATTCATTAAATTGCATTTCATTAACTCCTACAACTACCACTGATGAAGTTGTAATGACAAAGATACCAAGTAATATCAAACAGTATAAACTTCGAATGATATTTGAAAATGGTACAGTTGCTGATACAGAGTGGGTTACACCAATTTCTAAAATGTTAAATGAACAAGTTACAACAGGTCAATCCCTAGAAAGCGTGGTTTATTTTATTGCCGCATGTTCCTCACTCTTGATTTTAAAATGGATGATTAAATTAATCCATAAGTTGGTGGAAAATCAATGGATTAAAAAGCTAACATCAGTTATGGAGCTATAGTATTTGTGTAGTCTTAACACATAATAAAGTTATGAAAATAAAGTAGTTTCATTTTTGTCAGCAATATTTTCACCGGTATTCTGGCGGTCATTCCTTGAAAATAACTAAACATCTTATAAAAGCGCGCCGACGTGAGAGATCACATCAACATTCTCAGGGTTAGCCATCTGTGTTTTTTAAACATCGAAATTCTCTCAGACTAAACATCTTATAAAAGCGCGCCGACGTGAGAGATCACATCAACATTCTCAGGGTTAGCCATCTGTGTGTTTTTTAAACATCGAAATTCTCTCAGACTAAACATCTTATAAAAGCGCGCCGACGTGAGAGATCACATCAACATTCTCAGGGTTAGCCATCTGTGTGTTTTTTAAACATTCAACTGACGAGCTGAAATTTTGTCTCAAAAACATTCTCAGGGTTAGCCATCTGCGTTTTGTAAACATTGAAATCAACGATTTTGCATGCCCGAGGAGTAGGAATTCTGGTTAGCTCCACCTACTTGCACATGCGCAGCAAGCCTTCAAGGAGATAAGCCCAGCCCCTTTGTGGGAACCACGCCTGCGCGTTTAGACGAGGAAAGCGTATGCACTATGTGGATTGGCTTCTCGACTGGTTTTTGGGTGTCTCTCAAGAATAAGACAATATAAACAATTTTTCTAATATATATTTTGTTCTCAATAGAAATTTCTTCAGTTCAGTTCTCTAACTTAACATTAGTCATTTCTGAAGTGAAAAAACTTGACATCATGCAGTGCAGTGGGGCTAATATACTCCAAGACATTATCATAACGGTAAGTTGAATGAAAAATATTATTTTTTAATTATTTTGATGGTTTTCTCGTTGAGAAGATGAATTTTTATTGGTTATTAATTTGACAGAGAGTTAATTTTGTCAAATACATCAAATTATGTTCGACTTTAACTGCAATTAATCTATTGTAGATCACTATGGATCTTCTTTCTTTGTTTTAACTTAAACTATAATTATAAATGAAAAATGCAATACTTCACAGTTTATATGTAAACAATATATCAGTAGTGTGGAAACTAGTAAAAATGAGCTCTCTGTATTCTGTTCTTCTCTGTAATGAAATGCAAAATAATTTTAAAAAGTTTAAAAAAATTAAAGGTGAAAAATATGCTCATATTAATGATTTCTCTCTTTGTTACAGCCCTTGAACCAGAACAATGGTTCAACGGTCGATTTGTTCACCCTGCTAGGAGGGCAACAAACAACACAACCTGAACCTCAACCCGAACCTCAGCCAGCTCCATCAACGAAGAATCCATCACCAGCAAGGAGTGGCAAAGGCAAAGGCAAGGGAAAAAATATGGCCCTTTTAGAAGCAACGAGGGTGGAGGACGACAACATAAGTTGCATCAGCGAGGCATCAGCTCGATGTAACGAGGAAGATTTCTTCACCACACAAGAAATCAGGGGGCAAAGCCCAATGGCATATTTGCTAAAAATTAATAAGCAAGCAAATGTGTTCTGTAAAAGGAAGAACGGGGACATCAAGGTGCAGAGGAATTCTCTTCGCGAACAGCTTGCAAAGGTGGATGTGAGGAAGAAAAAAATTCTGCAAGAAATGGAAAGATTAACACGAGAAGAATCTGAAAACAACAACCTAATGAAGAAATTTCAAGAATTTTTTGAGTGTAATTTTTAGTTTTACATGTATTATAGTTATATTTTAATATACATATAATTTACCAATTTGATCATCATTTCTTAACCTAAAACACACATTTTGAAACTTAAATCTCATTAAAAAAGAATTCAAGTGATCAGTGTCTAAGCAAAAACAACATTTTGAAACTTTCATACTATCTGAAAGGAAGTGATAAGAAAAGAAAAGGTAAGTATACACATTCATTTTCTTTATACATGATACAGGGGAAAAAACAACACTCACTTTTTAATAGTTTTTATTAAATTCAAATTAATATTAGCAATTTTCTTACTTATCTCATACATTTTAATTTCATGCTTTAAATCATCTAGAGATTTCAAATATATTTGAAGTTTCCTTCGATGGTACATATTCAACAGTCTAATCTCGGAAGTTTTCATTCTTCCAGGGAAAATTCAAAATTCGTGGTTCTACCTTCTGTTGGCCCAAGGCTTATTAAAAACACCTTCTGTCCACGCTCAATTTCCCTATTTATTTCTATAATCTGTTGCGTAGTGAATTTGTCTGTAAATCTTTGCGGTAGCACAGTGTAAAATGTAAAAAATTCCACAGAAACTCTTTCTGTATACTGTGTGCAAACTCTTCTAAACGATAATACTTGAAGCTCGCATCCAATTTCTATACGTCGAGCCTTCATGAATGGTTTAATCAACGATTTCTGATTTAGCTGATTAAAGAACGTCTCCATTTTAAGACGCAAAACTCACTGGAGAAATAAATGAACTCGTTAATGTATTTCAACTTGAATAAAGCAGTGGGGGAAAACTCTACTATTTAAGTTATAACCTTCTCAGTTTTGTCTCATTGCTTTGTCATACTCACACATCTTAAAATGTCAGCAGAAATCGGGACGGTAAGTGATGACATTATTAAAACGCTTGAAAAAGTGTTTACGCTTATTAATAATTCTGATGATGCTACTTTAGCACATTGGAAAAAAATAATAAATGTAAACATCCGGTTAGTTCATAAAGCATTGAAAAAGGCTGACTGTAATCATGGCACTCGGATTAAATTGCAAACGAACTTGAGTCATTTGAAACGATTTAAAGTGTACTTAAAAAAATTACAACATGTTGGAACAGGTCAACGTAAGCGGGAAAGTAGAAGTGATAGGGTGAAGTGGGAGGATATAAAATCAATTTTTAATAATCGTATACGCACGGGTGTTATAATTAATTTAAAGCACATAGATATTCTGCAGTTTTTTAAAGACGCGTTTTTTGTTTTTAAGACTCGCATTAATAGGATCTTAAGATCATTCAATATAATTAAAGTAAATGCTGTCTTTTGTGGGGAATTTATTAAAAAGTCTGGTGATCAGGAGATACTTGAGAATAAGTATTTTAATACAAACAATGAAATAATCGATCAAGGAACACAGTTAAAACAATGGTTTGAAAGCAATATTATTGAAAAAATTTTAGCTGCCATTGAGTCCTTCGAACATCAGGAGTCCGGTTGGACTCTTCACAGAATCTTAAGTTTGGAAGTTAACATAAACAAGGTAGAGATGGGAAACGGTGGTAGATCTTACATAAACCTCCCAGGATCAATACAATCTAAACAGGCTTGTATTAACATTCAAAATGATGATAATCTTTGTTTTGCTTGGAGTGTTGTATCAGCTCTATATCCACCTGTTGGAAGACCACACCGTACATCCTCATATCCCCACCCTTCGACCGTTTTAAACCTAGATGGCCTTGAATTTCCTATAACTCTAAGCCAAATAGCAAAATTCGAAAAACTGAATAATATATCGGTAAATGTGTATGTTCTAGAGTTAGTGTCAAATGAAGACAAATCAAGCTCTTTTATAACTTCTCCGGCTCGTTTAACTAAAAACAAAATGGAAAAACATGCTAATTTACTTCTAGTTCAGGATACATATTTTCCGAAAGTCGGTGAGCATGAAGCTCTCCCTATCGATGAATCATCAACCGAAATCAATTATCATTACTGTTGGGTTAAAAATTTATCGAGATTAATAGCATCCCAAACTAATAAACATAAAGGTAGGATGTTTGTTTGTGATAGATGTTTAAATTATTACTCATCCCAAGAAAAATTAAATGAACACATTGAATATTGTCAAGACATAAACAACTGCAAAGTATCATTTCCGAAAAATAAGTATATTGAATTTAAAAATTATATCCATAAGGAAAAAGTACCATTTATTATTTATGCTGATTTTGAATCAATTCTAAAACCTTATGATGAATCACAGTGTTTAAATACTGCTAAATATCAGAAACATGAAGCTTTTAGCGCAGGCTACTATTTTAAATGTGATTATGACGATACATTATCTTTTTATAAGAGTTATCGTGGTATTGATTGCATGACTTGGTTTGCAAATGAAATGGAAAATATAGCACTCTCTGTTGCTTCAAAGTTAAAAAATAATGAGCCAATGAGTGAATCTATAAGTTTAAAAAATGCAAGTGCTACGTGTCACATATGTGAAAAACCGTTTAATTCTAACGATATAATAGTACGTGACCATGATCATATGACATCACGTTTTCGCGGATACGCCCACCAAGCGTGTAACTTAAATTACAGAAACTCCTTTGTAGTACCCATAGTATTTCATAACTTTAGTGGGTACGACAGTCATTTTATTATAAGAGATCTTGCTAAAAAGCATAATGTGACATTGCTTCCAATAAACAAGGAAAAATATATTAGTTTTACAGTTTCTGATACCGATACTGAAGTTAAATTTAGATTCATCGACTCCTTTAAATTTTTAGGCTTCTCTTTGGATACATTAGCATCGTCTCTCAATAAAGGGGACTTTATTAATACCCAAAAGGAATTTAGTGATGTATCTTCAAACAATCTAGATCTGTTAACCAAAAAGGGGATATTTTGTTATGATTATATCGATAACATAAATAAACTTAATGAAAAGTGTTTACCACCAGTCGAGCAATTCTATAGCAAGTTAAACGATACTCACATTAGTCAAAGCGATTACAGACATGCTCAGTTAGTTTGGGATAAATTTAATATTCAAAGTTTAGGTGAATATAGTGACCTATATCTCAAGACGGACATTATGATACTTACCGATATCTTTCAGAACTTTAGGAAAACTTGTATAAAGAATTATGGTTTGGATCCGGCTTGGTACTACACTTTACCGGGATATACTTGGGACTGTATGCTTAAATATACTGGGTGTCGATTAGAAACCTTTCAAGATATTGATATATTAATGTTTTTTGAGAAAGGAGTGAGAGGGGGGATAAGCCAATGTTGTAATAGATATTCTGAGGCAAACAACAAATACATGAAAAATTATGATCCTAACAATCCTTCCAAATACTTACTTTATCTGGATGTAAACAATTTATACGGGTGGGCAATGGGGGAATCTCTTCCTTACGGTAACTTCCAATGGGTTGATACAAACATTAACGTGATGAATATTCCGGATAACGGTCCAGAAGGATACGTTTTAGAAGTCGATTTAGACTATCCGGAAAATTTACATGACCCCCATAAAGACCTACCGTTTTGCGCAGAACATTCTAAACCACCAAATTCTAAACTTCCCAAACTTATGACAACTCTCAATTCAAAAGAGAAGTATGTTGTACACTACAGGGCTCTTAAACAAGCGTTAAGTCACGGTTTAACTTTAAAAAAGATTCATAGGGTTTTAAAATTTAGTCAGTCTGCCTGGCTAGCTCCTTACATTAAATTTAATACAGAATTAAGGACAAGAGCTAAGTTTAATTTTGAAAAAACAGTAATTAAATTGATGGTTAATGCTGTATACGGTAAGACCATAGAAAATATTCGCAAACATAGAAATGTAAAATTGGTTAGAAAATGGGAAGGTAGGTACGGAGCTAAGAATTTAATTGCTAGCCCGGCTTTTAACAGCCGATTAATTTTTGATACAGATTTAGTTGCAATTGAACTGAATAAAACTGAAATCGTTTTTACAAAACCCCTGTACATCGGGATGGCTATACTCGATATCTCAAAGACGTGTGTTTATAATTTTCATTATGATTACATGTTGCAAAAATATTCAACTGACCAGTGTAAACTACTTTATACGGATACGGATAGCTTACTTTATGAAATAAAATGTGATGATGTGTATGATGAAGTCATAAAGCGAGACTTGTATCGTTTCGATACCAGCGATTATTCGGTTGATAATCAGTATAATATACCGCTTGTAAATAAAAAAGTACCAGGTCTTATGAAAGATGAACTTAATGGAAAAATAATGACTCACTTTGTTGGCCTTAGGTCAAAAATGTACACGTTTCTGATTGAAGGCGAGCAATGTATTAAAAAATCAAAGGGGATTAAGTATGGTGTTGTTAAGAATTATTTAACTTTCGACGATTATGCAAATTGCTTATTTAAGAAGAAGCAAAAAACCGCTACTCAATGCACTATTCGTTCATTTGCTCATAATGTTTTCAGTATTAAACAAACAAAAATTGCACTCAGCCCTTTCGATGATAAGCGATACTTAGTTAATAATGTTGTCACTCTACCGTGGGGACACTACAGTATTCCACAAATCGAGAACTAAGCTATTGTATATAGCTAAGAAACAATAATTGTTTCATTTAATCCCTCCCTGCTAATAGATTAGTCATACCTCCCACAACTTGCAGAGTATATATAGCAGAGAAACCTAACAGTCTTTACAACATTATCCAAAGTCAACATGTTCAACCAACAGCTAGCAGACCAACAGGGACTGGTTTCCTGTCCATATGTCAACAGTCATAAAATTAAGAAGTCACGCCTACGGATGCACTTGTTGAAATGTCGGAGGCAGTTGAATCATGTTCCCGAGGTCAACTGGCAAGAGTATTTCGAACGAATTAATAAAGAAGAATTAATCACCTTCAGGAATCCACCTCGGATTAGACCAGAGTAATTTTGTGTGAATATAAAAGAAGTTCCAATATTTGTTAACTTTATTAACACAAGTTCCAACTGAATACAACACCATGCCTGTGTCAATAAAATATAAATGTACAACATGCGGTGGGGCAACTGATACACCCAATACTTCATGTATTCCATGTAGCACCAAGAATTTATTCAAAGATGTGACAAAACACATTCCTTCACATTATTTTAGTCCTAAATAAATGTATTAGGGTAATAAAAGATTTATTATGTTTGTGTGTTTTTTATTTAATAAAACCTCCTCCTATACAAATCAGCTAATACAAACTCCTCGTTCAATGAGAGAAGCTCAAAAATACAGTATGCATTAATATTATCTGATACAGTACATAGTGATTTTATAATATCTATAGCATTTATATTATAGTTGTATTTTAATAACAAATCATTCACTTCATCTAACATATTATAATAAAAATCCAATAAGTTATATTTTAATATTAAATTAATTTTTGAGGTTATTTTACAATCAATTGTAAGCAATTGCATTACATCGTTAGCAGTGAAATAAAAATGAATATCGTCTTTAGAAAGCACAATCATCAAATAGTTGACACCTGGGTACACGCTCAATTTCAAATTGGAGCTGAATTCTTTTGGTGGTATTGCAACATCTTCAACCAATTTTTCAAGGATTTTGTTGAATTCCACTGTTAACTGGAACCATTCAAAACGGTCCATGGATATAGGATTTGACGGATCGAGCAGGTTTATAATTTGCACTGCTGGTTTGAAGAATCGTAGAGGGCTGAGTCCACAGTTTATCACATACAGATTTTCCGGCTTGAGCACAAATTGTGTACTTAGCAACAGCTGCTTTTCATTGTGGACCGCTTCATCATAACTATTCAAAACACGATTAACCTCGTTATTTTCACTGCTAGTGCTGTACCCCGATTCACTCATGGTGTCAAACTACATCTGTGGCCCTTATCCAGGAGTCATGTGTTTTATCGAAACCCAACCAGCGAACCAGCACTTTATCCCCCCTCCTTCTTAAAACTTTCTCCACAAGGTAAACATTTGGATTTGCTGCTTTTTGCAATTCCTCGCTGTAAAAGCCACCCTTTATCGGATTCCCCTGCACATCTTCAAGCAAATAAGTTATGGGTGTGGTTTTTTGAATTTTAACAATTTTAAATAATTCCGTGCTCCAATTAGGGGTGTAGCCCTTCTCAAAAACATGCTTGGCTTTGCTGATGCGAACCATATCGCCCTTTTTGAACTTTGATATTTTAAAAACTGTAGGATAGCTGAAGGTTCTAAGTAAAGCAGCCTCGTTACTTTTATTTACATCTTTTGGCCTCATTCCAGTAGTTCTATGTCTTCTGTTATTGTATTTATCAACAATTGTAGATAATATATCAATCCACTTATATGTGCCATTTAGGCTAAAGTATTTAAATAATCGTTCCTTTAACGTACGTATAACCCTCTCCACTATTGCAGCTTTTGTTATGCTAAAGGTACTATAATGATTAATTTTAAACTTTTTCATGATATTTTGAAAATGGGAGTTGTAGAATTCTTTTCCATGATCACTTTGCAAGTTTCGTGGATGCCGTTGAGAGTTTTTCAGTATTTTATCAAAGGCCTTTGTCACTTCTTCACCAGTCTTAGATTTAAGGGCTTCACACCAAACGTACTTGGAAAAACAGTCAATTACTACAAGAATAAACTTAAATTTGTTATTGTGAGCTGTATATTGATCTAACTGGGCGAGGTCAACCTGCCAGAGGTCATCCAATCCTTTAATAATGGTCCGACGACGAGGGTATTTTTTCAATGCTCGTCTGTGTAATTCATTCACAATTTGAATCTTTTCTTTACTATGCTTTGTTTTCGTTGCTTTCATTATGTTTTTGATATTCCAAAACCCTTATTCTATACAAAATTTCACGCAGTTGTTTTTCCTGAATTTCAATATGTGACTGTAAGGCTTTTTTTATTTCAGAAAGTGAATCATCGACGTATTTTTTGTTAGTTGCATCACCTAATACTTTCGGAGCCTTAAGATTGCTGATTTTTAAATTTCTCGCATCTATATGACCTTCAGGAGTAAAAGTTAAACCGCCTGTGTGAACACTTGGCCGTGAATAAATTCTTGAATACTGACCAAACTTATTAATACTCATGTTGTGACTGGTGATAACCTTGTAATGCGCTTGTATTTATATTAAGAAATGATGTGAGCCTCTTTTAATTCTGTCTCTATAGCAGTTATTTCATTATCGTGAGAGGTGTTTCCAGCATTTTTAGAAGCAATAAGAAGCATTAATCTATCCACTAATTCATTCACATCATCCCAATAAATATACTCGATTGGTTTTTTATTGTAAATTAAATGCATACCAGTACCCGAACGTGTTTTTGGTTTAGCTGGAGATTTTCCTGGTTTGAAAATAGGCCTAATAATTTTAAAATATTTTGATAGTTTTGAGCTTTTTAATTTGCCTCTGGTATCAAGATGTGCCCCAGTTAATTTTAAAATATCAATATATTTTGCAAAGTCTTCGTCTGTGTATTTTGGATCAGTATAAAAAATCAAATCGTATAGTCCTGATGTTCCCTCAAAATTCTTTCCCTTAACAATTATATCTCCACTACTATCAAAATCAATATTTTTACCGGCTAGCAAAAATTTTGATTGAGATGCGTCATAAACGGGGCCATATACTTTATCAATTTTCTTTGAATTATCATGGTAGTCTTGTATATATTGTTTTGCTATATTAGGATAGGAAACATCTTCAGGTTCACTATTTTGTACATCGGAATCGAAAAAATCAGCCTCCTTTTTTAACTGTGGGCTTTCCGGTTCTTCTTTTTTATATTTCATTTTTGTGAAGTTAGGTAGTTTGATTTTGCTCAGAGATTGCGTAACTGGTGTGAACATTTTTTTAATCGATTCGTCTTCTTCAATTTTACCTAATTTGAGTGCCACATACTTTTTTCTAACAGCGCGAGCGAGTTCACTGACTTTCTTCGCACGCTGCATTTTAAATAATTGATCTTGCGTTGTTGATGGCATGATTCAAAATTAGTTAATCCAGCTGAGTTACAGCTTTATATACTTATCAAATCCATTTCTGTAACGCCCATTTTTTAACTCAAAATCTTTTACAATTACTAAAGTACCGTAAGCATTATTCCAGCACTCGCTACACATAACTTTAAATTGATCATAAGTTAAATCCGGAGACACATGCTCATCAAAAACATGACGTAAGTTCATATCATCCTGTCGAAATAGTACAATAACATTACAGTTATCGCGGACCAGCTGTTTAGGTATTTTCGAGTAAGTCTGACAAAGATATATGACATCAACGCCTTTGTGCCGTCCCATCGAATAAAACTCACGTATCTTATCTTGCCGATCACAACTCACATCATCGAAAATAAAAACTGAATTTTCCAAGGCCTCGGATGGTGGAATGACATCATCATTAGCTTTAAATGGAAAATATCCGATTTTAGGAACTTTTTTTAAGACATCCTGAAGTAACTGATATTTTGGCTGATATAAGCTTTTACTATAAACGTAGATATTCTCAAACTTCAGACCATTTTTGTTAAATATTATACTTAAAAGGGCATTTGTTTTACCACAGTTGCTAGGTCCTATGAACGCAGCTCTAACGGACTCTGGAAACAGTTTACCATGCTTAGATGCCTGTCTGATCCCTGTATCTGCAACGTCTAAGTTTTCAATAGGGAGAGAGCTTTGTTGTTGCCTTATTTGCATTTTGGACTCTTTTAAAATTAATAAGACATTTGATGTCTATTTATACTTTCAACGTTATCTTGTAAAAAAATTCAAAATCATTTAAAAATTGTCGGCCTTTTTAGTGTGATCCTTTTCCTAACGTGTGATAATCTACAACACAGTGACCTCTCCTGAACATAATAAAAGAAAAAAATACCGAGCGCTACTTGAATCTAAGAATCGACAATTGCCCGGCTTCACCCGGGATTATAATCTCCCCGCGTCGGCTTTCGCCTTCGCCCGCGTCACAAGCAATTTTAAAGTCGGGTCGAGTTGGGTGATAGTCAGCTGGTCTCATAATTACGTAATGCGCTTGAAAGTTGAATATCTTATAAACTAAGGAATCTACAAAAAAATGTTTCAAATAAAAGTCGTAGCATATCAAAGGGGCTAATCAAATGTTTATAAAAGAAAATTTACAGATGACGTTTTCAAGGTCATATGACAATTAAGTTGGTTTTTTCAATGACACCCTGCTGTTTTTATTTGATAAAAGCATTTAGCTTCTTTCTCGGAATATATTTCATTAGAAACATTTTTTTCTAGATTGTAGGTTTCAAGGACATGAATTTTTGCTTCGTTGCAAAATTAAATTTTCTAGCGGTTGCGCCTTGGTATATAAAGAGCGGATGGTTTATAAACATAGCAGAGCAAACACTGAACCACATCGACATATTCGAAAATATGAGTGCCTTTGTAAATATCGACTTTAAGGCGTATCTTGCCTCACACAGAGTGTTATTTCAGCATTGCCATGGTGATTCATTGACTTATATACTACAAAAACAAGATTTTATTATCCCAAACGAGTGGTTTGAAAAAGTTGCCAAGCAAGAACTCCATGAAATTTGTACCTATCGTTTAATGTTGGAAAAAAAAACAGCATATTGATAATTACGTGATACAAATCATTAATATATGTGACGCAGAAAACATTGAACAAATAAATTATTTTACGCTCGATGGACTTCTGAAGAAACATGGTTTGGATTCTGGGCTCCAATATAAGATGTATATTCTTAACATATTAAGTGAAGAATACCTTTTAGAACAGTCGTATCCTACCAAAAACTTAACAAATTATAGAGATTTATTAATATGTATTGATGATTTTATATGTGCCGCCGCTTATCTTGCAAGATATGAAAATTTGAGGGATTTTACAAAGGCACTAAATGATATGAAATTAACCTATAAATTTGAACCTATACATAATGAGCGTCATATGCATATTTTGAAATGGCTACAAAAGAATATAAAAAAATATGAAGAGAATTCAGAAGCCATTCTAGGATGGGAGTGTGGACCAGACTCTGGTCATTGGCCATCTACCAAAGTGGACGATTATAAAATGACAATTTCGTTATTATACACATTTGTAGTTAATACTTTTTAAAAATAAAAAAGCTTTTAACCTTCTTGTCTGATTTTGTTCCTTAAAGGAGATATCCATTTATATCTACCAAATTCAAATTATGGCGACTGCGGCGGGGTACATAGATTCTCACATAAATAGCGAAGAGGTTCTCTTAACGAACTAGAGTTCAAATTATGTTGACCGCATCGGGATATTAGACATGTGAATTCTAATTTTTAATGGACTTCGCTTGTATCAGATATTTGACTAAATTTTGTTTATTTCTGGCGAGGTGGTCTGGTAGAAATGCGATGTGAAGGTAGTTCGTATTCCCAGATTTGAAACTCAGCTATGGCAGTGGCTGGGAAAGGTGACCGAGGACTTTTTAAAAAAAAAAGTTCGGGATCAGATGTTTTTTAACATTGTCACTGCGCGTTCCTCGCTGCAATGCCTTGAACTGTGTGGGGCAGTGACGAGAGTTTGTAAACACCATTAGGTTTAATTAGTTTAAGTTTACTTTAGGTTAATGTTACTTTAGGATAAGTTTACTTTAAGGTAGTTGGTGTTTCTTGGATCTGCCTGTACCCACCCGTCGAAAACAAATATGCGTTTGTATATACTGACCGTACAAGTACCATTAGTTTTCGGTAAATTGAGGTGGCACAGAAAGTTTGAGGTATTGAATTACGACGTAAGGATAGGGTCCGCCCCTACCCAGAGGTAGAACCGCTTACGTCGGACCTCGTAATTCCTTTGGGTATGGGGGGGATCCGGCCCCTTGTCAAAATGGCAGGGGGTTTTGCTGCCGCGGCATTTGGCAGGGGGCTTGGACCCAGACCCCGACCGCCGATTTGCAAGCCCCTTTTCCAAGCATTGCGCTACGCTTGGACCTTTTCCGAAAGCCGACGCCGCCGCCGCTGAGCTGTCACGCCCGCGCTGGCTGTCCGACGCCGCACGCCGCCACGCTGGTTGTTCGACGCCGCTCCCGGGTTGCCCGATCACCGCCGCTGGCAGGCCGCCGCCGCCCGTAGCCAGACACCGCGGCGCTTAGCAGGAGCCTCGCCCAGCGTAGCTCCCGACTGTGTAAGATGCAAGCGCCACAGCTTCCGTTTGTTACGGTCGGGCGATGGAGTAAACATCGTTAAGTGCTGGGATATGTATACGCTACAGTTTCATTTATTTAATTCATAGCAAATAAAGATTGAAATTTATATGATTCGTTTCAATGCTATGTTACTCGCATAATAAAAGACTGGTTGATGTTTAAACCTTTATTAAAAATAATGAGATATTTTCAAACACAAGCATGACGCTTTTATATTCCTTTATTAAGTACGTTTTATGACTAATACAAGATTATAACACAAATTACTATTTGAAGAATTCCATGTTAATTTTCTATTCCCCCAATGACCATATTTCAAACTGATTGGCCTTGTTTTTTCCCATATCCACTTGTCCTTTGTAAACCAACGCGTATTTTTCACTGGAAAAATGTTCGAGGCACGGTTTGAACGCCTGTGTCACTCTGTTCGGCAGGAAAACGACACTCTCCTCCAACTCCAGCAAAATGGTCTCCCCGAACGTCGTTTGCACCACCTTGCCCGAGAGAATTTTCATCGGCACGCCTTCATCCAATTCCACTAACTTTACCGTCGGTTTCTGAGACAAGCAACCAACTTTGTTGATGGTTTCCAAATCCATTTTGCTGCAAGCCATCTTCGGCTACTGAAACTCCAAACAGCAAACTCTGTCTTTTATCAAAGCTAGAGGGGTGGGGCTAATGGAAATGCCTTCCCACCCAAATTCCCAGAAGCCACACACTTTGACCTCTAAGCCTCCTTGAAGCGATTCAACCTTGAAGCGCGGAAACCTTGAAGCTATTCTAACCACGCCCCCCTTCAATTCCCAGAAATTAACCTTGAAGCGATTCTCGGAAATTAACCTTGAAGCTATTCTAGGAAACCACACCCCTTGACCTTGTACATCAATTCCCAGAAACCTTGAAGCGGTTCTCGGAAATTAACCTTGAAGCTATTCTAGCCACGCCCCTTGACCTTGAACACCCCATCGCGACTTCGCAACAACGACGACCTTGGCGGCCATTTTGGACTCGTACCCGCTTTGACTCACTACTCTGGTCGCATGAATGGAGAAAGCCGACTTTAAAAATCGTTTGGTTCTACGGAATTAATTTAACTCTAATTTGAAAGAAAGATACTGGAAGGTATTAGCCGTGTTAATTTCATAAGCGTTTGGTGAAAGTCTGATTTATTTGGTGTTTTGCATTCTTGATTATTGGGACTATGCAGATGGTCAAGATAAGGATTTAGATACGCTAAAGAAGAACCCATTCTGGAACTACAGAGTGTCCAAAAGGAGTGCTGAAACGATTGAGTAAAATTTGGTACCGTATAGTACATACCTACTCTGATGTAGCTGTCTGATTTTATTTCCTGGTTACTACAGAGACGCATTTTTTACAGTAAAATTGTAGAAAGTAGGGTTGCAGTAGCAACGTGAACATTAGCGTAATAAGTTCTTCAAGACATTATAAAAATATGAAATATGTTTACACTCCCTAATCTACCACGCCAGCTATCAATCTTCCACCGCGTTTCCTACAGCAGTACAGACAATAATTCCCGTTCGCCTGTCTGCCCATTTGTTAAGCATGATTTAGAGGCTAGACAAAGTCGTAAATTTCGGATTTTGCCATGGGATCGTGCCCGCTTCTTAAAAACTTAATTCGCGAGGTGAAATCATCGTTTTTACGACCTTTTCGAGAAGCAAATGCACTTAATAGGATTTAGTCGGTAGTAGATACATGCAAACGGGACCTTTATAAGCGCATTTGGTAGGATTTATGAGCAAAACAAGCAAAAATTTGAATTTCGCATTTTTTACGGTGTTCCACTTATAAAGGTCCAGTAATACCTACCCATGACACCAGAATAATTATGACAATTCTTCTTTTAGAATGCCTCAAATTGTGCTTAAGATCCAATAGTTAAAGTTCTTGAAATAGATATATTTTTTAGTATTTTTTCATTTATGGTTTATGGAAATATTTTTTATACATAGGTTTATTGTTCATCATTTTTCTTTATAGAGATTATCAAGTTTAAAAAAGGGGATTTGTTGTTAATTGCTATGTTAGATAGAACCGATAGATTTATAGAATAATATTGACAAATATCGAATCAATCAAATTATGATCAACTTTTTTATACAGGGGTAAAGAGGTACCATATCTCAGGAATTAATAGTCCTGGAGCTTTCGTCTTAAGTAATGTGCTTTCGAAAAATCGCTGGAAATTATTTTTTTAAGTTCGTAGGTCGGCCGCTAGGAAGCCTATTCCCAACAGTAAAAAAATGAAAAATGAGTTTTCCCAAAAAAATGACTAATAAAGGTATAACTTTTTTCGTTACTCAAACAACTATTAATAATAATTATTATTGTAATAGAACATTTATAAAGTGAGAAAAATAGCAATTTACGAAAAGCTCAAGCAGATTTTTATTTATTTCATGGCATGCTTGACCCCGGAAATCTTTGACAACAAATACGTACCTTCTTGTTTCAAATAACATGTTAATAATTATTCTTTTGGCGATAACTCCAAAACTAATGAAGATATCTATTTTTGAAACTTTGGTATTTTTTGTTGTAAATTTAATCTACTTTTCGATTATAAAAGAATAAATATGTCATTGCATTTAAAATTTCGGAGAAACTGTAATAAAAAAGAAATGTAGCGGTAACCTCAAAATTCGAAATGACCTTACTGGACAATCATTTGATAGAAGACGGAAAGCTCTCTTCAACAAGTCCAAATTCGACCAATTCGGTTGAGCCAAACCGGAGTTAGCAGCATTTTTTCAAGTCAAGGTTTATCCGCCCGTTTCATCTCTATTTGAAGAGCTAGAACAAAAAATCCTTAACGAAAATTGTTCAGAATTTGCTGAAGACTGCAATACATAGTCATTTTTGAGAAAACTCATTTTTCAAATTTACTGTTTCGAATACGCCCCCTAGCAGCTGACTTAGGAACTTAAAAATAATTTGAAATTGCATTTTGGCTACATCTACCAACATAATCAAAATCAAGCTGCTGAACTGAAATTTGGCACTGCTATGTTTTTGGGGATGGAGAATAATCTGAAAATGTCAATGTCAATTTCTACGTATCTCACAGAGGAAGCCACTTGCGCTGTTTTTGGACCATGCTTTTATTGGTAACTTTTTCAGGTTATTTATATTTTTGGTTCTGCAGGTCCATCATTTTAGTGCATCTTTTAATTCTGCAACAAAGAGGTGCTCTTGTATCATAACCATCAAATCAACCGTTTGCGTTGAAATTGCCAAAACGTGCCCCAAAACACCTGTAGACTTCATTATTCGAAAAATAAAATTTTTATTTTCATTTCAGGTCATTTTTTTGTGCCTCTGCAACTTGCAGAATTTTTGTCATACAAGTAATGCGCTGTAACTCCGTTATGTATTAGAGATACAAAAGAAAATTATGAGGAAAAGTTGTTCATCCTTTAATCCCTTACAACTTTTATTATGGTCATTTCGATCTTAAAAAATGTTTAGGAAACCACCCATATTGTTTAGCAAACCACTCTATAGCTCAATTCGCAACCAGGAGTTCGAGTGTGATCTTTTGGTTGAACACTCACGAGGCAGTCCCCAAGCAACCCTGAGCACATCTTTATATTGAGTCAGGGAAACCTCAAATATTATAGTTCCAAGAGAAAACAAAAAAACAAGCATCCAGAAGTTATTTTTAAGTTTTTTTTTGGAATAGTATAGGTACTTAACAATTTACTTCAAAAAATAATAAGCTTAAAACCCCATGAGGACAACTATCATACAGGGCTCCTATTCCTGTGGATGTGGTGTCTCATAGGTATATTAAAACCCTCTAAAAATAAAGATAATAGTCCTATGTATGTGTCACTTGCGTGGCCTGTTATTTCGGTGACTACTACCACAACGCGATAAAAACAAAGAACTATTCGACCACAGAAAATATACCTACGCCCCGCGCAGCGTATATTTTCTGTGGATCCGACCAAATCCTAGTCTGGGAACCATGGATCGAAACTAATCACGAAACGAGTGGCAATAACGTGAGGAATGCACAAAAATGAGCTGGAGCACCCTTCAGAGAAGGCAAACAGATACATTCTACATTCCTGTGTTGTTTGCCAAGTCCACGTTGGGGTTGACACGAGTACCGATGTTCACACGGTTCGAGTACCGTGGATGTTTTTACACGGAAAAAACTACCGTGTTTATCGTGGAGACAAACAAGGTGTAAGTAGCTGGAAATATACGGGGTGGGCCGGAACTCCGTTAAAATTAAGCCTCTTCAATAGTTTTGACGTAGAAAAACATTTGACTTTTAAATCGAAAAAAATTGAAAATAAAAAAACCTTTTTAAAAGCAAGCTTTTATATAGCCCTATTATAACGAATAAAATAAAAAAACAAATGAAGTCTAGATTTTCGTTAAGATAATTCAATGCCAAATTGCGACAAGTTTTTGTAAAGCAAAAAGCTTGTCGCGCGAAATGTTCATAAAAGTAGGAACCAATTAATTTTATTGGACAGTGATTGGTTGGCATTTAATTATGTATCTTAACGAAAACCTAGACTTATTTTATTTTTTATTTTATTCGTTTTAGTACATGGCTTATATAAAAGCTTGTTTTTAAAAAGGTTTTTTTATTTTCAATTTTATTTTGTGCTTTTTAGTACCTACCTATTTGATTCCCATGTCAGGAGGGTGGTAAAGAAATTTAGTCCGCCATCTTGGGGCGGCCGCCATATTGGATTTCGTACGAAGTCATTCACCTTATTGTTTTCTACCCGTCGAGCCCTTTCATTTGATACCCATATTAAGGGGGTTCACAAAAAATACATCATCCGCCATCTTGGAGCGGCGGCCATATTGAATTTAGTGTGATATCACTAACTTTATCGTTTTCTACTTTCCAAGCTCTTTCATTTGGAATCCATATTAAGGGGGTTGACAAAAAATATCTGCATCATCCGCCATCTTGGAGCGGCGGCCATTTTGAATTTAGTGTGATATCACTAACTTTATCGTTTTCTACTTTCCAAGCTCTTTCATTTGGAATCCATATTAAGGGGGTTGACAAAAAATATCTGCATCATCCGCCATCTTGGAGCGGCGGCCATTTTGAAAGTATTAAAATATTGAGTATTGCATACTGTATTGTCACCGGAACTAAAGGTGTATGTAAAATTTCAGCTCAATCGGATGTCAGGAAGTGGTTCTAATTCAGTTTGCAAGATTCGACCCAAAAGCTTGTAAAAATGTGTCGTTACTGGATCTTGTAAGGTTGAAAATGAGTAAGTATATGTATTTGTGTAAACTATGTGAACTTGACATAAAACAGGGATATTTTATCTTGTTTTAAATGTTTTTATACTATAGGTACCATGTGATCACCTATATTTTTACACCCCCTTTATTAAGTATCTATATTTTTGAGGTTAGGAAAAAAGTTTCAGACAACTTTTATCTGAAACTTTTTTCTAATCTCAAAAATATAGAAAATAAGCGGGGTGTAAAAATATATGTACGCGTGATCACGTGGTAGGTAGGTACCTACTTTTGTGATATAATGCTTTTGAATATAACGATACAGGAAGTTGTAAAAAGCGCCCCAAGGTAGATAGATACCTACATTTTTCTTGTCTAAAATCTATAAATAGGGGAACTGATTCAAAAATAACATCCTATTTTGCAACTTATACATTTTCTACGGAATATTATCAACTTTGATCGAAACATTTCCTGGAAATATCAGAGAAATTCGACGTAATTTAAATGGAGTGTAACATTTTAATTGCGAATATAAGTACCGCACATTTGTCACTTATTTTTGTAGGTACTAATAAACTGTGGCCTATTTTACGATATTTGAGTAACGAAGAAACAAATTATTATCAGGGTTTCTGGATTATGATCAAAGTTGAATTTTATTGTAATTGGTTGCATTTAAATCAATTAATTATTGCTTCACCGCTCAAATAATAATTGCTTAATTTCTCATATTGGGCACTTCAATTTTTATTGGAAAATTGTTTCGATATAGGGACGTGTGGGCCTAATACCTAAATTTACGATCTGCTTTCCTGAATAGGATCATCGTAGAACTCTATTAATTATTTCAATTGATTTACAACCATCTATAGATCTGGCTGCAATTTATTGCGGTTTCCTAGGAGTTAAATGGTATACATTTTGAAACAATATCGAGTGAAAACGAAGTCTTAAACGTTCAAAACGGCGTTAAAATCAATATTTGTCAAAGGATTCGATTGTTGACAAGGCACTCGTCGTCGTGGTTGGCCATGTTTGCGCAACAGGTGCCACTACCACAAAAATGGCAAATCATTTTTCGAAGATTCAAAATGACAGCCTTCAACTTTTAGTTTTCTCTTTGATACAGTTCGTGTTAAACTTTGGTCGGTGCGTTAAACGACGTCTTCCTCCGTTCGTATTTTATTTTCATCCAGGACTAGTGATGACGACGTATGTCTTATTTTTGATGTTCTACACTCTGGCTAACAGTGCTCTCACTCCTCTCTCAACAGTTGCGGTAATAAAAGCAGAAATGCGCTTACTCCTACTTTGTAGCTTTTAGTCTTTAGCTTTGATTTGGTTTATTTCAGAAATTTCGTGGTCTGTTTACTTAGGCACTTGATTCTAATAGAAACGAAATCCAGATATTATCATGATTTAAACATTCGCTTCCCACCTCTATGCTCAAATGCAATACAAACATCAAAATGTTCTTTCGATTCGGTTTGTTCCTTTGTTTAAAAAAGTGAAGATGACAATTTTTGTTAAAGTTTACAAAATTATAAGTAATTGCCTTTCGCTGCCATCTACACACGGGTAACTTTACCAAAGGATCCAAATAAGTGGAGCACAACAAATAAAGCGCATTAAGTTACTAACTGGACGCATAGATGGTGCTGATATTCAGTCCGATCAATACCCTAAAATAAATTGTAATAATTATCTGTTTTTATGACAAAATATAAAAGGCTGCTAACATTAGTAATAAAACAACATCGTAAAATTAGCATTATAATTCTAATAAGAATCTCGTCGTACCATCTGACCGAATAAAAATAATAGAGTCGTAAAAATGTTTATAATAGTGCATAAATATTGTTGGTAATCGCGTATCCTGCTGTTTTAGAATATTTTAATTAAAAAGTATCATACAAGCTTCTTAATATTTCGTTATTACGTTTTAGTAGATTACCGGTGTATTATGGAAACCCGTCAGCCAATTTTTATTGACAGTGTAATAAGGATATTACAGCAATATTGGATTCAAGTAACAGGGCCCTTTTTAAGGAGTCTTATCCATTGTCCATTGCATTAAAAATAATTAAATTACACAAAATATTTTAAAAGTTATTTAAAAAAATCGATTTTCAGGGGCGTCCTTTAGGGACTTGTATCTCTGTGGGCCCTCTGGGGAAAATTTTTATAGAAATGTGTTATGTTATTTTAACATCCCCTGTATAAATCCTAGAGATTGGCCACATATTCCGGGACACCCTGTATACATAATTTGACAGCGTCTTGCATTTTAAATTTTATGAAAATGACCAAACTCATTGCTGAATTATAAAGCTTTATTATTTGGCTTTCGACGTGTATCAAAAAGAAAAAATACTTAAAAAAAGGCAAATATAAAAAATGGGTAAAATAAACACACATACACATTATTGGAAGCACCTTTTATTTTCGGAATAAAAAAATACAAACTCTATTATTTTTTTAACTGGAATATCTTTACACAGAAAAACAAAACATTCTATATTCTAACACGTATTTGTTATTTGGACCAGATCAACTCAATATGTAGATAAATAAATAGGTACCTACCTATGCCCTTCTTTTTACCTGATAAAATATTCAGAGTGTCACCTTGATGGAAATTTTTCTAGTTAAAACAACCTCAGCGATCAAATTTGTATCTTTTACCTTCATAATATCTTATTTAGGGCCTCACTAGAAAATACAAAAGGGAGCAACACACTACCATACCCAAGGAACCACCCTGTATACTAGCCGCATCCCTTATCGGACTAACCCTGATGAATACTTTCCTGTCATTCAAGGGCTGCAGTGATCTGTAATTGGCGTTCAACTGGGCGTGGTCTTTCGTCTGTAACTTCTCAAAGACCTCCACCTGTCTCCTCGAAATTGGTATGGTGTCGGTGAAGATGTTCCAAAGAACTCCTTCAGTACATTGCGGTGTTGTGAGAGAACCTCTGTACCGGTAATATCCGGCTCTGTCTCTCGGTAGGAAGTCTTCGACGTTAAAGTTGTTCATGGTTGCGGCAGCTCCACCTTGGTTTAGTGTTTTCACGACGTCTACCAGCGGTTCAAAGTCATCTACGTCATCCGGGGTGATCTAAAAGGTTTTCAGCAAGAGCGCAACAAAATAAAACTGTATGTTTTCCATTATCTGAAAGTACGAAAGCGTAGAGCGACCTCGTGAGACTTTTTTATCCTTGACACTTTTTTCTGTCAATTACCTATGTATAATTGACACTTTTTTCTCTTAATTATACAAAATTGACACTTTTCAGTCAATTATAAATAATTGACACTTTTATATGTCAATTATACATCGTTGAAATTTGTTCTGTCAATTATACATAATTGACACTTTCTTCTGCCAATTATACATAATTCACACTTTTTCCTGTCAATTATGTATAATTAACACTTTTCTCTGTCAATTATATATAATTGACACTTTTTCTATCAATTATACATAATTGGCACCTTTTTTCTGTCAATTATCATCGTTGACACTTTTTTTCTGTCAATTATACATATAATTGACCGAGTAATTGACACTTTGGTATCAAATACGAATATCTACTATAATTGACAGAAAAAAGTGTCAATTATCTATAATTGACAGAAAAAGTGTCAATTATGCATAATTGACAGAAAAAAGTGTCAATTATGTATAAATGACAGAAAAGTGCCAATGTTGTATAATTGACAGACAAAAGTGTCAATTATGTATAATTGACAGAAAAAAGTGTCAAGGATAAAAAAACTCATATCGCCGCTCTACGCTTTCGTATGAAAGAGGATATACTCACGTCAAAAAGAACAGCAAACACACCGACTCCGTCTGTAACTTTTAGGGCGTTTTGTAAGTTTCCATGAGCTTTGGAATAATGAACCATATGGAGTTCCAAAGGGAATCTATGAAATAGTAAAAATTACATTATGTTATCCATTCATCGTCCACAAGTACTTTTGCTGATAAATTGTTAATTTTTTAAAATTCATTTCTAAAAACAACTGCTTTCAACTGCTGCAAAACTGACTGTATTTTGATTTTATATTCACGCAAATAAAAATCAATCCTTTAAATATTCTAGGAACTGGTATAAATGAAGTCACTTGGAACAGCATAATAAAAACGCTTGGGCGGCGTTTGCTTTGTAAAACAAGAATAAAAATTGTATTTAAATGCTCAAAAAAAGAATAAAATAAACTTTGAAATAATTCAAACCAAAGCAAATCAATAATTTTCTTTCACACAAAACAACACCACACAAAAATCTATACACAAAACCAAAATCCGTAAAACAAAGCGCAATCCTTATTTGCGTGCACGGCACTGGTTATACTGGCCTAACTGGCCCAAGTCGACACCTCTGTTCCATGAATCTCCGAAACGCCGACCAATCAAATCGCTTTCTTATTGGCTGCCTCCTTGACTAGGTCGACGTCGACCGCGTAAAAACCTTTGAATTTTATACGGGTGATTTCTGGTATTTTTACCAGTAGCAGAGCGTGGTAAATGCTATGAAATAGATCGCGCCCCGTATATCACTGTGTTCCAAGTGAGTTCATTTATATTTTACCAGGGTAGCTCGAGAACAGGCGCGTCGGCAATAAAATACGAGACAAAATACTTTTTTAACCATATTAAACCGAAACCGAACCTGGTATTAGTAGTAAAAAGAGATGAAGAAGACAGAGAAGATAGATATTGTAGTAAGAACAAGTGACTGCATGCTCGCCTAATATAATATCACCAATACTTGCATGGGTTACACTGTTCGACGGCTGGCCACTTGTGCAGCGAAATGCGGTGGCTAGCCGTGCCATAATTTCACAAATCTTAGGATATACTTGCGTAAATAGTTATAATCGATATGGCTTTTTAGAGACCTTTTGACAATATTATATGGTGCATTAACCTTTACGTTGTGTTTGACGACAACCTTAAAAAAACCTTAAAAGTGAAATATTATGTTGCTTGTAGAATATTATGTATATTTTTGAAAACTACATGAAGCTTATGTCCTATATTCTTTTTGTGATGCTAATTAGAGTTTTTTTATGATGTTTCAAGTGACTTTAGCAATACTATACCGCAGATAACCGTGTAAGGTACCACCGAATAAGTGACAAATAAAGGAAACCACCTGTTTGATTTTTGCCTTTTAGCCAAAATTTTATTCAGCTTAAAACTCAATTTAAAAATGTCCCAAATGATGCCGACTAACAAACAGTGTAGGTATATAAAAGGAAATTTGAGTTTTATTTTAACGAATAGTACAAGGTCTCTTCTATTTCCGAAATTTTAATTGACGTTAGTTTTAATTGCATTTAACAGCGTTTTTATTGCGAACAATTTCTACTGCGCCCAAAAAAGGAATGCTGCAATTAACATGGGTGGCAAAGATCGAAGATGGAACTTTTCAATGTACTGTCACGAAAAAGTTCCTTTATCAAAGTTGTTGATGAAAAATAATTCCTGCACGCATTCTAATGCAAAAAATTGTAATTTCCAAACTAGTGCGGCAAAGATACTTTATTACCTGTAATCATCAATCGTGTGTTCAGATTTCCAATGGAAGTGCAGATGATCCAAAACATAAATGTTTGGTAGTCCACCACCTTTGATTTCGGCCTTGTTCTTATTCCCCAGTCTAATTTCAGCTGAAAGAAGGGGAAGTAGTTAGTTTTCTTTCATGAAAACGAAAGATTTTCCCTACCTGAATGCCCATTATTTTTCAAGGTAGCGTTAGTAACCTCATCATACCCCTGCCAAACCAAGGCGGTGAAGTTTTTTTCTTCGGCCACTTCCCTTTCCAAAGCTATAGGCGACTGGTGTTTACCATTTGCGCAGTCTCCTCCCCAATTAGCTGTGAAAAAAAATCCCATTAGAAAATCAATAAGATTGGACCCAATAGACGTATTTTATTGGTCTAAATTGGGATGATTATGCGAAATATGCTCGGGATCTATTTTTAAATGCACACATTTGCCTACCGTCTGCGGAGAAGTTTTGTTTTTCGCTCGAGATCAAAATTATTCAATCAAAGCTTTGCTGTGAACTTATCTCTGGTTATCATCCAATTTAAGCATATCATAATACGCTGCATAGACAAGTAAGGAGGTTTCCACCTTCATAAACATTTTGTTGAATTGCATTTTTAAAATAGTCAAATACTTATTGAAATATATTTTCTTGAATTGACACTGTTGAATCTTATCAAATCTATAATAATTGCTCGAACTTTTCTTAAAAGTATGTTTCAAAAATACTCCTCAATAATAATAATAATAATTTCTCATATCTGGCTCTCTGCCAAATAAAATAAGCTTTCATCACATGATTTTTCATGTGGTTGCAGTATTGATTTCGTTACGTACGTAGGTACTTATAAGACTATTTTAAGTTATACAGGGTGTCCCAGAGACAATGATCCAAAAGAAGCCACTAGAAGTTATTCTTATGAAACATTAAAGTCAAAATTAATTTCACGAGCTGTATCTTGAAAACCAACAGACCCTTATGTTAATAAAAAGTTGATTCCATTTTGATCAAAGAACGCATATTTCAACTTTGAACCACACTTTCAAGCAAATATTTTTATAAAAACACAGAAAACTAGTAACTTTTGCACTCGTCGCGCGTTTCGCTAACCAAGTTAGCGTCATCAGGAGATGATTAAAACTAACCCCTTATCACTAACTTACTCTATTTATACTAAAACTACCTACTGTATTAATTCTCTAGGGGATCGGGCCCTTATGCTTATTTAAACTAAATTTACATCTGAAAATTTCCAGGCTTTCATAGGCACCTAATACCTAATAATATCATGTCAGGTAGATATTTAATTAATCTTAAATTGTCTGTTGTTATCCTATGATTATTTTCAAAAGCATGTTCGGCAATGCTAGATTTTTCTAAATGACCGTATTTTAAATGTCTCATAAGCTCATTGAATCTGGTTTTTATGGAGCGTCTAGTTTGCCCAACATACTTTTTATTACAATCGGTACAACTAACTTCATATACTCCACTTCTTTCTAGGACATCAATCTTGTCCTTGGGGTTTCCTAATAGATTTTTAATATTATCGGAAGATTTATGACCGAAAATTTGTGAATTTTTTTAGGCAAATTTTCATTTGCTAACCATTTTGATAGATTATAAGTCGATGATACTATTTCCGAAACTATTGGTCCCATATTGCTTTACCAGGTTTGTGCACTTTTGGTAAACCATATAGTTTGGGCACAGTATATAGGATTACTGATGATAGTGAATTTAGATTTTAAAAAGTAATCTGTTACAATTTTTGAAAGCGTGTTTAACTTGTGCTGTCATTGTTTGTAGGGGTTTTTGAAATTTTCTTATAGGGACCAGTTTGAACTAATTTATCTATTCCTTCAAAATAATCTGTTTTGTCAATAAACATCTTCCCTTATCAATCTTCTAATAGTATTGTTGTTATTTTTATGTCCCGACTTTTGATGGTTATTATTTGCCATATTTTGAGAAATTTGCATGCTTCTCTAATAAAACCTTTTTTTGGTTTTAGTATAAATAGACTAAGTTAGTAATAAGCGGTTAGTTTTAATCATCTCCTGATGATGCTAACTTGGTTAGCGAAACGCTCGTCGAGTGCAAAAACAACGTTTTTCTACAAGCGTACTTTTCCGCACGCTTGCAGAAAAAATAGTGTTCCTAACTCTTGCGGAAAGTGTCTTTTCCACACTCGACTGCACTCAACTGCAATCGCGTGCGAAAAAGTGGCACTTTCCGCACTTGTTAGGAAATATACTATATTGGTATGTGGACTTAAGCGTAATAAGAATATTGTTTCCTGTAGTTATAAGTGAAATTATTGAAAATTTGTTCCAGAAATCATTGAGTAAATAACTTTACTCAATGCAGAAATAAAACTTGGCCTACACGATATGATGTGCGATAAATTTAAATATAACCACCGCATATAACACATTTGGCTCCCGCGAAATTTTGTGACCTTGAGAGGCGCCAGATGGATCATCCAGACTCCTGGATCACTTTCCCTGTGACCGCGAAAATTTGATCGATAGCCTATGAAAACTGTAGGAAAAACACAGTATACTAAATAATTTATGGCATCTTTTGAAGATTATCTCGTGCCCCAATTAACGGCACAATTATTTGTTCAAACTTACCTAAAATTAATTATGTATACAAACCTAGTTTTTTTAAGATTTTATTGTTGGTCTCTAGCTAGATTAACATATTTTAATTCTTTACTTACTTTCATCTTCGTACTTCCATTCTGCCGGTTTTGCTGAAAAAAAAAAAACGGCATATTTTCCAGGTAAGTAGGTAAGTTACCACAATTTCCAGGACTAACCTGCAGCGATCGCGGCAATCACGAAAATCAGGCACAAAGACACCTTCATGTCGCGGTAGGCCGGTGCGAGGTATGTACACTTGTTTCCTGGATGAGGGGACGCGGCCAACTATGATCTGCCAGACGCGCCAGGCTCTCCATAGCACAGGCGACTCTGACCGATGTAGAGCATACTTACCAACTCTTTGTTTTAAAGGCGTACTTTTCAAAAAATAGACGTACAAATAATTCTGCATTTAATTAAAAAGGTCATGTTGATATGTGCGACTAGGAGTTATCGTTCAAAATAAATGGGGTTTTTCAGTGTTTCAATTATTGGTTTGAATAGAAATGAACTGTACCTACTGAAAAAATAAAATAGAACAAATAAATGCAATTATTGTGATTTAGATTCAGTGCATTATTATTTGTTGCAGTGCACCTCGCACATAATACAGGTTCATTCAGTTTTATTTTGGGATACTTGAACCTAAATGTGGAAAACAGAACTTTTTTTAGAGAGCCTTATGTAGGTATATTTTTTATCTCGAAAACTAAACTCTATGGAAAAAAGCCATAACCACAAAATAGATTTATTTTGTGGTTTTCTGAAACCTGTTGAAGTATCTCTGAATAAAATTAAATCACCCTGTATAGCATTACCAGTCCCAGCCAGAATGGGTGTGAACATAATTAGGGTCAAGCCCTTTGCCGCAATAAAAAAATCATCAAAATTTAACCAGATATACACAGTTGTTTTTTTTGGCAAAATTATTGTAAACTGATGTAGGAATTTTATAATTTAAAAAAAATCTATGGCAGATTGCCACATATAACGTTACCAAGAAAATTCATAATTTTTTTACGGGTTGACCAATTTTCAAAAAAAAAAAAGAATATATTCTACTTCAAAAGATTCGTCTTTTCCATGCCCTACCACGATCAAAATTAGATCCCCCAAAACTGCAAAAGTAAATTAGTCATTTTTACCAAGTTTCACGGTCTTACTTATATAGGGCGTTCACAAAATTGCTTCAAACATAGCAAAAATACGGTTTTTCGGAGTACCTTGTACAAACACCGAGAGATATTTTAAAATGTAGACCTTTTGAAGTAGAATATATCGTTTTTTTTTTTGAAAATCGGTTAACCTGTAAAAAATAATGAATTGTCTCGACTTGAAGTGAAACACACTGTATATCCAAATTGAACCATCGTATTTAGCTATTAGTAAAAATTAAAAAATATATATTTAATCAATATCTACTATAGGTAGGCTTGAAGGCTTTTAATAAAATTTTGGAACCTTCAAATTTTGATAAATCATTTTTTTAAAAATTTTCAAAGTAGTAGAGAAACAGACGTGGGTATGCCTGTACCGTTTTTCCAAAAATAAAATAAGATTAACAATCATAAAAATGTATGTTTAGCAATGATGATCGTAAAATTGGTAATATACTATTTTTATTATTTTGGAAACAAATTATTACAGGCAATTAAAAACGAATCTGTACATTTCTAATTATGACTGTTAATATTTAGGCAAGAACGAAAGAAACATTTAGTATCACAAAATGAGAAAATAGTTTTATAGCCCTTTTTTATTTTAACCTCTTTGTGAGGTAATTTTTGTTTTTTTTTTTTCATTATTCTGATACTAAATCACTCGTTCACTTATTTTTCGGAAAAAACCTGATCCTGTAGATGTAAAATGAATAGGCAAATAATGATCCACAATTTCCAAAATTTTAAAAATTTACTGGGTAGTTACATTTTTCGTAGGTACCTACCTAAAATAGTTGTCAAAAATTTAAAAGGTATCCAACAACTTAACAATAGAGAAGTTTTAATATAGGTTATGCTCTAATCAATTATGCCTAATTTGTCCGTCACATTTTGATATATTTTATATTTTTGTATTTTATTTTTCAATGTCCAACCAACAATCTCCAATAGCACTTTACAATGAAAAGTGCGTTTCCCGAGAATTTCCTCCTCTGATTTTTTCTAATTACGACAAAAAATATAATATGCTAATGGTGAATAGAGGACACACAGGTAAGTACTGGAGGAACTTTAAAAAACTTTTTTGAAAATTATATTTTTCAGTACAAGTAAATTTAGCTCCTTCAGAAAAGGACATACCCAAAGTTAGTGGTGGCAGATTACCTGGGAATTTCATTTTTCATAATATACATTTTCATTGGACAGCTGAACATACTATCAATGGAGAGAGGTACTTTTTTTCAAATTTATTTATTATTAATTTAAGTAGAACCTTTTTAGGTACCCTTTAGAGGCCCATTTGGTTCATTTTAACGAAAAATACAAAACCATAGATGATTCTTTTTCGAAAGAAGATGGGATAGCTGTTTTTTCGGTTATGTTCAAGGTACACTCCTAGTATCTAGTATACAAAACACATAATGTACTCACTAATTTGTAGGTTGAATTAAAATGTGGTTGTAAAACAGTTTTCGCAGTTTTAACAGATCTTATCGAACAAATAGCGAAACAAATTGATAAGCCAGTAAAGCTGAGTTCTTCGATATCTTTGAATCAATTTTTACCAAGAAATACCTCCAGATATTTTTCGTATGATGGCTCTCTAACCACTCCTGAGTATATGGAATATGTTAATTGGACAGTGTTTTCATCGGTGATGATGATATTAAAACACGAGGTACGCATAATAATGTTTCATTCGAAAATCTTGAGCAACAAAATATGAAACACCCCGTATATAAAATTATTAAAAGTAATGGGATAAATTTGAAGATATTCTATAATATAGGCTCCTATTTTTGTTTTTCTACGAAAGCAGAGCGGCGACACGAGATTTTTTTATACTTGACACTTTTTCTGCCAATTATACATACTTGACACTTTTTTCTGTCAAATATACATAATTGACACTTTCTGTCAATTATACTTAACTGTCAATTGTTTCTGTCAATTAAAGATTGTTGACACTTTTTCTGTCAATTATACATTGTTGACACTTTTTTCTGTCAATTATACATCGTTGACACTTTGTTCATCTATCAATTATACATAATTGACACTTTGGTATCAAATACGAATATCTACTATAATTGCCAGGAAAAAGTGTCAAGGGTAAAAAAATCTCGAGTGGCCGCTCTACGCTTTCGTATTTTTCAGTATGAAAAATTAATCAAAATTTATGGCATCGAGGGTGGATTGCTAGAAAGGAACTCTAGATCGCTTCAGGACTTAATCGATATACCTGTTTATTTTAGAAAATAAAATTAATACAAAAATTTATATTTTTTTATTATACCTCTTCCGGGTATCTAAGTACCTACATAGGTATTAAATTACGTGTCGGTAAAAATTGTGTAGACATAAACTCTTCAATATTTAGGTACAATACTTCCCCAAATACCTAGGTATCTATGAAAATCTTACACATTACACATACAATCATACAAACTCGTGTGGTTGATTATTTTTTCCGTAATAATAACTTGAAGTAGCTAGGTTTTCTTTGCTTGACGGAAAGCGGTCAACTTGTATTCGTTTTGGGCTTTCCAAAAGACGAAAATTTCAGAATAAAACGATTACGGGCCAATTGCATAGACAAACTAAAGTAGTCTTTAAAATTAAAGAAGTTTTCTAACAATCCAACCATTGTTTAGTATTGTTGGAAAAGTTTCTTTACATGATAATTTAGTTGAATGTATGATGAAATTGCGACCCTAACTGCCATTTCAATCAGAAGAGATTACTCTCCTTCACAACATGCTGTTCTCTGTTAGCTTGTTGTTTGTATTTTTATGAAAATTTAACCATAAGGGAAGATTACCTATCTTCCCTTATGGTAATCATTATTTGCCTGATGGTGCACTTCTCACAAAAATTCGACTTACAACAAAATGTAGTCCCCTCTATTTGCCCAAATTTACCATATTATTTGTCGAAAATGTACACACCAGGAACAAACGTACCTGCTTACTTAGGTACCCAGTTATTGAAACAAAGTTCACAAATGTATCTAATTATAATTAAAAAGAGGGCTGAACATTTATTAGAAACGATATAAACTGAGCCAAAGTGCAGACTGCTCTATACTGCATAGACCCGTTGAACCGTCCCACTGCGGCGTTGCCACATGTTTGCGCAGGGCTTATAAGCTTGAGAAGGTTGTGGCATACCCATTCCATTTTGGCAATATAAAAAAATTATCTCGATATTTGAATAATGATAATAAGTGTCAGTCGAGGCGTTTTGACGCATGAAAAGCATATCAACCTATTTTGACACATATGTTATTTGTCGTATTATTTCCTTATGCGTTTTTTGTAATTATTTTTTAATGTCCACACAACAATCTCCAATAGCACTGTACGATGAAAGGTGCGTTTCCCAGGAATTCCCTCCTCTATTTTTTTCGAATTATGATAAAAAATACAATATGGCAATGGTGAATAGAGGAAACACAGGTAACGAATGAAGTAAGAAAAAAACCCTTTTTGGAAATGGACTCTTTTTCAGTGCAAATAAGTCTCGCTCCTTCAGAAAAGGGAAAAGACCAGCCCAAAGTTAGTGGCGGCAGACTGAATGGAAATTTTATATTTCACAATATTAATTTTCGTTGGGAGTCCGAACATACCATAAATGGAGAGAGGTAGATTTTTTGAAATCTTTATTAACAATTAGAATTACTTAAGTGGAATCTTTTTAGGTATCCCCTAGAAGCCCATTTAGTCCATTTTAACGAAAAATACGACGACATAGGCGATTGTTTTGGGAAAAAAGATGGGATAGCTATTTTCGGAGTAATGTTCAGGGTATGCTGTAAAATATAAAGCGGGTATAACATTTTATAAGCGTTACATTTTGTAGATTGATCTATGTATCTGCCACGGATCGAGATCAGTTTTCGGAGATTTAATTGGTTTCGTGGAACAAATAGCGGAAAAAATTGATGAACCTGTAATGCTGCCATCACCAATATCTGTAAATCAATTTTTACCAACAGACGTCTCAAAATATTATTCATACGATGGGTCTTTAACCATACCTGGCTTCATGGAAAACGTAACTTGGACAGTGTTTTCATCAAGCAAGACTATTTTAAAAAATGAGGTATTTATAATTTTTTGATAAACTAATTAGTACAGGGTCATTCAAAAATGTCAATTGAAATATTATGAATCACCTTGTACAATATTATGATTGAAAAATAAAATAAACTACTGGGCGTTCCTTATTCAAAATTGGTAGTTTTATAACCTAAAAAAGTAAAGAAACTTAACAATTTTGCAATAAACCTAGGTACCCAATCAGTGTGTGCTACTACTCACTTTAATTTTTATGATTTTCAGTATGAAAGATTCACCAAAATTTATGGCTTCGAGGATGATCTCCTAGAAAGCAACTATAGATCAATTCAAGACTTAAACAACAGACCTGTTTATTTAAAAAAATAAACTCTTTTTAAACTTTTTTTAATTTTTCCGTGTACCACGTTAATATAATAGAACTTAGTAATAGAATGAGAGATGTAACATATTGCTCCTTTGTACAACAATATTTTAGAACAAAAAGTTCTCTATATGTATAGTAGTTGACTGTGGAATTCTTTGTTTTCAGAATTTTTATTTCTATCGCAAAAAATTAAAAAGTTATAAGGGTGGTGGGACACTTCACGTGGACACCCTGTACCTAAGGGTACAGAAATAATGTCCATGCACTTTGTCGGAATCTACAAGCAGAAGCACCAATAAGCTTAATATTAAATAATTGAAAAATAATATTGGAAAGAAAATGTGACTGCTGCTATTATTAGTTATAATATACTTTAAAAATATGGAATTACAGCCCTTTTTGTCCACAGCCTTGGTTTTACCTGATTTTAAACTCAACAAAACGAAGTATGCAGGAATAATTTTTTAAAGCAATTGTGTAGTCCAACGATAATAGGTATATCGTTGGTGTAGTCATTCAAAATATACATAAGATTATTAAAAATGGTAGATGATGCTAAAACAAAAGTAGATAGAATTGTTTTTATTGCAATAATAAATGTGAAATAGTACCAACCTAGTAACAACAGAAAGAAAACTATTATTTTCAGTATGTTTATCAAAATTTATGACATCAAGGACGAGTTGCTAAAAAGCAACTACATATCACTTCCAGGATTTAATCAACAGACTGGGTCCTTTTTCCTTTTAGAAAATAAAACAATTTTTAAAATCGTTTTTTTTTATTTTTGTTTGTAAGTATACAGGGTGTCCTAATTGTGTTTATAAACGTAGGCCCCAAAATGCGTTGTTTGGTAACATGCGGAAAGCTAGCTATATTAAAAAGCTGATTTTGAGGCAGAAATAAAATCAGCCTGGTTTTCACAATTTTAGACAATATATCTGCTAACATTTTGGTATTAAAAATATTCCTACCAAAATATCGATGGTAAAAACCGTTGGAACCTTTGTGTCCAGAGTTAAACCCATTCCAGAAATTATCACTTTATCGGAGCAGCTACTTGAATTTGTATCTTATTGCATTTTGTTGCATCATACTGTGCACTAAATTTTAAGTTAATATCAGATATTATTTAAAAAACCATTTCCAAAAATAAACATTCACACCCTGTATCTTTTTTATTAAGCATTCCCGGACCCAATAGTCAAGTTTTCTATAGTTTACTTCAAAATTGTGGTTTACAACTAGGACACCCTGTTATCGGTAGGTATAAAAAAATTACAAAAATAAAATCTACAATACTTTCACAAACACATATAAAAATCATATAAAACCATCGTTAATTAATTATTTGGAAACTAATATACATATTTATATAAAAAAACACTCACATTTAAATTCACACTCGCACAAAATATAAAAGTATTAAATTATTCGCAGGGTTGTTGTACAAAATTCGGAACGAAATCGTTAAACTGCAAAGAAATCGCCATTTGCCCCCCGTTTTGCTGACTTGGCAACGCTGTTTGGAAATATGGCACCATGTAGTTTACCGACCCACCAGGGCTTCCTGCAAAATTAATAGCGGGCTTTGGAAACAAAAACATGGCCTACTCGATACTCGACTGTGAAAAACATGCAAACAAAAACATGACCTACTAGACTGATACGAATATGACATAAAACTCACCTGTGTAAAGGTCTAGAGGTTGTGTAAATATTGCTTTGTCGTCTAAAATAGGAAAATTTAAAAGTCCCGCTTGTTGTAATAATAGTTCTTCTTTCATTAAATTGACAAAGTCGTCACTTTTTGGTATTATTTCTTCAATGTTTTTATTTAATTGGTGATCATCCAAAATAAGTTCATTTTTAACTACATTGTCTTGTTGGTCATTTGTTTGTGTAACTTCAGTTTGTTCATTGTTATTAGTCGATTTGGGTTCTATTTTTTCTCCTAAAAATAGATACACTCAAATTTGCAACCAAATAAAATATAATTATTTATTATTTACATACCAGTTTTGTGGTCAACTTTGTGCCGCCTCCTAGTATGTTTCAACAAGTTAGGATAATTCGTAAAAGTCCTTTCGCAATATTTGCATTTGTAAGGCCGTTCCCCAGTATGAATATTGTAATGTTGCTTTAAATTTTAAAATATAAATAGGTAATTACATGAAAACATTCAAACTAAACTAACCTTTAATTTGGTACTACTCAAAAACCCTTTTCCGCAGTACCCACAAGCGAAAGGTCTCTCACTTAAGTGAACCAAAGTGTGCACTTTCAAACATCTCTCGGTTTTGTACATTTTTTGACATGTTTCACATTTAAACGGTCGCTCTTTACTATGAAATGACAAGTGACGCACTAAGTGAGATCTCTCGGCAAATGTTTTGTCACATTTGTCACACGAGTGAGGTTTGTCACCTAAAATATTGCCACTATTGGATAATTTACACAATTTTGAATATTTTTTTGTTAAAAAAGCTTTTCTCTATCCACGTAAAGGTTACAAATAATAATAGTAGTGTTACAGTTTCTAGTAATTATTCAAGCCAACAATGGAATATGTATGTACCTATTTGTTTCTGTTTCACGACTCATTGATTATATACTACAAAAAAGAATTATTACGTCGCAGGACGTCATTGATTTCAACTATTTGTGACTTTTAAATGAGAAAAAAGGCAGAGAAAATATTTTTTAACAAAAAATACTCGTCAAATTGCAATTATGCAAGAATATTAATTTCACCTGTATGTTGTTTGACATGTTGTTTCATATTAACTTTTTGAGTGAAAGTTTTGCCGCATACATCACACATGAACCTACGTCCCAATCTATGTACGTTCATATGAGACGTAAGGCCTCCTCTAGTATGTAAACTACAAGAAAATTTAATAAAAATCCTGTTTGGAATGAAACATTTTTTTTACATTTTTCCACATTCAACACAAGGATAGTCCTCTCTAACCTCACTTTTATGCCTTTTAATGTGAATTTTCAAGCCTGGTTTTGTAACAAATTGTTTCCCGCATTCCTCACACTCAAACGGTTTACTTTTCGCGTGTTTTGCCAAAATGTGGACTTGAAGAAGGCTTTGGAGGCTAAATTTTTTGGGACATTGAGAACATCTAAAAATATAAACTTGTAGCGTTAACTAAAAGGGTAAATTAAAAAGTTCAACGCTGAGCCCATCGATGGATTTTGTGATTGTCTTGTATATGCAATGGTGTAGAAAGATATGCCACAAAACACTAAAATAGGTTCATCGGTGGATTCAGCGATGAATTTATTAATTATTCCCATAAACATTTGTGGAACAGCCGTCAATCATGGTTGTCAATTTGAAATTTGACCATCTCTGAAATTCAATGCTGCTACCTATCAGTGGAAATATGAACTAAAATTTATAGGTTAGTTCTTATTTCCAATAATAAATATCATGGCCTCCTATGATTTACGGCTCCCTTCGGTTCCCTTTCGCCGAAGGGAGCCGTAAGTCATAGGAGGCCATGATAAATATTATGTAGAAAATGCCAAAAATAGTTTTCTACCAACTTGACAGTTGTGGACTCGTACATATAGTGGATACCACAAATTTTGATCCCTGCGTCACAATAGCCAACAATGCAATTTCCATTGTCGACCATTGAGACGCAGGGATCATTATTCGTGTTATCAAGTATATTTACCCTATTTTGCCCACTGTTTTGAAACAATGAAAAAATCACCTACTTTGTGCATTGATGACAATGCTTTAATGTCTACTTTTATAATATACGGTTGTAGAAAAAAACCTTTTAAAATAAAAATCTGTACTTACTTGAATCTACCGTCAGTTATATGCCTATAGCAATGTGACCGAAACGAGGCATATTTTTCAGCACTTTTGTTACAAAATTTACAAGTGTAAACAGGCGAAATATTGTAATTTGAGACATAATGCCTGTCAAATTCGGTCCTGAACGAAAAAACTTGTTCGCACATGTTGCATTTCATTCCCCAATTGGCTTTAAATTCTTCTTTTACATCATCGATAAGATCTTCATCTAATCCTTCATCTTTCAGGTCTTTCAATATATCTGTAGTGCTAAAATCCGGAAGCAAATCTTCGTTCTCGAGGGTTGAAAAAATTGCAGTCGTTTCATCTTTAACAGAAAACTTTTCACTACCTTGTGAAGATTCTGAATGGTTCTCAGTGTACAGTGACTCGTTGTTGTCATTTTCCAACTTAATGAAGGCTTTTTGGGGGGTCGTAGCCTTTCTTCGATTCTTCCGAAGATCGTTTTTGGTATAATCAAACTCTTCGTTATCGCTGATATGTAAGTTTATAGTATGTTCGTCGTCACTGTTAAAATCGTCGAAAACATTGTTATAACTTCCCAGTAGGACGTCTTTACTGTGGAAATCTGATGAATTTTCATTGTTTTCCATGGTTTGTGAGGTTATGTTTACTGTTTACAAAATAAAGGATTCCCTTTTGTTTTATTATTGTTTTGAATCTGCAAAATTTACAAAGCAATCTTCGATTATGCACTGTTTTATGGGATATGGATTTGAAAGTATTTCAAATTATCCTGCACTAGTTTTAACACTGCATTTAGAAAAAAAAAACATAAAATCTGTTTTTAGGGTATCATTAACATGCTTTCTTTATTGTTCAAACGGACACATTCATTTATTTTTTTGTATAAATTAATAAAATTGTTGTACTGGTCGAGGCCATTTTACGATTTTATAATTTCTTTTCATTTCTCTCCCCACACAACCCTTTGTGTTTTGCTTCCCTTTTCCGGTGTAGAAGAAGCGGCATATTTGAAAATAGTAGGTAGGTCAGGCAACCTTTTATACACAGTGCTGAATTTTAAGTTGCCTGTCCTTTAGGTCAGGATAATTATTTAAAAACTTTGTCTAGTTATAATAATTCTATTTTACATTTTATATTTTATCGCAATTTAATCATCACATTTAATTTTTTTCTTGCTGGTTTCTTGAAATTTTCTACAAGAAGGCGTCGTAAATGTGACGGATGTGTTCGGTTTTGATTTTATTCCTTCATTGGAGATTTCTTTTATGCTTACGCGATACCTGCAGTTGAACTGAAGATCGAAGAGATCAAAATGAGTTTCCTGAAATTTAAAAATTGGTTAAGACACTCTTAGTAATGTTTTTTTAAATATTACTGGGGTGGTAGCTCTCATTCTACCACTTCTCCTTCCCCCACATGGTGCTGCCCTCCAAGCCACAAAGAATTGGGGGGTTCTTATGCCCACGGTGTCTTCAGTAGACCAATCAAGTCTTGCACTTAACCCACCATCGCTCCAAAAAAGTCTACGCACCCTCGGTCTACTTGTTTCACTTTTCCAACTTACTGCTGTGGACTTTTCTACTGTAACTTCAAAGATTAGTTAGAGAAGATATAAAAATTGTCTTGGTACTTACCATTGATATAATCTGTAGTATTTAAAAAATAATTCGCCTTTTCTCCTCTAAGGAAATCTTTTCCAAACTGCGAGATAGCCTGCACTTGAAGAAAATACGAGCAGTTAGGCTTCAGGTTTGGCAACAAAAATGAAGTTTGTCCCTAAAACAATTTCATTAAAGAAAGGAACTGATACTTTGATATTTTTGCTATAAATAGATATCTTATTGTGTGTGTACTTTAATAAGCCGAAACTGTATACATAAAAGAAATTTAATACTGAAGATGTCTTCTAAAAACAAAATTATGACATCGTACAACACCTACAGGCTCTAATGGATCTATTGTTCAAAACCCTTTATATAAAATGTTGCCCCAGTGCCAGGGGCATACTTACAGCTAGCTAACGAAGATGTTGAGATACGAAATTCAGGTGAGTTAAATTATGACGACCCATATATGAAAATTGAATAAAAACTATACTTTATATTAATGATTTTTTTATATTGTTCATAGGTTGCAATGCTGTTAACACTGTTATTAACACACTACATACAAGGAGTTCTATCAACTGAAAGAGCAAATTTGCACACCGACTACACAGAAAACGAAATAGAAGACTACCCAAATTTGGCGGTATTGACTATGAAAAATAATAAGCAAGTTGCTGGAGATTTGGTGGATACTTTGTTAAAAAAATCAGCACTGCACGTAAGTTAAATTTGTTTGTTTTGTTCGTTCTAGAAACCAAAATTTTTAGAGCCAAAAATTTACTTCCAAGGCAATACCGTTTTTTAAAACACTCCACTCCCCTTGTATGTGCGAAATGGAATATGAGACTATAGATTTGGGTACAGGTTATTATCCAAGGTAACTTTTATCAATTTTGAAGCACTATATGTCAAAAAATGGAAACTTTTCTAGGTACGTTCGCAATGGAAAATGCAACATGGATTCTTGTGGGAAATACAGACAATGCAGGCAAAAAGAATACAAAATAAAAGTATTCAAAAAGAGAGAAGATATAGACGGTGATGACATGTTCCAAGGATTTCCAGAAAGTCTTCAGAGAGACTGGCAACCAGCTTCAATAAACGTTGTGGTGGCTTGCGAATGTGTTTCAAACAATTTCTAATCGAACAAACAAACGTATAGGTACCTTACGACATGAAGTTAGCAATGTAAAATATAATAAAAAACGAGAACCTGCTATACTACAGTGTTTTGTTTATGGGACCCTATAAAAATCATGCAAGACATAACACAGTTGAGGTTATAAAAAATGGTTGTTTGAACTCTTAGTGGGTGTTCAATGGCCGATACATTACGGTTATTGTTTTGGTATTTTGACCTGCCTCAAGTTCGTAACGGATACTGCAATAAAGCTTAAGATTTTTTTGTCTTAAACGCCGATATTGGATATTCGGTACCTACCCTTGGTACCACTTGTCTGTTAACAAGTACAGAATCTAACGCAGTAGCTCCTTGCAGCCTCTCACTCCAAAACACCTTGTATTTCCTTATTGGCAAGTCAGAGGGTGGTTCTTTCCAATGAAAGCCAGCCCTAACGGTACCATCACTATTTGCGTGTACAGCGTCGATTGTTATATTTGTAGAATTCGGCCTTCTCGGACCTATGGAGATACATTGGAATAAAGTGCATTTTGAAGGTACCTACTTTCCTTACCCGCCGTAACAGCGAACGGTTCAGTCTCCTCGGAAAACCCTCGAGTATCACCGCTGGCACCAAGTGCCGCCACTCGGTACTGGTACCTTCTGCCGGGCTTCGCACCAAGTACTGCTTTAGGAAAGGTGCTGGTCCGTACTCTGGCCACCCATGGCGATTTCGACGTTGGCCGCCTGCCCGAAGTTTGTCTTTCTTCTAGAAGGTACAGGGTGGTGCCGCGCGACCTGGACCACCGTACCAAGATGGTGCGACGCCTCGGTCGGAATTCCGACACGTTGATGTAGGTCGGAATTTCGGGGATATCTAGAAAATGAGCGAATTGTCAATTCCGAAATTGTGAAACTGCGTTACAGGGCGTATTACTTAGAGAAAGTTCTTGCCAGCGATAATATATTATATTATATGATTGCAATTTTTCATAATGAGGGATATGTGACAGAATTTATTAGAGAAGCGATCCATAATAGTTTACCTATAACTTACAGTATTATTTATTGTGAAATAATGATTATGCAACTTTGATCCATATACAGGGTGTTTCATTTTAAGTGCGCACAACCCCGTAAAATCTGTGGTATTCTTCATCCGATTTTAGCCGCGTTTTTTTTCTAAAAATAGGCCACAAAAAACTCTACGTTTTGGTTGGTGCAAAATTGCAGATCTTAATGTCAATTTTCAAGGCCTACTACGAATTTTTTTTCTATTAAAAAATTACGAAAACCATTTAGCGATTTTTTTATTTAAAATCTGACATCACAGCGTTAATTATGACATCCTAAAACCCCTGTATATCAAATTTGAGCAAAAAATATACAGGGAGTTCTATTCTGTAGGGTGTCAAAGTCGAACAAAATAGGAATTTTAAAGGCATCTGGAGAGTCAAGTGTGTGCCATGGAATCCGTCAAAACAGATGAAAGATCAACAGGACTACTCAAAGTGTTGGTGTGCAAAGATTCAATACAAAAATGTATATGGTCTTTTTCTCTGGGCGATATCTCAAAATGCTGAATTTGTATTAAACTTCATACTGGTCAGGAGTGCTCTGGAATCATTGAAAAAATATTAATAAACACAAAAGTAATTTATTTCTTTACAAAATGCCAACCAACAAATAAAAACAATTCAAATTGTTGGACCTTTATCAATAAAATGACTGTCTAAGATTGATACATTTTCTGTGCGTTTCCTGGTGTGGTACATCAGCCACCTTGACTCATATGGACTTACTGACTGGCAGGCCTCTGTATTATTTAGACTTACTTCGTTTATAATGTCTGGGATCGTTTTGATAAACTCGATTTTTGACCTGTATAAAGTTTAAAAAATTCAGCATTTCGAGTTGCTACAGAGAAGAACACCTTGTATATTTTTTATTGGACTTTTGCATACCAACACCTTGAGTGGTCCTATTGACTATTCAACTGTTTCATGGCACACTTGACTTGGCAGATGCCTTTAAAATTCCTATTTTGCTCAACTTTCACACCTTGCAGAATGAAACTCCCTGTATATTTTTTGTTCAAATTTGGTATGTGGCGGTTTTGATGTGTCCTGATTAACGCTGTGGTGTCAGACTTTAAATAATAGAAAAAAAATTTCGAAACGATTCGAAAATGTGCGGGGCTGCTCTCGAAATCGACGGACGGCACTGGCGGCTCGCATTAGCATGGGCTAGCCCGCCGGCTGGTACTGAAGTATTGGTTTTTAGCCGACAGAAGAGGCCGCCGCCCGTTGATTGCTTTTCGATTTTCTTTATTGGCGGTACCCGGTGCAAGCCAGTGCCGTGGGAACCCGAGGTACCGACGAACGGAACCGTTGGATTTCCAAAGGTGCGCGGAATGACTTTCTGACTTTGTTTTAGTGTAGGTTCAAGTTTACGACGGAATCATTCAGTACCAACATTGTGGTGGTATTGCATTGGTATTCAAAAGGAGGAAATTCTTGTAAAATGACGCCCAAGATATGAACCATAAGGTTGTGGGTGAATGGTACTACTAAAAGCAACTATAGAGACACGAATACAAATTATTCTAAGCATCTAAAATAAACACACTAACGTCTCTAGAAAGTAGTACCTACTGTGCGTCTTATGCAACATAATTCAAATCTGAAAATCTGAAGAAGGCAATGTAATTTTTTTTTAAATATTTTCTGGGTGGTTCTGTGACGCCACTGGGCAGAGAGCGACCGTTCCGAAATCGGGTTCCCATTACTTACCTCATGGGAACGACTGACCCAACTTTTTTGCCGGTATACCTATCGAGGTAGCAATGTCGATTTTCTGCTTTGGGCGATCGCAAAAAACGCAGAGCTTAGGCAAAAACTTATGATGGAGACCTTGTCCTCGAACTTCCTAAATCTTCTGCGTGTAGTAGACCTTCCGCAACATATTAAGGTTCTTCCGTACAATGGTTAATTATTAGTGTAGAAGAGAGCAAGGAATGTGTTGCTGTTTCTCACGATAGGTGCTACGAAGAATATTATCCTTTAGAAATGTCCTGTGTACCCGCCACTGTGCCTCGTTCGCCCGCACCATACCAACTAATTACTTTATTCATGAACGGAAGTCGATATACTCGACTTTCGGCAACTCTACACCATTCTTTTCGTCCAATCTTCATCTTCGATCGCGGGTCTTCTTTCCCACAGTTATGAGGTTCCCATGGTACTTCGAGGTCTTATACAATAAAATGGCCGCGTTCGTACCTACCTGTCGCGCGGTCCAGCCCCTCTGGAACTTGACACGTGACGCCGCAGCTGTGCCTGCAGCATTTCGTCACCGCCGGACATCGGCTGTCAAAATGACAGGTCTCCTTGCAGACGGATTCGAAGCGGGACAGAGTGGCATTCGTGGGGCATGTTCCTGGTTTGGTGTACGGCGAGGTCAGACAGGTGCGAATGCACTGGAAATGTCACAAGAATTATCGATCCAAAGAAAGTTCATTTGTTTGAAAATAATTGAAAAAGTTACATTTTTTAAATTCAATGCAAATATGTGGTAAAATCTAACGTCAATATATTCTTATTGTTCAAGCCAGTCATTGGCACTTGAACTGTTGAACATTATTGGCTTCCAGAAAAAAAAACACTTATAATGAGAAAACAATCTGTTGAAAAATAAAAAAAATCTATACGAAAAATAGAAATTCATTTTTTTGGCGTACCCTGTATATTGAAGAAATTTGCTTTGGATAGAGTAATATTCTTTTTCAAAGCAACCTTCATTTTTCTCACGAAAAATCCTATATTTTAATATAAGCATATACAGTGTGACCCACTTAATTATTTAACCGAAATACCCCATAAAGTTTTGTATTTGTCATGCGATTTTAATCGAGTTTGTTTTTGACGATAGGTCATATAAACTGTAGTTTAGGGCAAATCGGCTCATTTTATTTTAAAAAACCAATGCATAATACGAAACATTTTTTGCGTCAAAATTCGACAACTCATATTATAGGCATATTTTTATAAAAATTTTGACTTCACCACTGGATTGTACATCCCTTAAACGGGTTTGTAACAAATTTTGTTAAAAAATATCGGACAATAAAAATTCTAGCAACCAATGGAAATTGGGATTTGACTACCTACCTATTAACTGTACCTAGACATATAACAAATACGTATAGGTACCTAAATACAAAAAAAAACTAAAATAAAAACGAAATTTTAATTTTTTTCTAGTGATCATCCACCATTTATTTAGATAAATTTTTCATACATCATAATTTTTACAATAGAGTTTTTGTATTTAGGTATACCTATTGACATAACTATTATTTGTAATAAAGTAAATTGCAGTTTTAATTGTTTATAATCCAAATGCAAATTGATTTAAGCGATTAGGGTAAAATAGGTATAGTTATAATTTGGTGATTTTAAATGATGATGATAAATACTAATTTTATGGTGTATTCTGTATAATTGTGCTGCTAAAAATAAGGAGTCTTTCTATTTAAAAGTCAATAAATAAATCTCTGCAAAAATATAGCTCTACAAATAAAAAAATCAGAGAATTTATATTATTGTCGACAAAAAATGTGGCAGTTATTCAAGATTTTCAAACTGCATTATTTTCTATATCGAGAAAAACTGTTTGCACATTTTTGAATTGGAAGTAAGGATCCCCTGTAGTTCTTATAGTATAAGGATTCTTCGATTGAGACTGGTTTGAACGGTTGTCGTCACCTTTCTTCCTGCTTGGGAAGAATAATGCCTATAAGAAATCTCGAGAAAAAAACGATTAACCGTTTGACAAATGAAAGATTTTTTTTTATTATACTTCTTTGAAAACACCTTAATTTCATCTGTTTTAGCAATAATGAAAGATGGGGTTTTTCGGGTTAGCGCACGGAAACAGCGCATGGAAAAACTTTCCGTGCGCTGAATAAAAATACCGAATATATGGCTTTAAAATAGAAATATACAGCAAAGTAAAGTAAATTTAAGAAACTCTATATGCTCTCTGATATTATTTAACATGTACCTATTTTGTATTTTAATTCGTAAGTGTTTCACTATTTAGATACATTTCTGTAATATTTTTCACGTTTTATTCACCTTATCTGAAAGTAACTAATTTACAACAAAGCACCTATGAAATAATTTGAGAGTAACCATGGAAACGCATCATACATACCAAACACTATATTGTCTGCATTGTTTATTTTTTCTCAATTAAATTTATTTTAATATGGTTTCCGTTTTCAAAGAAGTATAATAAAAAATATCGTTCATTATGCATGACTTCCCGTGTTCGGCTGCGCCTCACACGGAAATTTGTCACGCGCGCACGGAAAAATCTTTATTTCCAGACTCGTAATGACAAATACTATTTCAAGTCAACATTAATTTAAAAAATATATTATATGTATATTTTCCTTACTTAATTTATTATTTACAATATTAAATACTCTTATTTACCGCTAAATAGTGACCCAGCCAACTGACATACATACGTAGGTACATACCTAAGGCTTTCGCAACTTACTCGACATGTTGCAAAACTCTGATCGATAGATCAACTATGTCGATATTTTTTAAAAGAAAAACGATATACATATTTCTTACCATTCCATTTTTCGTAACACCGGCGCACGCCACTTCACACCTAGCCACAAGTAAAGGGTCATATTGGTCGTAGAACTTCTTCAACCTTCCCCGTATCTCGGAAGAAGGTACCACGCCAAACAGGAAGAACAGCAATATCACCCTTGTCAACATAATCATAATATTTCTGCTACATCAAAATTCATTTTTGTCCAAAAAACAGTAGTTTTTTGCACACTACATTTGGAAAGATTTTTTTGAAAGATTTTTCGCGGTATAATATCTTAGAAGGCTAATAGTACTGTACGAGAGCTGACGAAGTACTGAACAGCTAAAGGAATCGATACACAGATGCTGGCTACTGGACGAATATTTTATGCCTAAGAGGTGGGGAGTCCCCAAAAATGATATAAAGGTGTTCAATCCTATTTTGAAATTAACAAAAAAGGTACTTAAACTTAAAAAAGGTAACTACCTAAACTTTGTATTTCTTACATTATTTTACCTATTGACATTTTCTATGGCATAAATGTGTTCACATTGAAGAAAAACTTTTTAATTTTTTTTATGTACCTACATACAGGTACCTTTGTATTTTGTGGAAAAACTTTAAGCGCACTTTACAACATATTATAACCGAGTATCGTTTTGTCAATAATAAGTCAATAAGTCAAGAGAGTACCGTCCACTGACCACTGCAGCACCGTCCGGCAAAAATCGGAAACGCACTGCATGTTTGCGTTTTCCCTGCAACATTGTATAATATCTCGTGTTACTGTCAACAAAGGCTGTTAAAAAGCACTAAAAGCAGAGCATAAACCGAGAGCTTTAATTACAAAAAATAACCGCGAAATATACAGCGCAATTAACTGATATGATTTTATTACAGATACCGGCGGTTATTTTGTGAAATCGCGTTCTGTTCTTAAGTGATTACTTGATGAATATTGAATGAGTTTAGCGGATGATTTGAGATGGTAGTATCCGGGAAAATGTCACGATGGTCGGACATTGCGATTGTAAAGTTTTTTCACTATATTTCCAGCTTTGTTTCTTTTTCGGTACCAAATTTGTATAATTACAATGGCTTGTCAGTTATATATTTGATATATGCTTCAGTTTTCACTGTTTTGTTGATCATTTCATATGTTTACACAATATATGGAAAAGCATCTTTCGTATATTACAATTTTTTAACCCCTTGCATGGTTTTGGATATAATGTCAGATTTGGTAATGTTTTTAACAATTTTTGAAGGTGTTTTGTCGGGAATTTTGTTAAATCGAAGAAATGTGGTGTTGTTTGTGAAGAAATTTGAAGATATTGAAAACAAATTCGTGCAACTTTTTGGAGAAAATATTAAATACAATCAAACTTCTCTTCAAGCATTATTTTTGATATTGGTAGCATCATTTTTAGTTTGTATAAACAATCTTGTGAACGAACAAAAATTTATGCAATTCATTTTTTCTAATATCTACATTATTTTCATAGCAGTACTCGTAGTAGACTGTATGTTAAAAGTTTTAGCTATACAATGTTTGTACGAATGTTTAAATAAGAATCTTTTGAAACATTTTGACAAAATTAATTCCGAATTTTTTTTGAAAAAGCACCAAAATATTTGCGAACTATTTGACATTTTTAATAACGTTTATAGCTATAAAATATCATTTATAAATGTTGCTACAATAATTTTTGTAATGCATTTTATTTACAACTTTCTGAACATGATCTTGGAACAACATTTCGACAATGTAAAAATGACGTCATCCATATTTGCTATGGCTGTATTATTTCTTGTAAGAAAATAATGAAAAACAAATTAATGTTATTTTAAGATAATTTAATTTTGTTTTTAGGTTTACACATTTTGTATCGTTTTCTGTATCAGAATAACTGTATGCGAAGCTAGAAAAACTTCAAAAATAAGCTACAAAATCCTGTTAAACCTACCCATAGACGAGAGCAAGTCTACTAAAGAAAAATTACTACTACTGGCACAGAACTGTAATAAAATAAACTTCACCGCTTCAAGACCGCTTGGACTTGGATTCAGCGCGCCGCACGCTGCCCTAGGATTTATTTTAGCTTACTCTTGCAACCGCGATAAATTTTAAACACCCGGTATATCGGACGATCTCAATTTACGACTTTATGCGAGTGAAACAATTCCGTTTTCTTTTTATGTAAATAATAAAAACGCGTTCTCGACCCAAGGTTCCTTTGGTCCTTATTTCCATATATTAACCTCCTTTGTTGCACAGGAACTGGGTATATAAATAGAATAGCCAATGTGTTATTTAGTAAACATATTGGAGATCTAGGTAAATATGTAAAATGTAGTCGATAGAAGAGAGAAAAATTACAGAATAGTATAATACCTGTTCTGACATATTATTCGATAGGGCTTTATTAGACTACAGCTTTTCAAATACCTACTACCACAGAAAAACGGCAATGCAATGCCGTTTTTCTGTGCTACTACATTGTCAATTATCTACATAGGTACTACATATTTTGAACCTGGAAACTGAGAATGTATGAGTATGAACTACTAATGTATGCACTATTAATGTATGCACTATTAATGTATGCATTATTAATGTATGCATTAAAAATGTAAGCACTATTAGTGTATAAGTAGGTAAATGTAGTGTAGGTAAATATGTAAAATGTAGTCGATAGATAGAAGAGAGAAAAATTACAGAATAGTATAATACCTGTTCTGACATATTATTCGATCGGGTTTGGGCTTTACTAGACTATAGCTTTTCAAATACCTACTACATTGACAATTATCTACATAGGGACTACATATTTTGAACCTGGAAACTGAGAATTAGCATATTCTGTCGCACTATTAATGTATGAACTACTAATGTATGCACTATTAATGTATGCACTATTAATGTATGCATTATTAATGTATGCATTATTAATGTGAGCATTATTAACGTATAAGTAGGTAAATGTAGTGTAGGTAATTTCTAAAGTAATACACAGAAAGCAGTTTGGTTAATTTTTTATGTTATTTTTTATATTATAAGCTAGAAGTAGCACATATTTTATGTGGACGAACACCCATTATGATAAATACTTTGACTCAAAATTTCAAATTCGAATCGAAACAATGAGCTAACCTTCTGGACGTGATCTACAACTTGTACGACAACCAGATAAGCTAATAATATTCCTTTATAGGGCATTGTTTGAAACTCAATGGGTTTTCTAAATTTAGCACGCTGTTATATATTTATCGGCGTAGGTATTACATAAAAAAAGTCGTGGATTTATCTTAAGCAGCCATAGTGGTGGGAGCTGCCGTGGTGGTACTAGAAGACGTACTGCCCGGTTGAGCCGACGACGGTTGAGTAACCGGTGGAGAAGTTGATGGTTGAGGGGTTGGGCTGCTGGGCATCGGCGTTGGTGGAGGGGCTAAAATATATTTTGGAGAATTAAAAAATAAGGATAACGTTAAAAATTATTATACTCGGCTTCTCTTCTTCAGAACTGTCTGAGTAGTAGTCGCCTCCCCATCCCCAGTAGTCGCACAAGTCCTCCCAATTGTTCTTTAAACAAATTATTAAGTACTCGACGAGAGTAGGTACAATAAAAAACAGACTTGAAATTTTTATAAATTGTAATTTTCTATTCGCCAGGTACTGTTATACGTTCTTAACTGAAAATAACAATTTCAGGTAGGTAACCCGTTCATCTGGAGTTCTCAACTCAAGGCAAATACCTCGTAATTACAAGTTTGGGCCAATCTCCTGCTTTGCTTCTCGTTTATTACCATTACCTTACCTTTCGATATGCCATTAAATCATTAACAAAATGAATTTTGAATATTAAATTCTCTTCCCTATTACAGAAGCAACGTTACTTAAGTTTTTTTACTCCAAAACTTATTTTTGAAAATAAATCTGGTACTTACAAAGAATCTTCCATATGTATTGAAGGTAGGAGCAGCTTGTATTACAGTGTTCACTGCTAAAACCATCAGGATTATGTACAATTTGCTTGTAAGAATCATTTTGAGATTGTTGACTATTATTTTGCAAGCAAATAAGTTGTTTTAAGGATCTATATATAAGAAACTGCATCCTTCTTTGTGTAAAAATGTAGATAAGCAAATGAGAAAGAGTCAGAGATGGCCTCAGAACTTTTTTCTGCAGTGCCAAAGAATTTCGAGTCTGCAAATATGGGATCGCGGTAATTATAACGAATTTGGTTGAATGCTGTAAAGTTGGCTCTTGACTTTCTCACGGGTTGCTGAGATATTTGAAGAAAAAAAAAACACCTGGCATTTTTAGTTACCTTATTTGGCACATCCACAATGTGAGGAATGGTACCTAGTGTTTAAAAAGGCCCCTAATACCATTCTGGGTATGTGTTTTGAATATGTGACAAGTTTTTATAGCATTGCTCGTTACCGACTTTCGTGCCCGCGCATAAGGTTAAAAATGTGGCAAGTCCTTCAGGTGAAAATCAAACACGCACCTATGACAACATCGAAATGTGGGACTACATATCCTGGCTTCTAATCAGGCAAATCATAACCAGATATGCGAATTCCTGCAGTTTTTGCAAGGGAAATGTAAATCTAGAAACCAGTTGCTCTATAGCGTGTGCTCAGCCCATGCAAAAAAAGGAAGTAAGATGATATTTTATAGCCGTCTATAACTAGTGGGTTTAAACGTCACTTTAAGAACTAACGGGAAATTTAGTTATTTATTTTTTAATATCGCCACAAAATATACTATTAGTATGCACAATGTAACAAATTTAATCAAGAATCTTACATTTAGAGTGATGCCACTAGCAATACAAAAATTCCAAGTATTGTTTGTAACATATACATACAAAACATTAAAAATTTCTTTAACCTGTTTTTCTTCCACCAAGAATATGGAAAACGGCATGTCAATGTACATTTTGTAGATTTTAAATCCTGTTTTCCAAGGTAGAGAAGATATAGAATCACACAATAATATGATAGTTATTAATCCTACCTAAAAGATGATAAGTATATTATGTACCAAGGCGGAAAACCTTTCATTACAGTCGAATACATTAGATCGGCTGTAATGAAACTTGCCTCGTGGGATAAACAGGGTGACCCATTTGAAATGGAAGCACTGCCGTAAAATTTTTATTTTTCATCCAATTTTAGCCGGACTTTTTCTAAAGATAGGTCACAAAAACTCTACTTTGGTGCAAAATTTCAGGTGATTTTCAAGGCCTACTAATAATTTTTTTTCCAGTAAAGAATGACGAAAACCATTTAGCTATTTTTTTATTTAAAATATGACACCTCAGTGTTAATTAGGACACCCTAAAACCACCACATACCAAATTTGAACAAAAAATATAGAGGGAGTTCCATTCTGCAGAATGTCAAAGTTGAGCAAAATAGGAATTTTAAAGGCAAGTCAAGTGTGCCATGGAATCCCCTTAAAAGAGTTGAATGGTCAACAGGACCACTCAAAGTCTTGGTGTGTAAAGATCCAGTAGAAAATATACAAAGGGTGTCATTCTCTGTGCCATCTCAAAATAATGAATTTTTGGGGTAAAAAACCGAGTATATCAAAACAGCCCCAGACACTATAAACGAACTAAGCCCAAAAATACAGAGACCTGAGAGTCAGTAAGTCCATATGAATATGAGTTAAGGTAGCGTGTGTGCCACAACAGGAAACGTACAGAAAATGTATCATCTTAGACAGTGCTTTTATTGATGAAGGATGCTGGTTGGCATTTTGTAAAGAAATAAATTACTTTTGTCTTTATTAATATTTTTTCAATGATTCCAGAGCACATCCTGACCAGTATATAAAGTTTAATAAAATTTCAGCATTTTGGAGATGGCCCAGAGAAAAAGATCCTGTACATTTTTGTATTGAATCTTTGCACACCAACACTTTGAGTAGTCCTGTTGATCATTCATCTGTTTTGAGGGGATTCCATCGCACACTTGACTCCGAGATGCCTTTAAAATTCCCATTTTGCTCAACTTTTACACCCTGCAGAATGGAACTCCCTGTATGTGTTTTGTTCAAATTTGGTATACGGGGGTTTAGGGTGTCCTGATTAACGCTGTGGTGTCAGATTTTAAATAAAAAAAAACGCTAAATTCGGATTTCGTCATTTTTTACTAGAAAAAAAAATTCGTAGTAGGCCTTGAAAATAGAGATTAAGACCGGAATTTTTGCAACAAACAATTGAGTTTTTGCGACCTATCTTCAGAAAAAAACCGGCTAAAATCGGATGAAACATAAAAAATTTAAGGGGTCTTAATCTCAATTTGACCGATTCCAAATGGGTCAACCTGTATACAAGTATTTTATTCACAATGATAAACCTCCATATGTTTTATAAAAATTTCTAAACCTTGTTTTGAATGATTTTATCCGCTATCAATATGAAGAAAATAGAGGAGTTGCCTCATTTTTTAAGAAAAGCACGCAGCGCCATCCGTGTTTTCTGACCTCTTGTATAGGAAATAACCGACTTCCCAACTTTTTTTGAGTAGGAATGCAATGACTATAATAGCATAGTTGTGAATAAAATACTTGGATTGAGTATTGAGAGGGTAAAAAACGATATTTTTGAAAGAGGTCGTAGGAAAACAGTCAGTAGATACTTACTGTAGGATATATCAAAATCAAATTTACGTATACTTCATTAATAACACCATAATCACTTATGTAGCTGAAATAGGCATTCATAATTTTTGCTGCAACACATATTAAAATAGCAAGTAACGTCCATCCAAAAATTCTATTGAAGCATTCTATTATTTCAAGAATTTCCACGTAGTTCGTCGATATTTTCTTAATTTTAGCAGAATTTTCTTTCGAATTATTGCACTTTAATGCCTCTTTCACCCATCCTGTTATCATAAAGTCGCCGTTATCCAATTTCTTCAGTTCTGCTTGCGGTACTTTGTAGAAATCGACGTAGCTTTGCAGCAGTTCTTTTTCAAAATTTTCCAAATATTTTTTTATTGTTTTTAAAATCAGGGTTATTATCCATAGTTCAAATGATGGTACTACGAAAAGGTATAGCTCGAAAACGTATGGCCAAATATTGTTGTTAGTAAAATAAAAGTCCATGAAAATTTTGAGGATGATAATAGTTACAAAAAGGACCGAATCGAGGATTAATGAATAATTTTTTAAAATTATTTCTTTTGGGGTTATTTGAACTACATTTTTTATGTCGCCACTTTTGATTATTGTGCTAAAAATGTATATAACTTCGTCTATTCTATAATATTTCAGCACCAATATCACGAAACAGCAAATAATATCCATTAAGAAGAGTAGTGTTTCATTTAAAAAATTATCTTCTGTATTATTTTCTTTTATAAGCACGAACACTGATAGAAAACTGAACACAAATAAATTAATACTCGTTATTTTCTTGTATTTTTCACAACTTTCTTGAGGGTCTACTATAAAATATAAACCAAAAAACGAAATAATGTTGTTCACTTTCCTTAAAATACGAAATCTAGATTCAACGTCCATGATGAAAGATGAAATGAAATGATGGACATGTCAGGTAGTCATTAACTATTCCTTAGCTAATCTTTTATCCAACATGCTAGCATTAATATAATATGATCAGAGATTTAGGGGAGGAAAATAAAAAGAGGCTTTTTAAAACATACAAATATTTTTATTTATTATAGCGAAGAGAACATGTAAATCACAATAGTAAAATAAAAATAAATATAAGTAACTCTTTTTGTAATTTATAGATATAAACCTAGGTAACTGGAAGCAATGAATACCTAGTACATAAGCACACGAATACATAATGTTGTCTTAAACTCATTGCTTTGTATACAATGTGTCCCGGATAAGAATGAACAGCGTGTTGATCTTGCAAACGGTGAGAGATAGAACAACGGTTATGGGGAAAAAGTTGCGCAATTTTAAGGTCAATAAAATGGTGCAAACAGATTTCTAATATATTTTTTCGTTTTTGAGTTATTTTGAAAAAAGTGAAATTTTGCGTTTTCGATATTATTTTGTTCTGAAGTTGTTATCACAGATAGGAAAAAAGGGAAAACACTATCTTATGACAATTTTTAACGGGCTTTAAGATGGCGTTTTTGGATTTGTTCTACAACATTTCGTTTTTTTGCAGATTTTGAATGCACTTTTCATTGCAAATACCATGATGTATGACACGAAATATTTTTTAATTGTCATAACTCACACTCCACTGCATCATTTAGTTAATATAATTTGTATTATTAGAAATGGAGGGTGCTTTTTCAAATGATTACAAATTTAATATGTTAGCATGTTATATCTTGTGTCACAGAAATAGTGTAGAGGGCGAACGAATGTATTGTTGGAATTAATAAATGGCAAAAGTTATTGGTTTCATTGGCTTAAAGCTTTCTTCCCACAATTATTAGAAAAAGCGAAGAATTTACTCCAAAACACAATGCGACACTGTTTGCTGTACAACAACAGAGGAAAACACTTAACAGACAGGGCCGTATTTAAAAATATTAAGTTTTCGAAGTAAAATAAACTGAAAGTTAAATTTTTGACAATACTGATTAATATTTATTCTTCTTATTATTAGATACAGGGCCGCAATAGAAAAAAATGAACGGAAAAAAGGAATTTTCGGTATAATTGTCTCAAAACATTTTAAAAATATTTCGTGTCATACATCATGGTATTTGCAATGAAAAGCGATTTCAAAATCTACAAAAAAATCCAGATCCATATTTAAAAAAAAATTAAGTTGAAGATGGTTTCTCAAAAACGAAATGTTGTAGAACAAATCTAAAAACGCCATCTTAAAGCCCGTTAAAAAGTGCCATAGAAAATGTTTTTCTTTTTTCTCTATCTGTGATAACAACTTCAGAAAAAAAATAAAATCGAAAACGCAAAATTTCACTTTTTTGTACCATCTTATTGACCTTAAAATTGCGCAACTTTTTCTCCATTTAACCGTTTGCAAGATTCGCATGCTGTTCATTCTTATTCGGGACATATTGTATAGTATATAATTCCTTTTTTATGTTTGTATGTTTCATTTTTGTGTAAATATTTTAGTTTCATATTTATAATAAATTCGTTATATAAACAAAGACATAAGTTTACGACAACTATGTGAATGTATATACGTAAATTGTTCCCTTGATTATATAATTTTAGAGATCAATATAGCTTCACGTCAGACTTTTCCTTCGGCATTTTCTATTATTCAAAACAATTGCGACGAAAAACAAAAAAAAAAATTAGTATTAAATTTTCCTGTATTTTTATATGGAACCGCTTGCATAAAACTAGATTGATCTTGTGCTGTACCACATCTTTTTCCAGAATCATTGGTCCATCAATTCTTTAATATTATGTTTTCTACCCGTTTCGTAAAACGTAAATTAAAATACTATCAGTTGAAAGAACATAACAAAATAAGAATACAAACAAAAATATAACATTTCTACATGAAACAATAACATACTTCAAGCATTCTTGCACACGGGACCTTCGTTCGGTAAAAAAAGAAGAAATGGACTCCCACCGGACCCTACTTGTAGTGCCCGTTGGTAAATCGAATGAAGTAGGTAAGTACTGCCGTTAGGTATTACCAACGGCATTTAAAAAACTATGTGTTGCTCCACTCAAGATTATACTCATACACGATACGACCTTTCGCTATACCAGAAAGAATTTGCTCTACTGCTCCCCGCTGTCGATGTCCTTGACATCTTCGGCGTCCAAGTCGACATCCCCATACCCCCACACGTGCGGGTGACTCCCGTCTCCGGTCCTGTTCATACGCCTCACGACCGTCGAAGCCGACGCGCTTCTCCTATTGTACGCCCAGCCCAGCTTGGCGAAGAAGTCTATGAAGGCGGTCGACGGATTGAACGAACACCCCAGCTCCCCCGTCCTGTAGTCCCACGGGAAAACGTGGTGGTAGTTGTGCCAGCCTTCGCCCAGCGCCGCCACCGACACCGCCAGGTTCTCCACCGGGCTTATATACCTGTAAAAACGGGACAGATTCAAGATACCCCCCCCTCAAAAATCGCAACGTTCCTACTTGTCGTAGGGCTTCTGTCCCCACATGTGCGCCACGCTGTTAACGAAGAACGCTATGTTCAAGGTGAAGCAGAACCTCAGATTGAAGTTCACCCAAAACGAATTCCATATGGTCTCGTCCCAAAAGTAAACGGGGATGGCGACCGGGAAGAAGATCACGAACAATCCGAACAACAACGGGTACAACCTGCGAACGACACCGTCATCATGATGCTGGCGCGATAAGGAACGCGGTGCGTTACCTTTTCTGCCAGACTAAGATGGGATCGGCGTCCAGGTCGCTCATGTCGACGGTCTTCCTTTTTTCGACGACCAAAGGGTGGGGGGTGAGGACCAGCCAGCCGACGTGAGAGAAGAAAAAGCCGCGTTTCGCGTTGTGGGGGTCGGCTTCCGATTCCGAATACTTGTGGTGGACCCTGTGGTCGAGGACCCAGGCGTGGACGTGTCTCTGAAAGACAGAGTAAAATATACGAGTATAGTATAAGGGCCGTAGCCGGTAGTAGTAAATGCGGCACTTCGGCGCAATTCGACCTTTGACCTCTAAGCCCCTCCCACCTTTGCGCCTCCCCTTCCCCACGTGGCGCAAGTTCCCCACGTTTTGACGTTTACGTGGCGTTTCCACGCGCGTCTGGCGTTTCTTGACTCGCGTAAACGTCAAACGCGCGTGAAAACGCCACGTAAACGTCAAAACGTGGCTCAAAAACCGTCAAACGGGCGTGAAAACGCCACGCGAGAGGAGGTTCAAAGGTGAGAGGGGCTTAGAGGTCAAAGGTCGAATTGCACTGAAATGTCGCATTTACTACTGCTATAGACTTTGTCGATATTATCATCATAGTTATAATCCAAGTCAAACATTACTTCCCAAGTAGGTAGTGTGTTTTTACAAATTTAACTCTGAATTTTGCCTCAGTAACAATACCGCCGGTTTTGGCTTAGTAAATATTAAATATATATCAATGTTTATATGTATGAACATTTACAATATTTATACAGATATAAATTAAAATTTACAGGGTGGTTCACATTTAATGGACCAAATTGCAACAGGTCCTATAAATAAGTTACATGGTGTTAAAAGTTTTAAAAGATATTTGGACTTTATATTGAATATTTACCAAACTAGTTGAGATATTGAAGTCAAATTTGGTACACTTTATAAAGGCGTGGGTTAGCGTAAAACCTGTTGAACACATTGAACAATCAGTGGCGTAGAAATGGGTAATTAGTACAATTATTATTTTTAGAAAAAAAAAAGAAACGGATCACCTTGTATAATACTAAAATGTGTAGATTTTTATTGTAGATTTTAATTATAAATAAAAAGTCCTCTTTATCACTTAATGTATGTGTCATGGTTTCATGGCAAATTTGATTTTTTGTATTATTTCAGGGTGTTTAAACATTTTTTGTTTCTTACTTGAAATAAAATATTTTTTTTATTTCAGTCTATACTTTTGAAGATACGGGACCTAAAACATTTAGGAAAGAGAAAATTAATGCTAACACTGTATCTCGAAAAGCAAAACCTTGAATGGGTAAAAGTTTACTTTAGAATACCCTGAAATACAAATTTTCACATAAAACCATGACACATACGAAAAATTGTTTACAAGTAAAATCTACATAACCAAATCTATACATTTTATTACTATAATACAAGGCGAGTCATTTTTTTCTAAAAACAATTGTATTAATTACACACTTCTACGCCCCTGGTTGCGTTCAAGGTGTTTGATATTAATAGGTTATATGCTAACCCATGCCCTTATAAGGTGTAGAAAATTTGACTTAAATTATATGTCAACTAGTTTGACAAATTTGGCTATTTTTTGAAGATGTAGTATCACTGTTACAGTTTGGTCCCTTTAAAGTGAAGCACCCTGTATAGCAATGATTTGCTGTTTGTTGTTATTAGTTGGCACAAATATAGTAGGTAATGTAAGAACTGATAATTTTCGTAATCATCAGTCACATTTGCACATACGATTATATCAAATAAGGCCAAAAATGTAGATAAAACAACTAGAAACAAATAAGTAATCTACACAAAAAAATAATTTATGTTTTACTACCCCGATGATTTTTAAAACAAAAACTTAGCTGCCTTTTCTTGCTTTTAAAAATCTATTTTTAATGTGTCTGTATGTGGAAAAGATTTGTTTTTATTATTAAAAAAATACCTGATGATGACAACTGAGTTGTCGAAACGTCGTAAAATAAAATTTTAAAGAATAAATATTTTGACCGATACTCACGAATTTTAATAACAAAATAAAACAACTAGCCCGAATCAAATATAATTCCATGATCTTTTCCTGAATACATATTATAAAATGAGTAACGGTTTTACACAAATCAATTTAGTCATATGTTTCCCGACAAAACAGATTATTAATTTAATTTTAATATACTAATTGGGCCAGTCATGGTTGTTATCATATTGTATACTTCTAAATACCTACCGAAAATTTATAAGAATGGATAGAACATGAAAAAATAATGTGAGTTTCCTATATAAACTTCGTTTGGGACAGATACATGGTTGTTAAGGTTTGAAAATAAAATGGTTTTAATTTTTTTCTACGTAAACATTAGAGATATCAAAACTAAATTTAGTACATAAGATATGCGAATATGGGACTATAAAAGTACAAAATATCACGTTTTAAAATTTACCAGTGGCGGAGATATGGGTAATTGGTATTAATAATTCGACAAAAAAATAGTACGGCTCTGCACAAAATAAAAAAGAAATTTGTTTTTGAATAGGCCATTCAATTCTAAGCAAAAAATGTCTCTTGTTATTTTTTCGTAGATCTGGTCGTTTCGGCGTAATTGTAATGTTTGTGATTTATTACACTATTGGGGCAAACTGGTAAAAATAATTAATTTTAATGAAATATTTTCAATTAAAGCAAAACTACATCAAGATCTGCCGCTAAATATTAGGGTGAGGCTATGGTTTCAATTAGATGGGGAACCACCCCACTATCTATGGGCGACAAGTGAGGAATTGGTTAAACGAGAATTTTCCGCACCGCTGGATTGGTCGCTTTCCGCCTCGACAACCAGAACCTGATGGAATTGGACCAATTTCTTGGCCACCCAGATCCCCAGATTTGAATCCTCTTGATCATATTTTGTTTGGGGATATTTAAAAGACAAAATTTATAATAACACGGTATCCGACACCAAAGATGAACTATAAGGCTCAAAATTAAAGAAAATGTGGAAACTCTCAAAACAAATCTGTTATATCGATGCCAAAAATGTTTAGAAATGAGGGGAAGGCACTTGGAACACGTACATATTATAATGTTAAAAATTGTTAAATTAATGTAGTTTTGCATTAATTAAAAATGTTTGATTTGAATTAATTACTTTTACCAGTTGACTTGATCACCCTGTATCTTAAAAACTAAGGCCCAAACGAACTAAGTTTATATGGGAAACTTATCGATTCTTAAATTTTCGGTATTTAAAAGTGAATCACCCTGACATGACATACTAATTTTCAATTACCTACGTACCTACCTACGAGGAGAACTATACATATAGTTCGGAAAAATCTTTATTTTCATATGAAACAAAACGGATAGGTATTTAATAGCACTTCGCCTAATTATGTATTTTTCAGCCAAAGTAATCAAGTCACGAACATCTGCTATGTATTATAAATAATGTTTGTTCTTCCACAACGTGAAAACTTAGACCGAGAAAAATCGTAAAAAATTAACCACATGTTCTAAGAAATGCGGTCGATAATTTCCACAAAAAACGCGGGGACAAGGTCTCTGCCTAGTTGTTGTCGATTTTTATGGGTTTACACGAATGTTTGGGCAATGTGTAATGTGTAATTTGTTGAACTAACAGTGGAAAATCTCATAATTCAGGTATGTTTCGGCAGAACTTCATAACAGTTTTAAACTGTCAGGAGCATGCGCAGTTTAATTTGGACGTTCCAAAAATGAAACTCTGCGCAAGCTCCTGACAGTTTCGAGTGATTTGCCCCCTTTATATGAAAATTACGCACGCCTATGGCATACCAGAGAGCTAGGTCCTTGATATTCTCTATTCAATTCTACTAGGTATTCTACATAACAAATGTTTCCTGCAATTCTGTCATAGAATGCGTTTTTGGACCTATGTGCATACGAAGTTTTACAACAAACGATAATCTTACCTGTCCAGTGATGGTAAACAAGAAGACCAAAAGCAATCTTAGTGGCCATTTGGCCTTGTACGCCCTGTGCGACCATAGCCTATGTACTCCTGCCGTAATACCAAATCCTGAGGTGTATATGGTTAGCAGTGCTAAAATGAAAAGTAGGAAAATTACGAAATAACACCGACGCATTAATTAAACGTTTTTACTTTCTAGCTGAAACGTGATATCCATAAAGCGAACTCAATTAGGGGACAATAATGCGCCAACGATCAATAGAATTCTTTTTAGTTTATTGAGAGCGGAAACATAAAGTTTACGACACAAAAATGACATTATTTTTTCCAAAATTGTAGGCCTTAATATTACGCAACCTATTTAGGCAAGTAAATTACGTTTTGAACTGTTTAGGTAATAGCACAGACCTATATAGCTTAGCTATATAGGTCTGTGGTAATAGATTATGTGGGAGGACATCAACAGTTTTAAAGAATTTGTCATATAAATATTTAGGCCATTAGAACGTGATTATTTTGTATACATCTGTAGTGTGTTCAGGATAATATTAGCCCTAAAAAAATACCAGGTATTTTGTGGTAAATAAAAAACCCTTAGCAATCAAATTACATTGACTGATACGGTCTAAGCTAACCACGACCTACTTTATTTCTTCCGATAACTGGAAAATGACGTATTGCGTGAATGTTCTATGGAAACATGCAATATTCTATACGAAACTGTAGAATAGATCGTTAGAGCCGTAAACAATTTTATGGTTTTGTTATGAAGGTCTGTATTTCGCTTTATTATAGGTAATGACATCCTGTGTACCTATTCAGTGCAACTGATGATGGTGCTCATGTTTATTTTTAAATATTAACGTTAGAATACATATACCAAATAGGTATAAACGTGAAAAAATCATTGCCAGAACAGTCTAAATCACCCTCGTATATAGCGTCGGGACAAGAATGCTAATTTTCGGATTTCTAACTTACATAATAATTCTGGTATAAATCTTTATGTAGGTACCAGCCTTTTCAACTTCATAAAAATATTGGAGACTAATATTGCAAATGTTTTTATTTATAACATAGGTGCAATAAAAATCATTTTATTTGATAATGAACTTGATTGCCAAAGTAACATAACGATCTATTATAGATTTTGAAAGTTTGCCAAAAAGTATAAAAAAATATAAACTCGATGGTAATAGGTAACCAATTCAATTTTGCATCGTGGTATACTTAATATTTTTGTGCTACGAAAATTTTGTAGATAACAGCTTTGTATTACTAAGGAGGAGATGGTACTTTCCTTTAGTGTACCCCATGTCTTTTTGAGTTTTTGACCGATTAATCTGTTCTTGATGTCAAAATAATAGACCGTCAGACAGTGACAGATTTTGAGATTTTCTGTATTTTCAACTGATTTCTGCACGTATGCCTCTGAAACTATAGAAAGTTTTATTGCAATTCATTTATCCCGGACAAAATCAGTTGACGAAAAAAAATTTTTTCCAACCTAAAAGTGCATTTTTCCCCACGCGTCACTTCTACCAATCAATTTTTGGGCTAGTGAGGATATAAGTTTTCATCATTCCGAATGGCATAACTGACGGAGTCAGTAAATCAAGTCATTTTTTGTGTGATCTGCCAAACCCTTAATTCAACCCTTTTTCCACACGCTACACTTATGCCTTTGGGTTTTCGAGGTCGGAATAGTATAAGAAATCATACGGTGAACATGGCATAAGTGAGAATTAGTACCTTTTTTCTGTTTTGAAAAATCGAATTTTCCATATGTTTTCCCCGGGGGCCAAACTTAAAATTACTATTTTCCGACTCAGCATCGATTTACCTTACAACCCTCTCCAAGGCATAAATTAGAAAATCAGTAAGGAAAATCTGTCATTGTCTGATGGTCTATGAAGCTAAAAGTTAACAATAACTTTTAATAAATGAATAATAATAATAATAAAACACTCTAAAATCTTACTTATAACAATATTTTGCAATTTGTAGACTCTGAGAGCTTTCAAATAGCTTTATTAAAATCAAAATAAAAAATTATCCAAAGAGTAAGGAAGTTACTTGGGGAGGGAGTTTTGTGTGGAGAAACCTGTAGGTACCTATGTATTTTATGACATCTGCTGTTGAAAATAAGACAACAATTAAATTAAAATTACTTTCACTGTAATAAAAATCAACAATAAAAATCTTATCATGCTGCATGCTGTGCTTGACCACAAGTCGAAAATGTAAAAAAATCCGAACACCATTTTCAAGACTGGTCGTCGTAACATTCTCTAGATCCGCCCCTGTTTTATTTGTTGACACAATCAACTTTAGGGCCGTACAACAGGCGTCGCGGCGTCTGGTGACGTCAGAAATAAAAGGGGGAAAACGGTTTTTAGTGGGTCAAGAATGTTTTATATTTTTCCTGTCGGTCTACCTAATGGATTTCGTCGAATTCCACTCACCAAACAACGTCGAATATATTTTCGCCGACACTACACACAAATACAGTCCATACAGGGCGCCTCCGTGTATAAAAACTTGAGCCATCAAATCCGGCCACCGTATTCGGGGGACGAACTCTTCGGTTTCTTCTGTCTTCGACATTTCTTCGGTTTTGTTGTTATTTTGGTGGACGGCGGTCCTTCTCGTAACGCCGCTTGTGGTCGTCGTGCCCCCTGCTTGACTCGGGCACATCGTTACCGGTTCGCCGCTGTCTTCCGTCATTTTTTCAAACTGCAAAAGAAAAAAGGTTACTCCGAATTTTTTTCCACCGCCAGCAATGGAATTGTCGACATTTATACACCCAAAATCGCCGGAATCATCACTATCTCGAAATAAAGTAAAGTTACGTCATGCTCATGCTGCATAATAAGTGACTAAGTATTTAGTTTCACGTATTAAGTTTGTTCTAGGTGGGTAAACCGTAGCAATAACCATGCGCAATTATGTAAATAATAAGTACACTGTGGTCATAGTTGGCTTCTAAACTTATTTCATAAAATTGTTGTTTTTTTTTTTGAGAAAATTTGTAAAGTTTCAAGGATACTTTTTATGTTTTATGACCTTGCATTTGGAAATATTTAGATGAAATATTATAGGTGTTATAACTTGGCACCACTAACACATATGATTAAGATCGTTTTACGGTGTGGACAGCTAGAAATTATGTTTATTTTTACTTTTTCCTACATGTTGAGATTCCCCACATGTAATTGAAACTGGGAGATTCGCTTATAGTTTATAAATAAAGAAAATAAATCAGTATGTATATAAAATTCAATTCGACCTTTTAAAATGATTGTGGAGTCAAGTTGACTTTGAAAATAATTCTCGTCTCAAAATCTGCAAAATAAAGACCTGAGTGTCAACACACACTTGACCACTCTGTACTTTGTACACATCAGCCTACTCGGTGATTCTAGACATATTTCTTGGGTACTTTGGACTGGGTCAATTGAGTCAAATAAAAATTTCAATCTAGCGCAAGAAAAACATTTGGTCTTATTAAAACCCATTGCAAAATGATTGCTTTATAATAAGAACTAATTGTTGTCGAAGCGTGCAGCATTTAGTTAATAATGTGGCCATCGCAATTTTTTAAGTCACCTTGAAGATAAAAAACGGCGAAATTATTATACATATTTCCAGCAAAATGTGGCGATAAACGGACAAACCATACATAGCGATGTTATGTTTGTTACTCAAATATGTAGGTTTTATATAATTTGTATAACATTTGAACTTGATGATTACAAATAACCTTAAAAAGCCTAATTAAAGCAAAACATATATTTATTTAGTTGCTATGTCCATAGAAATGTATTTTTGTCCAAAATTTTCCACCCATTTAAGAGAATAGCGACTCACCTGTATGGTAACGGCTTGCGTATAGGCCAACTTTGATTTAACCGAGGAAAAGCGAAAGAAAATCAAAACGCTGAAAGCGAACGCGGAACACACGAAACTCGCGGCGTGCGTTGGGTTCGACTGAAAAAAATGAACGTCGGTCCGCGTCCATAGCCGGCTGGATATTTTAGGCGCTGTGTGTGTTCTAATCTAGGCGGCAATAAGCGCTTGCGTGAGCACACACGACTACTAGTAAAATCTTTATGGAATGATTATTTGGAAACAAAAAACAAAATGGGATGTTTAAATTAAAACATTTTTTAACATTTAATGCGGCATAAGGTACTTTAAAAAATATATCATTGATTAACATCTGCGCGGCACTGCTCCCTACTAACCGAGGCAGCAAAATTTAGTTGAACCAATTTTATAACTTGTTGTTTTCCGTGTTTTCAATTTATACTTTATACCTACGAGATATAAATAGCAAAATACGTGGAAAAATAGTGATTCACTGATATAAATTTAATAGCAATAATAATGTTTCCAATGTGTGCTTATTTCTCGCTAGGCGTCAAGTGTTCAATAATAAATAGCACATATAATAAATATTCTATTAGTACCTACCTACCCATTTGCTAATTCAATTACTTATCCACTTACCTAATCTAATAGTGTTGTCTCCACCACTCACAATAATTTTCCTTACACCCAAAGTCTATTAAACAGGTACACTGTTGAAGGCATGCTTTAAAAAGGGCCTTATACCGCCATCAAACGAAAGAAAACACTGAAATGCACCCATCCCATCTCGTGATGTTTTGAAATTCAAACGTTCCACGGAGAGGTCAAACTGGCAGCGCCAACATCACCCAACGCCAGTGGCGTATCGTAGACTGGGTCGCAAAACGTTTTGAGCTGTTTACAAATTTTCAAAATCCGTGTAAAAATCACACACGAGATGCAGGGGGTACGATATGTCTCAGTAATCTACGCAAGTAAATATGAAAGAACGACAGCCGACTCTAGGAAAGCCCTGAAGTTGAGAAATCTGGCAACATGGCTTGCGGGTCTGCGCGGCGTGGCCTGTCACTCCCTGTCAGTTGATTTTACAAGAAATTTACCAGAATTAATTTGTGTAGTGCGGGCAGTGCTTTCGTCGCCAGATTGCTACGACGAGGCAGTGTGTCTCTGGGTGGAAACAGACAGACCGAAGTGCTGGCGAGAGCTTTTTTATAAATTTGTTTTGTTTGTGAAAAAATGAAACATTTCTCTAAAAATTATAAGTGAAGAATCGTTCCTTTACAATTTCGAGCCTCAAGAAGCTTAGAACCGTCGAGGGAAGCTAGAACTTAGTGATATACCTGGCTGTAAGTTAAATCGTAATAATACACTTGAAGTAGCTAAGGTTCGCTTGTTGTTTGTATTTTTATGAAAATTTAACCATAAGGGAAGACAGTTAATCATCATTTGCCTGATGGCTCACTTTGCTAAAAATTCTCACAAAAATTCGACTTACAACATAAAATGTAGTTCCCTTTATTTGTCCAAATTTACCAAATTATGTACCTATTCCACACCAAGAATCGTACTTATTATAAATACTTATTCTTCTGTGTATATTTTGTTACTTGTTATTGTTACTGCTTTTATTGTCTGTTAAACAAACGTACCTACTTACTTAGGTACCTACCCAATTGTTGAAACAAAGTTCACAAATATATAAAATTATGATTAAAAAGAGGATTGAACATTTATTAGAAAAGATAAACTAAGCCAAAGTTCAGACGGCTCTAGACTGCATAGACCCGTTGAACCGTCCCGCTGCGGCGTTGCCACATGTTTGCACAGGGCTTGTAAGCTTGAGAAGGTTGGGGCAGAACTATTCCAAATTCATTTACAGTGTGACCGACTTAAACCGGAATACCCGCAGAAAACTGTACTTTAGGGCAAAACGGCACAATTTATTTAAAAAACCAAGACCTACTTCGTCATATGTTTGACGTCAATATTAGAGAAAACATAGGTATTAGCGTTATTTTTTTTATAAAAAAATCTGACTACGTCACTGGATTGGGCATCCCTTCAAACGGGTTTGTACCGAATTTTGTTAAGAAAAAGAAAACTTTCTTCCATTTTGTGATGCAAATTGGTACGTTTGGGTTTCCAACAACGTTGAATAAAAATCTAGCATTAATTTTCCTCTAAAAAAATCCCTCTCGAAATTTCAGCACTAAAACACCGTCTCAGTGGGCCATAAATCTAACGCACGTGGCACCTGAATTATGCATTTAATGCCATTTTTAAAGCTCTACCCAACAAAAAAAGTTTATGAAAATCAAGCTATAAATAAAAATTGTACGGGGGTGGTCAGGCCTTAAGTGTGGCATTAAAAATTTTGAAACTCCCTGTAGAGCTACGGCAATACAAATTGGTACGTTTGAGTTTCGAACAATGCTGAATAAAAATCCGGCATAAATTTTCCTCTAAAAAAGTTTTTAATAGTACTTCTCGAAATTTCAGCACAAAAACACCGTCTCAGTGGGCCATGACTTTAACGCACGAGGCACCTGAATTATGTGTTTAATGCCATTTTTGAATCTCTATCCAACAAAAAAAAGTTTTTGAAAATCGAGCCAAAAATAAAAATTTTACAGGGGTGGTCACTAATTAAGTGGGGCACTAAAAATTTTGAAACACCCTGTAGAGCTATGGTAATGCAAATTGGTACGTTTGGGTTTCGAACAACGCTGAATAAGAATCCGGCATTAATTTTCCTCTAAAAAAAATCCCTAATAGTACTTTTCGAAATTTCAGCACTAAAACACCGTCTCAGTGGGCCATGAATTTAACGCACGAGGTACCTGAATTATGCATTTAATACAATTTTTGAAACCCTATCCAACAAAAAAAAGTTTATGGAAATCGAGCTATAAATAAAAATTTTACAGGGGTGGTCAGTCCTTAAGTGGGACACACTGTATGTATCATAATCAATAAGTATACCTAAATACAAAAACCCTAATGTAAAAATTATGAGGTATGAAAAATGTATCTAAATAAATGGCGCATCACTAGAAAAAAATTAAAATTTCATTTTTACTTTAGGTTTTTTTATTTAGGTACCTACACCTATTTGTAATAAAGCAAGTTACAGTTTCAATTGTTTTCAATACCCATTATGCAACTTAAGTACCTAGTTAAATTGTGATTTTTATTGGTTTCTATAGAATCTTCATAAAAAAATCATACATATTTTTTGGCGCCAAAAAATATGTAGTAGGCTTTGGTTTTTTTAAATAACTTATGTCGTTTTTGCCCTAAAGAAAAGTTTTAGATTTCCTACCGTTAAAAAAAAACGATCCGAATCGGATGACGAATTAAAATTTTACACCATAGACAGGTATATATTTTTCGAATAAGAAAATTTATTTTGCCTTATTTGATTTAGGATGGGACGAACGCCGCTGGGTAACATGTTCCTATACAACCTGTATGGAAGTGACGTAACTGATGTGAAAGTTTTGTGGGCAGTTTGTAGGTACCTGACTAAAAATTAATAGATAGCCAGAAATAATAGTCAGAACCTACTTCCCTTTGTATTACCACTGATAAGACTATTTTAAAATAATATCTATTTCCATTTACCAATTATTGGGAAAATGTTGACAGTTTTTGGGTATCTACATTGTATTCTGCATTATGCAATTAGAAATATAAATGTAAAGTCAAAGATTGTTTGCATTTTCCCATTCCCTACTTTACAAAACAAAAATTAGAAACGCTTTTCGCAGAGGTAACACCAAAGTTTACAGAATATTATGTAAACTTTGGTAACACTAAGTTTTTGAATTTAACCACAGTTTATACTCCTTGAAAATTTTTTATATGTGTACGTGTATTCAAGCACGTAGTTGATGGGCTAGAAAATAGTAATAAACATAAAAATGTATTATAGGATAATAATTATTGATATAAAATGTAAACATTTTTTGGCAGTTCTTTTTTCAAAAATTTTAAGATATATTTTGTCCCCATTATCAATAAATGTAGAAATAAAATAATTTAAAATTGAAACTGGATGTAAATAATAGAGTACGCAATTTTATGAAACTTTATTTGAAAAATTTGATTCTGAAATAAAAAAATATGCCATCTAAGTAGGACACCCTTTTTACAAATTTTAAATTAATAGCCCGTCAGATAAAAATATGACAATTTTATTACTCATAAACAAAAATGATCACACATTCAAATATGAATTATTTTCTATTTGCTAAGTTTCCTTATTATTCACAAACCCCCCTCAATTATCTCATGTGGTTTTTAATTTAAGCTTTTGAAGCAGAATTTTTGGACCCACTAAAAAATACATAATTACTTACTTATTGTAGGTGCTCATGTGCATCCAAACTCTTCATTGAAAGTCTCTATCCTGGCTACTTCGCCAATTTCTTAAAAATATATTATTGTTTCTAATATCTTTATATTACAATAACATGGACAATGTTGCTGCCTTACATCGCCCCCAGCTTTAGAAAATACCCTCATTTTGATATCCTAATAGGCAGGTGCTTGTTTAATTTCTAGTTCATTTGATCATTTATGACCCTATCGCTTTCTACCGCTAAAGTTAATAGGTTGCTTTTTTCTGCTATTTAACAATTGGCCTTCACTCGATATTTAGATATTGACATCGTTTTGTCCTAATAACAAAACCAAATAAATATAACGCGTTAAGTAGGACGGCTTTTAGATTGTATTCCAATTTGCCACCTTGGAATTTTCGAAAAATCCTAGAGATATTCATTTGATGCTTTTGTGGAGCAAGGTGGTTAATAATTATTTCTTTGCGTTACGAATTTTAAATTATCGTAATCGTCCCTCGCGTTAGTTTTATGAATATTTAACTGACTAGGGAAAGTTTGCATAATTTTTAAGACACTAAATCGAAACAGAAAGAAGAAAAGGTTAAAAGAACTTTGTACCTAGTAAAATTAAAAATTGTATTGTATATTACCCTTTCTTGAAAGAGAAAAGTTATTTAGCTAATAATTGTCTATTAAATAGTACTTGAGTTGAACATATTTGCGAATACGAAGGTTAACAAACTGTAAACGTGTGAAAGTTAATTTTTGAAAAAGAAAAAATACACGAAATATGCGTTCAGAAAAATAAATTATCAATTAATATACAGGGTGTTTCAGAAAACAGAAAATAAGCTGAAAATGTCAATTTCGACGTATCTCACGAGGGCGCCACTTGCGCTAACTTTGGATCGTGCTTTTACTCGCAACTTGTAAGAGTGTGCCCCAAAACACCTGTCAATTCCAACATTAAAAATATAAATTTAACCTACCGCTTTCAATTGTTACAGATCAACTGTAAGTGAGAAAAAAATTCCTATGAACGATATACCAAAAACTATTCGTTTTCAAAATGGAAAGGAATAAATAATTTCACTAATTATTGACACCATTTCAAGAATACCAATGATGTTTTGACCAATGTCTATTTGGCATTTTTTCATCATTTTGAATGTATTGTTGGTCTGTAACATTTGAAAGCGGTAGGTGAAAATTTAATGTTTCGAATGTTTTGCCAATTTAAACGGTTGATTTTATCGTTATGAAAAAAGATCACACTTTTGTTGCAAAATGAAAATATGTACTAAAATGATGGACCTGCACGACCAAAAACATAACCTCAAAAAGTTACGAGTAAAAGCACGATCCAAAAGTAGCGCAAGTGGCGCCCTCTGTAAGATACGTCGAAATTGACATTTTCAGCTTATTTTCAATTCAAAAACTACGTAAATATTTAATTGTGAAATATCTATTAAAAACATTATAATACGTGAAAAATCAAATTTAAAAAACCGATACTTTTGACTATAATAAAATTCTAAAATAATGTATTCTTGAAGAAAAATACATCTCATATTTAAAAAATATAATATCAGAAACTATAGATAAGTAGATACCTATTTACTATACATATACCAGTTCTTTTCATTAAATAAAATTATTTCTTTATGCTGACTGAAGGTATAATCAAAGTCTAGAGAATACTATTCTCTAGACTTTGGTATAATGTCGTAATAATGATTCAAAATGTGTCTACTAAAATATAGGGTACCTACTTTTTGGGCTACCATTTCTAGGCCTCCTCGACCGATATCTATATACCATTCAGCACAAGTGTTACTCTTTGTTTCAATTCAAATATTTGCTCGGGAAAAAAGTGCGCTTTTGGCACAGCTATTTTGGTGAAATTATGATGTAAATCTATTGGCTGGGCGTATTTCGGAAGAGAGAGGCCGGTGCCAGTGTCAATGCCATTTCGCGCGGCTAGTACCATTGAAATGGTACCATAAGTATCCCGCCGGTACTCGGATGAGCACACTCGCGGCTTGGTTTCCGTTGGGAGAAAGTGGGTGCACTTTGTGACAGAGTTTCGGATTTCATTCGAAGGTAAGTGAGTTTTAGAAAATGTTCTTTGAAAGATTATATTATACGTTCCTACTTAAAAAAATTTTGATGTCAAAAAATTGATGTACCAGTAACAAAAATCCTCGTCTATTTTTTATGTGAAAATTGTATCCATGCTTTCAAAATCCTTGAGCATTTTTTCAAATAAAATTAGATATTTGATTCACTAATAGTTTCTTACTGCTACGATATTGCAGCTATGTTTCATGTTCCATTCTGGTTGTTTTTAATTTAATTATAAAGGGTAAATAGGCTTTTAGGGGGACTAGAAGATACCTTTTTTATTTTTCAACGTTATTTTTTAAAAAAGAAAGATTTTTTTATTTTTTTATTTTTTAAATACCTGTACTTATTATAAATAATAAAGGATGTTTTAGTGGCATATCAATCTGGTGGAGTGACATTTAAAAATTCGTTTGGGGTTAACTTTCATGATAGATTTAGTAGTACCTAAATAAATTAGTTTTGTGGCAGGAGATTTTCTAGGCAACTGTGTTTAATTTCATGTATTTGATTTCATTTAAAAATTAATGTTCGTGGTTTAAAATTGCATCGCAGGCGAAAATTTTTCACAAACTGTTTAAATGAATGAAAAAAACTCGAAGTAACGTATTATGAGCAAAAAATATTGCATAAATCAACTGGTGAGGTTTTTCCTTTTTTTCTTGGTATTTTTTCATTATTTCCGCCACTTTGTTTTGAAAAAAGCACAAATGCTAAATTATTCATAATTTTCAAGCAGCTAGTTTAAAATTTTAAACATAAAAGTTATTTTTTTGGCCCATGAACTTGTCCTATTTTCTGACAATTGCCACCAATTAAAAATCAAATTTGGTATTGTTTCTTCGCGCACTTGACATGTTCAATTAGTAGGTTTACCTGTGATTTTATTATAGATGTTAATTTTATTATTAAATGCATATACAAGTTAGCGGGTATTGTTTGGGACTTCTCGAAAAAAAGTGTTAATAGGTGTCACATTTTGCTTTCGTTTTTTGCAAGACCGAAACAAGTTCCGTTTCTATTCGGCAGAGAATATATTATATCGTTGGTGCTTTCTTTTAAGCTTGGCACACATTTCAAGTTCATGATCATGAGAATTATTCATTAATAATAATGATGGTTTTCCTGTGTGCTGTCATCGATCATTCTTTTGACAATATTGGTTACGTATCAAACAATTTTGCAAGAAAATATCTTGAACATTTTAATTCTCAAAATACGATATGTAGTAACATACAGGGTGTTCCAGCGGCAACGTAACAGGCTCTATAACGGCCGGGAATTTTTTTTGGAAAAACCCAAAAAGACGTCAATTTTGTTTGGGAGGGGGACATCATTTGGCATAAAATTAATAGATCTATCTGCAACCCCCTGAGCAGGGGTTGAACCCCTTCAAAAAATTTAAATGGGAAGGGGGTTCGTGTCGCACATTTTTGGAAACGTCTCTCAACTCTCTATACACCTGCATCAGATTTTCGAAAGTCGATCGACTTTTCAAAAAGATACACCAAGTAAAATGCAAAACATTTATTTTCAATTATTGCCTGGCATTGTTAAACAATTAAGCCGAAAGTGGTGGTCGAGGGCCGTAAGTGATAGAAAGCATGTTCAGCAACATTATTTTGACGAAAATTTGATAAGCGGGGAGGAAATTGAAACTTTATTGTAACAAATGCTCAAAATGTTGCCAATTGTGCAATATTTCAGGGGTGATTTGTCGACATTCGTTTATAATACGGAGACGCAGATCTTCTATTGTTTAACAATACCAGGCAATAATTGAAAATGAATGTTTTGCATTTTACACGCTGTATCTTTTTGGGAAGTCTATCGATTTTCCAAAATCTGATGCATGTGTATAGAGACTTGAGAGACGTTTCCAAAGGTGTGTAACATGAACCCCTTCCCATTTAAATTTTTGAAGGGGTTCAACCCCTGCTCAGGGGGTTGCAGATAGATCATTTTTTTGCCCAAAGATGTCCCCCTGCCAAACAAAATTGACCTATATTGCGTTTTTCCAAAAAAAAAATTCCCGGCCGTTATAGAGCCTGTTACGTTTCCGCTGGAACACCCAGTACAAAAAAATACATTGTCACGTTTTTACAAACTTTTCACGGCAAGGTCTAAGATAACAAACTTTCTTCGGGTATGACACGTTACTTTCATTTCTCAAGTTCAAAGATCCCGACATTCGCATCGCAGGTACCATTCATGTAGTAAACAATTAAATTACACATGGCGATAAATTTCTCTTTGGAATAATAAAATGTTCCCCCTTTATTTTTAGCAAAAATGGCGCCGAATTTATTGACAAACACAGGGCTGCTGTATGGAGAGCAGGACTCTGCAGAACCCGTACAGATCATCAGCAAACCCCTACCGAAAGACTATAGTTACCAAAACACCGCGAAGCCAGTTAAGAAGTCCACTCAGCCCTTATACAAGTGGGAAATTGTGTGGCGTAATGTTTTTATTTTCGTATTTTTGCATTCTGCCTGTATATACGGGGCGTATATTTTGCTCTTCAAGAGCCAGTGGAAAACCGTTTTATTCAGTAAGTGATACAGGATGTAATGAAAAACTCTATGCGGACTTGTTTTCTTTGTAGCATACCTATATTCCCTTTGGGGCGCTTATGGTATCACAGCAGGTGCTCACCGATTATGGGCACACAGGACCTACAAAGCAAATTTACCCCTGAGGATTTTTTTGATGTTGGCCCAAAGCGCAGCACTCCAAAATCATATCTACGAATGGGTAAAAGAAATACTTTCCATCATTTACGAATTTCTATAAATGTACCTATGTTTTCTAGGTGAGAGACCACAGGGTGCACCACAAGTTCACAGATTCAGACGCTGACCCTCACAATGCCAAGAGGGGGTTCTTTTTCTCACATATTGGTTGGCTAATGGTCAAAAAACATAAGGATGTAATTGAAAAAGGAAAAACTGTCAGTATGGACGATGTGTACGCAGACCCCCTGGTTAGATTTCAAATGAAGTAAGTAAATATGTGCAATAATATCGATTATAAAATTATCCAATACACCTAAAATATTATGGCCACTTTTACTAGAACCTAATTTAATTTACTTAATTGACGAACACTTTCACTGGGTATGCCATCACACTTGATTGCTGTTTGTTTTTTCAGAGTCTATGTGCCGTTGGTGATTTGCTTAACATTTGCACTGCCAACTTTCATACCATGGTACTTTTTTGGAGAAACGGCATACAACAGTTTTTATGTCTGTCTGTTTAGATATTGCTTCTCGCTCAATGGTACTTGGTTAGTTAACAGTGCAGCTCATATTTGGGGGATGAAACCATACGACAAGTAAGTAGGAACAAAATATATAATATAAACATTAAGTTGGTAGGGGGATTTTTGAAAAATGCACCCTCCTACTTTTCTTGTTCCCCATTCTATGGTACTTCTTGAATGCTTTCTGTCATCAAAACTTCAAAAACTAAGCAAACAATATCAATTATGTGATATCCTAATGAAGATTAGTAGTTATTATACAGGGTGTAACTGAACTGATGGTCAAAAATGAAACCACGTATTCTTGGAGTCAAAATAAAGGCACTTCTTCATATATTTTTTTCTCCTACGGGCCATAGTTTTTTTATACAGACCGTAGAAGTTTGGAGAAAAATACACATATTTCTTAGTATCTCTAGAAGTATACGAGATATTTTCTTCAAACTAGGCGTGTCACATGAGCGGATAAGCTGTCAAATTTATGGTTTATATGAAGCTTCTGAGGCCCCCAGTTGCAGAGATACAGGGTGTTATTACAATATATAAGTTCAAAAAAATATGAATACCCTGTATAACCGCAATAGTTAACAAAAAGTATCTCTTAGTATTTTTTTATATTCGCAGCCGTTTCTTAATTATTTTCAAAGAACCGCAACGCTGCAATGAACAATAGTCACTTTAAGAATAAATCTAGCAATCTGTGGACGTCAATTAAACTTTATTTAACAAAATATAAAAGCAAAAACGATAATAAAAGAAACATAATGCTATTAGAAAATTAAATTATTAAATGTTCGAAATGACCGCCGTTTCTTTCAATACACGCAACTATGCGTTTCCGCATGTTTATTAAGTCCATAGCAAAAGTGCAAATCAGTCAATTCTTCGAATGAAAATATCATTTTTCAAAATATTGATACTAAAGTGCAAAGTAGACAGCCAAATGATTCAAATAATGCAAAGTTTAATTGACATCCACAGATTGTTAGATTTATTCTTAAAATGACTTGTTTATTGCAGCATTGCCATTCTTTGAAAATAATTATGAAACGGCTGAGAATATGAAAAAATACTAAGAGATACTTTTTGTTAACCATTGAATTTACCACTCAAAACAAATTTAAAAAATGCAATTATACGGGGTATTCATATTTTTTTTGAACTAATTAATTTTAATAACACCCTGTATCTCCGCCAACTGGGAGCCTCAGAAGTTTCATATTAGCCTTAAATTTGACAGCTCATCCGCTCATGTGACATGCCAAGTTTGAAGAAAATATCTCGTATACTTCTAGAGATACTAAGAAGTATGTGTATTTTTCTCTAAATTTCTACGCTCTGTATAAAAAAAAACTATGGCCCGTACCCGTAGGAGAAAAGAATATACGAAGAAGTGCCTTTATTTTGACTCCAAGAATACGTGGTTTCATTTTTGACCATCAGTTCAGTTACACCCTGTCTACTTCAAAATGTAATTATTCTTGTCTTTATTTATTGGTTGTAACAGTAACTGATTGTAATAGTTAGGAAATATCCAGATAAAAATGTCCCAAAAATTAACGGAGAAAGTTTGAGGAATGTTGCCTACAATATAAGATCACTTTCTTTTAAGTTCTTAACTGCTCACGGCATTCAAGCGATTTAACCTGCCCCGAAAATATTTTTTTTGCGTCGCAGTTTGAGATTCTTCGTTTTCGAGATAAGCATCCCCATTTCGGCTTCCCTCCTATAATAGCCCTAAACTTTTTTCAGAACGATGAAATCAACCGAAAACAAATTCGTGTCAGCGATAGCCGTTGGCGAAGGATGGCACAACTACCACCACGTCTTTCCGTGGGACTACAAAGCAGCGGAGCTCGGAAACTACAGGCTGAATTTTACTACCGCCTTTTTGGATCTCATGGCGAAATTTGGCTGGGCCACCGAACTGAAGACTGCATCAGAAGAGATGGTTAGAAAAAGGGTAAGGAAACTGACAGAAAATTTGAATATTATCATATTATGATGCTATCACTATTGAAAAAATTGAAAATTCTATCTGTAGTGGGCGGCGGCTTCGCCGCCGCTACCAAATTATGATGCTATGATGCTTTCACCAAATTGAAAATTTTACAAAATACTTATATCAATGTCAATAATATTTTCGTTAAAAAATGAAGGTGGTTAAATGTAAGAATTTTAATTATTAGTTATCTAACTTTCGTTTTGTATTAAAAATAAGTTTTTGACAAATTGTTTAAAAGAATACATAACATATAAGAACAACTTTAATCACCGTGCTACCCAACTCAGTCTTGTGAAGATTTTTACTTGCAAAATTTTTCTATAGGTCTTTATTAAAATTATAAATATATTTTTTTATCTTGTACTGAAACTTTTGTTAGTGTTAGACTTTGCTATTACTACAATCATTCTACAATGTATCATTTTTAGGCAACAAGGACGGGAGATGGTTCGTGGACGTTTAAAGGACTTTCAGTTAAAGAAGTGGATGACCACGATGACCATCATGGTGACAATTTATGGGGGTGGGGTGATAAAGACATGACTGAACAAGAAAAAGAAGAAGTTAAAAGTTTTAATAGAATAGGCGAGTAACTTTTGAATACCCTGTATAAGAAAAAGTTTTAGGTGTGTGTGTGTCTGACTTTATTGTGTGATTGTTTTAGTTTTAAAAACGTTTTATTATTGTCGAAATTGTACGTCAAAAAAGGTGTCATTTGATTTTTCAAAGTGTCTTAAATTATTTGTTAATTTATTTGTGGATTTATTTGTTAGGAAAGGAATCGTTATTTTGTAAATAATTATTTTCTTTAAATTTTATGCCATGTTACTTTATATTGTTGACAATCAACGGTTGTATTTTATAATAAACGATTTAAATCCAAAAATCGACAGGAAGTTTTTTTCCATTATTAGACAAAAACTAAAATTGAAATTTTTGAAATTTTACAAGAAAATGAACATAACCTTGATTAATACTTCTTTCAATTCTGGTGAATGCACTGGGTTTTCAATAAACAAACTCACAACAATAAATAGCTATCTTTACTTCGAAAATCAATAACATGACTAGAACAGATTCTCGAACCTTATTCTACCTTATTTTCTATGCTTCTTCTTATGTTTATACCCGTGGTTGAGATATACGATGTGTTCTTCAGGCCTGTAGTCGAAAATGTAGCTTCTTATTAGTGCCACAACTGCCGAAGTAAATGCCATTTGGTTGGCCATTGCCACAATTGTAACTATCAGTTGTAAGGGTGGCAGTACCCATGGCATTAGACCAGCCAAAACAAACCCTGAAAATATAGAAAAATAATAGGTACAAAAAATGGTACAGAAATAAATAAATAAAATTACTGCCAAATTAAAATGCCAGGCTTAAAACTCCCCCACAGAAAATAATATTAACAAAAAGTTAAGGATAATATAAACTAAAAGGCCATTTTTTTATATATAAAAAGACAAGCATATTATATACAATTGAATTTTGTAACAGATACCATTCAAATTTGTCAACTTCGTCAACTAAAGAAAAAAGAATCAAAACTTATTGAAATGGCTTTTACATCGCAAACTAGTTTTTTTACCTGGTATTATCAAATATGGCAAAAATCTGTTGCCCATGATCCCAGTTTTTCTCTTCATCTGTCTTTCCTGTTCATCACGTATTTGTAAGGAAACACTCACTGTATTGTTTCCATGTTTTTTCACTTCAACGGCAAGGGTATCACTTACTTCTACCATCACTTTACCCCCACTCAAAAATTGTTCACACTTTCCTATTAGGTCAACACACAAATCATCTTGCATGCAATTTCGTAAATTTTCCTTGAAAATCTGCTTGTAGTTCGTCTGATTTTCCAAAGTAGAACATGTCACGAATAAAAAACACGCGCTTAGAGTGACATACAGAGTGATACCCATCGTACCGTACGGTTCTTGGGCAAATGGTGGATATTCTTCAGATATCGCAGTAACCTAGATTTTGCGTTCAGGTTGTACAGTCTCTATTAAGAGGATTCAGTCAACAGAATTAAATAATAAACTAGGTAATTTATACGAAGGAAACATTTTATTTGTACCCTAATTATGTTCTCGTGTAAGAAATCATCAGTCATAATCCACGAAGCGAATATTACTTCTTAGAAACTTGGGTTTGTTTCTAGGAATTAGCAACACAACACATCATTAAGTTGTTTGTTTATAGTAATTGAATAAATCTTGACACTCTTAAAGCAATTATTGAAAGGCATCAATATTTTTTCTAGAATTAAATTCCGCGGTTTGACTTATCCATATTTCAGTAAACATTATTGACATGGTTTTCAATCAGTTACAGATTTGAATATACTGTGTGTATCCGAAACACAGCACCTAATACCAGAATTGGGTACTAAAAAATAATTTTTCAAAGTCAAAATTAGGACGCTCTGTATCTCATCAATTTTACAAGCCAGTGGTCCCGCGGTGGGAGAAAAAATTCCAGGCCACACCCGAATCATACCTTTTACCGGCCCCGAAAATAATTTTATACAAGACACGCCGGATCAAAAATGATCCTACTGATTTAACAGTAAAAGTTGCCGGCGTTCTGGTTTGTTTATCTCGTATCCTTTGAGGTGGTCAGTGCGTTCCGGGCCTCTCTCTAGTCAACAATTCGCGCAGTGATAGAAAATGAGGCACTTCAGTTTGATAACAATTTTGATGATAGCTTGGAGGCAGCCAATTCGATGTGCGATATTAGAAAATAATGGAGACTTTTTTGTAAATAGAATAGACAACAACAGTAGCGAGCACGAGTTAGATAGAATAATTATTAGAAATGAAAATGAGACCAAAGAAATTTATGGAAAATTAGCGATTTTCATGCAAGGTGAGTTTTCAGTTTTCAATTTCACTTTGCAATTATAGGGTATTAATTGTGAATTGAAGATTTCTATAATTTTACTCACACATTAGTGTGTAATAAGGATATTCTTCTTGGAGAATATTCAATAATTAATTTTTAAATACCTTAGTCCTTATATTTCTCATTTTATAAATTCCAAACATGTTCATATTTCTGTCTTTTATTGTTTGACCTCAAAACAACAACAGGTATATCACATGAAATTTTGAATCTAACTTTCTTATTCAGTTTTGAATGTTTTAATATGTTTCAAGATATTTTAATTAAATTGTTAACCTACTGAGAGTTTTCCTTCCATTTTACAGAGTCCGCGAGAAAAAAGCAACAAGAACAAAAACCTCTTGTAGAAAGAATACTCCCATACATGATAATACCATTTATGATATCATCAGCCATTATTCCTGTGATGTTGCTGTCACTGAAAACTATGCTCATAAAAAGTGCCATCATCGGAAAAATCGCTATACTTCTTATGGCAATAAACTTTTTAAGACGAAGGCAAAATCAAGGTGGTGTTTTTTCGCATAACATTCATAGCAAGAACAATGAAATTGCCATGGAACATTACGGATATCATGGGGATGATGATGAATATGGAGCATATGTTAATAGAAAGAAAAAGAAAAGAAAAAGAAGAAATGTATAAAAAAATACATAATATATTATTGTAATAACTTAAGCTATTTATTTAATAAATATTAATTATTATTGGTAAAATAAATTTTGTGGTTTAACTTTTCAAAACAGACCCATAATTGTGGTTATAATACCCGGGATAAGGTATTGTTCCCAGGGTAGCAAAGTTGCTACTTTTTTCGGTTGCAATTCTGTCACTTCTGTCATATAAAGAGTGGTGGTAATATGCCGGCAATGGTGCTACATATGGCAAAGCTGAAGGCCTTCTTGACTCTTGTAGACGTGCCAGGACGCTACTCAAGCCCACTACGAGCAGCAAGAATCCAATAAAACCTGAAATATAAAAAACATGCTGACCATACCGAGTATCGGCATTTAAAACAGTAAAAATCGTACCGTTGTTAATGGAAACCAACGTAACGATTATCAGCATGGTAAAGGAGATCCCGAGCTTGAAAAAAATTGCCGGCATTAGCACCATCATTCTTTTCACAGTGTGGTGTACCAAGGTCCTTCCTGAAAAAAAAAAGTTTATGTTGTAATTTTTGTAGGTTAATTAACTGTCTTGTTAGCCAGATAATTAGTGAAATTAGTGAAGCTTGTATCTGTGGTAGATATTCTCTAAGTATTAATTTTTTTTAAATTCTTTAATTGTCCTGAAAAATTCTTAAAGTGTTAAGTCTAAAAAATAAATAAACAGTAGTCTCGTTTATAATTTTTACACTCTATATAGTTTTAAATTTATTACGATATTATTTTAAACAAACGAGGTCGTCTGGTATGTTGGTGTAGATTGAAATGCGTACAATAATTTTCTAGTTCAACGAAAGTTTTTCAAAGGTTTAATAAGATACGCAACATCGAGCCAAATTTTTTTATACAGACCTTGTTCAAGCAGGTTAGTATTAGCCTCATTTTTGGGAATAGCATATTCCGCAGATGCACACACTAATATAAAATATAAACACAAAATTGTTAGCGTTATGATTTTTTTTCTAAACAACATATTGATTTTTCACGAAGAAAAACAATGTGTTCTCAAGAAAACTATTTGTGAAGTGACAAAATCGAAGCAAAACATGGCTCACGTTTTACAAAATTAAAAATTTTGTCACGTACTAGACAATGGCATGTTCGAATTTCGAATTGTAAGGAATATAAGGATTCTTTTGGAAGATATAACGGTTCTGTACATGATTTTTGTTCTATTTTTGTTGTTGTTGTATCTACCTTCAGTTTTCTAATTACATTTTTCTACGGTGTCTTCCATACCACAAATCATCTTCTAAAAATGCTCCCCAAAAATTTAAAACACAATGTTCCCCCTGCTTGTTGCCAACATCTCTTATACTTTCAGAAATGAGATCAACAAGGTATCGCATATCTTCTAAATGTTGTTCGAGGTTAGTCTTCATTCTGCAAGCGGATGAGCCGCTACCCAAGCATTCCAACCGGTCTAGCGAGCATTCTAAACTCGGAATCAGTTTGATATAAAAACACAATGTTTCCTGGAAACTTACAAAAATGAATGTTGCGCTAATTCTCGTGATAATCTGTTATAATGTCTCGAACGTTGCGTGCGAAAATATTGATAATACTACTAGTATGGGTAAGTAAGTAGGTTATTTAAGTATATGATTTTTATGATTAATTTTTTTAGCTAGAAAACAACAAGGCCGAGACGATCTTTTACGAAGAATTTTACCAATGCTCGCAATGCCATTTATAACACAACTAACCCTTCTGCCGATCATCTTGTTCTTCATGAAGATGACACTATTAAATAGCATGTTTTTGGGGAAATTCGCCATCATTTTATGGAGCGTCAACTGGTTGAGAAGCAGAATTTTGGATGGTCAAGGAGGGTAAAATTTGACACAGTTTTCATGGTTTGTCGCTTTAATTTAATTGATTTTTTCAGGTTGTACAGTCACAACGTTAACGTGCATCATGGGCATTATTAAAATAAGAAAGGAAATTGTGTAAAATATGTACAGACACTCGTTATTTATTTATTATATTTATATACAGATTATGTACACCTTCTTTTTATTTTTAATCGCAAAAATATTCTTCCAAATTTTCTATACAAGTCTCACATTTCACCTCGCAACACCACATGAATTTACAGTTGCATCTTGAATTTATTTTTCGTTTCATTTTTTTAACCTTGTGGCCACATTGCCTACAAATATTTCTGCAAGATTTTTTTTCTGACACACTCGAAAATTCTGAATTGTTTCTTGAACACAGGCGCCCTTTTGTACCAGGCCATTCTAAAAAATTACAAATGTTATTAAAAATAATTTTTAACATTTTTTCTACACGTTACCTAATGTTTTTTGTGGTATGCAATAATCGCGGCTTCGTTCTAAATATACCAAATCACGCCTTCTTACTGGTATAGTTTTCTTTTGATTTTTGATCATATTTGTTAAAGCAACAGACTTTTTTGCTTTTTCCAAAGTCAATCTTTGTGCTTTTCTATATTTTTCTCTAAGTTGTTTACTTATTTCCGCAAAAGGAGCTACCTGTATCCAACAAGTTTGCAAGGAACAGCTGCCAGATACGCCATGACATCTACATTTTCTTATCATGGTGTCTTTTATAATCTAAAATATAAAAAAATAGTAACTACTTATATTTATTATTTATCACCGTTTTCAAGTTTACCTGTCTTCCTACTTTATAGTTATGTTTTCCAACCATACTAACTTCATCAAAAGCCTCTCGGTCTTCAAATAAAGTTCTTGTGATGTGGCTAGCAAAGGTGGTATCGTCTGAACAACCCCCCCAAGACCATGAAGAATTTTTTTGGTCGTTTCTCGTCGATTTTCGCAAATAATAATTGTCAAAATTCTTGGCACTGCTACACGAGCACTGTTTTATTTCTCCTTTGGAACAGCTTTTTGTAATGGTGTGCACCAGAGAAGCTGCGAGAATAGCTTTGGAAAACGCTGCTTCTTTGTTCGGGGCCATTTTTAAATGTCTATAAGAATAAAAATTAATTTTTAAATTTTAAAATATTTTTCGTTGCTTACCTTATAAACATATTTTGAGGACAGTTCCACTTATCATACTTAAAATGCTTTTGGCAATGGTCTAAAGCGATGTTTGAAGCTAGTTCTATACTTTTTATCAAGTCGGAAGATAGAGAACTCTAAAAAATAAAAACGTTATAATCTTGCTCAAAAGAAATTTGAATAAAAGTAACTTACGGTGTGAAAAAAAGTTCCGGAAACCACCGCACTATTCTGGATGAAACAAAAAACACCATGGCACCAAATAATAACTACACAAACTAAAATTTTGACATACATTTTTTGGGAAATGATGTTTACACTACGATCACAAAACATTGAATGTCCGGGTTTCATTTACAAAAGGGATATTTATTAGTTTGAATTGGGCAATAAAATAAATAAAAGGTGGTAAGGTAGATGCAATAAAATGTTTGCAAGGGTGGCATATTTTGACAACAAATCATATTATACAAATCTTATGGTTAATAATAATTAGGATGAAATCTTGGGAAATCCGTGATCTAATGACTTATAAGTATCATTAGATACTATAACTATAAATGCATCGTAATATACAGACAGGGTGTTTATTGGTAGACAGCCACTCGAATCATATTGGCAAAATACGTGATTTTTGGACAACATTTTAACGGGTTAGCTTTGTGTAAAAACACATTCCCGATCTACTTTCTGAAACCCGAAAATTGCCTAAACTTCTTCGAATTGTAACTTTGTTTAGCAATCAGTTTTCGGCAAATCTTGAAATAAAAACTTTCATCCCGAAAAAGTTTCGTCAATTTATTTTTTATATATTCATATTTTTGGAAAATTTTGATATAAAGGTACGTACTGCGTGTGGTCTTTTTTTCAAAGAAAAAGTATTAACCAAACCTTTTCAAAAATAACTACCTACTGACTTCCTGTATACTAATACTAGCTATAAAGTAACCTGGGGTGTTATAAAAGACACCTTCTACTCGTTTTTATTGTGCCTAGACCACTTGGCGCCATTCCAAAATCATGTTTAGGCACGTTTGTCAAATTAAGAGCATTTCTATTGTAAAATATCCTTCGAAGCTTATTTTATAGACTTTATTGAATTTTCGTAGAGGGCAACAATGTAAAGGTATCTGTACACTACAGTAGCGCCATCTAGGGAAGTGTATCATAAATTTGTCACGAGATATTGTGGAGAGTACTTTCTGAAAATAAAGTTATTCCAACTATTTTATAAAATATACACTTATACGTAAGTAATTAGTAATTACAATATAAATATTTGATATTCTGTTGAAGATTAGATACCTACCTATATTTTTTTGCAATTATTTCAAGTACCTATCCCTCATTTTATTGTTAGTTACCAACAAGAAACTTGAAGCCGATGTCAGCTGTTTTTTTAACGTCTGTCACACGAGCAGTTTTCGTTCAGAAATTATTGTTGTAAGTAATTTGATAACTAAATGTAGTGTTATTTTTATACAAAAATGTATAACGAAAATATCGAGCCATCTCAAAATAATACTGATTTAGAAGAAACTATAGAATGCTCCTTTGTTAACCTAAAATAAACACTCAAGAGATGTGGTTCGTTTCACGGTTGTGCATATTAGGTTGGTGACACCAACGCGCATGCGCTATAAATTTAAATTTTGCCGCCTCTGGTTGTAAATATTTTATGTATCGTGTTTTAGTTGGGAAGAAGGCTTTGATAAGGACTACGCCAAGGACATTTTGCAAAAACAAGAGAGGTGATTTTTACAATCAGGGGATTAAATTGACTTGTGAGTATTATACCTACATGACGTGTTTTATAGTGAAATTTAGTTGATTAGTGATCATTGTTATAAATAATTTGTAATGGAATAATTCGATAACTTTTTAGAAATTTTTTGTTTATTGATTTATTAGCTCAGAAATGTGTCTATTATTTTTATGGAAATATTTAGTAGAGTAGTTACTATTATTGTTCTTATATATATATATATATATATATATATATATATATATATATATATATATTCTCCCTTTAATCTTGACACCAAACCCGAGTTTTTAGAAAGCTTTGTGAAGTATTAATTTATTATTAAGAGTGAAATTAAAATTATTGTTTGTCCATAATGACAAAAAATTGTTTTTCTACAAGCGTGCGGAAAAAAGTACACTTTTCCTCACGCATTTTAGTTTTGAAAGTGTCATTTTTCCGCACTACTGCGGAAAAGTGACACCTAAACTAAAATGCGTGCGGAAAAGTAAATGCGTGCGGAAAAGTGTATACTTTGCCGTAGAAAAAGTAGTGTTCCTAACTCTTGCGGAAAGTGTCTTTTCTACACTCGATTTCTTCTCGAACTGCAATCGCGTGCGGAAAAGTGGCACTTTCCGCACTTGTTAGGAAATATACTATTCCGAATATCAAAGTATGTAGCTTATATGTATAGTTACTATGCTAAAAACTATGTATTTTATTTGTATTGCATCTATTGTCTGTATTTATATAAAAAAATTCTGCAATCAATCGTGTGCCAATATAATACCGTTAGTAGGCTTTTGTCTTATTAATCCCACATATAAATTATATTATGCGGGAATGGAATCCATTTTATGACACTTTTTTATCACCGATAACCAATATGAATGTCATATTTTATTTCGGCTATTAGTAATATTCCTTCATCGGTTCTGGCCACTCACAAACTATGTCTGTTTTTGTGTGGCTCTTACACCACAAGTTTTTAATTTTCCTCATAGTTGCTTCGAGTGCTTTTTGCATTTCTACCATAGTTTTGAGTGTCCAGAATAAAGATCTCAATGACCAACTTGACGAATATGAGACAAAAAATAAGACGAATAATAGTGGTATAGGTATGAAGTTTCAAAAAATATACCTATTTTATTGTACATAATATATTCTTTTTATATTTTCAGGTACAACCACCACATCAACAACAACAAAAGCGCCTAGTTCCGTTACAAATAAAACTTTACCACCCGTAATAACTACAGCAAAAACTATTGCAACAACAACTGCCCCTGATTCTGTTATAACTACTCCCGAAATATCCAGTTCAGAACCTCCAACTACGACAACTATTTTAAGTAGTACAACACTTTCTGAAGACACTACCACAGATTCTACCATCACCACAAGTTCAGTTTCTGAAACAGCACCAGCTAGTGCCACCACTGAATCTTATACAAGTACGGAAACTGTTACTTCTACTCCAGAAACTTCTGAGGCATCTACTTTACCAAGTACCACCACTGAAGTTTCCACTTCTACTTTAGAAGCTTCTACCTTAACTTCTACTAATACTGGAAGTTCAGATGTCACCTTAGGATCATCTACAAGTTCTTATAATACTGAAACATCAACTGATCCAACCCCAGAAACTTCCACAGTAACAGAGTCCACTACTGATAGTCTTCAAACGACTGCTACACCAGACGACGAAATGTCGGAAGATAGGCTCCCATCTTATATAAAACCTACTCATTACGACCTAACCCTAAAACCAGATTTAGAGACTGGAAATTTCTCTGGAAATGTACAAATTTCTTTCGAAATATTGAAAGCAAGCGACAGCATATCCCTACATAGCAATCAACTTGATATATCAAGTGTACAAATTGACGGTGAAGAGACAAATTTTGAACTGGACACATCACACGAGTTGCTGGTTGTAACAAGAAAGGATGGAACGATGTTTGGAGCCCGAACGTCACTTTTCGAAATAGAATTCAGTGGAGATATGAAGAATAGGATCGTCGGTCTGTATACCAGTACATATACAAGCATTTCTGGAAGTAAAACGTAAGTTTTTTTTTAGTAGTATCTATCTAGGAAAAAGGATAAGAAATTGAAGGTTGTCCTTTTTTCGGAGATAAGGATGATTCATGATGATTGTGACGTAGTACTTGTTAATATCGGGGATCTTTTTTGACACATTTATAACAGCAATTTACTTAACGTGTTTGATATGTAGCAAAATGATGCAAGTAAATTAAAATCGGTATCAAATTAAGTTTGTAGGGACAGCTGCTAACAGTTTTGAAAATTATACTGAACAAAACCAGTTACCAGTAAAAAATGAAACTTAAAAAATAATCTCCCGAATGGACACAAGCACACAACATTCAGTTTTTGTTAAAAGTGGTTAGAATGCAACAATAATTAAACTAAAAGGGGTAATTTTTTACACTCAACTTTTCTATAGTTTTGTACGAAAGCGTAGAGCGGCCACATGCGATTTTTTTTAACCTTGACACTTTTTTCTGTCAATTATACATAATTGACACTTTTTCTGTCAATTATGTGTAATTGACACTTTTTTCTGTCAATTACACATAATTGACACTTTTTCTGTCAATTACACATAATTGACACTTTTTTCTGTCAATTATGGATAACTGACACTTTTTTCTGTCAATTATACATAATTGACACTTTTTCTGTCAATTATACATAATTGACACTTTTATTCACAGAAAAAGTGTCAATTATGGATAATTGACAGAAAAAAGTGTCAATTATGTATAATTCACAGAAAAGAAGTGTCAATTATATATAATTGCCAGAAGAAAGTGTCAATTATCCATAATTGACAGAAAAAAGTGTCAATTATGTATAATTGACAGAAAAAAAGTGTCAATTATGTATAATCGACAGAAAAAAGTGTCAATTATCCATAATTGACAGAAAAAATGTCAATTATGTATAATTGACAGAAAAAAGTGTCAATTATGCATAATTGACAGAAAAAAGTGTCAAGGATAAAAAAATCTCATGTGGCCGCTCTACGCTTTCGTAGTTTTGTACCACGTTTTAGTAAATATATTCACATGGAAAATGCGCGTTGAAAGCTAGAGGATTAATGCGCGTCATGCCAAAACCAAAAATCATTTTACCGCCCGGTCACCTCTCAGGCGATCTGGGACGACAAGCCCCCCACCGCGTGCGAAAGGAACAAACTTTATAACAAACACTTTAGAATGCCAAACTCGTGCGATGCGTCGACCCAGCGTGTTAGTGGCCTGCCTGTTTAGTTGTTGCCTCTTTTTCTTCGTGTTGAGTTCGATTCTGTTGACTGCCATCGTGTTGATTGGCCGCCAAAGATACGAGTACAACCAGAGGCGTACGCCGAGCGGCGTTCAGCTATTGCCAAAATTGACGCCGGTCGTGTATAGATTGACCAGGAATGTTAGACCTTTAGAATATGACATCTCGCTACTACCAAATCTCGAAGAAGGTACATATAAAGGGTCTGTTAACATTACCATTAATGTGAAATATAACACAAACAGTTTGGTGTTGAATTCGAAAAAATTAAAGATAAACAAAGTTGAGTTGACAAGAAGAAATGGGACGCTCGTTGAAGTTGCTTCGACTAGTGAGGCGGAACATGAAACTATTGAGATATTTACTAAAATAAGTGTTAATAAAGGTGTTTATCACCTGATTATTCATTTTGAAGGCGATTTAAAGAATAAACTTAAAGGATTTTATAGAAGCAGCTATAAATCGAAAAATGGAACTATAAGGTAAAATTTGTAACATTTTAAAATTAATACTCACAATAAGTAGGCAGCTGCTCTAACAACATAATTTGATAACATCCACCTACTTTGAATTAGGGACCTACTTGCATTGTTTTCACAAATTTACATGCGTTTTGCTTTGACATCATATTTCATATATTACATATTTTCTATGTAAGAAATTTGTTTAAATTTTATTTTAGTTTTTAAATTAGCATTCCAACTGCTGCCAGCGTGCTTACAATCTTTGTTGGCGATATTTAGAAATTCCAGTAGCCATAAAAAAATCGTCGTTCTCTCGGTGAAACTTTGCCTTGTCAAGGTGTAATAAGTTATATTATTTTAAATACTTTATGGATGAATTTATTGGTATTTACCAGACACAATACACGATACTATTTACCTATTGCTAAATAATATTTTGTTTTTATATTAATATTTTGTACACGTCGTGTGTTATATATTACGTAGATAATTTGCATTTTGCTGATTTTGTTTTAATGATATATTTACGTACACAACCAAATCGATAGCGATAGTTGTGCTAGAAAGTTGTTTGGGAAATGAAAAATACAACATGTACAAATTCGCAAAGAAAATTATGTATTAGATCACTGAAAGGAAAGGTTTTGTCTAACTAAAAGTCTACAATCAAAAACTATATGTGTAGTTTACTTACATGACATTTTTTTAGCACTATTGCCACATCAAAATTCGAACCAACATATGCAAGGCAAGCATATCCATGTTTCGATGAACCAAATATGAAAGCTGAGTACACTGTCCACTTATTGAAACCGAAAGATGGAAAATATATTGCCCTCTCCAATTATCCGGTCAAAGTAAACATAATAAATATTATATTTCCTAGTTTTCAATTATCTATTTTCCAGGAAACACTCCCATACGATGACAACAACGAATTGGTCACTTTCGAAAAAACTGTCAGCATGTCCACATATTTAACATGCTTTATAGTATCTGATTTCATCGCTAGCAACACCACTTTTGATAACGCTGGAATATCTGTACCACTACAAGTATTTGCCAGTCCGGACAATTTAGAAAAAACTCGTTACGCTGGTGAAATGGGCAAAGCTGCCATAGAATACTACGTTAAATACTTCGGAATACCATACCCTTTACCAAAACTAGGTTTGTTCTTTAACTAGGAAATAAATAAGCGACAGTCTCATTTTTTATCTCCTTAGACATGGTTGCTATTCCAGACTTTGTTTCTGGAGCAATGGAACATTGGGGTTTGGTAACTTATAGAGAGACTGCGCTTTTGTACACTCCTGAAACACATTCTTCGTCTAATAAGCAAAGGGTGGCCACTGTGGTCGCCCACGAACTTGCACACAGCTGGTTTGGAAATCTTGGTAGGTTTTTGGATGACTTAGGCTCGAAAGAAGTAAAAAAATGACGTATTATTTTAGTAACTATGGATTGGTGGAACGATCTTTGGTTAAACGAAGGCTTTGCCAGCTACATTGAGTACAAGGGAGTGGAGTCGCATCACCCTGATTGGGAGATGGTGAGAAAATATTTTTTCTTTTCTTTCTTTGCATTATTTTTCTTATAGATGACCCAATTTTTAACCGACGACTTGCATCCAGTCCTTTCGTTTGATGCTGCGATATCTTCACATCCGATAGTACAAACTGTCACCACACCAGACCAAATCACCGCTATTTTCGACACCATATCATACAACAAAGTATGCATCTAGATTTCTTAAAGTATCTTGCTGAAATTGTACAAATTCCAGGGAGCTTCAATTCTACGCATGTTGGAAACCACGGTAGGCGTCTCCAACTTCCAGAAAGGAGTCACGAACTACTTGAAGAAGTACGCGTACAAAAACGCGGTGACCAAAAACTTTTTGGATGAAATACAAGGTGTTGTTGGAAGCATGATTGACATTTACGAAATGATGGACACTTATACCGTTCAAACCGGATACCCTGTGATAACCGTGACTGGTGATGTTGGTAGCACTAAGTGGACTTTAACACAGAAAAGGTTCTTGACAAATCCCGATGCGGTTTATGATCAGACCGAGGCTAAATACGGGTACAAGTGGACCATTCCTATAACGTACATTACCGACCAAGGCAACAAAGGATTTGTAATGTTCAACTATAACGAAGACACTAGTAAGTATTGATCGATATGAAAAGTATTGTTTCAAGTTATTTTTTTAGAAACAATCGACGTGCCTTCTGATGCCAGATGGATAAAATTGAACATAGACCAAACAGGATACTATCGCGTCAACTACGAATCGTGGATGTATGAGAATTTAGCAAGGAACTATCTTTCTCTTAGTGTGGCAGATAGGACTCACCTGTTAGAAGAGGAGTTCAGTTTGGCGGAATCTGGAATGTTACTCTACGACATGCCTTTAAATCTTACAAAACAACTCGAAGACGAAACTTCTTACACTCCCTGGAAGGTAGCAAGGGCAAAACTGGCTGAGCTACTTGTAAGAATTAGGAATCAAGATGCATTGAGACAACAATTCGAGGTGGGTAAGGCATAAATTGTTTTTCTCGTAATTCTTTAGGTATATATTTTGTAGAGTTATATAAGAAATTTGATTACACCAGCTTATAACAGCTTCAGCTGGGCCGAAACTGATGAAGATTCTCACCTGAAGAGGTAACTGCCGATAACATCTAAATATTTGTTTTAACTTCGATTCTTTTAAGATTAACAAGGACCGTGGTCTTAAATTTAGCCTGCGAAGCGGGCCATGAAGAATGCCTGAGCGAGGCAGAGAAACAGTTCGACAATTGGATTTCTTCGGATCAAAACTTATCTCAAGATCTGAGGGGGCTGGTTTACAAATATGGCAAGTTTCATTATTTGCAGTATTGTGATTTTTTTAACAAATATATTTCTAGGCATGAAAAAAGCCGACGAAGATACTTGGAATGCTTTACTAGAAAAATACAAAGCCGAAAGTGACGCTAGTGAAAAATTGAAGCTCGCAAATGGTCTGGCAAGTGTGGAAAATGTTGAATTACTTGAAAGGTAGGAACGATTTTGATTGTGAATTTGTTTTATGATTTTTGTTTTATAGATTTATCGAGCTAGCTAAGGATGAAAATATAGTTAGGGGGCAGGACTTTTTTACAGTTCTTCAGTACATTTCAGCGAACGAGCATGGAACTATCTTAGTATGGACTTGGGTCAGGTAATATGAGTTAATCAAGTAGGCAGGAAATTATATTTTAATTTGTAGAAACAATTGGGAATATTTAGTAGACAGATTTACGTTGAATGACAGATATCTAGGCTCCTTGATACCTGCCATTACCAGCAGTTTTTCGACAAGTGAGAGAATCAACGAGGTAAAATTTTTTTGCAAAATTAAGAAAGAGATTCCTGATTTTTTAATATTATTTTAGATGAACGTATTTTTCCAAAAATATCCAGAAGCGGGTGCCGGCAAAACTAACAGAGAAAGAGCATTGGAAACCGCAAAGAATAATCTTATGTGGGACGTACGGTACAGAAGCAACATAGAAAATTGGTTAAAACAGTTTGAAAGCTGAAGAAAATTAAATTAGTTAGTTATTATCTGTATTATCATTTTTGTTTATTATAAAATATAAAACTTTTTTTAATATTGTACGTTTCGCAAGACCGAAGATTCACCCTCGCTTTGAGAAATCAATACCATCCCTTGTTAGTTCCTAACACCTCCGTTGGCGGCGCTTCGGTTGACCAACCCCTCGTGCCGAGACTGTCAATTGTTAACCCCACCCTCGAAATATGTAAGGGCGAAAATTAAGGCCACTTACAAAATATTTTGTGTGTTTTTGCCGTGTTTTAATAATTAATAATATAATTTTCTTCGTCGTTAAGTGTCGGTGGTTTTTTATTGAAAGGTTATTATGTGTTTAATAAGGTGGGTCATTATTTGTATGATAAATCCTCTATAGTTAGTTGATTATAGCTGACAACATGTAAAAACAGTTGGAAAAAGTTGCGAGGTAGTAAACATTTTAACAATGAATGTTGTTTTGAGAGTTTGGAGCAGGATACAAAGTTAAAATTTCATTGAATTGACCTGTTGTGGCTAAATCAATAATGTACGGTTTGAGAACAACCATTGCGAAAAGTCGATATTACCACAAAACAACCAAAATAGTATTTCTTTATTCCCTTTTCAGATGAACTTGTAACAAATATGGTCTCCCACAAAGACTGCGGTTAATTGGACGCAAAAGGGTAAGAAGTAAGATTCAGTTTTAGAAAATTATATTTTCTCCGTGTGCAAGGTGCGTACAAGATACACCGTGCATAAGTTTGTGAGTGTCTAAAAATAATGGATTAAATTTAAACTGAAATTAAGAGAGGTAAACACAAGAGAGGTCTCATCTATAGTGACAATGCGTAATAAGGAACACTTATTTGAATTTTCCTCCCTGATTCTATAATGAAAGCCAGTGATAATAATTTTAAAGGTTACCTATCTTTAATGTCAATAGAGATACAGATACCTACTCTTAGTCTCAATGTGGTTCAAAAAATTATTTTTCCCACATAGAATGCCATTGAAAAATTCAGCACTGATAGAGATTATTCTAAGACCTTAAATTGCAATATACAGATTGGAACTGAATCATGGTACACCTCTTGTTTTTTGAGATACAATTTTGAAATTTGGCATGTTGATGTTACTTTATAAATGTAACTTTTTGACGTATAAATGCATTTTTGTTCGCTTCCGGTTTTACCGGAAGTGACAATAACTTCTGTTTTTTAAATAATGAGACACTTTGTATATTATTTAAGTTTCGGATTCTCCTCGATTTACTGAAAACAACGATGCCTCATAAGTGACATTTTGACTGACAGAAAGTGGTTTTTCTTTAAGTTAATTGGATTTGTAATAATAAACTAACTAACTCTGTAAAACAAAATCTACCCATAATGTGATAGTAATAATAAGATTTTAGGTACCTAAATAGAATAAGTTTTATCAGTATACTAGTAAAATCTATGTATAATTGTACAAAATAAGTAAATAAAAAGTAAGTCAATGAAAAAAAAAAGGTGGCTATGAAATAAATAAACTTCGGCAAACGGGACATTTTTAATGAACTTTCAAACTGTCTGTCTACAGAAAAGTACTTCTCTTATACACTCGGTATAAATGTGTTGTCAACTACAACAATTTCAAAAGTTACAGAAGATCGGAAAAGTGGATATGTTGCTAAATGTCCAGTTTGTCGAAGTTCATTTGTTTCATAGCAGTGACTATAGAAAGAATCTATAGTCACTGTTCATAGCCATCTTTAGTTCATTATTACAAATCCAAATCCGCTTTCTGTCAGTCAAAATGCCACTTGTGAGGCATCGTCGGTTTCAGTGAATCGACGAGAATCCGAAACTTAAATAATATACAAAGGGTTCCATTTAAAAAACAAAAGTGAATGTCACTTCCGGTAAAACCGGAAGCGGAAAAATCCATTTATACGTCAAAAAGTGACATTTATAAAGTAACATCAACGTGCCAAATTTCAAAATTGTATTAAAAGAACAGGGAAAAAAATGATTCACTTCAACCCTATAGAGATTATAGAGGGCGGGGAATACAGAAAAAATATGTTTACTGTTTTTATTCCAAACTTCTGAACCGCCCAACGTATTTCGCCTCCATCCAAACAACATATACCTACACTAACACATGTGTGTTGTCTATGAATAATTATTTTAAGAAATAAAAGTGACTTTAATTATACGCGAGAGAGCCCTATCGACGACACACGTGTTTTCAGGAGGTCGCTCCTGAAAAACCGCCACTTTTCAGCGACGCGCAGGTCGTAGATAGACTTTTCAGTGACGTAGATTTCGGTTCCCGCGCATAAGCAGTTCAGTGATTGAGCCACTTCCGTCGTCCATGTTTTAAACTGAGTGATATTCTGAGAACATTTAAATAAAAAAGTGTTAAAGCCAGCAATAGAGACTAGTAGTGAAAATAGGAGAGAGGCGAAATTTTGTGAGAAATAGTGACAGTTTTAGAGATACTGTTCAGTTTGAGAGGGGTTACGGGGGTATATACCGCCATTTTGTAGTTGAATTTAGGTCGTATTAGATGTTTTGAAAACAAAATGTTAGCAAGATGGGTTTTCAAGGATAAATTATATTTTAAAAGATTTTCATTAAATTTCAACACAATGACTATGTATAGCATATATATTATTAATTTTTTCTAATAATTATATTCTACAATAATATTTTGTGGTGTATGGTGTACTTTATACTTATAACTTATATGTAGGTATGAAATGTTTAGCTCACAGTTTTAACCAGATTCTATAATGATCAGGGCTTTGTCTTGGTTTCCAATTTATTTTTCTATTTTTGTAAGCTATTACGGGCACTTCAAAGTACCGAAAACATAAAGAAAAATCACCGAACCATTTCTCTAGACGTAGGAAAATAAATAAATTTAAATAGGGTGTAAAACTAAACTATACAAATACAAGGGCCATTAAATATCTTAAGGGGAACAAGACACTTAAAATAGCAACAGTTTCATTATTTTTATAATTACTCGAGTGGCCAGACTTTTAGGCTAGCATGTTTTTTGGCTCAAGTTCAAAGTATCAGTCACTGCCTTTTCCTCAAATATATACAGTGCGACCCTCTTCATCAAAAACTATGGCAAGTTACAGTTTCAATTGTTTTTATTCCCAATGCAACTTAGGCAGCTAACTGGCGATTTTCATTGGTTTCTAAAATTTTTATTGTTAGATATTGTTTAACAAAATTTGGTACAAATCCGTTTTAAGGGATGCCAAACCCAAAGGTGTAGTCAGAATTCTTTTAAAAATATGCCTAATATGACGTAGTAGTATGTAATAGGCCTTGGTTGTTTTAAATAAAATGTGTTGTTTTGCTCTAGTATTACAGTTTTTTTTTTATGTAAAAACATGATCAAAATCGGATGAACTGGGCCACACTGTATATATTTTTATCGAGATATCTAAACAACCTACCACAAATAAATAATTTTATATCCTTCAGTGGCTTCTAAACATTGATACACGAACAAAGTTTCTTCAATTACTACCGCTCATCTCAAAGTTAACGTCATTTCCTCTTGCGGTTTAAATTATTTCAGTCTGTATACTGCAGCTATATAGTAGTGTTTAAGTTTTAAAAAATCGGCAACATGCCCTAATGAAAGTGAAACGAAAAACTAAAAAGACATGATCGTGATCTTGCTGTGTTGCATGATGAAAATAGTGCAGTTTTCCTCGGGAAAACCCCAGGAAAACCAGCCGAGAAACCGTGGAAGATATAGGAGATATGTTAGGAGAAAGCAGAGGGGTAAGTTTTGGACAAAAGTTATACAAATTAATATAATACAAACAAACATTGTTTAAATAAAGGAACTAGGGAGGGGCTAACTTTTTAATTTAAATCATTGTTGGATATGATCTCATGAAAGAGGCCATTTTACGACATGTGTTTTAAAGACATAAATGTAATAATCGATGTAATAAAATTTCACCAATATAATTGGTGAAATTATAAAAGTTTTCAGTTAGAGACTACAAACTTCTACTTTGCGATGTATTCACTAACTAGTAAAGAAGTAATAAAGGCATCATTGGAAAAGTTGATTGTCTTTCTTTCTTTACAATTATTGTAGTTTAGATAGTGAACTAGAGAAAAAAGAACAGAAGTTAAAAATAACGCAAGTTAAGCCAGAATTGCCTCTAAATTGAAACAAATTTGTGTTAATTTGCTGGTATAACGGTAATTTTTTTATCTTATTTGCACTAAACCTATTATCTAATCGTTTGAAATTGAAATTAAAACGTCGTTTTTGAGAAAATCACCCCTTCGAGATCTATTTTAAACCCCCTTTTGTATTTTTTGCATTCTTGCACCCTATCTCTCCATCTCTCTTCCACCGTCACTTTGTCCCGTCTCTTATTTCACTTTGTACAACCTACCTGTCTCTTTCCGCACCACGATGTAAAACGAGACCAGTCGGATTACTCCAAGCGCGCGCCTGACACTTTTTCAAACCCATGCAGTCATCCAGTCGGCTTCGCCTGATAAACGTCGCGTGACGATCGTCGGTTGTTTGTAAATAACGAATGAAAATCGCGCTTTTCGCGGCTCGCTACGAATTTCAACATGAGTGAGAAAATGTGGACTCGTGCCGGAAAAACTGTTGGATATTATTTTCTTTCTTTGAGTTGAATGGTAAAAAAATTAAATTGGGATTATTTAGGTGACTAATGGGGAAATTTAAAGACAATCTATGGTAATTTTGTAAGCATCTATCTTGGCTCGAATATATAAAAAACGATAATAACTCCTACTAAAAAAAATGAAACAAAAAATCTCGTCCGCCTACTACTACCATTTTTGTCCTGATTTCGATTTAAAATTAATTGAAATTGAATGTAAATTTTTGGTTCGTCTGCACAGTCAAGGACTTGATGACTACACTGCAAAAAGTAAAAATTAAATTTGAAATTGCTGGGATAATAGTAGCTCAACCTTGTTTTTTTGCATCAGACTGCAAGGCCATACCAATAGGAAATAACTAACTACATGGTTTTCAATTTGTTGTTTTAAATAGCTACGCTACAATCATAGTCCTTTGTTTTACTGTATTTATTACATAACGATCTAGGCAAATTTCTCTTATTTGTCAATTAAAATGCCAATGCGGGTTAGACAAACAGTAAAGTTAATCTTTTGATATATAATTAATTTTACAAGATGTAGTCAGTGACTCATCTCAACTCGGTCTCCCCTTGTAGTTAATTGTGAAGGGCCCTTCAAGGGGTCACGTAGCAGGGGCGTACTGAACACTATTTCCATACAAAATATCCACAAAATTCCACGCCTAACCAATCACGGAGATTATTTTTCTCGGGCAAAAAAAGGTCGACTTTCAAGGCCTTTTTGGCAACGATTCGTATCTTATTCTGGGAATCTGCGGGGAGTTGGCTGGCGGGCCAAAATGCATGCTCGCTGTCATGTTGTAACGGCTGCTTTAAATAAAAAACGAAGACCCAGGACCAGGGAAACAATAACATCGATCAGAAGTCATATGGAATCAAATTTCAAGGCAGTTCGAGGGAACCAATAAATTAATATAGTAATTATTATTAAAACAATAAGTGAAATTGGTTGAGAACGTTTCTTTGAATAATCGCATTACTTTTCCTCCTATGTAGGTATACCTACCTACTTATCGTACTCGTTCTAGTAAAAATAAGAATACACTATGCAATAAAATTCAAGTAGAATACAATTTCCATAGCTTTATTGTTTGTAAATTTTATTTATATATTCATATTCCCTTGGTGTCGATCGGTTGATTTATTCACTTTGAAACTATAATGGATCGTTTATAGCCATCTTTTGTGTTTTAAATGCATAGTCAGGCTTCCCAAACAAGCTTACAAAATACATTTTTAGAGAGCTAAAAAACGAATTTTAAAAATAGGCAGCGGGTTTTCGCAGGCAAACAGCAAAGTCGGTTGAAGTTCGCCACTGTTTTATAGTTCACATCCTTATTAACCTTTTAAATTGGCGCTGCAGTCATATTTCGAGAATGTCAGCTATGCCGCATGTAACGTATTTTGATGATGATTATACTCGTATAAAGGGTATTTCCCCCTCTTTTGATTAACATCTAATCTGACTATAAGTAGTATCGATAAGAATGTTGAATAATTGTCTAAATATAGTGAGGAATGAGAAAGCTGGTGTACGATGCAACCATACAGTTTCTTTTCTATATGTATGCATAAAACGTAACAAACGTAACATAGGAAAATACTCGTACATAAATTGCTTTGATGGTAAATAATCAAAAATTACTTGTCGCAAAATTTCATGTCCCCATAAACATCTTGATTTATTTGTATTGCGTGCCATAGCATTTTATGGGATTATATTAAAATTATTGAGAAATTCCTTTTCTCCACACATAAGGCCCACATGATCCCTGTACAGGGTGCTACCGTTAACCAAAGATTCTCTGCACTAAAATAATAACACGACTCTAGGCGAAAAGTTGTCATCTTTTAGATCCAGAGTTTATTTTCCTTATTTTATTATTCATATTCTAATTTTTTTATTTTATAGTGGTATGCTTTGAAAAACTTATTTTATTATAATGTTTTTTCCGATGTATTTTCGCAAGACCGAGCACATGTCGGCATGCAATGTGTTCAGAGTGCATCACACCCCCCTAGTAAGTTGAGGTAGGGGTGTAGGAAAGAATGGTTGCCATGGAAACCCCATGATCGATTTTTTAGCGCTTCCTCCTCTGATATTCCTGGAATGTCAGCTTCCTCATAGACTGACGTCATTGTTAAAGTACTCTTATTGCTGCATTTAAAACAAAAGTTTAGATATTTCTTCTCTCCTGCCTAGGGAGGAAAGTATTTTGCTCCCTGCAGTCACTGAATTTCCTCCCTTGTAATACAAATAAATAGATGATAAAAATATTTGAAAAAAAAAAAATCGCAAAATATAAAATTGGCCAGAAACGGGCCGATTAAGTTTTGTATCATCCTGTATACCTATATATCAATAGGTTTCTAATGCGTTTGTTTGCAGTCGATAAAATTTCGTAACGAGATGATGACACAATTTTTTAATCGCCAAAACCATGGCTTCCGCTTAATAAATCGTTATGAAACCATTTGGAAAATCGACGCGTTTCTATATGGACTGCTGGATTTTATATAAATTCCAGTTCAGATATTTTTAAATTTGTTTGTCTGCATTGCCGAAATTTAGGTTCCAGATGTACGGTATTGGAGCTGAAAGCTTACGAAATTGTGTTTTTTATATATAAAAAGATTTTGTATAGAATTTCCTCATAAATCAAAATTAACAAAAATCAAAACTCAAATTATTGTTTAAATTATTAGTATTTAGTGTAACCTAAATAACTATGTCTATTATTTCACAATCTGCCCACATATCAATTACCGCGGATGGTTTCAAAAACCACAAAATCAATAATCGTTTTAACACGAACTGCCTAAATTTTTATTTACTCAACCTTATCCAAATATGGAAGGTCTTTGGCGTCAACTTTCTCAGCAAATAGAACGAATTAATCGCATTAAAATGTTCGTTACACAATTTCACTTTTGTCTTTGGCGCCAACCAACTTTGCCCACTATCGATTTTGCATTTAGCGGCGCTACACGCTTGTGTCTTTATTAAAAAGGGTAAAGGTAATCACGAGGGTAATCATTAGGAACCTTTAGACATCGTATACCTTAATAAGGAACCTTCAATATCAATTACGTTCACATATTATTATTTCCAATCAAGTGTGTCGAATGTCGAGTATTTGATTGTTTTTAAATGATTGATTTCAATTTAATGAGTTTATTATTCCGATTTGAAGTAATCTGCGAAGAATTTGACCTAGATCTCGTTTACTATCTTTGTTCTCTGAAATATAAGACAATAATCGATGAAATATTATTTTATTTTAAAACCGAAAAATAACACAAAACATTGTGAGAAGTACATACAATGGTTAATGGTTACCTCAGTTCTTATGACTCAATTTTTCAAAAATTAAAAAGAAACGCTATAAGTGGACTATTACAACCAAGAAATTGTCCATTGTTCTCTAAAGGACCAAGCCCTTCGAAGATAAAATAAATAAAAAATATACTGTTAGCTTGCCAACCAGACCACACTTCTTTTATAACTGCATTGTGGAGTATGTTGAAAATAGACGTCATAAATATTTTTTTCAAGTACCCACTTGCTTTATAATAATCATTTCAAAAATTACTTTTTTTACTATTACCTAATCACCATTATTTACCTCATTCCTCTAATGAGAAGTAATATTTCTCTACCTAGGTAAATAATGATAATAAAAAAATACCTAGGTAAATAATGAAAAATTTTCTGTGTGACATTTAAAAATTAGTGTCATTTTATCAGCTTGACAACTGAACTCCCAGGCTACTTGATATTTTGATGTATTTGAAAAAAGCGAGAAATGACTAAAATATGGCAATATTTCAATGTTAGTAGTAAAAAAAATTCTATATACCTACCTACACTTCGGTTGAGAAGGCCATTATTTACCTGGCATATTAAACTGCTAGGTAAATAATGGCTCACTTCTCAACCTAGGTGTATAATATACTATTTTATTATACTTCTTTGAAAACACCTTATTTTCATCTGTTTTAGCAATAATGAAAGATAGGGTTTTTCGGGCTAGCGCACGGAAACAGCGCATGGCTTTAAAATAGAAATATACAGCAAAGTAAACTAAATTTAAGAAACTATATATATGCTCTCTGATATTTAACATATACCTATTTTGTATTTTAATTCGTAAGTGTTTCAATATTTAGATACATTTCCGTAATATTTTTGACGTTTTATTCACCTTATCTGACAATAACTAATTTACAATAAAGCACCTTTGAAATAATTTGAGAGTAACCATGGAAACGCATCATACATATCAAACACTATATTGTCTGCATTGTTTATTTTTTGTCAATTAAATTTACTATAATATGCCGATAAAATGTTTTAAGTTTCCGCATGAATAATTTGTCACGCGCGCACGGAAAAATCTTTATTTCCAGACTCGTGATGAAATATACTATTATTTAAACCTACGGGATAAGGCCTATTATTTGTACGTTATACAGAATGTTTCAGTATATTGAAAATTCCCAAAATAACTAAAATCTCACGATTAATATATCATTGTCTGGGCTCTATTTTCTCCTTTTATGTTGAAAACAAAAAAGCCAAATTATACCTAGTCTGGCTTCAGAAATACTTCTTCTCAGGCCAAAAAAACTTTGTCACTCAGCTCCTTTGAAAATGAAATCGGGAGAGGAGACGCCTATAGACTCGTTACGAAAGTTAACGAATGTAAATGAGGGTCAAATACCTTTCAGACACAACAATGCGCTTATTTTGATGAGCAGATACATGAATATCCAATGATGCTTACAAAATTATTTAGATATTATTTATTAACTAGTAAAACTGCATGGTGGTAAAAAAAGTATTAAAAACTGTACCGTATGTGACTGTGATTAAACTAACAAACATTGGGAGTATGTGACTAATATTTTAGTGTTGGGAAAATGTTGCTGGTTTTCCATAGGCCCCAGAATGGGCTCCCACCCTTGGTGGGGTACGTTCCTGATAATTTTCGTCGTAGAATTACTAAAAAAGGTAAATAACTGACAATAATTTAAATGGCTTTTGGTTGTGAAATTTTTTACACGCGTTTATTTTGTCACTAATTTATGGATGACCCAGATTTGTGCTTGTAAATAAATGTTTGCCGTTGCGTTAAAAAAGTATGTTTGTGTTCCAAATTCGGGGAAAAACTGTTTTTTGTATTATACAGTGCTGAATTTTTTCATTGAGGTTGGCAGTAAAATGGAAAGTATTTTTAATACCATACCTGCAGTCGACTTCAAAGTTAGCTGGTCCCTGGTTTTAACCCCGAAATTTCGAAAAGTTAAGTTCAAGTATATTTCTCTCTCACGCCTTGGAATTTATAAATAAAACCTCTCAGCAACGAGAAGTATATCGTATGAGATCACCCAGCATGTGCAAAAGCAAATTACAAATTTATTTATGCCATCTGTGATGTAGATTGTAGATTCCAACCCTCCCACTTAAGTTTTAGAGTGTCCAGAAGAAAATGCTAAACATGTATCGTTAGAGCCCATTAGGTATATTTATTACAGAAGTTAATAAATAGATAATCCTAGGGGCATGGCGAAATTTTGTATATTATTTGTAATTGCTAATTGCAGTTGGACACATAATAATATTTATAGTTTTGTTATTACGCAATTGTTTTTCGTTAGATAAAACGATTATATTTTGGCAAGATTCTCATGTTTTCATGTCAAAATTAAATTAACTGTCTCCCGTACTAACTAAAGTGCACTTGAAAGTATGATATTTTCTTATTACAATATTATTTTTTTTGTTTTATTCTAAGTAACAAATCCGGTATAACCAGACCATCCAATCTAGTAAGGAAGTGCCATAGAATGCAAAAAATGTTGTAACGAGAGAAAGTAGCGCATAACATCCAAAAGCATAGAAAAAAGCAACTTAATTTGAAAGGGAAGAACACACTAGAAATCTAATATCCTTCGACAAGCTTCGTATGCACCTACTTACGTAGTTTAATTATATTTTATTTTCGCGGAATTAACGTCGGTGTTGAAAATAAATGCACCTGCCTTAAAAATGTGTACTTATATCACCTACTAAGCACATTTTTCGCATGAAATTTTTGTGAAACTAAGGCTGGGTTCACAGGTAGCGGGCAGACGCGCAGGCCAGGCATGTCGGAGGCAGCTTACGCGGGGGGGACCCCGGATTCTGACTGCAACAGCAATCCCAGGCCCGCCAGCTCTGCCAGTTTGCTCAGCAACATTTCGGACGCCGACTTTCACGATAATTCCGATTATCAGTGGTTCCTCGACTATGGGTGAGTATCTTTTTGAAAAGATCGGCCAACTTTCTTTGTTATTTTCTAAATCATTAACCACATCGATTTCATGTTAAGGTTATTGTGAAAGTATTATAATTTAATTGATTGCCACGCCTCGCGATAGAAAATAATTTATTGCTAAAGAAAACACTTTGTTTCCCAGCTACCGAGATGCTGTCTGCGTGGGCTCAACTCCTAATCAACATCATCCAAGTATATTGTCGCTCGGTGGAGCTTACGATGCACTTGCAGCTGACCTGGACGCCAACCTTGCTGAAGCCGATATGGATACCTTCAGGACAGCCGATATACATGCTTTACTCACTCATTTACCTCCCATGTGCTCTGAGAATCTTCCACAAGAGGTAAGAAGGTTACCACCGTACCTCCTAAGCATCTGGCCCCAAGTTGTGGTAGCTAAAACTTCACAGTACCAAATTTCATATCTGACTAGAAAATGCGATTTCTAGTTGACACTTTATTGATCCTTAAATCTCTGTTGACACAATAAATATATTCAAAACTGAAGGCACGTCCTGAATGGCAGCTATAAGATAAATTTCAAATTTTATGCATGGTAATTAAATTTAAATGTGGCTAGTTAAGTAAATTTTATATGTTACCACAATGGTCTAGTGGCATGATTCTCGCTTTGGATGCGAGAGGTCCCGGGGTCAAATTCAGGTTGTGGCTACTTGTTTTATTTTTTTAAATCACATTTTCGAAAAGGCAAAATATTTACAATGTTTGTAGTTAACTTATTTAATAAGTTTGGTTGTCAAATTACACCTAAACACTGAATAATCAAATTATTGCAGTTGTTAATTTATCTTCCTAAATACAACTCGTGGTACCTATGTCTAATAATCAAATAATACCTTTGGTTAACTTATTAGATAACTCATTATAATCCCAATATCCACCACTTGTTATATTACTCCTGATAAGATATTTTAAGAGTAGATGTAACCTAAATAATATCCATAATATCTATAATGAAAGGAATATGTCTCTTTCCCTGTTTTCTCAATAATAATATTGTGTTTCATAATTTTGTGGGCACAAGAAACGGACCAGAGAGAATGATGTATTTTGGGTCAGGCCTCTCTAGTTTAATGACTTTTCTAAATTTAATTTTTCCTGGAAATAAAATGTGCCGATGGAGGATCGTGTGCAGCGTTTGCCAAGAAGTAAAAGACACATAGGCGGTTCTAGACCATTTGTTTTGGGGGGGCTTAAGCCCCTGGGCCCTGGCGTGTAGCTAAGGTGTTACGTGACCAAAAGACAAGTAACTGCATGGATTGTTTCACATAACAAAATATACCTACTTACATATTATAGGCCGGTGTAGACAATTTTTGAGAACAAAAAGATCTAGAACACCATGACACCCATTGGAAAAGGAAGAAAATATAGCAAAAATAACAGAAAAAATAATTTAAGGGCGATTTGAGGTACGGGGGTTGTAGGGGGTGATCTTTTAGGGGTGGAAAACGGTTTATCACTATTTTCGGCAAAACTGCAACTCCTATCCTACCTATTTTTCTCGATTTAAGTACAGAGCCATATTAGAAAAAAATGAGTGGAAAAAAGGTATTTTCAGTATAATTGTCTCAAAACATTTTAAAAATATTTCGTGTCATACATCATGGTATTTGGAATGAAAAGTGCTTTCAAAATCTGCAAAAAAATCCAGGTCCGTATTTAAAAGAATTAAAGTTGAAGATGGTTTCTCAAAAAACGAAATGTTGTAGAACAAATCTAAAAACGCCATCTTAAAGCCCGTTAAAAAGTGTCATAAGGAAGTGTTTATCTTTTTTCCTATCTGTGATAACAACTTCAGAAAAAAATAAAATCGAAAATGCAAAATTTCTCTTTTTTCAAAATAACTAAAAAACAAAAAAAGATACATATTAGAAATCTGTTTGTACCATTTTATTGACCTCAAAATTGCACAACATTTCTCCATTTAACCGTTGTTCTCACCGTTTGCAAGATCATCATGCTGTTCATTCTTATCCGGGACACATTGATTGTATATCCATTTGCAATTTCTTGGTTTATCAATATAACATGGAATCTTAAAGTTTTCAAGTAATTAAAGTGTAAATTTTAATAAATAGCGCAAAATTTTAAACAATGATTAATTTTTTTTTTAATTTTCCATAGTGATGTATATTTTTTACACCATCAGAAGTAGAGGTTTCAACGAACAAAAAGCGAACCGACTTTTTTTAAAAAGCAGCTTTTTTGACGTGGGTATTTTCGATTGAAAATGAGGTTACTTTTTCGGTTTAAAATAAAAAAAGGGGTAAAAATAAATATTTTGATTCGAAAAAATTATAGCGTGTTCGGGACATAAGAAGGTAAGTTTCCACCAAATTTCGTGGATTTTTTTTTGTGGGAGATAAAAATTAAAAACCCAAAAAATGGTTATTTCGATTTTCGCGGATATTTTGAAGTTATGTGAAAAAAGTGTAAATACAAAAGTTGTAGATCTTTTTATTACTTACAACTTTGTCATTTAACTTTTTTCGATAGGAGTAGCAGTTTTGCCGGAAATCGTGATAAACCGTTTTCCACCCCTGAAAGATCACCCCCTACAACCCCCGTACCTCAAATCGCTCTTAAATTATTTTTTCTGTTATTGTTGCTATATTTTCTTCCTTTTCCAATGGGTTTCATACCGTTCTAATTTTTTTTCACTTTTTTCCATTTTCAGGGGCTTAGGCCCTGACCTATTACATAAGTACTTACTATAAAAAAACTAATATTGATTCATAAAAAAATACTACCTACCTACTTTTAATAATTTAACAAAAAAAGGGTGCAATTTAATAAGTATTTTTTTAATGAAAAAAAATGTTCATGTTAAAAATGTTTGACACCAGTGGGAGCTCCAACCGCTGTTACCAGTCCAATGCGGTTTGGAAGCGAAGAATAAATTCCGGGGGCTAATTCAAGATTTGGGGGGGCTTAGCCCCCCCAAGCCCCCACCTAGAACCGCCTATGAAAAGACAAGCCGTCTGTCCAACTACAAGAAAAATGTTAAAGCACGCCTAAAAATATCTTATCTAATATTGATCATTGATCTTTAACATTATCTCGTCGTAGTTACAGGGTGGACACCAGGGAGAAAGCTACGCGGAACTCTCGGCATCACTACTCTCCCGGTTGGGTCTCGAAGGTTCCCTCAGCCCAGCTTCCGGGTCTCAAGCGGATCTGTCGGCTTCCGGCGCCTCGGCGTCAATCTGCAAGTCCGAACCGCTGTTCAGCCCGATCAGGGAGGCCGTTCCGCCACCGCCGAGTTTTTCCGTGGATTCTTTAGACTGCGACATGATGCTGACGTGTCAGGCCAACAAGGACAACTATACCATAGCGTTTGAGGGGAGTTTGACTGCCGACAGCGAGGAGAGCGACTATAGAGAGGCTGGTGAGTGGCGAGTGACAAAGTTGTCCAATCGAATTTTCAAAAATCATTTTCGTGATCGAAATTCGGTACCAAAATACATTATATTTATGCCATTGTACAATTCTGCAAATGCCATTGAAAGGAAATATTTTTTTGTTTAGTTTGTTTAGAATAAAAAGAGGTATCTATTAATTTTTTTATTCTTAATAAAAAACGTCTCTTGATATAATTATTTTTTGTATTTGCCATAGTTTTACGTCAAATTTTTCGTAATGTACAAAAATATAAATGTAAAAAATGTAAAAAAATATAATTATTTAATTTGTATTTGGCTAGAATTTCAATGGTTTAAGAGTTACTGGTGAAAAAAAATATTTTTAAATGGAACACCCTGTATATTTTTCCATTTTTTTATAGAGCAAAAAATTATTATTTCAAAAATGTATAACAATTACTAGTAGCTTTTAACTCTTAATCTTTAAACAGTAACTTTAAACTCTTAAACCATTGACTTGAAAAAAATGTAGTAGCAGCATTGGATTCTACGTAAAAATGTGCTTTAGAAATGTTTTTACAGAAACACAAAACTTTCAACCTGAAAAAAGTTACGGCCACTTTTCGAAAACGCACATTTTCTAAAAACGCCTAAAGCTCAAGAACAGTGACAGATAATTTGCCCCATTATTCATTCATCATCATTCATTATAAATTGACACCCCCCTTAACTTGTTAGTTTTTGAGGTTAGAAAAAAGTTTTTGACAAAAGTTTTAGATACTAATACAAAGTTTTTTGTGACGCTATTAGGCCGTGTACAGTGTGTTCTAGGAAGCTGTGGCAGACATATTATGTTTTTTAAAATGGAACACCCTATATATTTTTGCATTTTTGAAATCTGCTCATCAAGGCAATCAAAATAATATTAAACTTTGTGGCATTATCTTTTTCCGTTTTTGAAAAATTCCGTATTCAAATTTTATACTAAATTCATTTAACTGGAACTTGTGGATCTCGTGTTAAAGATAGACGATCAATGTAATAACGAAAAATATTTGTTGTAAACAAAAGAGTAACATAGTGAAACTCCAAAATGTTTAGGAGCTTTTACGATTTTCCTGAAATTCTTTATTTCGAGAATATAATCAGTAAAATTTGAAAAAGCTCCTAAACATTTTGGGTCTCATTATATTACTCTCTTGCTTAAAACAAATATTTTTTGTTATTACATCTATCATCTATCTTTATCACGAGATCCACAAATTCGAGTTAAATAAATTTAGTATAAAATTTGAAAATGGAATTTTTCAAAAACGGAAAAGATTATGGCGCAAAGTTTAATATCATTTTAATTGCCTTGATGAGCAGATTTCAAAAATGCAAAAATATATAGGGTGTTCCATTTAAAAAACATAATTTATGTCTGCAACGGCCTTTTAGAGCACACTGTACACTGTACAGGGTCCAATAGCGTCACAAAAAACTTTGTACTAGTATCTAAAACTTTCGTAAAAAACTTTTTCTCTAACCTCAAAAACTAGCAAGTTATAAGGGGGGTGTCAATTTATCAATGAACCACCCTGTACATTGAAAGCCGACACCTTGAGGCACGCACAGACTTAAAATATTCGACCATAAAAATTGAAGTTTGCTACTTATAATGTGACCTATTTTAAAAATGTTATTTAAACTACTGAATACATGTATTTTTTAAAGAAACAATATAAGAAATCAATTTTTTCTTCATAAAACTAAATTGAAAAGCCTTCTTAATTCTTTACCTGAGTGATATTATTTCATTTATCTACCTACAGTTTATTTTTCTGCTCAAATAATTAAGTTTGTTTACATTAGATAAAGAAATTAAATCAAGATACCTACAAAAGATAAAATAACAGCATATTATGATTTCCTAATAGCCTTCCCAGAGAAGTATGTAGGCATGATGTTTTTCTCTGAAATGCATCAAATTATATCAGCCTAATAACAGTATTTATTTATTTCCCTGATAACATGAGTCAACCCAGAGCGCATTAACATTTTTATCGCATTTTTACTGTAGTATAATTCCAACTGTGCCCACGATAACACCGATACCGTTTACAGAAAAAAATACGTCGTCTCACCATGCCAACATCATGAACCATCCGAAGAAAGAAAAATCCAAGATGACAACCTCAATGACCCAATCCGACAGTTCCAGTCTAACGACGTGGAGCAAACTGAAGAAACGAAGCAGCGACGACCAGCTTAGAAGACCTTCGGGGAACAACAACAATTCCGAAGACGAAGGGAATCCGGACAGTGTGCTTAAAAGTGCCAGTTTGCCAAACCTTTACAAACAGCGACTTCGGAATTTGCTGGCATTGAGCACCGGGACGAAAAGCAACAGCAACACTTCGGTAAGTTATCAAGGTATAGATAGTATCTTAGGAGCAACTGTTTTTGTTTTGCAGAGCGACGCGTGCACCGTCAAAAAGCGTCCGGTAAAAGTTTTTGACATTCAGCATCAGCTACCGACATCTTCCGGTTCTGAAATGGCTACGTCTGCTGACGCCAGCACTAGTGGAGAAAATCAACCGAAGTTGAGCCTGGTCAAACTTTTTATGCGGCAAAAAAGTATGAGCGCAGAAGGCATGTCGACAACCTTAGACCAATTGTCTTCTTCTTATGAATCGGGAGAGAGTAATTGTTCGAACGAAAGCAATGAAGTGAACAAAGTTAGTGATAGAACGTATGATCTTATAGCCGAAGAAAACGAGGAAGAAATTTCGAGAAGTCCGAGTGTGGAGCCACTTTCTGAAAGTGTTTCTATTGAGAACAGTTACGAAAAAACGAGCAGGAACATGAATAATAACAACAGTTTTCAGAGGAGTCGCGTACCAAGTCCACAGAAAAAGTTATATAGGCTCAAAAGCGAGGTTTTGGATCGCAGTATTCAGACTTCTCAGTTTTCGGAAATTTTAAATCTTAAGAACGCCGCTACCAAACAAAGAGAAGGCGTGAGGCTAATAGAACCTTCATTTTTGAGCAAACTCAAGAACGAAGGCGAAACGCAAAAGCCCGTATATGTTTTATATCCAAATTACGTTCTTCCAGATCTCAACTTCCTAAAAGACAGACACGACGTCTCAAAACTTCTTTTCGTGCCCCAAAAAGCGCCGGTCGTCGGCAACCAAAAGCGAAGGCCTTTCAGCTTCAACGACTTGGAAATGTTGAAGAAGAAAGGCTTCAGACACGTCAAAGATTGGGACTCCCTCAACTTCCTTCTACCGCAAGAATACAAGAAGATCCTTTCCGAACTACCCGAGATCTCCGAACATATCAAAAGCTACAAAGAAAAACCGATATTGAACCTAAAACGAAGACCTTTGAGTTGCGACTTGAACCAAACGAACGTTTCTTCGAGTTCGAGCACGGCTACCCAACCAAGCAGCGGATATAGGGGATCCTCTACCATCCTCAGCGACTCCCAAAACAGCCCGGCACCACAGAGCAACCACAACCCGCTGTTTGTCTACAAATATGACAGCGTAACGTCTTCGGAAGCGAGTTTATTGAACAGCGACAGGCAGAAGAGCATAACGACAACTGCTCCGCAGGTACCTATGAGATGTTTCGGTGAAAACATACCACCAAGACCGCCTTTACCCAAGGGGATACTCAGAAGAAACTTGGAGAGAGTCGATCCAAGCAAGCGGTACAGTATGTACGAAACCAGCGAAGAAGAAAATGTGGAAGACAACAACTTTAAGAGAAAATCGCTTCCAGAGCCTTACTACCTTCAAAGAAACAAAAGATTGTCCGAAACTGAAGACGAGGGAATCGACTTCGGCACCTCCGGAAGTAGTCTTGACGAAGCTCAAGATAATATCGAAATAAAACCGGAAAATCTCCTGGGTAACATCAGCATGGATGAATTGGTGCAATTTGAAGAATTCTTGAAGATGAGCGGACTCTCTTCAGACGACGAGAAAGCCACCGAAGAAAGTTTGACGCATTTAAGGTCATACGTTGCCAAATTTTTGACATTGAAGATCAACCAAGAAGGAGGCCTCCATTTTGGTGGCAAAAAGTCCGTGAGTTTCGCCGAGAAGGCTAACCTATTACAAGCCAAACATTTTGTACCGCCAAATAACTCACCAAACGTATCCGCATTCTTACACCAGAAAAATTATCAAACCAAGAACGTCGTGGACCTGACCATCTGCGAAGAAGGGGAACACTCCCCGAACTACAGAAGTCCTCAGACCACCCCCGTACACCTCAAAACGCCGACAGACACCTTAACTCAAAAACGATCTCTCATCACCGCAGTGACCGATTCCGTTGAACAAATAGTTCAACACTTCTCCCCTGCTTCGGATCAGCAAGAATTGAACGCTCTCGGTGATTCATCGCTGAATCCTGCCGGTGCCAGACTTGCCTTGACCACTTTGTGTCCGGCTTTGTATGCCCTGTTGAGCGACGGTCTTAAGCCTTCGATAGAAACAAGTTTCGGAGATATCGCGAATGGTGTATGGCAGGTGGTTGAAGCTACGGCTAGGCAGGGGCCTTTAACTAGGGCTCTGCAAGATTTGGTGGCTAGAGTCAACGCAGAAGACGCGGTAACAGAAGGTTTGGTCAAGTTTAACGCTTTCGTGTTTGGTCTTTTAAACGTGAGGTCCTTGGACGCCTGGGCAAGTTTTCTACGAACAAGAGAGAGCGTATTGAAGAGGCATTATACAGCGGATTCGATACTGTTGTTGTCCCATACAGGAGGATCTGATATAAGAGCTATGTTAGATGCTATGGTAGCGAGCTTGCAGCCGCTAGCATTTTTACCATTCCAGTTGGATTTAATGTTTGAATACAGGCAGCTGCATCAGAGTTTTAAGCGGATGGATTCTTATGCTCAACCGGTGAGTCCTGTGCATAGGAATTCGCCAGTAGAAGACTTCAGCGAGGCTCTGATTTGTTCTAAGAGCAGGAAGAGCAAGGAGAGGCCGAGGAGTTGCGTGGAGCCAGCTTTAAACAAAGCTAACTTTAGATTGGGGGAGGACGTGAGCAATGTTGCGAAGAAAAGGTAAGAAGAGCGCCGTATTTTTCATATTCTAAGATTTTTTGGTTTTAGATGGTCTGGAATCGCACCAAACTCGAAACTCTACCAAGTGTATGACCGCCTCGCCGATGAAGAATACGCGGACAGCCTGGAAACTCCAGAAACCAACGAGCCCAACCCCGAGCGAGAACTTGAATCCCTAGACAGCAATCCTTCGGACGAAAAACCGCTGAATGGGAGAAGGTTCAGAAAACTCCAACAGAGATGGGAAATGTTGAGCAATGGAGAATCGACAGAGGGCGCAACGCCAACGCAGAGCCAGCCGACCAAGTCGAGGATTCCGAGGTTGATAACGTCACCCGTTAGGCCATCCGGCATACCAGTACCCGTTTCGCCGACTTGCAAGAAGGTTGTGACGTCGCCAGGTGGAGGTGTGATCTTCAAGGGAGCGGGTAGCGTGAAGAATTCGCCTGTCAGGAAGACCTCTGCGACTCAAAGGTAAAACAAAAAGTAAAAAAAGTTGGAAACAATAAAACAATTTTTTTAGGACAAGTAGAGTCGACCAGGTTGATACAGAGACTCCAAGACATGTAACGAGACCAAGTAGTCTGCCGTACAAGCCAAGCCAACAGAGTAAAACGTCAAAAATTATTCCACCGCGAAGGGCAGCTTCGAGTTCTTTAAATAGGAAAACTACAACTGCTGGGAATGGTAGATCAGAGGCACCAAAGTAAGTAGGAAAAAAAAAGAAAAAAAAGGAATATTTTTGTTGTATTTTTTATTTTTTATTAGGTGTCAAACAATATTGGAAGCATTGCGCATACATTAAAATAGTAAAAGTTTTGGTTTAAACTGAAGGGAAGTAAGTGAAAATATGAATGTTTGCAGAATTAACAAATTAATGATAAAGAGCTGTTTCAATATGTTTTGTTAACTTAGGAAAGAAAATGCTACTACGAAAGTATTTTCATAAAGCGATAAATTTGATGCCGCGACAAATGATAAGTAATCTATTTCAAAACCTATTTGAAATGGCTTTTTACAACAATTTTTTTATATCCACAATAAATATAGTTGCTTTAAAAGTTTCATTGATAAAACTAAACGTTGGATATAAAAAAGATTGAATTCTAGATACTCTTTACTAATATTCTTTACTCAAAACTATTTATAACACCCAGGGACTCTTTAAAGTAAGGGGACCCAGCATTATACCCTTGTTTATGAGACAAACAAGGATTATACTTTCCAAAGTGAGGCCTATTCTTTCCTCATTCTAATGGTATCAGTGATGCCAAGCAGTATGCCATTTTATTGGAGAATGTGGCAATTGTCAAATGAAACAAATTTATTTCATAGTTGAAATTGATTTCCAGCAATTATTTCCACTAATTTAAACAATAAGTATGTGCCGATTTTGCTTGCTTAAGAATTTGTTGTTATCGCACCTTTATTGTTACCAGGTTCCTCAATCCATTTGTAATATGTACTTGAACTTTCTTCCCATGTTGATTGTATCTACCCAAAGAACATTCACAGATTTCGGGATGGACTAATAAGTTCTAATCATGTAGTTTTTCTCGGTGTTCATTATAAAATTTTTGTAATTTTATTTCCCTCCCAAGCTATACCTCACAAACTTAAAATAAAAAATGAAAAAATAAACTTAGTAGTCGTAGATAAAAACTCTTTAAAAAACGACCTGACTGAAGCTACCTGCTTAATAATTTAAAATTTACGAAATACGATTTTTGTTTTGAACTGCCTACTTATACGTAGAGTTGCCAAATGTCCGGACATTTATTTTCAGAGAAATGTCCAGCCAATGTGTCCATAATATGTCCAGACATTTATCAGACATTTATAAAATAAGCTAAAAACATCACCATCCAAATTGGATTTAAGTAGAGCTTTAAAACGATATATTATTTATATATGTTTTTAAAATTTTAAATAAAACTAATAAAAGACACTTTGTGCCTACTTTGATGTGCTTCGTCATGCGTGTAGCATGTTTAAGACAAGTCTTCTTGCAGAATTTGCAAATTCCATATGTTTTTATTGTTTTTTTTTTTACTTTTTGGAAGTAATTCCATATTATACCACTTCTTTTACCCATTAATAAAAGGAAATAAAGAAAACACACACAGCAGATATCTTATGGAGGGAAACCCTTCCAAAACGTGTTGTTATAAAAAATTTTAAAAATTTGAGGTTAAGTTTCGCTTCTTCTTCTATTTATATATAAATGTCCGTGCTCGGACATTTATGTCCGGTCACAAATAAGTGTCCGGCTACACTAATACTTATACGTAATGCCCACGTAATGGGAATTGTAGGATTACTAAAGGTGATACAGGAAAAATCTGGTTGCATTTATTGGGACTACTATAGGCGGCCACATTACCTTTAATTGTCACATCTGAGTATCTGGAAGTTAGAAAACTTAAAAGTTGTGAATTATGATGGGAAATAATTTGCCTCCTTTAGAATCTATGCGGCACTGGCATGTCACATGAAAGCTGATGGCAGTAGTTGAACACTGACATATAACGTAACCTTTAACCTTGTATCAGCCCCCTTGTGGTCTCCTTGGAGTCGACAGAAAACAAACTTCCCCTCAAGGCTTCACTTTTCCTACGTGCTAGACTGTGACATGCTGGGTCCCCTTATTTTAAAGAGTCCCTGATAACACCTAACCCTTTTATTGACGTTCACCTTCAAGTCTCTAACCAAACACGGCTCACGTCACCGCCTTACCCCCCAACCTCTAAAACCGCATTTTCCCCCTTAAGGTTCGTTCGCACCATCACGCAGCGCGTACCGTCGGAGAGCGGACACTTGCCCTTCACCAGAGGCGAGAAATTGCGGGTGGCCCTGGTGGTCGACGAGCGCTGGTTGGTCTGCGCGCGGCGCGGTCGCCAGGGATTGGTGCCGAGGTCCGCGGTCGTGCCGGACCGCGAGGACGCGACCTGACGCGCGCGTTGGAACGCGGCTTAAGATGTTTTCGAGACAGGCGGGCCTTCGGGCCTTACTGCCTCCAAGACGCGATATGAAAAGTTAGAATAAAATACGCTAAGCGCTTCGTAAGTTGTAAGCATATGATTGCACTGTTCATTTTATTCGAAGTATTATCTGTTTTTATAAAATTTTAGGTAGGTACTTAAAGGAAAATTAATGCTTCTACCCGGCAATTATTAACATCACTCTTTCTGTTCAGGTGTTGGGATCTTTCTTTTTTAATTTTTTTGTTGGTATTACGACGAAAAAAAAACGAATAATTATTGTTGCTAATTTTTGCCTAGTCCTCATACATTCCAATCCTATAATGCTAATTTGGTACATATTCGTTTTTTGATTTTTTTAATGCATTGTAATTAATATTTCCCAACCTATATTGCTTTCCTTGCACGCTAATATTTTTATACATAGTGCGTTAAATATAACGTTGTAATATGAACAAAAAAAAAACGTAGTAGAGTAGTTTTCTTTTTATTCACTTAAAGTTTAAATTTAAAATATTTTTATTTTGGTAATTTAAACTTGAAAGTTGAATAAATGCACATTTATTTTTCAGTCATAAAATGTAGTTTAATACAATTTAAAATAGAAAATTTAATATTGGTACTAAACTACATTTTTTGATTTTTATTATGGCACAGTAGAGCTACTGTTGTCCCAGTATTTTTGGAAAATACCATGAGGATCCTACCTGAGCTCTAAGCACAAATATTTTCCATCCTTTCACTAATTTTTTCCCTTTTTTAATTTAAGAATATTGTCGTATATTTTTTTAATGTATTATAGATTATAAAAATAAATAATTAAATAAAAATAATTGAAGGCTTATAATTTTCAAAAAAATATCAATATTCTTAACTTTCTACTAACATGTGGTTTTTCGGTGGAAGCATAAATTTGCTAATAACATTTATTATTGGAATAATTGTGATAAAAAAATAGGAGCTTTTTGAGCATTATGTTGCCAGATGTATAAGCTAAAAACAATTTTGTAGAACAAAAAAAGTATTTATATATTATGTAAAAAAACCGAGATGTTTGTGGCCTTTTTTGATTGTATATTATGCAGCACTGATCTTATTTATTTCTTTTTCGTGTATGTACGAGGTGTATATAATAGTTACCAAAGGATGTTGTTTTCCTCGAACGATCGATCCGATAATAATTTTTAAGTTTATGAGAACAATAAGTTTTTATTGTTGTGTTATTTTTTTAAGAGATAGGTGCCATATTTAACCACCTAAGCGATGATGTTTTCACTACTTTCCTTGTGTATAAAATTTCTTATTTCTTGTGCGTTAGGTTTAAGGAAAACGTAAAACCTATATTATTGTAGGAAATGCAAAACTTACTCAATACAATAAAGAATAAAATTAATAATATATGAAGTTTTATTTAAAAAAAAATAAGCCAAAAATAAATTAATAGTAGGTACCTATATTTTTTGACTTCTCTTTCTTTAATACAGAATATGAACACATATAGGGCATAGGTATCTATCAAGGACACAATTAGTATCTAGTGCATTCTCTTGTTGACAAAAAAATAACTTTCTATACATGATATCGATTTTTCGTACTTTACAAAATATTACACCTCCAACAAGTCATACTCTCCTGGTAGTTCTGTGTTCGAATCGACGATGGTTGGCGCATCTTTGGCCACATCACATGCGCGAGTAGAAATCCCACCACACCTTGAAACATTTTGAAGTGAACGACCTGAAACCACGACTATAGGTTATTTTCAGGCATATTTCGCCAGAAAACGACGACGATTAATGAAAAATTGCTCTAAATAGGGCCTACTTCTACTACAAGTAGGTTTAAGAATCAATTATTGTGATTTAATTTTAATTTAAAGAATGTTTGTTTATACTATTTGATTATCAGTAGGTACATTCCACGTTTGAAAGTGTACCTACCTATTTCAAAGACATTTTTAGGTTATATTCATTACTTCGTGTTCATACATTTATTTAAAAAGCTATGGATTCAGTGGGACGATTTATGTAGAAAGACTTTAATTTTAAGATCAAGAAATACATTATTTATAATAGGGAAATAAAATGTAAAGTGAACTTTCGGTTTCGAATTACAAACAAATTTCAAGAAGACAATTTTTATTCGCTGTGAAAGAAAAAGAGTAAATTTTCAGATTAGATATAATCTAGCATGGCTATTTTACCACGTTTTTAAACTATTTTTCCGATGAGCTAGAGACTTGGGACTTGAAACATAGCTCAGAACTGGATGATAATGCAATATTAACTCGCTATATACAATATACATATTATGATTATGTTATTTGTTAATATTTGACTTGTGGAAATTGATGAACAGATAAGCACATGTCATAATCTGGTAATACATAAAAATAACGTGTTAATATATCAAGGATGGTAAAAAATCAAACAGACAGACATGAAAGTATATTTTCTGTGCTAGAACCTACAGCACCATAAGTTGGTAACTATGAAGGATCTGGAATTAATTTGTTTTAATATTGAAATAAAAATCTTATAATTTTAATTTTGATTCCTTCTTGATTTTATTTTCAGGAAAGTAACAATTAAACAGATTGATATATTATTGGTAAGTACAGGTATAACAATTTTCTATTTCAAATATTATCAAAGTGAGGAACTCTGAAATAAATCTAAAATTTTCCACATGTCTCTGTAATAAACTTTTCAAGATATTTAAAATCGATTGCAAAATTTCAAACAGGAGCAGGAAATAATAAACTTTTAAACAAAAAAAATATATCCTACCACGTTCTTAAAAAGGACTAAAACTATAATAAAATAATATAATAATATAGAAAACGAATCAAAAAGTAGAAAATATTTTTTTCTAGAACCATAAAGATTCGAAAAACGTAGGGCACATGCAATAGTTAATAAACTAATGCCATGCACTTAAGTCACTAACAATTTTGTATTGCACTGCAAATTTTTTTAAACGATAGCTACTCATCTACACTCCATACTACTATTATCCATTGCATCAGCCCCACGTTTACCAAAAATTATTTTATACTTTTTATTCCGTTTCTTATATTATTATATTACACTTTTAGTCCTTTTTAAAAACGTGGTATATTAAAAATATATAAATGTATTTAAATTTATTATGTATGAATTTAATGTACCGTTTACCCACATCTACGTCACTGGTTAATGCCAGACTTTGATATTATGAAATTTTATGAGAATATATATATTATATAGACTATCTCACTTAATAGTGAAACAATCTACTCCAAAGTCAAAGCCACCTGCGATGCTAAAAATCCGAAAATCATATTAGGCATTTTTTCTCCAAAATAATTTACTAGAAAAAGTTGTTCAGAATCAGAACCCTACATCCAATATTTTGTCAAAATCAAAAAACATTAAATAAGTCCAAAAATAGCGATTTATAATAATATCCTGTGTTTAGAAAAGTGTGCCATGGAATTTTTGAAGGCAATGAATGACAATAGACATGTCAGCAAACAACTTGTTTTGAAGTAGGCAACTAATTTTTTGGAAATAACAAAAACTAATCTTTTGGAAATAACAAAAAGAAAAACCGACTATCGAGTCGAAATTGAATTTTAACTTTTGAATATTATTCATAAATATTCATTTTATCTCATTTTATTGTGCATTTAGATAGAATTTAAATTATTTTCACTACTAGAAGCTGCATAAATCCTACTAAATATTCAAAAGCGGCTTTTTCGAAACCGTTTTCCTATAGATCTGGAGGTAAATCCAAAAAAGAGAAACATAACTTTTCTCGAGCTCATTTTAAAATTCATTTTCTCCGAAAGTGTTAGAGCTAAGACCCTATACTTTTGCCCCCGGCAATTCAAAGTATTTTCCGACATTTTCGCACGCAAATCTGCGTCCAAATCGATCGCGGGAAGTTGTACGTCGAAAAACAAACGGCCAACCCCGCGGCCAGACCGCGAAACCGCGAAACAGAGCGTCGCGACGCCGTGGGCGTCGCGCCGGCCGGCCGGAAGCGCGGATTGGACGGCGGCGGGGTCCGGGGCCACGCCCACTTCCGGGCGGTCCCGGACACAGGCCACTCGGACCCGGAGCCGGTTCGGAAAATGTATTCGGTTAAATACCGAAATTTTTGCGTAATTTTAATTTTTAATAATAGGTCACAAATTCTTCTGTAGTACCTATATGTATTATTTTTTCATATCCCATGCGCGCTTTTCTGCAAACCACGTACCTATCAATAAAAAAAGGAATAAAACAAAATAAGAACGAGAACCAGATAAAAAAAATACCTACGTCCTACATCATTGAAGTATTTCAATATTTAATACACAAATATAAATAACAAATAGTTGTTAAAAATTAAAAATAATAGTAACGTCAATAGGCATACCTACAAACTGATTACAAAAACCCTAATGAAAAAGGGTAAGCATGAAAAATTCAGCAGAAAAAAAATTTTTACTTTATTTTTTTGTATTTAGGCACCACCTATACCTGTTTGTAATAAAACATAAGTTATAGTTTCAATTATTGTTTTCAAGGTTTCTAGAATTTTTTTGTTCGATACTTTTTTAACAAAATTTAGTACAAATCCGTTTTAAGGGATCCCAACCCAGTGGCGTAGGTAAGGATTTTTATAAAATTATGGCTATTGTGATTTGACCAATTTTGACCCAAAAAATATATCGTAGTATGCTTTGGTTTTTTAAAATAAAATGTGCAGTTTTGCCCTAAAGTATGTACAGTTAAAAAATATAGAAAGTGCCTTCTAAAGATCTAACCTCTCATTTGATTGAGTAATTTTTAATTTTTGTATGTGTTTATGTACTTAGAGTCTGTTTTCAGTGTTATGGTTTGGTTATGGTACACCTACCAATATTCAAATGTGGAATGTTAGATATACACAGGGTGGTATAACTTTTAGTAAAAAAACTTCAGGAACCTATATAAAACTTTAAAGTAAGTAGATTTTTTCGTGTAAACGTGTATCGAAATTCTAACGGTTTTCTATACACAGGGCGTCAAAGTTAATTTTTTTCTACTTTTCTTTTATTTTTCCTAAAGGCAGGCAGTTAAGGCAAATACAGTGTGTCCCATTTTGATACTGGACACCTCAGAACTATATGAAGGACAAGGAAAACAAATGGTCTCTCTTTTTTTATTGGTAGTACCAAGGGAGACTATCTCATAGGCGGTGGTATTTGGATGGAGTACCTAATTATTTCATGGCCCGCTATGATTTTTTAAAATAGCTAATTTTCAAGAAACCCTATTAGGGATTTCTTTACGACAAAATGTTATTAAGAAAACTTGTTCAGAATGAAAAACTCAGTAGAATTGCAAAATTTCAAAAGTCTAGGCCTACTTTGATTTATAACTTTTTCGACTTTTTCTCCCACTTTTTTCTGAGAAATGTGTTCTTTCTGGAGCTCATCGTGAAAATATAAAACTTTGACGTGAAAGGGAGATAAATCTAAAAATCATAGTAGGCCTAGCCATTTGAAATTTTGCGAATCTACGCAGTTTTTCATTCTGAACAAGTTTTCTTAATAACATTTTGTCGTAAAAAATCCCTAATAGGGTTTCTTGAAAATTAGCTATTTTAAAAAATCATAGCAGGCCATGAAATAATTACCCCATCCAAATACCACCGACTATGAGATACTCAACCTTGGGACTACCAATAAAAAAATAGAGACCATTTGTTTTCCTCGCCCTTCATATATTTCTGAGGTGTCCAGTAACAAATTGGGACACACTGTATATTTGGTACAGTTTAGACACTCATTAAATACTAAATATTAAAAATAATTGAGTTCATCTACTTCCACCAGTGCCAGAGAAACGGGGGTCAACCATCATAATATACCTATATATTTTTTAAATAAAAAAATGGCACTCCAGTGAAAAAGTAATCTTTTTACCTTCACTAATTTCCCAGACAATTCTAAGAATAAACTATTCTTGACTTTTTTCGAAAAATTTACCCATTTTGAAAAATGCACTCTCGTGCGTTTTAATTTTTTTATAGGTCTAAGCTTTCGACATTTTGCACATCTACTCAGTTTTTAATTCTGAACAATTTTCCTTAATAACATTTTAACTGTTTTTTAATTCCCAGGACACATGATATTCCGAATCTAGAAACCTTTTTGTAAGCTTTAGGACCGAATGTTATTAAGTAAAGTTGTTCATAATTAAAAACTCAGTAGGTACCAAAATGTCGAAAGCTTAGACCTACTTTAATTTTCTTCTGCTAAAAGAATTAAAACGAACAAAAGTGAATTTTTCAAAAACGATACTATTTCGACGTATTTTGACGGTTTTTTTACAGTAAAAGTTGAACCACCCTGATTTTTTCAACAATCTTTGTCTGCATTTTAAATGAATAGGTAAGTCATTAAATAAGTCTCTTTCCTCCTTTACCTTTTTTGCATCTGGAAAAACTGGGAAATTGGCACTTAAGCCTAAATTATATTATCCTAATTTATATATTTTTTAATTTTCCCAGAAATTCCTGGGCAAATATTTTAATAACTAACAACGTAATACTAAAATGATTCATTTGAATAATCTACAACCCTTTTGAATCGGTTCACAAATTTTATTTTTAATTCCTAAAAGTGGATACAAAGTTTAGGTATTCTACAATTTTTAACACTTGAAAATTTAAATTAAACAAGGTATCCCATACATGGCTCTACCAAGTGTTCTTCGCGTAAAATTTATGAGCTTATGAACTTATTTTGTTTTATGAGACCCTTTAGTAATGATGGTATCAATTTTTAAATAGCCCCTTATGGTGGACTTTGAACCTACTACCTACCTAATTAATTATTTCTAAGCAAAAACATACTCATGACCAATTTTGAAAAAATCAACCGTTCAAAAATAACAAAAATGCATCATTTCTTGATGGTGCCAAGAAGATAACTTTATGTAAAAAGAAACAAATAAATTTTTAAAGTCAAATTATTGTTTCGATATCGATAGCGTAATGAATCACTAGCATACCTCCACTATCTACACAGCACAATACACCCACACACACCGATTACTTACAAAAAAATACCCGGCTCTCCGCGCCCTGCCATTTACCCTTCTAATGAAAAATTCAGTTGTTGCTTTCCCGAAAATCCCCATCCAGTAGGCGCGGCCAGGCCGCGCGGGGGGCGTGGCTTCCCCCCCCCCCACCCCACAACTCCCGACGTTCAGGTGTTTTTCCAGAGCCAACTTCCTGTCGAGCTTCGGAAGTCGGCGCGGCCTGCTGAGACCGCTTCGGAAGATGTCAGATATTTCGGGCGTTTAGGGATTTTTCTTTCCGGTGAAGTTGTTGGCACAAATAAAGATGAACGTTACCGACCAGGAGGTCCCGGTGCAGAGTGCGGCCGGCGCGGCGCTGACGGAGTTGGGGAGATTGGTGAGAAGTTTTTTTAAATCGGGTTTGTTTCAAAGCGTACGAATAGAACGGAATCTAAAAAAATTGTGAAAAATAAATTTCTGTTTCAAGAAGGTCCAATAGCCTCAAAATTATACTTGTGAAATACGACGTCATTGCTTCAATTTTGAAACGCGCGCGTTTCTCAAGCTGCTGTCCTTTGTGCATAGCGGAAGAGTAGAAACTTAACTATGCTAATAAGTTATATTTTGCATGTTTTTAACACGTTTTTATTAACTCTCTATTAACATAGCTCAGAACTGGATGCCAATGCAATAGTAACTCGCTATACACAGTGTGTCCCCGGATGGAGTTAACTACCTGTAACAATTTTTACTTTCATTTTTTCGAAAAAAGTCGTTCTTGATAAAAAAAAGTCTACTTGGCATGGAAAAAGTTAACATTACTTATACTAGGTGACCAGAAAATTGATAAAAACATTAATTAGCATAAGCGTAAACTGCCTCTATTTGTATACTTAAAAAAGTTATACTTGATTTTTTTATTTTTTCTTGTTTTTCTTCGATTAAATAGTTGTCTGTAAATAGTACGACAAAACTGTATCAACTAAAGTCGCCCACAATGGCAAACTGCGCATGGTGACAAAATTTAACATTTCTAGGCCTACTGTGTATTTTCGAAAATATTGGAGGAAACTCAATGAGGCCAGGATTGTAAAAAAATTTTTCATCGAACAACACAGTCTTCTACTCTAGTAACTTTTATTTATACAGTTTTGTCCTACTACCAAAGTCTAATACTACTTACAGGAAATTATTTAATCGAAGAAAAACAAGAAAAAAAAATAAAAAAATAAAAGTAGACCTAACGCTTTGAAAACACTCGAGTAAGTTACTATATGCTGAACAAATTTTCTTTATAACTTTTGTCAGTATCTCTACAAAGAGAGGCACTGTACTCTTATACTAATTAATATTTTTAAATTTTCTGATCACCCATTTTAAGTAATGCTAACTTTTTCCATTCCAATCTTATTTTCAAGAACGACTTTTTCCAAAAATTGATAATAAAAACTTTTACGAGTATAGTTAACTCCATCCGGGGACACACTGTAGTACATTATGTTATTTGTTATTATAAAAAAATATGAATATTAAATAAATATGTTTGAGTTTTTGAGTTTTTTTTCTTATAAGAAATTATGAGAAAAAACAAAGATACAGACAAGAGAATTAATTGTGTAGAGAGAAAATGGGGTGGGAAGAAGGACGAAAAACGGTGAACAATAATAGGTTGAAACATTGCAAACATATAAAACTAAAAAGCAGAAAATAAAATCTAAATAATTTTATCAATATACAGTGTGTCCACGGATGGACTTAACTATACTTGTAAAATTTTTTATTTTCAATTCTTCGAAAAAAGTCATTCTTCGTAAAAAAGTCTGCTTGTTCTTAAAATAAAATTGGCATGGAAAAAGTTGACATTACTTATACTGGGTGACCAGAAAATTAAAGAAACGTTAAGTAGCATAAGAGTAAACTACCTCTATTTGTAGAGATAATGAAAAAAGTTATAAAGAAAATTTGCTCAGCGTGGTAAGCTACTTAAGTGTACAAAATTTCAAAGCGTTAGGCCTACTTGGATTTTTTTAATTTTTTTTTTGTTTTTCTTCCATTAAATAATTTTCTGTAGGTAGTAAGACGAAACTTATAAATGAAAGTTACTCAGAATAGGAAACTGTGTATGATGGAAATTTTTTTGACAATCCTACGCCCACTTTGCGTTTCCTCCAATATTTTCCAAAATACTAAGTAGGCCTAGAATCGTAAAATTTGTCATCTTGCGCAGTTTTCCATTCTGGGGGAGTTTTCTTAATACAGTTTAGTCGTACTATTTACAGAAAACCATTTATTTGACAAAAAAGAGAATACAATCAAAAAATCAAAGTAGGCCTAACGCTTTGAAATTTTGTACACATAAGTAGATTACCACGCTGTATTTAAAAAAGTATTTATATTTATTATTATTGTCTTAGAACTCTGTTTTTTTTTATATATTTTTACATTTTTCATTTTTACAATGTAGGTAATATTTTGATAAACATCAAGAATAGTTCTTTCATGTTTCATATAGTTTTTTATATCCATACATATACGCTAGGAGCTTAATATAATTTTTGTTCCCACTTTCTTGTACCTACCCCTAATAGTTTTTGCCACCCCTAACATATTAGATTGGGGTTAGTTGCACTGACACAATTAGCCATATTGGTGTCAACACCACACACTCGTCACCTAACACCAATTACACTAATGAAAAGGGCTGTGTAGACCTATAGAAAACAAACATTGTTATATCATATAATAGTGGGTGCAGTAGGATTTTTCTACCCAATAACTTTGGCTCATTTTTTTATTATACCGACTAATGTTACTGTGGGTCGGTAATGCACAATTTTACTGCAACAGCTGTCTTCAATTAACATATTCATATAATTTTTTAAAAAATATTATCACAGGTGAGTGTTGTACCTATTTTGAAATAAAATGTAAATGTTTGTTCATATTTACGATATAAGTATAATGCATACTAATATAATTTATTTAGTTAACTCTATTTTGTGAAAATTAATCAAGTAAGGAAGGGACACCTAATAGAATCTCTCTTTTAGAGGGTGTACATATACAACCAAACCCTTGTTGACACGGATAATGAAATAAGGCGAATAAGGGTTTCAAATGGACCCTACACACATTTTTGCACTACCCACTGTCTTGGATGCTCCCTAAAAATAATTGGACATAAGCAAAAACAACTTTTTAATTTATAATTTTCCATGACCTTTTTTTGGTTTACCTACAAGAAAACCGTTTTCTCCAAACAAACCTTTTGTCCCCAAAAAAGCTCCATTGTTTACATTTCGACACCGTTAAGTAATTGGCCCTATTGTGTCCCTTCAAAAGGTGTCTTGTCACCCTTCGATTGTTTGTTCTTTTATTTACGAAACGCCTCGCGTTCATTTTGCAGGACAAATAAATAATTACGTAAAATACGAAATGTACGTACCTACACAGCGAACAGAAAGTTGTATTTTTTTTTTTAAACTTGTCACCCTGTATATGCGGGTGCAAATTGCGTCGCAAATTGGAGGGAAAACCTCCCCCACAGCCGCAGACTATGATTTCCTTATTAGATTATTTGCGAAACGCTCTGGAAACCAATAAGAAAGTATTCGGTTTGAATTCTCAATATGGAGTAAGGAAATTAAAAATTATTTTTTGCTGTCGTTTTAGGGGTGTCCGTTCGCACCACTCTACCAACCCCAGGAGCATTACAAGAGTTCTTCATCACCTGCAGGTAAGGAATCATTTTTTTAAATTAGTTTTCGGTATGAAAAAAATTTTACACCAAAATTTAACATTTTGAATTAAAGTTGTAAAAAATATAATAATAAATACACAAAGTTTATTTATCAAGTATAAGGTAATCCCAATCAAATAAACTGCCACTAAAATATTTGGTACCTACACGTTTTAGATAGGTACCAAACTCGATTATCAGAGCAAATTTTTAGGAAATGTTTATTTTCCAGCTTTAACATTTACGCAGGACTGGAGAAATACCTCAGATTCACCTTGGCAGCAAGAGGGTAAGTTACTTGATAAATAATTCACAAATATCTCCCTTAATTCCTCTCTAATGCACTGGGTGTACCATCCTTACGTTGTCTTTACGTATGGTGTTGAAAACATAATTTTCATCTACCTGAGTATGCAAAATAAACATTTAAAAACAACAATTTTAGGTACATATGGTGTGTGTCCCAAAAGATATGCAACATTTTGGGACCCAAAGTAATAATACTTATATATTATCTCCAACTGTCAATATTTTCCTTTTATGTTATTGATTCTTTTGAAACGAACGCCACTGATTTTTTTCTTTTTGTATAGTGATGGGGTCATATCTCAATTAATTTTACTGTGACACAGTAAAAACATTTAGTTATTCTAAAATTACGGTACCTACTTTTTGCCCTTGACGTAATTTCGAAAAAGTGTCGGTGGTGCTCTAAATATGTATTTTATCTAAGCTGTGATATTACCATTTCTTCGTTTTATGACCAAATTCTATGTAGATTAAATTTTAAAAAAATCTTGTTTGGTAGTACCGAATTATAAACAATAATGCTGAATACCTTTTCCTCAAATTTGATTTGAAAGTTCTAACTCCATCAATTTCTGCAACTTTTTAAAGCAAACCTGCAAAACCCAACAAACTTTCCAACAACCCCCATAAATCCGTATCCCAGATTTAGCGAAGTTCTCTCTCCGACCCGTTGTTTCCACCTCTTGCCGTTTCTGAGATATTAATGAGGCCGAGAGCGATGGACACAAGCCGCTGGGGAGTATTGTTTTCACGAAGGGCTAAAGAGCTTGTAATTACTGAGCATTAAGGGGTTTGAATTAATTATTAGGTCAGGTATACGCTGTAAAAACAACGGCTAGTTATAAAAGAAGCTGGAGAGATGATTTTTTTGCGTCCATTGCACAAGACCTTTTTTTTTCAGGAAGCAGTTGCGAAAATGAAGACACCGAACAATTTGTTCCGGAATCGGAGTATCAAGCAAGCAATGGTAAGCACAGATATAAAATTAGGTGGTGGTAAGTGGTAAGTGGTAAGTTATATACAGTGTGGTAATGACCACACTGTATAACTTACCCAGTGTGCAACATATGGGATTTCTTTTTATTAATTGTACAACAAAAGTACAAAAAATATTGTACAAAAATGTAAAGTACCCTTATTTCAGAAAATTCAGCAAATATTATAAAGAAAAGTTGTCTAGAATTAAAAGTTATGCCTAAATACCAAAACGTGGCCTCCTAAGAAAAAAAATATATTTTTTGAAAAACATTACCTAATAAATTTTCTAAAAAAAATTGTTTTAATATTCGCCCTAAACAATTTCATAAACCAATCAAAATTAAATCAATTTCGCATAATTTTGTTCAAATTCAAGCATATTTGTAAAATTAACTTAGATTTTCAATTTTTTAGGGATCACAAACTTCATGTTTGGTGCAACGATATTAAAACTTTAAAATTTCGCAAAAATTCTTCTGAACAAGGTAAAACATTAGTAATGATAAGTCTATTAAAAAACTCTTATTTAAGGTGCAAAATTTTTATTTTAAATGTTTATTAAGAAATAAGAAACTGGAAATTAATTGACGAAAAAATTTTTTTTTCTTGGGAGGCTATGTTTTGGCATTTAGGCATAGCTTTTAATTCTAAACAACTTTTTTAATAACCTTTTGCTGAATTTTTTGAAATAAGCGTATTTTACTCCAGTACAATTTTTATATTTTTTTACCTTCCCTGTATGTTGTTTACCTTGCAACCATTCTAAGTGCACCTAATATGACTATTGAACATGCATCAACTTTCGGCAATATCTGTATTTTGGTTGTGCAATTAATAAAAAAAAGTCCCATATGTTGCACACTTATTAAATGACCACACTGTAGGTATAATTTATTTTGTATTTAAGTAAGGAAGCACTGTCTTCTAATGAGAATATTTCTAAGAGCAAGGGAAAATTTCAGCTTTGCCAGAATAGTAGAAGGGATGATTTTCTTTTGAAGCCGACCCCACGCTGTGCAACAGATAAACATGTCAGCAACCTTCTTTCGTTCGTAGCAGGGGGCAACCTCGCCTCATTATTGGGGAAATCTGGCAATTTTCCTCCCAAAAGATATACACTTAGTACCCAGCAGTTTTGGCGAATGTTAGTAGGCTTATAGGATAATGTTTAATAAAACACTATATCATTGAATACATAAAAAAAGGGAAAAATAGAAAACATATTGTTAAAGTTGGACTTAAAGCGTTATTGTATTGCTTCATTAAAAAACCTACGCAAAATTTTGTTTTCCAATGCTTCCCTGTCGATTTACGCCGCGCTTCCTGAAAATACTTCGAGGATATTGAGCAAACTCGATTTTTAATCAACTTATTGCCCCCTTGTGTTTTTTTAAAAAGGCACATCGGACCCCTCGGGTTATTTGAACGATCTTTTAAATCCAGATAATCTGCCTGACGCGTCCTGTTGCTTCCACGATTGATCGACCTTGTGTACTTAGTTAGGTGCCGATTTGTCAAACAAAACATATTGAAAAACTGTATTAAAATAGGTTTCCCTTGTTCGTAGACATAAAACAGGAGTCGGCGATAGCATCCTTTTGTCGCCCCGGAACCTACGCCACTGCGTACGGAACCGAAGGACTTTACGGTCCCTACGCCGCCGCCACAGGTTGCCTGTACCCGGCCAGTACCCTTTACGGAAGAAGTTTTGTGACTCCTCGATCTTCTGGTGTCAAGCAGGAACCTACAGATCGCGAGTTTGAAGGTAATAAGACGACAAGAAAAAATACGTTCAAAGTGGTTATTCCCCGATTGTCGGGATCTTGGAATATGCCCCCAAAAATATATTTACCAAAGAGGTATTTAATCAGAAGGGCTCCCCGCGGTGGATCGCTTTAAAACCGAAATCAGGGGCTTTGTAAAGCTTGCATACGCTCCCCGGGGTCTCAATAATCTGTTTATCGTCGTAGCGATGAAAAATTTCACTCACGTTTTTCTATAAGAAAGCATGCCTGATGTGAATATATTTTCTTCAATGGTTTGAGGCTTGGGTGGCAGGAACAGGTGTCACAGGGGTGGGAAAACGGCTGTGTAGAAATCTGAAAATTTATTTTTTTCATGGAAATAGTTTTGTTCTTTTAGAAGATACATCGAATTTTGTACAAGGTGTACATACATACCTACCTACCCGATATCTCTACCATTCGCTAAGAGAATTTAAACACCGTGTATGTATGTGCACACAAAATTTTCTAAATCGTAATGACGGTAGTTTAGGGATGTTCGTTATGCTGTAAATTGATTCGTAAATATTGATCACTTCCATTATTAACGGGGTTGCATCATCCCTATGTTACATATTACTGTAGGCAGAATCTGTAAGTATTACTTTGCAGGATTGTACTCGGCAGAAATTTAGAGCACAGTTCTTGAATCCGAGAAAAATATGAAATTTGTTATGACATTTACTGTTGAATTTTAGAAAATGAAATCAAATGTTTTAGTCTATTATTAAATAATAAGCAGGTACACTGGATACCTGCAAATGATGTTGAATTTAAATTCCTTTAATACGGCCCTGTTCATTTTCATGTTTAAACTTTAACCAGCATTCAAACAGGGGGTGTTTTTATCATTGAACCCTTGCCATTTGTTTGGGTAAGGCTTAATCCTTCAATATTATAACTTCTATAAATTGGAAGAGTTAATATTCAAACTTTTATTAGAATTAAAAATGACATTATTTCTCAATATTTAAAGTAATGTTTGTATAGAAAAATTGTTGGGCAATCAATTTATACGGCTATAAGTACCAGATATTTAGACCTATAAGAAATATTTTTTCCGAACATATACAGGGTGGTCCAACTTTTAGTAAGAAAATTTTAGAAATTTATAGAAAACGTCAAAATAAGTAGATTTTTTTATAAACATGTTTATAAACATGTTTCTAATGTAGAAAGCCTAAACCTACTTGATTTTCTTATGCTAAAAGAATTAAAACAAACAAAAGTGAATTTTTCAAAACGGTACATTTTTCGAAAAAAAAAAGTCAACCATAGCTTTTTCCTAGGATTGATTGAAAAATTTAGTGAAGGCAAAAAAGACTACTTTTTCAGTGGCGTACCATTCTTTTATTAAAAAATATGATGGTTGACCCCCGTGTCTAGCTCCGGCAGGCTGTACCAAATATATTTGCCTTACCTGTCTTCCTTTAGGAAAAATAAAAGAAAAAATTGAACTTTGACGCCCTATATAACGAAAACCGTCAGGATTTCGGTACATATTTATATGAAAAAATCTACTTATTTTAACGTTTTCTATAGATTCTATGGTTTTGTCACTAAAAGTCGGACCACCCTGTATTTAATTCAAATGAATTTTAGTAAACCTATATAAAATCATTCAATTTTACTATGTTCATATAGTGTCTGCAGTCAACAGTGTCTTTCAAAAAGTTTGCATCTGGGGGATTTTTTTTTATTACAATGATTCATTTTGAAATTTTACTTAAAAAAGTTGTTTCTTTTCAAATTTGAACGCTGTGTTAAAATATATAGGTACCTATTTAATTTTCTGCAATTTTTTAACATCTATTAAAAATACTTCATAGAAAATATTTTATATCACTAATATTGTCATTCACCAACATTTTATTACTAGGTAAATATGGATAAAAATGTATTTTTCAAATTAATGGTAGGTATTATATCACTTTAAAATTCTAGGATTAAGTACGTTTCATGCAAAGTTGCGGCATTTAGGATATGCATATATTCCTAAACTTAATTACAAATTTTCCAACAGATACTTTTGATAACAAAATAATAATAAATTGAAATATCAGCAACTATTTCACGTAGGTGATCTAACCAAAATTCACGATTTTTTTATGACTATGAAATTTAGTTATTGGTTATTATTCCGTAAAAAGTCACCAATGCGAACTTTTTTTACAGCCAGCTCTAGACTACACTGTTTCGAAAAGACAAAACTTAATTCATCCACCAAATCAACACAGTGTTGGAGACAGAACAATTTGCTAATTTCTGGTGAATATTTATTTTTACTTTTTAAATATATTTTTTAATAATTATTTTTTCAGGCCAAACTAAGGCTGCGTCGACGATATCTAGTTCCCCTACAACTACAAAAGATGGCACCACAACCGCCACAGGTCGACGTGGCTCACTTCAGTTGTGGCAATTTTTGGTTGCACTTCTAGACGCACCAGATGCCAGCGCTGGCTGTATAGCTTGGACAGGCCGAGGGATGGAGTTTAAACTTGTAGAACCAGAAGAGGTGAATTCTACAAGAAAAATCCTTTAAAATGGCACAATAACCGTTTATAGATATCTATCAGTTTTCGAGATATTCCAGTTTTAAATTTAGTGTTTTTCTAGGTTGCCAGAAGATGGGGTGCTCAAAAAAATCGCCCGGCAATGAATTACGACAAATTGAGCAGGTCATTAAGATACTATTACGAGAAAGGGATCATGCAAAAAGTTGCAGGTAAAAAAGAAAAAAAAATACAAAAAAAGTAAAATAAAAAATATTTTCTTAGGTGAAAGATATGTGTACAAATTCGTGTGCGACCCGGAAGCTTTATTCAACATGGCATACGGCGTTCATCACGACTCCAAATCCCATTTTAATAAACCAGAAAATTTGAGCACAAAGCCAGACAACCACAATATAGCTTACACCGACATGATAAATTTTTATAACTGCGGAATCGCGCACTCATATCAACATTTACACCCTTATTTGCAAGACAGCAAACACAAAAGGTATCCGTAATGATTTTTGAAAATTTCTTGACCCGTTTCTTTATATTTTCGATTTATGGAACTGGATGATACCAATAAAAAGTTTTATGAAGAAGAACAGGTGTTTCATTTTGTTGTTTTGTGGTTGGCGTTGAAACCCAAACGTCACTTGTAAAATGCTTCTGAAGAAGAAGAATCCCGACTTCGGTGTTTTGTGGTTTTACATTGAGGTTATCTAAACGTCAACATTTATTTAATTTTGCTTCCAAAGTAATGAAAGAACCCCAGTTCCAAAATGACCGCAAAAAAGCGTTGGATTCTACCCGAAGACATAAAAAACCCCAAATATACTCAAGTAATTAATATTACTTACAGTAGTTCAAGTTCCGAACAGTCAGAATGCGAGGAAGAAATATGTTTGGAGACTACCGAATATTTGGTTTCTTGTGAAGAACATTCTCCAGTTATTAGTGGCTTAAACATACAGGGGGGTTCTCCGGTTCTTACACAAGAAAATCAGGTGAAGACCTCGCCTGTTATAGGCAATAAATCTGGGTTTCGAAAGAAAGTACGGAGGCGCAAACTTGAGAAAGTTAAAAACGTTAAAAAAGTTATCGATTGCAGTTCTCCGGATATTTTTTCACAAGCAGAAGCTATAATAAGCATTAGTGAATCTCCCGATAAGAATACCAAAGTGGAAGAAACAAATTCCAATAGTAGAAGAAGTGAGAATTATTCGTCTTATAATAATTTGTATTACGAACCAAAGAAACGTAAGAAATATAAAAGGGGGGGATTAGCGCAATTACTAAATAAAACTCTACATAATCAAAGAGCCAAAGTAGCAATTTTTCATCACGAAATATTTTTAAATAAATGTAATGAAGAGTTTAGCGAACTTTTACGAATTGAAGACTGTGTTTTTGAATATGGAAATATACTCTTAGAGTGTACGAGAATTTCAGAAAATAATTGTGAAATGTTGGTGATATTAGGACAGAATAGTAATAGTGTGCAATTTAAAAACTTAGTATCATTTAAATTGTACAAACCATACGATATTAAAAAAATTAAGTACAAGGGTAAAAATGTTGTATGTTTTTATAATGTAACTAAATATGTAATACTAAAAGAAAAATAACGGCATTTTAATCTTTTTACCTATTTGTCTTTTTATTAAAAAAATAAAACAACAATTTTGTAACACATAGGTTTTATTATTATTATTATTCATATTTTTTACTCCACATTTATTTTTAAAATTTGCACAAACATAAACAGGGTTGATATTGCATATAATACTCTTATATTATTGCTCTAACATTTGGAGAAGACAGAATTTTTCCTACTTATACAGAGTATTTTTTAGCAGAGTGCACATAGACTTTTAGATTTCACAATGAACGTTGATTTTTATTGTTATTTTTGTTAATTTTGATTGTCAATAATTTATTGAACATCATCTATACATACATTTTTAGTGCATTTTTGGCCATAAATATAAAATAAATATTTATTTTATCTAAAATTATAGAGCCCATGGCATCTTATTCAAGCTTAAATATAAGGTATATGAACTTTTGTTCCACACATGTCAGAACTGACTATAAATTGGCAAAGTAATATTATAGCTATGTTTGTGGAGCAATAATTCAAAACTAGTAGAAAAATCTGCTGGTAGCTTAGGTAACTGCGTCAATATAACTATGTATCATTGGTGGGTTAATATGACATCCAGTTGTTTTTCTAATGTTTCTTTTAAACCAAAATACGAATACTTAGCTAAAATTACATAAACAAGTGGTTTTTGAGAAAATTTCATTGATCAATCTCTCTAAAACGTCGCATTTGATAATAATTTTGAAATCAACTTGCCAAACTGACACACCTAAAGCCTGTTTTATGTATATGTTTATGTATAAATTAATTCATGAATTAATTCACGACAAGTTCTATTTTACACTGATGAAGAAATTGATGAATTTTTTTGTCACCTTATGTCAGATTCTAGTGAATACCAACACAAGAGAATAAATAACAAAATATTTTTTCGTGCTGCATTTCCCCTATCAGAACATTTTTCTAACCATATAAATCTTCATCCAAAGCATCTTTAACTACAGAATGAGTCTGGCTAGAAGAGTAGTTGAAAATACATTTGGCATTTTAGCCAAACGATTTAGAGTTTTTTGACTAACTAGTAACTTCATGAAGAAATTCATGAATTAATTCATAAAGAAATTGCCAGTGTAATACACGATTTTTTATAATAATTTGTCCTTGAAGTGGCTTCATGAATTAATTCATGAAGAAATTGTCAATGTAAAACAGGCTTAAAACAAACTTTCTTGATATGTTGATGTTGATACTGCGGATGTCATGACAATATGGTAATCTTTTCACGTTGGTCTTTTCGATTTTGTCCATGTTCCATTATTACAACAATGTAGGTATGAGTAGAATTTTCTTGGACATTACACGTTTTATATCACCTGGCCAAACAAATCTAAATGTGCAATTTTTTCAAATGAAATACCTAATAATTAATTTCAAAAGTTATACCTACTGCAAAATAGGAATGAATTTCTATCATTTGTTGGAAGTCTTTCAGAATAAAACTTAATTGCCCTGTATAACAAAATAAATCTTAGCTTGGAATTATTGAAAAATATAGGACATAAATAAAGATTTGGGTACCTACCTACTTACATAAATATAGTAGCATGGACCTTACATTTTTAGATATATGTGTTTGTTTATCCTTACAATATGTTTAAATACTTCTATATAAAAAACAAAGTGTATATTTATCAAAATATGATAAAGAGGATTGTGCTTTTTGCGTACTTTAGTCTTCAATTTGTTTCTTTTTGGAAAATATACATTTGGACCGATTTTTCTAAAACACTTATTAGAAGGAAGAACTTTCTTAACACCTAATAAACTTAATAAAATCCTAACCAGACTATACACACAGACATCACAGAAATTTTTTCTCTTTTTTTCCTTTAAATGCAACACTGAAACGGTAACATCCATCAACATAATATATTGTCAACTAGAAATTCCAAATTTGTTCTAATACCTATAGTTAAGTGCGGCGACCTTCATAGTTTTTATGACACTGTAAATTGTATCTAGTTGTAAAGAAATCCCACAAATAGACAAATTATACTCTCATTGTAAGCATATTAAATAAAACCTATTATTTCTATAGGGTGTCCAAAAATAACAGCGGTATTTTGCTTCTAATTTTTGGATTCCAAAATAAATAGGTACCCTAAATATGTATTTAAAAAAAAATTGTAAGAAAGTAGATACAAAAATTATTGGCTGTTATTTCTTGGTATCAACGAGCTCCTCACAGTTTGGGTACAGTTGCAAATAGTCGCAAAAATTCTCGTAGCAAACGATCTAGCCGAAGTCCTAGCTCTATTCGACCAAGCCCCAATTTTTTTGGTCCCATCTATAAAACAAAAAACAAAAAGTAGCATAAAAAATAGTCATCATAATCACATATGAATGATAATTTAATATTTGCAAAACTCAAGTATACAGCAAAGTAATCACCCTGCGTTATCTTTGTTTACTAGCATTGTTTACTAGCATTGTTTACTAGCATTGTGTACGATGTACGACCTATTTGCATATGCTACATCCATAAATATATTCACGCATGCATGAATGATTCTTATATACCTATCGATTATTGTTTAATACTTACTCTGCAGTCCTAGGGAGTCCTAAAAAATACCGAAAAATATATCCTCCAAAACTTGAATAATTTTCATTTTTTACCAATTTTCCTTTTCGTCCGTTGCGTTTGTCCGCTTCCTTCTGCGCTTTTTCGAACAACTCGTTCAAAAAATCGTTTACATCGTTCATTTTCCCAGGGTCCTCCTTAAATTGGGCTATCCTCATGTCCAGACTTTGATTTAAATCCAAATGCAAGTCCCCCATTTTGTTAATCGATATAAAATTGTTAAAAAACACTAATAAACGAACTGGCCCATCAAGATAGCGAACGACACTGTTAAAAACAAGTAAAATCGACAAGCGGGCCGCGGTTCACGATGTTCATCTGTTCTCCTGTTTCGGCAAGGCTGACTCCGATTCCGAAGCGTCGTCCTGCGGCCTGACGTCCTGCAGGATGAGGCGCAGAGCCGTAATAGAAATTTTACACTTCTCACTTATATGATGTATTGCCATAGAAAATATAGGTACTACGAATATATTTTCTGTGGTATTATCTTCTCGGAAAGCACACGTTAAAACACAGTAGTCTTACAGACTGGTCCATTTTCTCTATAAATACATCACTACATAATATGTAAGAATATCCTAAAGTAGGTAAGTAGGTAGGTATTTTTTTTATTAGGTTTTTTAAGTTGAAAAAATTAGCCCTAAGCTCCAATTGAAGGGTTCCAAACATGATTTCACGGTTCAATATGTTATTATGTTTCTGATTAAACATTGAACAATAGGTAATATTATTGTGACCTACCAAACAAAATTTAAAAAACGTTTTATTGTGACTTGAGCACTCGTTTCGGTCCTGTTTTATCCATAAATTTGTGGGGTGAGTTGATATCTTTCGAATTACGGGGCCCACCATAGGACTGCTTTTTAAATTGAGAATAATATTAAATTGCCCTTTATAAAATATTACATTAAAAGGTACAAGCACAAACTTTATAAGTCTGTGGTACAATTTTCATGAAAATATATATTAAATTTAATTTATCAGTATATTTTTTTCCGAAATCTGTAGTACCGTAAAACAGCCGCTGCCAGTGAGACAGTCTGTATTTCATTTAAATCTGATTTTCAAATTTTAAAATTTGTAAATACATTTCGCTTTATTTTAAAAGTGTTTATGCAACTATAAATATAAGTAAAGACAATTTCTGGTTGCCTAACAGAAATATATCATTTTGCCATCTGTTTACCAAAAGCCAAACTTATTGTTCCCGTTTACAGACAAATCATAAAAATTGTATGAATATTGGAAACTACTGAACATTTTTCACATTCAACTTCAGCAATTTAAACACAGATGGCGCTGACAATACCGAATATTTTTCATACTCTACTTAAGCTTTTCAAACATAGATGGCGCTGAGACAAGTATTGTATTCTTGGTTGCATAATACTATGAAGGAGGTTTTGAACAAATTGAAACTTTAACCCCACTTTTTTTGAAATCACCAGAGAGATTCCATCTCTCTGATTTCACCGATGATTTTATTGTTTTCTCTTTTGTTCTGAATAATCATTATTATTTATGTTAAGGTTTTTGAGGCCGTTTACTACATTTCGAAGGTTTTTCAGCATGGAATCTGAAAACGACGTTTTGTATAGTTCACAAGAAAAATTGTATGAATTAATCGAAAGTAAAAAGGATAAAAATGCTGCTGTTTTGGAGTATTTAGAAAGGGTTAACTATCCACCTGTGGCTGATTTTAAAAAAGGTAAGAAAAGTGCATTAAGCTTACATAGAGAGCATAGTTTTTTTGTCGTAGGTTTAGAATGGTTTAACGTTTCTGAACCAATCTCATTCGAGAGTCATTTAAAAGGAAAAATCGTTGTTTTAGATTTTTTTTGTTACTGCTGCATTAATTGCATGCATATTTTGCCTGATTTACGAGAAATCGAAAAGGAATTTCCTATTGAAAATGGCCTAGTTGTGGCAAGTATTAGTTACTATCGTTGACTGAAATATTTCAGTCAACGTTACTATCCAATTCTAACAGTTTGATTATTTGTAACATTTCTAGGTTGGCGTTCATAGTGCCAAATTTGAAAATGAAAAAATCTCACAAAATATTCTTTCCGCAGTTCAACGTTACAATATTTCGCACCCTGTAGTCAACGATTATAACTCCGAAATGTGGAAAAATTGCGACGTCCATTGTTGGCCTACTTTGCTTGTTTTAGGCCCCAACTTTAACCCTTTGGTTATGTTTACCGGGGAAGGGCACAAGGAAGACTTGCGATTGGTTATAAAAAACGCGCTTGATTTTTACAACCGCCAAAAATTAATTTCTCGTCAAAGTCTACCTTTAAAATCGGCATATCACCTACTTCCAGATATCAAAGGCCCATTTTTGTTCCCCGGCAAAATTTGTAACTTTTTAAATAATAAGGACGACGAAATTTTAGCAATTTCTGACACGGGAAATAACAGAATTATTATTATAAATACAAACGGAACATTGCTGTATCAAATCGGTGGCAAGAATTTGGGTTTTAAAGACGGTAACTTAGAAAATGCGGAATTCAACAATCCCCAAGGCCTGACTTTCTTAAGTGAGCACATTTTAATTGTCGCCGACACTGAAAATCACGCCATCCGTAAAGTCGACTTAAAAGAAGGATCTGTAAAAACAATCACAGGTAAATGTCATCCATCGAACCTGACACTTAACCGTCAAAATTTCTGTTAAGGCGTTGGAATTCAAGGTCACGACAGAACTGGCGGTAAATTATGGAACCAACAGCCGATTTCTTCACCTTGGGACGTTTGCGTTCATAAAACTTCCGATTCCAAAGATGTTATAATTATTGCTATGGCCGGTAGTCACCAAATATGGGCTTTATTTTTGGAAGACACTGCATGGTGGAAAAATAAAATATATCCTGCTGGAACTTGTGTCTGCATAGCAGGTAAGTGATAAGTGACAGTTTGACAGAAGTCTTCCTCTAATGTTTTGAGGTTATGTTAGACGGTTTTCTTTTGTAGGTTCTGGTAGGGAAGAAAATAGAAACAACGCATATCCCAATTCTGCTTCTTTTGCACAGCCATCTGGATTGGCGATTTCTAAAACAACAAATGAAGTTTATATAGCCGACAGCGAGAGTTCAAGCGTTAGGAGATTGTCGTTAGTTGACGGAAAAGTGACTCCTGTCGTCGGTGGCGATAGAAACCCAAACGTAAGTTTTTAATTTTTTTTTAAGTCGTGCATTTTAGCGGGATTTTATTTTAGAATCTTTTCGCTTTCGGTGATAAAGACGGGAAGCTTTTCGAAGCGAAATTGCAGCACGCCTTAGGCGTAGCTATATCTACCCACGAAAAAAATGTTTTTGTGGCCGATACTTACAATCATAAATTAAAGAAAGTCGATATATTACAAAATGAAATATTTACATTGCAAAATGGTTTATTTAAAGAACCCGGAGGTCTGTGTGTGTCTTTTAAGAATAAAAACATAGTTTTTGTGGCAGATACTAACAATCACACTATAAAAACTATTACCTTAGAAAACAACAATATTTCTAACATCGCAAACATCGAGTTAAAGATACACACAGAAGAAACTGATAATGTTAAAATAAAGAGCAAAATAATTATTAAAAACCCTGTAAAAATAAACACAGTAGGCGCAAAAATCATACTCAAAACCAACATAACCTTCAAAAATGGTCTAAAATTGACAGAAGACGCCCCGCAGAAATGGCAGACAATTTTGCCAGATGCCACGTGGTCTTGTGTACCAAAATCTGGAGACGATTTGAAAAATATTGAAGTAATTGTTAGTGTGCCCCCTCAAAATCACGTTAAGGAAAAATTTGTCGATATTTATTTCGATATAGTAACATGCACGGAAGAAACTTGCCTGCCGAAAACTTTTACTGTTAGAATTCCGATAGTTTATGACAATGATTCTCAAACGAACATATCAGATGATGTAAATATAGTTATTAGCGAAGAAAATGTAGGCATAAAATAGTAAATATAGGTTATGAAATTTAACATATTTTAAGCGATTGTCAGCTGTTTTTTTTTCATGACCAGTTTTATTGTACTAATAAAAATGTGTATTGTTTTTTATTAATATATTTGTAATTATTATATTTATTCATTTGTGTAATTTCGTAAGACACTGCTAATTTTGTACAAAAATGTACAAAATCGGTTAAAATCAAACTGGATTTTTTTTTGCAGAAATGAGAAAAAACATATTTTTTTAAAATAAATTTATTTTAAATACACGTACACAAAAAATACAATTATACACAGTCGAAGATCATACATGAGTATTTACTTATATCATAGGAAACTGTTCAGGTCTATTTAAATGATTAATAAAATAGACACTGCATAATTCACATGAGAACAACGTTCGCGATTTATATTTAGGTATATAATTCGAATTTAGCTCAAGATAGCAGAATTGTTTAGAGGTTTGCGGGCATTTCCAGGAAATAAAGAACAGCGGAAAAGAGCAGTAGAGGAAGAAAAATAGAATCAGGAAAGACCAAATCCCGCCCACAAACTTCTCAAGCCCCTCCCCCTACCCTCGACACCACTCCCACCGTCCTACGACCACGCCCACCGCGTTTGGCCCCGCCCCCGTCACAGGCAATACGGTTTCTACCGTATTCTCTGTGACCGTACTATCCGTACCCCCTCAGTAGTAACCGAAGCTGATGTCGTGCAGCGGCTGCGCCCCGTTGCTGGGCAGCGCGTAGTCCTTGCTCAGCTGGTCCAGGATCCCGCCGCTCCTGCCGCCGGCCGGCGGCGCCGGCCTGGGCGCGTACGCGGGCGCCGGTCTCGCCGGCGCCGGCGCCGGCTGCGCGTACGTTATCCTCGGCGCCGACCTCACCGGCGCCGGCTCGTACTCATCGACGGGGGCGGCGTTGGAGGAGAAGTCCAGCGGCGGCGGCGGCGGGCGGTGCGCGGCGGGACGGGGGGCGGGGCGCGGGGCGGGCCTCGCCGCCGCGAACGACCTGGACGGGAAGTCGTCGTCGAAGCCGTGGCGGACGGGGGCAGCGCCTGCAACGAGGGGGGTTTTTATTGGCGGGGAAAATTATGGCAACGCCCCCTGGCGGCGTCGCGGGAGGGGGGCGTGGGTAAGAGATGCCACGCCCCCTGGGTTTTTTAGATACTCCGCAGAGGCGATACAGTTTGTTTATTGTGGTGTGCGAAAGCTTGAAAGATATGCGAATGGAAATAATTGCCGAGAGGTGTAGATAAGAAGGCGTGGAAAAATTCAGTGAGAGTTCAAAGATTTGTATGAATTATCGAAACAAACAAGATATTTTATAATATGTGGCGATCGGAAAGTTTTCTGAATGCTAAAGCGATGTCGGTGTCAATAACCTTTTTATAGTCAAAATGATAAAATAAATTGATAATTAAAGTAAATTACCCTAAGTACATATAGATTTTTCTTAAAAAAATATACAGAGTAAGTCTGAAATAACCCACAGTGTTAAAAAATTGTACTTAATGTTTTGTTAAAGATAAGAAAGAGATATTGTAGTTCTAATATTTTGGGAGCTACACTAAAAAATTTAAAGCTAAGAAAATCCCAAAGTTCAGTTTTTTTGCACTTTTAAGTTTTCCGTTTTTTTTCCTAAACTTTTACTGTTTTTCCGAGAATAATCCTTACATTATAAAAAATTCTCTTGCGAATTCAATGGTGTGCTGTGTTTTATTGTAGTTCTAATATTTTGGCGGCTATACTAAAAAATGTAACTATGGAAATTTTTGCAATTGATTTATCGAAAATTGTCTTACTCACTGAACAGTGTGTATTTTTTTTATAGTAGTTCTAATATTTTGGGAGCTACAATAAAAAATGTAAAGCTAGAAAAATCAGTTTTTTTTACTTTTTTGTTTTCCGTTTTTTTCTAAAATTTTACAATTTTCGAGAATATTCCTTACATTATAAAAAAACTCTCTTGCGAATTCATTGTGTGCTGTATTTTATTGTAGTCCTAATATTTTGGCGGCTTCAATAAAAAATGTGAAGCTATGAAAATTTGTTTCAATCGTGATTTATTGTAGTTCTCATATTTTGAGAGTTACACTAAACAATTTAAAGCTAAGAAAATCCCAAAGTTCAGTTTTTTTGCACTTTTTTAAGTTTTCCGTTTTTTTCTCAAATTTTACTGTTTTTCCGAGGATAGCCCTTACATTATAAAAAATTCTCTTGCGAATTCAATGGTCTGCTGTGTTTTATTGTAGTTCTATATTTTAGCGGCTATACTAAAAAATGTGAAGCTATGAAAATTTTTTTTTATTATACTTCTTTGAAAACACCTTATTTTCATCTGTTCTAGCAATAATGAAAGATCGGGTTTTTCGGGCTAGCACACGGAAACAGCGCATGGAAAAACTTTCCGTGCGCTGAATAAAAATACCGAATATATTATGGCTTTAAAATAGAAATATATAGCAAAGTAAACTAAATTTAAGAAACTCTATATGCTCTCTGATATTTAACATATATACCTATTTTGTATTTTAATTCGTAAGTGTTTCAATATTTAGATACATTTCTGTAATATATTTTTTATTATACTTCTTTGAAAATACCTTATTTTCATCTGTTTTAGCAATAATGAAAGATGGTTTTTTTCGGGCTAGCGCACGGAAACAGCGCATGGAAAAACTTTCCGTGCGCTGAATAAAAAACCTAATATATGGCTTTCAAATAGAAATATACAGCAAAGTAAACTAAATTTAAGAAACTCTATATGCTCTCTGATATTTAACATGTACCTATTTTGTATTTTAATTCGTAAGTGTTTCAATATTTTTACATTTCAAATTTTTTACATTTCTGTAATATTTTTGACGTTTTATTCACCTAATCTGACAATAACTAATTTACAACAAAGCACCTTTGAAATAATTTGAGAGTAACCATGGAAACGCACCATACATACCAAACACTATATTGTCTGCATTGTTTATTTTTTGTAAATTAAATTTATTATAATATGCCGATAAAATGTTTTAAGTTTCGGTTTTCAAAGAAGTATAATAAAGAATATCGTTCATTACACGTCCAGAAATAGATTTTTCCGTGCTTGCATGACTTCCCGTGTCCGGCTGCGCCTCACACGGGAATTGGTCACGCGCGCACGGAAAAATCTTTATTTCCAGACTCGTAATGAAATATACTATTGCAATCGACTATAGTAGTTCTAATAGTTTGGGAGCTACACTAAAAAATGTAAAGCTAGGAAAATCTCAAAGTTCAGTTTTTCTACTTTTTAAGTTTTCCGTTTGGGTTCGCGGAAAATTGGTCGAAAGCTTTTTGTCGAAAACATTTGGCTGAAAATCATTTGGTCGAAAATACATTTGATAAAAAACATTTGATCGAAAAATCATTTGATCGAAGAATAAGTGGCCGGAAAACATTTGATCGAAAAAATAGTTGGTCGAAAAGAGATCTGTTCGAAAAATATTTTAAAGATCCTATACTCCAAAAGCAGGAAAAGCTTATTGTGTAGGTATAAACGAAAATTATTGTCAGTAGGTAGGTACCCACTACTGACTTCAGCTTAGGCCAGAAGTGAGCGTCACAGTTTTTTAGACACCCTGTATATTGTTTACAGTTTTTTGAGACGCCCTGTGTATTTTCTATTCTATCCCTGTATATTTGTAAATTTTCTTGCGAATTTAACGTTGTGTCCTATTTTATTGTGGCTCTAACATTTCGGGACCTAATTCAAAAGTACGAATCCATAAAAAAGCAAAAACTTTTTATACTCACCGGGAATATTTGCCGGCCTCGGCGGCGTAGGTCCGAAACTGTTCCTCTGAGGAGCCGCGTCGAAATTTTGCGCTCCGAACGTGTCAAAGTTCACCTGGGGCCTTGGCCTGGGGACGTTGCTGGCTGTTGCTATTGGCCGTGCTGGCTCCGGGTCGGCGTCTTGGCCGTAGTAGGCCCCGGAATATTCCGGCAACAGGTTGCCCTGCCTGTCAGTTGTTTCGTCGACTAGGGTCGGCGGCGCCACCGTGATTCCTACGAGAGAGAATGTCGTCAATGTTCCGATATAGTACAGTAAAACTAACACAAAATTAGGCCAAACCCAAACATAAAAAAAAGTCCTTTGTAGCGCGAAATAGTTCCATACCCTCCTAAGAGTTAGTACTAAAAAGTGACACCACCACCAGCGTCGGGTTTCGGGGGGAGGGGGTGAAAAGGGCAGGAAATTCTTATTTTTCACAGTCTTGCGTGAATATCTAGTAAACTATGAGGTTTAGCGCAAACGTCATCCTATACGCAAATGATATACATTAAATTCCGAACAAGAATTGTTATATGCAGAATTATGGTAAAGTGAACGATTTTCATGATATGGAGGGGTAAAGATTTCTTTGTTTTTATTTCACGTAGTTTTTGTTGAAAAAACTTAAAATGATTACAGTGTAAATTAGTAACTGAATAATGTATGTAGAATATATATAGATATATCTATGCATATATAGATACATATTACACCCATAGATTGTTATTTTTTGTCACAACATAACCTCATAAGTATATGACTGTAAATATGTCCAATACAAGTTAGTAGCCTTAGTTAATTTGTACTCACTTTTTGCCCTCATTCATTATAGCGTTCTGATTTCCATTCGTTCTTTTATGTCAAATCATTCCCATATCTAATTTGTCCTTAGCTTGTAAAAATGAGAAAGTCATGAATATGAAGCTCATGTGAAAAACAAGAAAATATATTAAACAATCTATATTGAAAAAATGGGAGGGAAATCAAAATGATACGCTAGAAAGAACTTTTTTTTTGATGTTTGGGTTTTGGCCCAATTTTACTGTACTAATATTCCTTGCGAAGAAGTTTGGTCTTGTATTTCTCTTGCGTCTTACCTTCACCAGCTGGTGCAAATCCGTATTTGGTCGCACCGTAATCCACAACCCTCACTTTTCCAACATCATCAACGTATCCGTATTTCCCTTTGACCTCCCCAGTCGGCAGTTTGGTCTCTATCTTGAACGAACCGTCGGCACTCTCGTACCCGTACGTGTACGAACCGTCGTCGTTATGCCTAAAACCATCACCAGTAAACACTACACGGGCGTAGCCAAGGGGGGGGGGTTTCGGGGGTTCAACCCCCCCCCCCCCGAAATAAGCAAAATATTACCTAATATTATACCGAAAAAATACGAGGAGTGAAGAGTTAAATTATTATTACGTTTGAATATATGTAGTAATAGTAGCGCCTAGTGCCATCTTTTGACGAGAGGCAGACGCAGTTGCAGCCGAACTATTTTGTACTGTAGGGACACTTTGCGTTGTTTCTCGATTATTCGCCACGCCCCTCGGTCGAAATGAGCGGAACTTTGTGGAAGTTCGTGGAAGTTTCTGGACGGCTACTGGGCTGCTATATAAGCGGCGCCGCGGCGCGTGACCGCGCTTAGGGCAGTATTGTTCCATGCGAACTCGAAGCGAATAAAAGTGAAAAGTGGTGAACGAATAGTGAAGAGAATTAAGTGTACCGTGTAAGTGAGTAATTTTAGTGCGCTGTTATTCGATGACCTTGTTAACGATAGATACGTGAATCATTATTACTGTCGAAAAATGGAGGAGAAAAAAAGGAAGGGTGATAAACTTAAAGGTATGGACTACTGGAAAAAGTGGTGTAGTCAAGGTCAAGGGGTTTCTAATAAAGAAACAAATTTGGATTTAGCTATCAAAGCTTCAGCTACCTTGCATGCTGATAAGAAGACTGCCTACCCCGAAATCTAGTTTGGAATGCCTAGATATGTGCGATAAAAACCTTTATCCTAATATTTACACATTACTACAAATCTTGGCTACCATTCCTGTATCCACTGCTACCCCAGAAAGGTCTTTCTCGAGCCTAAGGAGACTGAAAAACTATTTACGAAACACTACAAGTGAAAACAGACTTAATGGTTTGGCTCTAATGAACATTCACTATGGAACAGAAATTCATGCAGATGAAGTAGTGGATATATTTAAAAGAAAAAGCCGAAGATTTCTTCTTTAATGGTTTTAGATTTAGCGCAGAGGAACGAAATTAATTTATCCATTTCATTTAAAGTTAAGAACTTTATAAATATGTCGTAGTTTTTCGGATGAATATATAGATATTAAATTTCATGTAAGTATATTTTTGTTGTTTTATTTACTTCTCAAACTAAACCCCCCCCCCCAAAACTAAATCCTGGCTACGCCCGTGAAACACTATTTCTAGAAAATAAAAGCGAACAGTTTACCTGTCTATTTGCTTCAGGATCTGCACCGGGGCAACCGACTTTTTAGGGGGTGGAGGCGGGTAATTTTTTTGCGGTCTCGGTGGCGGTCTCGCCGGCCCGAAGTCGAATTCTTGGGCTAAGGTTGCGGCTGCCAACAGCAGCAGGGCCCCCTGCGAAACAAAAAGTACAAACCTTGTGCGGGATCGTGCATGAAAACGTGACATAAGGAATCTTAATAATTCAGTTCTGAATTCATTAAGCCGTTTTTTTTATTAGTGACCTACTTGGACAATTATTATGTCACCTATAGTTCAAGTTTACCGGTTCACTTTTACCAGAAAGTAAATCATATTGAAAGTGATAGGTGCGGCCGACATTGATATGATACTATATTATGTTGCCCAATGTCAACCAAATTTTGAGAATGTTATATTATGTGTCTTACATGTTTCACAGACAATGAAAGTTATTTGTTTCCTGATCCGCAAGGTTAATTCGAGACAAGATCTGGCATTCGCGTTTTTATATTTTATGCAATTCAATGCGGGTTTTGTGCAATAGATTGCGGTTGATTATTTTTAAAATTTCCCGTTCCAACATACGAGATATAGATTTTGAGGCAGACCGTTGCTCAAGGACTTCCGTATGCAATAATAGCATTCTTGTATCTAGACACCACTCCTACTACTACAAAAAAAGTTAAACCAGAGCAGACAGGTTAGAAAAAATGTTATTGTTTACAGACTGACATATAGAAAGGCACCAAATACAATCTTAAAAGTCATCATCCAGATTAAAGGTGGAGGACGGGAAAAAATACGACCACACTGTTCACGAAAATATCACAAAAATCCGAAGATGATCACATGAAACGTCGCGTCACGAGGGGATCATAGAAGAGGTAGAGGGGGGGGGGGGTACTCACGTATTTGTACATGGTGGTTACGGAGACACACTGAAAGTGATCAGGGGTACGGTAAAAGTCTTTTATATAAGGTAGGTATGGGAGGGGGGGGCAAGGTTCTCTACTACGATGGGGTTTTCGGTGGTCTAAGGTGTTTTGGTTGGAGATTCATTGGGGAAAGTGTGGATTTTTTTGTAATGTTGACAGTTAAAATTGAGGTTTTGTTCGAATTTTGAAAGAAATAACATTATTTATAAAATTATTAACATCATCAGATTTTCTGAATTAATGAATTTAATTCTAAACGAATTTTACATAGATAAAATGAGACCAACATATATTTACAGGGTGTATACATACAGGGTGTGCCAGAAAAGTTGAGTTTCTTTTGAAAATACGGGACCTAAAACATTAATTTAATGAAGATACAATTAATGTTACGCTCTGTATCTTGGAAAATAAAACGTTGAATGGTTAAGTTTATTGGGAAAAGTTACTGTATTTAAAGTAAGAAACACATTTTTTCTGCTTTGCGTCTTACTTATAGAGCGAATTTTTAAGTTAATTTTTCAGAATACCCCGAAATGATACGAAAAAATCAAATTTTATATAAAACCATGACATATGAAAAAATGCTAAGAGAACGTTTTTGTTCAAAATTAAAATTTACATAAGAAATTGGATAGATTTTATTGCTATACAAGTTGGTTCATTTTTTTTCTAAAAACAGTTATACTAATTACCCACTTCTACGCCACTGGTTGTTCAAGGAGTTTGATGTTAACAGGTTTTATGCTAACCCATGCCCTTATAACATGTACCAAATATGACTTAAATATCTCAACTAGTTTAGTAAATATTCAATATAGTCCACATATTTCTTACAACTTTATCACCCTATAACTTTTTTATAAGGCCTTAAAATGATATCGTTTATTTTTTGGTTTTCTATCACTTGTTGAAGTGTCACAGAATAAAACCGAATCACCCTGTATTTTTTTAAATAATACAATTTAAAAAAATATCTTGAAGATAAAACTCAACTCAAGATAAAAAAAAACATTTTTTCTAAAATTATTCTTATGAAATATACGTGGTGATTTTTTATTCATTTAAAACTTAAAATTTTTATTTAAATATCTGATACCTATCCTTATTATTATGTAATTGAGACGCACGCCTTTTTTAACTGTTGCTGAATAAGAGAAAAAGTGGAAAAAAATGTGTCACTGCGTTGGTACACTGAATACTTCATTATTATTCAACCATATCAAAATTGTTCTACTCTTAACCTAACTGGAACAAAAAATATTAATAAATAAACATTGTTTTTTTTACAAGTTGATATACCTACCTATAGGAAGCAAAATAGTTTTTAATGGATTTTTACCAAAAAGGACGATAAAAAGCCAATTAAAATAATTGATAGCCTAAGAGCATTTTAATCTACATATTGAGAGATTGAAATTTGCATTTTTACAGCAGTTCACTTTGAGTGACCTTTGAATTGAGCCTTGTCATGTATTTGAAGACTCCACCCAAAAAATGATTTGCAAACTACTTGTTATTTAAAAAAATCGAGTATTTTTAAATCTCGGATATTATTTAACATTGGTATTTTGCATATCCTGTCATCAGTTCTAAAAAAAATTGTACACGCCTATAAAAAAATGTAATACTTTCCTTTGAGTAAGGTCAAAATTATCTAGATGATCTTGAGGGTTTGAGGGCAGTCAATTATTAAAATAAATACCTTGTTTTACGTAGGTTTTCCATTTTACATACTGCTAAGTACAGGTCGTTTATTATATACCGGGTGTTTCAAAAATAAGGTACAAAAATTCGACAAAAAAGAAACCACTTTTCTACAGTGCAAATCAAATTTTCGAATGATATCTTCACTTGCACTGCGTGTCTACATTAGAGTTTAAAGTTATAAATAGAAATATTGCCTCCGTATTTAATACATTATTGAAATATAACTGGATCAGTGCCGTAGACAGGACTTGGAATTCGTGTTCAAGGATTTCCTCACTCCACCCAATAAGTTTAAGCACCAGACGCTTATAAGCCAATGAAAATTCCTTAACAATTACCAAACCGTTTTCCTGGTATATCATCGACAAGGTGGAGCACCTTTAGGAATTTCAAGAGAATGATTCGGAATAGGATCAAAAATATTGGCGAACAAATAATATATTATTTATATTTATTTGCAAAATTATTTATTTTTGTAATAAATCGTGGCTTGACATTTAAACGTTTGTTGCATAAATAAAACACTGGATTTTTTAAAGAAAATAACAAGTTTATTCTCTGCATTACATCAGAAAAAAAATTAAAGTATCATACAAAAGGTGACGGTACGATATTTTTGTTTACACCTACCAAATTTGCCCGAAAATATTTTTATCTATAAAAATGGGCAAAATATTTGGACTAGCAAAAGTTTATTATTACATTATCGTTTAAGTACTTATCCCTATCCTAACACAAAAAAATAGTCTTTAAATAGATTTTATAATTTACTTACAAATGTATACTTGGGCAAAAATTAATAGAGAACTGGAAAATTACAACATACATACGATCTGTTTTTATTTTTATGAGTAGGTAGGTACCTATCCTATCTCAAATATCTAGAAAAAATATAGACGAACAACATAATTATTTTTAATTTCTCTATTATCTAATTAATTTTTTTATTATTATTACAATAGACAAGGTAAAATAGAGCAAATTCACTGGGGGTTTATATACAGGGTGTAACTTAAATAAGTTAAAATATTTAAGGGCGGTGATCATCAGCCAATTCTAAGAAAAAAAGTTCATTCATATAAAGATTTGTCTTTCTTCCCATAACTTCTTTATTTATAGAACTATTTTAACCGAATTTTGTACAAATCATACTTGGATAAGATCTTTTTAAATGTGTTATTTTCTAGACTGAACCAGTGGCAGAGATATAGGTAAGTCGCAAGACAAATTCAAGAAAAAAGTGAATACAGCCCTGTACGAAATTAAAATGGGTAGCAGTTTTGGATGGGGTATTTAATTCTGAACAAAAAGTGTATCTTGACTTCCTTTTGTATCTATTGCCGTTTCGTGGCAAATTAGATTTTTTAAATTTATTTTATCGTATTTGCAAAAAAATGTTAGGGAAAAGATCACGATCTTGTTCTCAATTAAATACAAAATTTTGGAGGTGTTAAGGCAACACAACTAATTTAACACGTAATAAGAATAAAAAAGTTATGAGGAAAAGATGTTTTTTATATGAACTTTTGTTCTTAGAATTGGCTGAGGATCATTACCCTCAAATATTTTAACGTGCTTAAGTTACATCCTGTATAGTTCATTTTAAACAAATTATAAAATAAATTCCTTAATACCAAAATTGTTTTTTTTTTCTTCAAAAGTTTCAATACTACCGAAGGAAAAGTAATTAATAATACATTCCCCCAAAATTCTCACTAATTTTGCCGAATTTTCCACATTATTTTATATTTGGTACCTTGAAATCTTTGTGTCTTCTATACATTGATGGCACACAGGGCAAAAAACAAGTTTGTTCTTCTTATACTTTCAGCGTTTGAAAAACGGAAGAAAAAACGCGTCCCCAAACACAAAGACCCCAAAAAAACCGTTCGACCCCAACATGTCCTCCCCAAATTCTCATCTATAATTCACAGTATACGACCCGCTGAATATGTCCACGTTCTGCGCGGGATGTCCCTGGAACTGGTTCCACCCCGGGTACGCTGGAGGCGAAGGCGGGCTGTAATAAGGGGCGGGGTTGTACGGGGCGTAGTTGTAGCTGGGGGGCGGGACGTACGGGGCTTGGGGCGGGACGTACGGGGCCGGGGGCGGGGCGTAGCTCTGCCTGTAATTCGATTGGTAGGACGGGTAAGAGGGGGCGTAGTCGTTGAAGCCGTGGAAGGAGTGGGTGTACCTGGAGGGGGCGGGGGGCTGGTACTTGGGCAGGTGCGGGTCGTTCTTGTAGTAGGCGGCCGGGTCCTCGCGGTACTGGCCGTCGTCCTCTTCGTTGGGGGCGAGGGGCCGGGCGATGGCGTTCACGTCGGACCGCAGGGTGGGCGGCGGCACCTGGAAATGAGTGAGGTTAGGTAGGTTGTTTTGGCGCGGGGGGGGGGATGTCCTAAGCGGGGAAAGCGATAGGTCCGGTTCGGCAAAACTTGACGTTCCGAAAACTAAACCGCGCATGCGCCTGACAGTTTAAAACAGTTTGAAGTTCTGCTGAAACAGACCTATTTTGTTTTAGCAAAGGTTCTACTTAAATAAGAAGCGGATTAACTATGCACTGTAAAAAATTATTTTTCCTTTATTTGCAATTGAAGAATCTCCCTTGAAAATTTTGTTTGTCGATAATATTTTGTACGGGGTGTACCATAACTCTTTTATTTTCTTTATTTTTTCGAGAAATATATGGACGGAAAAATGTATGCATGATTACAGGTTGAAAAACAAAACGTTCTACTATCCTATTGGAATTAGGATCAATAGATTCCCAGGTAATATTTTCCCCAAAATATTAGGTATTTCCGTGAATGTAGAGTGCAGTTTTTCTACATACAAAAACATATTAAGCGACAGAATACAAACTTTGAAAATCTGTAATATAGAAAAACATTTAGTGATAGCTTACAACGAATAATTTGTTTGTAATTGTTATTATTGCTAATTGTATAAAACAATATTAAAATTGCCTTTTGCCTACATTTTGCCTTTTTCAACTTTTGATATTTTTTCTCAATATAACATTTCCTAATATACAGTGTGGTCATTTAAGTGTGCAACATATGCGATTTTTTTTATTAATTGCACAACGAAAATACAAGTATTCCCGAAAGTTGGTGCATGCTCGATAATCATATTAGGCGCACTTAGAATGCTTGCAACAATAAACAGCATACAGGGTAGGTAAAAAAATATAAAAAATGTACAAGGGTAAAGTGGCACTCTTATTTTAGAAAATTCAGCAAAAGGTTATTAAGGAAAGTTGTTTAGAATTAAAAGCTATGCCTAAATACAAAACCATATAGCCTCCTAAGAAAAAAAATTTTTCGTGGATTAATTTCCAATTTCTTAATAAACATTTAAAATAAAAAATTTGCACCTAAATGAGAGTTTTTTAATATACACATTATCATTACTAATGTTTGACCTTGTTCAGAAGAATTTTTTCGAAATTTTAAAATTTTGTTTAATATTGTTGCAACAAACATGAACTTTGTGATACCCTAAAAAATTAAAAATCTAAATTAATTTTACAAATATGCTTGAATTTGAACAAAGTTATGCGGAATTGATTTAATTTTGATTGATTTATGAAATTATTTAGGGTGAATATTAAAACAAATTTTTTTGAGGAAATTATTGTTTTTCAAACAAATATTTTTTTAATTGACGAAAAAATGTTTTTTTTTCTTGGGAGGCTATATTTTGGCATTTAGGCATAGCTTTTAATTCTAAACAACTTTTCTTAATAATCTTTTGCTCAATTTTCTGAAATAAGGGTACTTTACTCTTGTACAATTTTTATATTTTTTAACCTACCCTGTATGCTGTTTGACTTGCAACCATTCTAAGTGTGCCTAATATGATTATCGAACATGCACCAACCTTCGGAAATATTTGTATTTTCGTTGTACAATTAATTTAAAAAATCCCATATGTTGCACACTTAAATATAAAACATAATTTCCTTACAATTGGAACAACAAGGGGTAAGCTAAGTATTCAAAAATTGACTAAATTATGCCCATAATATTTCTTCAATTTCAAATTTTTGTCCAAAAGTATAGGTACTTAGATAATTTGAGATAATTTTTTAACAACTATATTAATGACTTCACTGTGAATGGATTCGTGATTTTTATTGCATCAAATCATTTTTGAATCATCATAATCCGCCCATATTTCTCCAAACAATAGCGAAAATAAAAGAGTTGTGATACACACCTTGTATAATGTACATACGTTAAAAACTCCCCTTGAAAATATTTGATATTTTTTTGTGAAAGTATTTATGCACATTTTTTCTTGTTTATCTTCAGATAAATTTAGGTTTCGACAAGATTTCGTATATTTAGCTTTCAGCTAAAATGATTAGATGTTAAAAAAGTAGTCATGGTAAATGTTTTTTAAAATTTTCTTATTGAAGCGTCCCGGTATTTTTCACAAAAACAATTGATTATTACATATTCTAGAACTTCCATACCTACACCTTATTAGAAATAGGCTCATTTGGAAAATATAAAAAAATTAACCCATTTTTTTTTATTTTTAAATTTTGAAAATTTTTAATATGTGTCTTCAAATGTGCATTTGTAACCATTACCCTACCAAATAGCTAAAAAGCTTCTAACTACAATTTTTAAACAACTTTTAATCGAATGTTTGTTACCAAAGGCCGTCGTTCATCTCTATATTCATCTCTATAATCATCCCTATATTGATCCCTATAATTATCGCTATAATCATCTCTAAAATCGTCTCTATATTGCTTTCTAGGCGTGTCTTTTAGGGTTGGAGGGGCGGCCTAAAAGTTATTTCCCAAAAAAGTATTTTTTAATAGGCACCTTTTTCTTAGTCTCACCTGTATCTCGACGCCAGCCGGTTCAAATCCTCTTTTACTAGCTCCGTATTCGACTTCCCTGAGCGATCCCGTATCGTCTATGTATCCATACTTTCCATACACTTCTCCTGTTGGATATTTGGTTTCTATTTTGAAGGTACCATCGGCATTTTCGTACCCGTAACTGTACGAACCATCTTCGTTATGTTTGTCTATTTGTTTTAAAATGGGCACCGGGGTTGTATGTTCTGAATTTCCGTACCTTTGGGCACTGGATAGAGTGGCGAACGCTGCCAGAAAAATCTGGAAAAGTTGATTATGTAATTATAATTATGCTAAAGAACAGTTATAGTTAAGTAGTCCGATATAATAAAAGATCTGTGTCAATTAAACACAGATAAAACAATATCCTTGAATGTATTACTAAATATTTTAGTTATGTATTCGTTTGTTTGAACAAATGCGTGGTAGGTAGGTACTTAATGTATATAAGGAAGTAGGCAACTTTTCGATACATATCTAAAAACAAGTTGTACGTTTTGGGTTTGCAACATTTTTTTCAAGGTCTTCAAAACTAAAAAAATCGTATTCAACATTTAACTTTATGTTCTATACCTGTTCTACACCAAATCTTTATAGAATTAAAAAAATCGTTACAGTTCTAGAATTTCCCAATAAAGTACTTTCACTTTTCAATATTTTTTCCGTTTGTCAGTTTAAAAAAATGTTTATTACGTAAACAAACTTGTTGTTTCAAGGTGGGGCAAATTTTATATAAAACGTGCATATCATGTTCAAAAAAAAAGTTCTTTTTGCACCTTAAATTGATGTCACCAATGTTTATCTAAAAAATATACCGCACTTAAAAACACACTAAAATTACTCCACAAAGCGAAGAATGTCACTCAATACTTACACATAGCTTCATGTTCATTATACTTCCGCACGTCATACAATCATAAATGAAAACAAAGTGGTAAACAGCCAAGCAAAGAGCTAGCCAGGCTATATAAGCTTTCCTTGCTCCCCACTGATATTTCGCAAGGTTACTCTTAAAATATTGAATGTCCTTCTGTGCTTGTATTCAAGAAGTGGGTAATCTTCACGGCTTGGTCAATGAACATTTTTAGTTTGTTACTAAAATTTTAGTAGCGCCCCCCGCCCCCTTTGAATTGTCAAGGTTTTTTATACAAAAAACTAGTAGCTAGATACATAAAAAAGATAAAAACGAAATAAGTTGTCAATCATCTAATATCAAAATATGTTTATTTTAATTCTCGTATTTTTTATTTGTTTGAAAGTATGGCCACGGATTTGGTCCATTTGTCCTCTTGGGACAAATGGACCAAAAATTTCATTTTACGACAAAAAGTCATTTTTGATAAACAACAACTCATCAATATCGATTAATGTGAAATTAAACTTAAAGGTCATAATTATTTTGTTCCATAAAAGTCAAGAATTTTGCTTAGATACGTAAAATAGTTTGATGTTAATTTAATTTATTATTATTTTGGCATCAATTTAGGCAATGTAACTACATTTATACCTTAAATGCTAGACGGTACATCAACTTTGCAACAAACATAACAGAATTTTAAAGCGTTAATACCATTTTCCTTTGGAAAATACATATTATTATCGGTAATTAGTAATAAAAAGTAAATAGAATGATAAAGCTAGTGATATAAAATAGTTTTTAGGAAGTTGCAAGTTTTTAAAATTTTCAGAAATTTCACAAATAATATTAAAAATTGGCAAAAAATTAAATCTTTTGTTAAAGCAGTCAAATTTGATACTCATACGTAAAACTGAAAAAGAAACAACTTTTTCAAGTAAAACTTTTTGATATTTTAACAAATAAACCCATTTTCGGCGATATATTTTTTTAAATGTCATTTTTGACAGATAAAGAAAGTCACATGACCACGTTTGAGTGGGCCATTTTTCATCTTTTTTCAAGCAAAAGGTAACCCCAAAATTAAATTTCAAAATAAAACATTAATTAAAAATTTCCCCCCTATGGTGCGAAATTTTTGGAGGACCTTGTATATCATAAGTAGCGGATTGGTTCTTCAAAGAATTTATGATTATGCGTAAAACAGCCTTAAAGAAAATTTGAAGGTGGTCTTTGGAATGTTGTATGAGTACTCAGATATCAGGTGCATGGGTGTGTCTAAAATGACCTAGAAGAAATTATGTTTTGGCGCAAATAAAACTGAGCAATTTTGTGTTTAGATTCAATTTTCTTACAACACATTTTGATTTCCTTCCTGAACGTCCCACACGAATTTCAAATTACAAATTTTAATACTCAGGGTGTGTCAAAGGTGACGCTTGCATACGAAATTCCAAATAGAAATCTAGATGTATCAAAATCCATTAATTGATTTGTATTCCGATGCATACGGTCAATAATGAAGTTACGTATTTGCCTTACATACTTTTTAATTTCATGAAAGTGCGTTGGGCAACTGAGATATATTTCATTAAGGTGTCAATTTTCACAGATCTGCTTACTTACTTGATATACGATAAATAAATGTCTTGATATTTCAGGAATGTAAGAGACAATGGCATTCGCCTTTGATAATTAACAAGTAGAATAGGTAACCATTGCAATGATAAATGTCATGTAGTTATTACAAAAAATAAAAATAAATGCATCAAGTAGGTGTATGTTCGAAATTTCGTAATTTTGAACGATTTTTTTGGCCAGCCAAGCGTAGCACACTACACACCTTATTCTGTTTATAATGGTGAAATAATCGTGATCACATTTTGTGGAAATGCCTTGCTTCGGCGCACGCCCTATGCAGGTAGGTAGTTATATCGCAAAAAAATGATTAAATTTTTTTCAAAATCACAGGTTATCTTCAACAGATTAGAAAATTGAAACTTGTATAATTCTGAGTGATATTGTCCTTTATTTGACATTTTCCGCAAAACTATACATTACATAACATTATTTAAACAAATATATGCACAATACAAATTTTTCTTTCAAACTTGGAAAGTGGTACAGCTAATCTAACTGCTAGGTACAGTTTTTCATTTGCTGTCTACTTGAAACCTTGGAATTTTAACGCACTGTATAAGACTGGAAACATATACGCTTGCTTAAAATCATTTCTCATTGAAGAACACAAAAATTAAATGGACGAAAAAATTATATAACATTTCTTCCGGCAAGTGTTATCATCTTAAGCCCATTAACAATGTTTGTTCCGATAGTGAAACTGTGTCAATCATATGGTTACTTGAGACAAATTTTTTCGAAGATAAGGAATATCAGTTCTATTATGCTGATGAAGCTTACTCCGAGGAATAATGTCAAAGTTCCACCAAGTGAAACTGAAAAAATATTTAAAAATAAGCACGAATTTCAAATCGTCAATTTTACCAATGAGATCACCGAAACCATAGAGAATATCTCTTCTATATTTCGTGGTAGGCGGCAGTAGTCCCCACCTGAAGGTTATTCTTTGGTCAAAATATCCTGCTTCCCTAAAAATTATATATTTGCGAGTTGCATACCCAATTTGTGAAAGTTATCTGACCTCTTACCATTTGGTATTTTTCTCTTTTTCTTTCAAATAAGTGATCAAGTGGCACGGTTGAGGACACTTGCATTTCATTTCGTGAGGAGACTGTCCAAACTCTTTTGAATATTTGTAGAAACAAGCCAGTTCTTTCAAAGTGCAACTTTTCCCATCTACGATAAAGTTAGGTTTGAAAACATAACGTTACCATTTTATTTAGTTATTATCTTGCCCAAAAACGAATAGAAGAAAGGTTTACATCCGCATAGTTCCTTGGCCAACTTATATCTGCAAATTAGATAGCATATGCTCGTGCTGTAGACAGAAATGTCTTGGGTAAGCGGTTCATCGTCGAATCTACATTTCCTCTGCTTCGGAGAAAGATATCGAATGTCAGGAGACGAAGTTGTTTCGATCATTCTGTAATTTACTTCCAGTTCTTCACTTTCCCTTACTATCAAAGGCTGTGAAGATGTATGGATGATGTCTAAATAAGAATGGATGTAGTACTAAAACGTAAAAATTATTTTTGAAATTGAATCTTTCCCAATCGGACCACGCTGTATAGTTAAGAAATGTAAGTAGTAAAGCTATGAGAGTACGACGCCAAACCTGTCGAGACTTGTTTGGCGGGATATCTATTTGGCGTCGTACTCTCATAGTCTTACTACTAATGTGTATTATAAAATACTTTCACAGGCAGAGTTGGATCAGAGTCGTATCTAGCATAGCAAATGCCGTTCAAGTAGTGGCAGTGACTTAATTCATTTACGATTGTATTATCTTCTCTAGAATACCAAAAAGATAGTTTGGAAAAATTTTGAACTTTCGAATTACCCAACGATTCCGGCAGCTAATAGATTCGCAAATTTTGAATTAAAACTGAAACACAATCCATTTTCTGTCATAACAAGTCGCCAAGAATCTTCTTTTTTGTTTTGAAATACCAAACTTTCAGATAGTGGCGGGTGCACCTACAACGGTACAAGTAATTAAAGAATGCCTACTAAAATATTAAATGTTTACTTTGCTGACTAATTCCAAAAACTTTATGTTCTGAAGAGATTCGTCGTCGACAAATGGCAAAATATCGTCCATATGGCTTATAGTAATATTGCTGACTGCCTTAGTAAAGTTTCGGTAGTAGCCATACTTTTCGTCTGAAGCAGAAATTTCCCATTTTCTAAAAAAATATAGCAAGTAAGTTCTTTGGAAACGAAAGGTGGGAAGTAGGAAGTCTATCGTTTCCTATTTACATCCAACGACTTTTAGTATCTTACTCCCGAACGAATTTGTCGAGTCTCTCATCGTCGCTCTTTTCGACAAAACATCCTGTAACTGCTGGAAAGGGATTCTCCCAATTCCTATAATCTTTTTGGATTGTCACAACGGTAGGATTGGCCGAAAATCTTTCCCAATGCGACAAAATTAAAATTCCTGCAAATACATTTGCAGCGACAACAATAATTATGAAAAGAACCCTGTAAAAATTACCATTAAGTACAATATTGAAGTAAAACCATTTTTATTTTACTTCTTTGAAAACACCTTATTTTCATCTGTTTTAGCAATAATGAAAGATGGGGTTTTTCGGGCTAGCGCACGGAAACAGCGCATGGAAAAACTTTCCGTGCGCTGAATAAAAATACCGAATATATGGCTTTAAAATAGAAATATACAGCAAAGTAAACTAAATTTAAGAAACTCTATATGCTCTCTGATATTTAACATGTACGTATTTTGTATTTTAATTCGTAAGTGTTTCAATATTTAGATACATTTCTGTAATATTTTTGACGTTTTATTCACCTTATCTGACAATAACTACTAATTTACAACAAAGCACCTTTGAAATAATTTGAGAGTAACCATGGAAACGCATCATACATACCAAACACTATATTGTCCGCATTGTTTATTTTTTGTCAATTAAATTTATTATAATATGCCGATAAAATGTTTTAAGTTTCCATTTTCAAAGAAGTATAGTAAAAAATATCGTTCAATAACACGTCCAGAAATAGATTTTTCGGTGCTTGCATGACTTCCCGTGTTCGGCTGAATTTGTCACGCGTGCACGGAAAAATCTTTATTTCCAGACTCGTAATGAAATATACTATTTCAAGACCTTTCCAATGGATGGATATGAGGAAAACCTATAATATTAAAACCGTGTACAGTAGACTGACTTAAAATGTCTCTAATTTTCGGAAAATCAAATTTTCCCTTATCGTTACCCATTTCTAGATTACAAACGTAGGAAAAATACTGAAAGAACTATATCATGTAGGTATTTTAGTCGTAACTATAGACACATTTAGCAGCATTTAGATCCATTTAGCGATAACGTAAGTCCATCGCATTTTCCATTGTATTATTTTCTAAATATTAAGCTCATTTATAGATATTAGAAAACCCACCTGAACTTTGGAATATTTATAAAAAAATGCTGCGTAGGTGTTTTGGAAATTTTTAAGGTATTTAATACCAAAACGCAACCAGTTATACTTACTTCAGAAAATTGTTCAAAGAATAATTTATTGAGAAACAGGTGGTTTCGTAAAAAAGTCAACAAACATTTTGATAAACTTCAAACCATCAAAAAAATAATTTTGACTCATCCAGTTAAATTCAGTTTATTCGCAAAGGCGCGCAGATGATGTAATCTAATGTTGCACATTCATATTACAAAAATAACCAAATGTTTATATGATAAAGTTTATAATTAAATCGTCGGAACAATAATAAGTATAACAAACTTGATATTCTCAATTTTTATCGTTTTTTTGAAGAACAGTATTGCGTCAAGGCATCTAAGTAGTTCAAAATTTCCTGAGCTTTAAAAGACAAGGAGTATAAATGGCGCCGTATTTATTGCAAAATATCAAATAAAGGCATTTTGAAATTAATCAAATAATTTGTACAGGGAGTTAGTCGGTAAATACCATCCTAGACTAAGGTTTATTTGAGCAAATATCCGTCTATTTGGTAAATAAAACCACGAATTTTATACTAGTTTTATCGAAAATTAGATAGGTAGGTACGAAGGTACTTAGTGTTTAAGATTTTTTCATTGACATTTTCTTGACATGTTCGACTTGTGGTCATAGCACACCATGACATAATTTTGATTGTTGATTTCTATTAGAGTAGGTACCTACCTACTTTTCATTCCATTCTTATTTTTGAAATATGTAGAAAAAATCATGCAGGCAAGAGTCATCTTCAGGAATAACATTAATTCGACAATATCAAAATGGATTTCTGTGCCCTACGTGACAAGTTCGCATCACCCTGTATCTGCATCAGAGTGATTTATCAAAGTTATTAACTTATCATCGTGTTAATTAAATATTTTATGATGGCTGTTTTCGACTTCGAACGTGATCGCCGTACAGACACGTGAACGCGAGATTTTGGATAAAAGAAAATGGGTCGGCCATCTTGGACTCAGTGTAGAATCGATCTTCCACTGAGTCATTACTCGATTAAGGTACAATCTAGGTAGGCCTTGCTTTCTAGTTGTAAACGAAGAGGTGGCCATGGAGCAGCTGAAGAAGGAAGAGACGATCGCCCTTCGGGACAAGATGATCAGGTGATTATGATTTTGGAATTTGTTTTCAATTTTTTTCTTAATTTTTATTTTTTTTTATTTTTTTATTTTATATTTAATATTTTTATTTTATTTTATATTTAATTGAAATATGGTACTTCTACTATTGCCACTGCAACAAAATATGAAAGTCATAAAAAATCTAGATTTACAAAAGCCTAAATCTTACAAGATTTAGCAGTCAGACAATTACCCCAGTTACCTACATTTTTTTAAATAATAAAATGTTAAATCTACTTTTAGACTGTCTGTAATTTTTTAAACTATGTCGAATACAAATATTTTTGTTTTGGGAGCTTATTATATGTAAATTGAAAGAGACCTTAGTGTTTATTTTGGTTTTATCGAAACAATAATATTTTATATTATGAGATTATTAATTTTTTTTAGCAAAGCTTGTCAATTGTTCTTCAAAGATAACCCGCTAAAAATCGTAAGCGCAAAAGGTCAATACATGTTCGACGAGAGGGGCAACGCTTATTTAGACTGTATCAACAACGTTGCACATGGTAAGATATCGGTATTGTTTCTATTGTTTCGTAATTTTCCACTGTTTTGCTAAGATTGTTATTAACCTTTTTCGGGTTACCGAACTTCGTGAAGCGAATACCTCCTTAATCTTTGTGGCAAATAGAAAATTACAAGAGTCAGATTCCTTACTTTATGCAAATATATATACAGTGTGGTCATTTAAATGTGCAACATATGGGAAATTTTTTCATTAATTGCACAACAAAAATACAGATATTGCTGCATGTTCAATAATCCTATTAGGTGCACTTAGAATAGTTGCAAGTTAAACAACATACAGGGTAGGTAAAAAAATATACCTAAAAATTGTACAAGAGTAAAGTACCTTTTTTCAAAAAAAATCAGCAAAAGGTTAGTAAGAAAAGTTGTATAGAATTAAAAGTTATGCCTAAATACCAAAACATAGCATGCTAAGAAAAAAAAATTGACAATTAATTTCCAGTTTCTTAATAAACATTCAAACTAAAATATTGCACCTTAAACGAGAGTTTTTTAATATACACGTTATCATTACTAATGTTTTACCTTGTGCAGAAGAATTATTGCGAAATTTTAAAGTTTTGTTTAATATCGTTGCAACAAAGATGAAGTTTGTGATTCCCAAAAAAATTAAAAAACTATGCATATGTTAATTTTACAAATAATAATATGCTTGAATTTGAACAAAGTTATGCGAAATCGATTTAATTTTGATTTATTTATGAAATTGTAGGCATAATTTTTAATTCTAGACAACTTTACTTAATATCATTTTGCTGAATTTTCTGAAATAAGGGTACTTTACTCTTGTGTAATTTTTATATTTTTTGGCCTACCTTGTATGCTGTTTGACTTGCAACCATTCTAAGTGCGCCTAATATGATTATCGAACATGCACCAACTTTCGGGAATAATTTGTATTTTCGTTGTGAATTAATAAAAAAAATCCCAAATATTTTTATTTAATAGGTATTCATAATATATTTTTTTATAATAACAAATAACATAATAATAACATGTACATATAGTCCAAGAGCCGGCCGCATGATTTCAACTATCATAAGCTTATAGAATAAGATGTTATGTAATAAAATGTAGAGAGTATATTTCTTTACTTGAAGCTAGTAGGTTGCCTCAGATAATATAAGCCCCGATCATTGTTATTTAAAGAAGTTGTGGTTAATTTTTAATTTTTTAATAGGTACCTACAACCCGTCCCACGAACATATTTACTACTTTTTCTCAAAAGTCTTGACAAATTTGAAAAGTGCCGTTCTAAAAATCGAAAAAGATGGTAAATATCCCTTTTTTTATTGTTGCTCCATGGGCCTCCTTTCCGATGGTACCTATTTTGTTCTATAATCACATGAGAGTAGATTTGCCTAAAAATTGACCGCAACTTCTTTAGTATTGCATTGCCATCCAGTTCTGAGCTATGGTTTAAAGTTTCAAGTCTCTAGCTCATAGAGAAATTAGTTTAAAATCGAAATCAAAATTTGACGAATAAACAGGAGGGCAAGGAAGATAGTTAATAAAAAATAAAAATCGTGGCAAAATAGAAAACTTAAAATTCTTTCTTCTATTTTGCCAGTCGGACACTGTCACCCGGCCGTAGTTAAGGCTGGTAGTGACCAAATGTCAAACCTGAGCACCAACTCCAGATTTCTGCACGACAACATTGTCCTGTGCGCGCAAAGAATAGTGGACACCCTGCCGGAAAACCTGAAAGTCTGCTTCTTCGTCAATTCCGGATCGGAAGCCAACGATTTGGCGATCAGACTGGCCCAGATCCACACGGGAGGCACCGACGTCGTCGCTTTAGAACAGTGAGTATTAGAATTTTAGCAAAAACGATGTCTGGAACCAAATAGCGAAGGCCTATAAAATCACAAAAAATAGTCGTCGAATTTACTCAAATCTTCTTTTTTCTTCTCTCCCCCTTTCTTAGATGGCCGCGAAAATAAAAACGGAGCGCAAAAGTAAGTAGCCGTATGCCCCATGCCGTGACCCCTATTTTTTTAGTGCTTACCACGGGCATTTGACGTCGCTCATCGAAATTTCACACTATAAATTCAACCTGCCCGGAGGGGTGGGGCAAAAAAATCACGTCCACGTTGTAAGTATCAAGTTTTTCGAAATATGTCTTCGATAATTTTTCGTTGAAATGTTCCTAAACCCCACCCTGTATTTAAAGGCACCATGCCCGGACATATACAGAGGAAAATACCGCAACGACCGACACTCCAAGGACCTGCTGGGAGAATTGTACGCCAACGAAATCAGATCACTTTGCGAAAAGATCGAGAAAAAAGACTCGAAACTTTGCGCGTTCATCGCAGAAAGTCTCCTCAGCTGCGGAGGGCAAATAATACCGCCAAAAGATTATTTCGCGAGGGTTTACGAGCACGTCAGGAAGGCCGGAGGGGTACGAACCTGATTTTCAAACGAAAACCGCGATTTTAAAACGTTTTCTTAAAGGTTTGCATTGCCGACGAAGTCCAGGTGGGCTTTGGCAGGATCGGGAGGCACTGGTGGGCTTTCCAAGAATTTGACGTCACCCCCGACATTGTGACGATGGGCAAACCCATGGGAAACGGACACCCTGTAGCTTGTGTCGTCACGACGCAAGAAATTGCCGACAGTTTCATGAAAACGGGTGTTCAGTACTTCAATACGGTAAGCGTCACTATTTGAGCGACTGTAGCGTCAAAATTTGACACTAGTGACAGCTCTTATGTCCAAATTTGACACTAGTGACAGCTCTTGTGCCAAAATTCGACACTAGTGACAGCTCTTGTATCAAAATTTGACACTAGTGACAGCTCTTATGTAAAAAAAGACACTAGTGATGTCTCTAACCTCAAATTTTGACTCTAGTGACAGTTGTGACGTAAAGTATTAAATCTGTTGCAGTATGGAGGTAACCCAGTATCTTGTGCCATAGCAAACGCAGTTTTCGACACGATAAACCGAGAAAACTTGAGAGAAAGGGCGTTAATAGTTGGAGAATACCTTAGGGACTCTCTTTATATGATGGGAAAGAAACACAAATGTATTGGAGATGTTAGAGGGATTGGTTTATTTGTTGGTGTTGATTTGGTTAAAGATAAAGAGACCAGGGAGAGTGATAAATATCTTGCCGAGCTCGTGGTGTCAAGGTAAGAAGTTTTTGAACCTTTCGTTTTTTTATTATTTTTAAAAATATTTAGGATGAAAGATGCGCAAATTTTGGTAAGCGCAGATGGTCCAGAAGAGAACGTAATCAAGTTCAAGCCGCCGATGGTGTTCACTAAAGAAAATGTGGACGAAGTGGTGTCGAAATTTGACGAAATTTTGAAAGAAGCTAAAAGGAGCAGGGAAGTTAACCACAAAGTTCAAATTTCCGTTGCTCCCAGCACGAATATTACCAAAGATGGGAGGCCCAGGAAGCAGAAGACCCATGCGGAGAAAATCAAGTCTATTTAAGAATTTTGTGATAAGAAAATTGTGTTTATTGTGTCATATTAATTTCGTAAGTTGGAGTGTTTGCGTCTTTTCAGCCTGTTATTTTGGCTTTGATGGAAATATATGTTTGTGTGTATATAGCAATAAAAGTGCAATAATATGTTAGGTATGTAATTTATGTTAATAATGTAAGGGAGACTTATATTTTTTGTTATGTGAAAATAAAAATACTTAGTATGTTCTTACATATTTTTTCTTATATCTTAACATTTTATAATAAGTACCTATAATAAGTATCAAAATTCTCTCTTTTTCACGACTAGTTAGGAAAGTGCGTTATCGTTATAATTCAAGTTTGCAGGTTAAAGAAAATTGACGAATAATTTTGTCATGGCACTCTGATTATCCTAAAACCAGCACAATTTAAATTGCAAAAAAAAAAAACCATGGCACCCTTACTTTTCTTTTCTCAGACAGTTTGCTAATTTTTTGTTAGTACACGAGATGGGATAAAAAAATCGTTTTTACTGTGATGGTATAATAAGTGTGGTGGAAATTTTGACTCGCAAGTCATATTTTCTATAGGAAAGCAGTTCCACCATTGCCTGAAAGCAAAGAAATTTTCTTTGCTGAAAGTCACTATGTGTATTTCTGGTTGCCTGCACCCTGTTTTGACTCTCTTATCGACACGTCCGTCCCACGTGACCCCCGGATGTCGACGGAATGTCAGACAGATGTCAAAAAAATTCCGGTGCGCCACAGATGATGATCCTCGATTCCCCGTTTATCCATTATCGAAAACACAGCGCAGGATGACGATAAAATCGCCGTCCAAAGTACAAGAATCATTAATACCTGAGTGCTGGCGACCTTTGTTTTAAGTTCAGTGCAATTGAAATAGTCGACGACAATGGTGTTGCTTATGACAGTGGTTTCCATAGTGGGGTCTATTCTTTTGACCCCCTTTTTGATGCTTTTGGTGTGCATTATATTTTTAGCTTCCATTGGGAAGTCGCTGGGGGTTAGGAGGTTGTATGTTAAGCTGCTTTTGGTCATATTCGAGGTAAGTGGAACCGTAGACAAAAGTTAAAGAAATATGTAAGGGTTGAAAACATGAAATGTGTGTTCGTAGTATGGACGCAAAAATATTGAATCAGCCCGAAATCACAAAAAAGATGAACAAGATGCAGTTGTAGACGAAGGTTATTATGAGGGCGCGTCGCCAGAAGTCGAAACAAAAAAAAAGACTGAACTGCCGAATGGAACAAACAACGGAAATAGCCTCATAAGCAGGGACGATAAGCTTATTTTAAAACCGGAACCTTTGACTCAAACCGAGGATGAAAATAATGCAAACGAAGGGAAATTCGATTTAAGCACATCTCTCGATTATATCAAATCAGGCGTCGAAGCTATAATTGAAGATCAAGTCACTTCAAGGTAGGTTAATTATTTAAGACTTCAGTGTTTTATCATTGTATAGGTACAACGTCCTACCAAAAGAAAACAATTGGTTTGTTTCAACAGCAGTTCTGAACCGGTTCTCGACGATCTAATTGGTTGAATTTAAATTCAATTCAGGCATCAATGTACTTTTCTCTTTTGGTATAATGTACCTATTTTATATTTTATTTAGTCTGATTATAATGTTGTTTCTTTTGAAGATTTGAAGCAGAAGAAATTAAAAACTGGAACCTTCTAATAAGAACAAATAGAGGATATGAATTTATATCGTGGAAATTGACGATAATATGGTTGTGCGGATTTTTCATAAGATATTTTTTCTTGTTTCCGCTGAGAGTGATTATCTGCTTTTTTGGGGTAAGTAAAATTTTATTTATGTTTTTTATACAGGGCGAGTTTTATATCATCAAGTTTTGCAATAAAACTTAGATAGGTCCTTCAATTTTTCATAATACTATGTCAACTTTAAAAATTTGAACTCACCCTGTAAGATATAACATGTATTTTTTAGTTCTGTTACTGTATAGATTGACTATTTTTTTTTTAATCAATGCTTAAATACTTAAAAATGTTTTATAGGTAAAATGGAGAAAAAAGTAAAAAAAAATTATCTTGGTATTTCTTGTGATGGATTTAATTTTTTTTCTGGAGAATTTACAGACAAATTAATTTTCACTTTCTGAAAGTTTAATTTTTTTGGTTTTTGAATGAAATTAAAGGAAACAAAATTGTTGAAAAATAAAAAACTATGACCGGGTGGTTCATTATAAATTGACACCCCCCTTAACTTGTTAGTTTTTGAGGTTAGAAAAAAAAGTTTTTGACAAAAGTTTTAGAGACTAATACAAAGTTTTTTGTGACGCTATTGGACCGTGTACAGTGTGTTCTAGAAAGCCGTGGCAGACATAACTTATCTTTTTTTAAATGGAACACCCTATATATTTTTCCATTTTTGAAATCTGCTCATCAAGGCAATCAAAATGATATTAAACTTGTGGCATTATCTTTTTCCGTTTTTTAAAAATCTCGTATTCAAATTTTATACTAAATTTATTTAACTCAAATTTGTGGATCTCGTGATAAAGATAGACGATTAATGTAATAACGAAAAATATTTGTTTTAAACAAGAGAGTAACATAGTGAAACTCCAAAATGTTTAGGAGCTTTTACGATTTTTCTGAAATTCTTTATTTCGAGAATATAATCAATAAAATTTGAAAAGACTCCTAAACATTTTGGAGTTTCACTATATTACTCTCTTGTTTAAAACAAATATTTTTTTCTTATTACATCAATCATCAATCTTCATCGCGAGATCCACAAATTCGAGTTAAATAAATTTAGCATAAAATTTGAAAACGGAATTTTTCAAAAACGGAAAAAGATAATGCGACAAAGTTTGATTTCATTTTAATTGCCCTGATGAACAGATTTCAAAAATGCAAAAATATATAGGCTGTTCCATTTAAAAAAACATAAGTTATGTCTGCCACGGCTATCTAGAACACACTGTACACGGTCCAATAGCGTCACAAAAAACTTTGTATTAGTAGGTATCTAAAACTTTTGTAAAAAACTCTTTTTTCTAACCTCAAAAACGAGCAAGTTAAGGGGGGGGGTGTCAATTTATAATGAACCACCCTGTAGGTACCTACAAATTTAGTTTTTTTGTACATTCTAAATTTTACAAAAAAAAACATATTTTTATCACCCTTATCTTCTAATGTTCACAATTTTCTCTCTTATTCACTTTAGCTGTTTAGCTTCATACCCCTCAAACTTTTAAAAGCCTTCCGTCAAAATATTGAGGTTATGTGCTTCTACCTTAACAAATTTAATCCATAATGTTCAAAATTTTGTCCCTAAATAACACACTTTTTTACCACCCTCAAATTTTTGACAGACTTTGAAGGATAACTGTCAACAATTTAAGGTTATGTATTTCTAACCTAACAAACCTAACCTCCTAGATGGTCTACTTAGTGTTCAGCACACTATTGATAGGATTACTACCAGAAAACAGCGTAAAAAGGTGGCTGAATCGCGCCGTATTCATACAAACATTTAGGATCCTAGTGAGGGGTCTAAGTAGTGTAGTAACTTTTCACAACGATCAGTGGCGACCTCGGGGTGGCTCGATTTGCGTGGCCAATCACACGACTCCCGTCGACGTCGCCATGTTGTCGACTGACAATTCTTATTCTTTGGTGAGAAATGGTTTTTGAAAGAGTGGCGGTAGGGGGCGCTTTTTAACGTGACGTTCCGGTTTCGGGGTCCAGATTGTGCCGTCGGAAGTTAGGAGATTCTTGGGGCAAATATATGACGATTAAACCCTACTTTGTTATGTACGGGGCGGTCCGACTTTGAAACTAGAGTCGGTAGAAAAGGTCAAAAATTTGCAATGAAAAAATAGCTTATAACTTGGCTTTAAATGGTAACTATCTATGGTTAAATGTCATATATTTCTTTCGAGAAACCATTATTAAGGAGATGCCATTTTCTTAGGACAAACTATACCCTACACGTTGTAGGTACATACATTTACTAACACGCCTAACTTTTTATGTATTGTGTATTTCGTGTGGCTTTTGTGTGTGTACATTGTGTTGGGGCCCACATTCTAGGTACTGTGGCTTACGATATGTACAGCTTTGGTAGGCTACATACCCGAGGGGGATGTCAAACAGTTTGTCAACAAATATGTCTCTATGATGTGCTTTGGGATATTGTCTAGGGCCATATCGTCCGTGGTGACTTACCACAACGAGGAGAACAAGCCGATCAGTGGCATTTGTGTGGCCAATCACACGTCTCCGATCGACGCGCTTATCTTGATGTGCGACAGCTGCTATTCGTTGGTATGCCGTTTTGTTTCTAGTAGGCCTTGTGTTGCGGCGGTTGGTGATACAAAGTTTCGTAAAGGGTGTTCGTATAAAAACTTGCCACCTTGGGAACGCGAAAAAATGTCGCAACCCCAACTTTAAAATTTTGAATGGATTGAGTTGAAGCAAGATTAAAAGCTGGATTAAATACATAAAAAAAAACAAGTTACATAATGATTTTTGTATTTCTAGTGTCAATTTATAAAAATGTTGATAAATATCATCATTTTTTACATTTTGAAATAGGTATTTATTTTTACAAAACCAATTGCATAGTAAGATAAAACGGGCATGAAAATAATTTTAGATTTGAATATTTTGAATAGATATCAACAAAATTTAAAATACACATATGCTGATTGTGTCATTTGAGAATTAAGTACATACATATATATCAGATTTTAATCTTTTAAGTACTTACTTAAGACGAAATTGCAGTTATGAAAAATATTATTTTATACAGTAATTATTGTATTTTGTAAAGCTATAACTCTTTTGAGATAAAGTTCCTATAAACAAAAACACTATATTTTTTTTGCTCTATTTTTTTATAAGTACCCTATATCCTAGTGCCGATCATTTTGTTTTTACTACAAAAGTATACAGTGCCCGCCAAAAAGTCTGCACCATATGGGAAATTTTTTTAGTAAATAACTTACGGAAAATTTGTTTGCGGCATCAGGTTTTGCTTGCTCTAGGACCAAAATTGACATAATCAAATGTTGTGACGTAGCTTTTTTAAATGTCAAATTTGACATTAATGAAAAAAATGTCCGAAAAATGGGTTTATTTAACCGAATTTCGTAAAAAGTCATAAGAAAAATATGTTTCTTTCGCAATTTTATACCCCTGTGCAAAATTTCCAGAGCCTACTACGATTTTCATATTTTGCCCTTTTCCGAATTTGTTAATCCATAAAAATCAATCCTATGTAATTTAAAACACTCATTGACTGAATGCATACTGCACAATACTTAGTTTACGGTCTAAATATCCTTCTTTTCCTTTTTTTTGCAAAAAAATTAAAATGAGGGCTTGTTGAAGAAGCACGCTTGGTGCGAAACTGATCTCATTTTTACAAATAAACACATAACTAAATTCGATTTACAAACTTCTTTATATAGTAAATGGTTGTAAAAACACACAAATATTTTTGTCATGCTGATCTGACAGAAATATATAGAAAATTTAAAATATTTTTTCCAATAATATCCAACAAAGGGCAAAATATGAAAATGGTAGTAGGCTCTTGAAATTTTGCACAGGGGTATAAAACTGCGAAAGAAACATATTTTTCTTATGACTTATTGCGAAATTCGGTCAAATAAGCCCATTTTTCGGACATTTTTTTCGTTAATGTCAAATTTTACATTTAAAAGAGACTACGTCACAACATTTGATTATGTCAATTTTGGTTCTAGAGCAAGCAAAACCTGATGCCGCAAACAAATTTTCCGTAAGTTATTTACTACAAATTTTTCCCATATGGTGCAGACTTTTTGGCGGGCACTGTACAATTTTATTATTTTACATTCAGAAACAACTTTTGTTAAGAAACATTATGATATTAATAAAATTTAAATAACTTGGTTATTACTAAAGGTGCAATTAAAAAAATTATGCATTTTTGAATAAATAAATATATCTTCCTTTCACAAAAATAGTTTTATTAATTCAGGGAAACTTTGTATCGTGATCTGCTGACCACTTAAATGTAATTCCACTTGACAGATTTCGAAGCAACAAACAAACAAATTCAAATTTAATACCGTCTATTTATATCTAATTTGTTTTAAAACATTTCAATTGTGGTACACTTAAGTGATTTATTTGTTTGTCCTTGACCATAACCTCGGATTCTGTCAAAAGTTGCTTCGAACCATCGAGTGAAAGATAATAAGGGAAGCAGAAGCACCGCCGTCAAAGTTGACAGTTAATTCTCATTGAAGTAGCCCGGTGCCATCTATTGTTATGCAAACGATACTCAAATTCGGTGGAAAATCCATAGATGGCGCTATGCTACTCTAGCAAGCATTAACTGTCAACTTTGACAGTGGTCATTTCTTTTGGGTTAATACCGCACTTTTTAGATCGGCCAAAGGCACGGCGGTTTCTTGGGCATCCTACAGAGGGCGCTGGCGAGGGCTTCGCCTCATATTTGGTTTGAAAGGTCGGAGGTTCGTGATAGACATGCTGTCACCAGAAGGTTTTTAAAAAGATAATAGATTTATAAATGTTTACGAGATGTTTTTTTAGATTAAAAGAGCACGTTTCGAATCCTAAAAACCCGCCGATTCTGATATTCCCGGAAGGCACCTGCATAAATAACACGAGTGTGATGCAATTTAAAAAGGGCAGTTTCGAGGTTAGCAGCGTAATATACCCGGTAGCCATAAAATACGACGCCAGGTTTGGGGATGCTTTTTGGAATAGCAGCAAGTGAGTCTAAGCCGTACGGAGAAGGGATTTGTTTATTTTTCTGGTGAACAATTTAAGGTATTCGATGCTCCAATATCTCTACATGATGATGACGAGTTGGGCGATAGTTTGCGACGTTTGGTACTTGCCGCCGATGTATCAGAAAGACGGGGAATCTTCTATAGATTTCGCGAATAGAGTTAAAAGTGTGATTTCGAAACAGGGAGGTCTCGTCGACTTAGTTTGGGATGGTCAGTTAAAAAGAACGAAAGCAAAGAAAGAGTGGATGGAAAAACACCAAGAAGAATTCAGTCGACGATTGAAAGTGGAGTAATACGATTATGTGGTGTATTTATAATATAAAGATGTAAATATTTTCTATTAATTTGTATGATTTTCTAGTCTGCATTTTCCAACGTGATATTTTCTAGGGCAGTATATAGCAGCATGTCGATTTTTTTAAGGTCCACAAGGTTATTTTTTCACATGTTTGTACATAAGTTATTATTTTTGTTTCGTTTTTTTAATGATAATTGTATTAAATCTGTGTCAAATAAAATTAATTAAAGTGAGAAACTCTGCCTTTTACTTTACCTTGGGTTTATTTTCCCCCAAAGAACACACCAGGTGATAATAAAAAATAAGTATTCATTTGAAAAACTTTTGAAAACTCACTTTATTTTTATGAAATCACAATTTAAAACAGCCCTACTTCATGCATCGGTTTCCAAACCTGAGATTATTAGGCTGGCCGAAATAAACAATTTAAATATATCCATGGCCTACTAATTTGCCTGACAAAAATTGATCTAGGAGGCTATTTTTTAAACAAATGCTATTGTGTAATATGTCATTACATCATATTGTCTAAAATAATAAAAAGTTATTGTCACTTCTGGTTAAACCAGAAGTAGTTTCGGTCTGATTAGGAATTACAATTTGGGGGTAAAAAAGCAATTTTTTTTACATATTTTGAACAATATATTTTAATTCTTTGGTTTTTAAAAACAAAAATCTGATATCTTACAAAACAAAAATACAATAAAATCACTCGTATCTATCGGTTAAATGTATACTTTCCGGACCATATAAAAAATAAAAATAACAAGCAACTTTGAGTATACTCTTTTGATTTCATCTGTAAGTCTTATTACAAAAAATAACACCACTATAATATTTTAGGCAAACTTTTTTAGAATGTGTGTATGGGTTATTTTTTTTTGTTCATTTAATTTGATTCTAGGTTTTCATAACATCACCTATAATACCTAATTTAATATTTTGAGTCTTAAATTCTATTAGATTCCTAATGCAGACTTATATAACAAGTCCGAAATATAGTAATTATTTGTTTATTTCGCAAAAAGACTAGCTTACAATTCCCTAACAATTATTATATTTATAAGTACATGAGGTTAATTATATGTTTTTATAAAATTTAAAATATAATTAACCTCTAGGAAAGACAAGAGAACACACAAAAAATAAATTTTATATTATTTTAAAAATCACATTGTTACGCAGGAAAACTTTAAAAAGTTCGGGAGGATTCTATCGGCTAAATTGAGCGAATTCGAATATTTTTTAATGTCCGATAGCACCCTCTTAATAAAAACTATCACAACAATCATATACTTAATAATTATTAAAAATACGTTTAAGAATGAAAATTTCACTAGTAGGTAGGCTATGATAGTTCTATCACACCAAACCGATGAAAGCCTCCGTACCTCTTTTGGCTGCGACCCTCCTAATGTCTGCCAATTAGAGATTAGCATGAAAATGCCCGATTGGTTGACATCAGAGAGAAGCAACACCGAAAGTTTGTTATTAGCGTGCTAGAACTGTCCTAGCCTATCTACCTTCACTCTTAAGGCATTCTCGCCAAAAAACGAAGGAACTAACTCAAGATACGAATTTCCGAAGAGACTCTGGGCTGCTCTACGGGGTGCTCCTAATTTCAACATTTTTTAGAATTTGATACGCGCTCACGGAACTACGAGTTTTCAATTTTTTTTTTTGGTTCAATTCTCTGCATTGCTTCTGTTCGGACAGTCTTCGGTATTCCTATGTCTTTTTACAACTATACAGACGGGACCTCGCACGATACGCAGCAGGTCGATTATTTCGTTTGTGCTCATGTGCTCCACACTCTCGTCATTCACCTGGAATATGTTTTTTATTGTTAAAATAATGAACAGTAACTTTATTAATGGGGTTCCTCAAGGTTCCGCGTTGCGGCCACCCCTCGTTTATCATCTATGCATGCTTAAACATCGTTGCATTCTAAAGGAAATTTTTGTAAACTAGAAAATGTGGTGATTTCTTACTTTTATCACGACATCTCCGGGTTTAATGCGGCCGTCTCGAGCAGCCACACTGTCGGCGTGAACAGCACTGACGTATGTCACTCCTGCTGCCCCCTGGAGGCTAAAACCCAACCTGCTGTTCCAGCCTCGATTTAGTTCGATCGCCAATACCTGAAAGCATTATAAATCCGGAATGTTTTCTTGCGAAGCATAATTTCTTTTACTTACAGCGTATTCCTCCTTTATAGGCATGGTGTGCTGTCTCTCTTCTATCCTCCGTTCTTGCTGTATAGTCACCCCCTTCCACTTCTTCATGTTACTGTCCTCTCTCACCCCGTTCTTCACCACCTTACATTCTTCACTGTCTATCACCGGATGCGCCGACTGATACGCCGGATTCTTATAGCTGAAATTCAAGCTGTGATCGAGTTGCATGTGCGGCATGCTGGCCGGCTCTTCCGGGAAACTCTCGCCGCTCTCTATCTCCGCCCCTTTGCCGTCGTCGAGGTTGTACGTTAGGTTCGGGGCGTCCAGGACCTCGGCGTCCAGATTGTTGAGCTCGTACGCGTTGTGGGCGAGCGAGAAGTTGAAGCGAGGCTTGCGGGCCGCCACTGGGGTCTGGTTCGGGTTGTAGAGGTCCAGAGAGCTGGGCCGGGAAGGACGGTCGTCTTCCGATTCGACCGAGAACAGCGAGCTGAAGGCTTCGTCGTCGAACGGATGGTGGCACCTGTAGGGAGAGTTTTTAGCTGCCATCTATTGTCTAAGGTGAGGACTAAACTATTTAAGAAGTGCCTAAATGGTTCATTGTTTTGTTACCTCTGGCATTAGACAAGGCCTACTATAAAGACAGGCCCTGGCGCACAAAAATCACGTGACCATCTTAGTCAGACGTTACTTGTCATTTGTCACATAACTGAAAGCGGCAGCTTGGGTTTTGAGAAGTGTTCAATGTTTAAAGTGTTTTTAAACGTCTTAGTTTATATTTTAGAAACAGGTTTGTGTCTAGTGCGCGTGTGTCCTGGCGGAGGGGAACCGCCCAGGTGTTATTATGGCCTCTGGGTGTCTGGGTGGGAGTCGTGCCGTCCAAGAGTATTGGTGCCGCTCGCACCGACGCGACGCGACACCCGAACCACAGAATAGGGAACCCGGAATGGACTATTAAGGACATGGGACAGTATTAGTATTGGACAGTGGAGCCGGAGACACAGAGGGGTTCCGCGAGTTCAGACGGTCCGGGTGGCTGGAAGCCGTTCCCGTTGACCACGTTCGGGTTTGTGTACATTTATTGTATTCAGCATTCACCTTGTGCGAAATAAATCAGTGTTGTAACGTACTCGAGGATTTTCGTTGTCGACCTACGCCCTGATATGGTCTTTCACGCTGCCGATCAACTGAGACCTCGTCAATATTTACAGTATACCTATGAGGTTAGTTTTCATTTTTATTTCGTAAAAAATAACCTAAATATCAAATATTGGGTCTGTTTATATTATATTTATACATATTACAAAAGCCAGGAAGAAAGTGTCGCCATAACAAACATTTGTTTTGCCTCGGGATGAAAATTTCCGCCAAAAATGGATTCGTAAAATCCCAACTGAGATTTAATTTCTAAAAAACCCTTAAGTATGTGTGGCTAACATTTTCAAGAAAGTGAAACAATAATTAAAGTGGACAAATGTGTTGTGGGAGGAAAATACCTATAGAGAATATCACCTAAGCTAAAGGAAGGTGCTGTCCCAACAATTTTTGAGAATGTGCCAAAATATTGTGAGTGCAGTGCCGTTTAACTCTCAGCCTAAAACAGCTGAGGCAGGTTGAAAATTTTGAAAAAACAATTAGAGAAAGCTTGGATGCACAAATCCAATAATGTAATAGATGAAATAAAACTTGCCAAATTGTTACGAAATTTGTTTTTCCTACTTGTCTCCAAAAATGCCTTTCATTAAATAGAGCTAAGTTGGTCACGTGACTACGCGATTATGTGTTAGCGCCGTGGCCTGTCTTTATCGTTGGCCTCGGGCATTAGATATATTACAAAACAAAACATGTTTAATTAAATTATATGATGATAGGTGGCAGCAATAAGTTTAAAATATGTTTTGTACGAGTTTTTGCGTCAAAAGATAGTTTCTGAAAATTCACAAGTGTTTCAAGGTCACACAAATTGGGAAGTTGGCATTTCAATTTGTTAATTTCGTAAGTTATTTCTGGACCAACACTATATTAAAGACCTGTGCATAGCACTGTTTCAAGCGATTGCCACTGGCGCCACACGATGAAACAAATTTACACGGTGGTTTAATGTTAAAACACCATTGTTGCAGAATCTTTTATACAATAAAAACATGCAAATGTGTCTGTTACAACAAATTTAATATCCCAAATAAAATAAAATATTTGTTTATTATGTCCCTCTAATTTGAGGCATATTTCCATACATTTTGGTTTGAAATGAAGCCCATGGCTAGTTGTAGTGTAAGTAAGCATAAAACGCATTAGATTTTTCAGTTTCTTCTTTATATGGAGGACTATTGGTCCACTTTGGAGCTATAAACAAAATTTTCTATTTTCATTCTTGCATACGTTACAAAATACTCTTCCAAAATAATATCTAGAATTTTCGCTTCCTCAGCTGGTTGATCAGATCATCCCATAATTCTAAAATAGTGTTTATTCTTCTGCAATTCACCTAATGGTTTGTGCAGTGTGCATACCATTTTCTTCATGGGCATGGGAATTTTATGTTATCACAAATAAATCTACCTCTAAAATCTGTGTTAATAGGATAAAACTGCTAAATACTGGACGCAAAGACAATTCGTTACCGTAAAAAGAAGGCAAATAATAAAGCTGGATATTTAAAATTTGGGACATTTTAAATGTCAGAAACTGACATACCAATAACCACAGAATACACCTCTATAACCTATAATAAGTCGCCATTTTTTTTCGTCGAGTGGCGCCACCCCAGTCCGTAAACAACAATGACGAGGCCTAGGATAAATTGGCCTCGCAACAATGAAATATGACATCATGCTCCGGTTTTTAATATAGTGTCGGTCCAGGTTATTTAAACAACTACAAGTTGCTACCTACTAAAATTTTAAGGTTTAACATAATACAGTTCGCAACAAGTTTTTATTGTTGAGATATTAAAAAAAGTATTTTGGTGAATCTTTTCTGCATATCATACGAATATTTTCGTTAACATTTTGATATTTTTTAATAAATCAAATAAGTTTTTCTCTACAAATTGTGTCTAGTGGAATTGTTTCCTATCTCCAAAAACAAAAAGTTGAAATTACATATATCTAAACATCTATGAAAAATAATTATGGGTATTAAAAAAAGTGCAATAATTTCGCGACCATTTTCGTTAGGCATGATGGAAGAACATAAAAAAGAGTCAAATTTCATGTCGATATCTTTAATGTTTAAAGCTAGTATTTCTTAAGGAAATAAAAGTGGACAAAAGTAAATAAAAATGTCTTCTACCTATGCAACAGTGCCTCGTGAAAATGTTCTTCTGGCATCACATATTTCGCGGCTGGGTCTTCACTATGGTGCCTCACGTGCGATCTTCTCGGTGAAGAATTTGGCGACAATGATCTTCTGAATCCTATAGGTTCATGTCCACCCACGTTGTTCAGTTTCCTTACTGCTATGTCGTTCAGCATGTCCACTGCTTCTTGTCTGCAAGAAAAAGAATGTAACTATTATTATTAATTCCTTCATTAGTCCCAAAAAATATACAGGGTGTTAGTAAATAAGTGCGACAAACTTTAAGGGGTGATTCTACATGAAAAAAAAATGACAGTTTGCTATATAAACGTAGGTCCGCAAATGCTTCGTTTCCGATATACAGGGAGTCAAAGTTAAAAAAAAAAGATAATTTATTTATTGTTATAGCTATGCGCATCTAACTAAAAATGTTTTATTCAAGATATTTTTATTTTCATTTGTTGTTTTGATTTATTGTTGCTGAATAGGATAGGTTTTTGATATTGTTTTAATAGAAATTAAAAATACGCGTTATGTTGTTTTATTTTTTTGCATAAAAATGGCGGCCCCTGTGAAAAAAAGGTAAGAGAGCTTTTTTGTCACTAATTAAACGACGATTTTAAAAATATTTTTTATTTTAAATTATCTCAGTGGCGTATTATTTATTTTCTTAAAAATATCGAGGCCATTACCCCTATGCACGCCACTGATTAACATACAATTTTTTAAAAAAACTTTGACTCCCTGTATATCGGAAACGAAGCATTAGCGGACCTATGTTTATGTAGCAAACTGTCATTATTTTTTCATGTAGAATCACCCCTTAAAGTTTGTCGCACTTATTTACTAACACCCTGTATATACATTTTATGTAGGGACGCCTTTGCCCTTAAATAAATTAATTAAGTACTCATAATACGTTGTGCTACTGATAAGTACCTACTAACAGCCACCAAAAAACACTAAAAATGAATATAGTAGTATAGTATAATAATTATTAATGAACTACTAAATTATCCTGATTCAATTATAATTTTTTGTACTTTACCCTTAAATTTCTTATATTCTGTGTCTTTTAAACTATTAAAAAAATATTATAATGTTTAATACCCATCATAAAGGAAGCAATCAATTCCAAATTGAGAATACATACAGGGTGCATCTATATTCATTCTACATCGAGTGCTATGTATTTTACAACATACATCTACTGTTATACAAGAATGTTTTTTAGATGTATATATTTGATTATTTACTTGAAAAGGATATGTATTGCTAATGGACATAATTTTGTATTTTTTAAACAATTCAATAGTAGGAAATCGAAATGGTAGAGAAAAATATTTTTTATAGCTCGTCGTAAATTTTTAATGGTTTCAAAAGGTATTTTTTAGCTGTACCCCATATTAGACATAAGTATTGTAAATGTGAATGCATTAACAAAAATATACAGATATTAAAAATAATTTTGGCACATTTCTACTAATTTTCCTAAGAATGCCTGTTGGCCCCGCTATCTTTTCTTGAAATATTCAATGTGTTCGTTCCAAGTTAAATTACAGTTAATTTTTAAACCCAAAAATTTTATATTACGTACACATCTAAGGGCACTTCCATCAATAACAGTTCTTATAGACATCCACATTTAACATGATTTTTCTATATTTAATGTAAGTTTGTGACTATGTAACCAAACCAATAAGTAATTTTTATCATGTCACAGCAAATATCTTGTTTCATAGTCTCGATTGAATCAGACACATATAAAATTGTTGTATCATCTGCATATAATTTCACCTTACCTTTAAGGTCAACGTTAGTTAATGAGTTTATATATATATATTAAGGATAGTATGGGCCTCAGTATTGAACCTTGTGGTACTCCACAAAATATTGCACATATTTGACTTTGATTTTTATTAACACTCACACACTGTTTCCTTTTTGATAAATAGTCTCTGATCCAATCGGCACAAACCACCTGAACACCAATTAAATGTAATTTTTTCATAAGAATGTCATAGTTCAGAGTATCAAATGCCTTACACAGATCAAGTGAACAACCTTGACAACGTACCTAAGATGCGTTTTCTTGTTGAAGCTGGATCTTGGGGTTGTGTCGGTTGGTGATAGAGTAGCTACTGGTGTTTGAGCCGCATCTCTAAATAACCTGAGTCTAACTTTTTCTCCAGCACCTCGAAGAAACTGGACTGCAGCCTCGTGGGACATACTAGAGATTTCCACATCGTTAACCTAAGGAAAAATACAGTTAAAATAAGTAGTATGAATATATATTTTTTTAATGTTACATCTCAAACTTAAAATGTCCTTATTATCAAGTTTTGAATGACTCAAGGGTTACAAGAGTAATGTATGTAGATACCCCTATTCTTCAAAGTGTTGAATTAAGAAAAGTAATCTAGAATTGAGGACTGCAACAAAAATTCTAACATCATTAAATCGGAGAGAAAATTCTTCATTTAATATGTACCAACCCAATCTTATATTTTCTTGCTGCGGGTTTCATTTTTACGAGAAACGCCATTAGGATCATTATAAAACATCCCATCGCATTTTTTATTAAAAAAGTTACTGCCAGCAAATTACGCCGTATCATAAACTTAATCGTGTACTAAATGGAAATTCCTATATACAGCCCGGCCAGAAATTGTGTTTTCCAGCGTGGGAAATCTAATTTTCCGGGGACGTTTATTAAAAATCGAGAGGCAGCGTCACCGCTTTTGATTTTTAATTTCGCGAGCTATAACAAAAACAAATGAAGATCTACCTTGCGCCAATTGAAATAAGAACCACATGAAATGTGCAAAATCGGTGAAAAACAAATTCGAAAAAAATTCTTTTAAATTTTTTTTAAGAGACCCTGCAAGCTAAAATAAACTGCTCGTTCCTAAATTTTTATGTATTCTCTCATAAACCCGTGCAAATATTCTTTTACATCCAACCAATTTTCCACTCAAATCCGGACATTATTCATACTTACAGCAATGATCTTGTCCCCAGCTTTGATCCTACCATCCGTTAGCGCTGGCTCCCTTACCAACGCCCTTACGTAGTGCCCCAACGCGCTATCGTCTTCTTTCCTCAGTGTAAACCCTAGGGAACCTTGTATTTTTGTTAGTTGGATTTCAAACTCCTGGAACAACACGGCAAATAAGTTCATACGCACAATTTAGGTGATCGACGCCTTACCCCGTGGTAATAGTCATCTTGAGGCGTCCCAAAGCAATTCTCTTGGTGTAGGTTCAGATTGCTCGGAGGTTCCCTTCTTGGTGGTGGCGGTGGAACCTCCGACACGGGCGACACGCAATTTAGAACGTCAGGTGGGGGCCTGCAAACCCTCAGAGTAACGCTCGCCGGGGCCGTTCTCAACACTTCCAGCGCTTCCTACAAAAAAACCTATCAAAAACTCTCTTAATATCCTTTGTTACTTACATAGCTGGTGAGACCGGTGAGCGCAACACCGTTAGAGTGTAGGAGCACGTCTCCGACTTTCAGGCGACCGCAGGAAGCTGCCGGTTGACCAGGGAAGAGCCTCTTGACTCTTACCAGCCCGGGCCAAGGTCCACCGCCGTCGGTACCGCCGCATACGCTTAGGCCGAGGCCCCTTGGACCTTTGTTGATTCGCAAGACGAAGGTGCTTTCTGGAAATCGACAAATAACAGACCTTGGCCGCGTTCGATTTTTGTAATCAAAGTCGCGAGGAATTACAACTGGTATTCAAAAGTTTGAATTTAAACACCCAATTTATAATTTTGGATCGCTATTGACTTGGTCTTTCTGATAAAATAGAGTAGTAACAAATTTAATGTCTGCATAGCAAGAACATAATTATTTCGAAACTATTTTATAATTAAGTATTGTAGACCTTTTAAATTTGATGTGAGACCCACTAGATCAACTAGAATTTTACTTCAGTTTCTCTTTAAAATCGTCGAGGGGAAACTTTCCCAATGAACCTCAGGCGAATCTAGGGCGTCTTTATCAAATATTAAGGTTGTCAGAACTTCAGATTTTTTATTACCGAGGGAGAGGGTAAAGCAGAAATTCTTTTGTCACGTGCGCGCAAGTTCCAAACAATGGCGTGGAAAGAATAGCCGGCTAGATTGAGATTTCTTTGGGTAGATATACGGAGGACGTGTGGAGAAGTTTTTAAAAGTTAGAATTCAGCGTGTTTCTTGGCGTCGAGTCCGAAAGGTGCCTATCTCCGACAGATTCGGCGATGTAAGGCAAAAACAGAACAAACCACGAAGCCCCATCCATGCTAGCATAATATACAAATGCCATTAAAGTGTAATTGAATTATTTCCATGGGTTTCAATAAATCCAATACAAAACGACAATAATATTTCATAAGTACGTCGGCGATTCGGAAAAATAACTACAGGGTGAGTTTTTTTCGATGACCAGATGACCACTATGGGGTTCTCGGAAACTAGCAGAGCTAGAACAAAGGTTAAATGGGGAAAGAATTGCGGGTTTGAATGAAATTGTGTTTTTTTTTATGTAAATCATAGTGGGCTGTGGCCTTATCAAATCGGCCATTTTTTGAGCTTTCAAAAGATATAATACTCGTTATAGTTATTATATGGCTATATGGCTAATTTTCTGATTTTTTTTTTTAAATTTTTACTTGGTCAGCCATGGAATATTTTCATAATTATTACGTTCTATTTTATAATTAGACATACTTCAAACTTTCTAATATTTTGTTTTTAGCAAAATGTAACAAAATAAAACAAAAATTAAAAAACTCAAATTCAAATTATTATTATTTTAAAAGGTCACCTTTTAAAATAAAAAAGGGGTTCAAACAATCCACCATTATTATTTATGCAAATATTGTATCTTTTTAAAACTGAATTTGTCGCCTTTCTTAGAGAGCGCCTGTCAATACTGGCAATTGCTTCCAAATCAACTGCTCTTAATTCAGCAATTAATTGTCTCATACTTTATTTTGTAATGTTGCCCACAAAAAGAAATCCAAAATAGACAAATCGGAGGATCGGGGCTGTCAGGAAATAGGTCTATATCTCCCTATCCAACTATTTGGATAGAGATGATCTAGGTAATTTCTTACGGGCAAATAATTATGTGGCGAAGCTCCATCATGATAATTTCCGTTTTATTTTGTTACATTTTGTTACCAGCTAAAAATAAAATATTTGAAAGTTTGAAGTACCTATGTTTTATTATAAAATAGAACGTAATTATGAAAATATTCCGTGACTGACTATGCCAAAATTAAAAAAAAATCAGAAAATTAGCCATAGCTCTTTTATTTTTTATAATAACTATGCCGAGTATTATATTTTTGGAAAGCTCAAAAAATGGCCGATTTGATAAGGCCACAGCCGACTATGATTTACATTTAAAAAAACACAAGTTTATGTCATATCTCAAATCACAAATAACATAAAAAATTGGATCAGATTGTTTTATTAAGCCCAAAATTATCTACAATTTTTGTTTCTACAGTTTTTCTGTATAATCAGAAATAACGGAGCTACAGACATCTGCTAAAATAGCAAAAAAAACATTCTTTTCAAAATATCTAGCGGGCCATGAACTTTTTTAAAAAGTCCAAAAGGGGCATTAGATTGAGCATTCGAAACTGCAATTCTTTCCCCATTTAACCTTTGTTCTACCTCTGCTAGTTTCCGAGATCCCCATAGTGGCCATCGAAAAAAACTCACCCTGTATAAACTAGAACACAGGGGGAAGCTTATAATAGGCGATCGATCGGTCCTAAGCAAAACACAAATTTTCGACCCCTTCTGCGCCGCCTATGACCAAAAAGACCGCCGTAAAAACGCAATACAAACGGCCAGCAATAAAGCAGAGCTTAACTTTCGGTCACGGAGTATAAATCCACTTTAGCCCCCCCCCCTCTCTTCGCCCGAAACTTCACGTTCTGCGGTCGAATAATAAAAGAAAGGTCCCCGCCGCCGACGACTAATCGAGTTTCGTCGAAATCCCAGCCCTTAAAAATGGCCCGCGAGGGGGCTGATTTACGGGGTGCAGCCCCTGATTTATAGATGATCAAAACAAATCAAAGCGGAGGTCTTAAAATTGTTTTTCGACTCTATGTGGCCTTGCCACTGAAACTCTATCAGTAAATACGACCTTCTTCCTTTCGATATCTACAAGATGTTGTGAAATCTGACAGTTTCCTTTTGAATCCCCCACTCCCATCGTCTACGGAGTATCCCCCGAAAAAACCGCCCCACACCCCTCCTACGCCCGCGAATAAAACAAATATCGATTTCTCGTTAAGCGGCTGGGGCCCCGGCTCGCCCTGTGTTTTAAATAGTGGCTGGTGTTATTGGGGGCCGCATTTTTGGGGGTTAATCGACGTCTCTCCCGCGCGGCAAAAACACCGGGCGCCTCCATGCAAACGACGACACAAAATTAAACCGCACCATCAATCACCCGTTTTTTCGGCTGGCGGAAAAATTGCCGGCAACGGATCTTCCCGCCGCCGTGATTTATAGCGATTTAATATTGAGGAACCGGCGAGAGAGAGCCCGCCGCGGCGTACCTTGCTTTTTTTCGGGAGAATCGCAACATTTTTTTCTATATTTCAAAAAAAAAACCGGCGCGCGCCACTGTGTTTTTCATCGTTGCTCTTACCCGGTCCCTCAAAAAAATATATCGCCGACTGTACCTCGGAGAGTGCACCGTTTAAAGGCAAATTCAAAGCAAATATTTTGGGAGTTTTACCCTTTAAAGGGGACCTGCTTCGACAAGCGACAGGACAGCATGATAAGCAGCCCGAAATTAATTCCTGTTACTTAGTCATTCTGTTTTCTCTCTCCCCATACCCATCCTCTCTAATGAAGACAAACAACGGAGGGGGTCCGATTAAAAGAACACTGCGACGCGATGCCTTTGGTGTCACACCAATTATGTATATGCGTATAAAACACATTAAATAACATACAGAATTATCAATACCCATAAAATAACTATGTATAGCATTAGGAGATTGGCCATGCACATTTTGATACGCCTATTGTGGTACATTGGCTACACCCCCAGTATCAAGTACCGCCCACCAACTTAAAAAAACGATTTTCGAATTTATAATTTTGTTTTTAAGCGACACGAACTTCTAAATAAAAGTCCCATGCTATATAATTCCCCACAGAACAACTTCTACACAATCGTATCGGGAATGGGCCATAAAAACCGATAGAAGCCACGTTAGTGTCGCCAGTCGCTACAATAAAAAATATGAAGCGATTTCTCGTATACCCGTCCGTCCTTTGTTTAATGATTTGACGAGAACACACCCTCGAACGTAGGCCACGCCCAGGTTACAGACCGCGCCACTCCCATCGCAAACTAGCCACGCCCATTACGACTTAAATATACGCCTTAATTCCGTACACTCACCGGGCGTGATGAAGGGAAAACAGGCGTGCGGCTCGAGGTGCCTGTCCCTCCCGTCGTGGCTGCGCCCGTCGTCGTCCGGCGCCGGCACCGGCGGCGGGTACTCCTCCTCCGGCGACCTCTCCGACCCGTACCCCTGGTCCGCCGCCGATTGGCCGCCGTCGCTGAACTTCCAGTGCAGGGGGGCGGAGCAGCCGTCCGCCCCGCCCAGCGGCGGCATCCCCCCCACCTGAAATGGGCGCGGCCCGCCGTCAAACGACCCACCCGATCGGCCGGACGTTCCGCCCACCTGGTGGTTGTTGTTCTCGCAGCCGCCGCCGCCGTCGTCGTCCAGGTAGCTGGGCAGGCTGCTGCACACCTTCGCCTCGCCGCCCTCGGAGGCGGCGCTCGAATTGCAACGCCCCCTGCCGTTGCAGATGCTGCCGCTGCTCCTGGACCGCCTGCCGGACAGGCCCTTGGCCGAGTGGCGGCTGACGTTGGCGCCCATTGGCCGGAGGGCGTGGCACGGGGCGCAGGCGCCGCCCGCGCGGGCCGGCCTCGCGTACGCTGCAACCAATGGGAGTGTCAGGTGGGCGGGGCTTGTCGGATTTTCGCGTTTGAATGCGAAATAAAGTAAAGAGCGGGGTATCGCCGCGGAGTTTTCTATTTTCCGCACGAAATGGCGAACTAAATATGCAAATAGGTCGATTCGGATGGTCGGTATGGTGAAATTGTGCAGCGAGACACGCGAGATAGCGAGTGTATTTGCGTTTCAACGCGACAATTTTGCGGCAATTAAAATGTAGCTACGTCTGCGGTTGTTATCTTGATGTTATAACGAATTTTTTTGTCGAAAGAACCTTGAACGTGACGCGAGCTGGTTCATTCACGGATGGTATCAATGTTTGCGGACGAAAAAACTTAATTAAATTTGTAGCCAAAGCCGTATGGAGGTTATATGGTAATTAAATTGAAGCAAAATTGGGAGACCTGCTGGGAAAAACTGCTTCTATTGGAGAAAGTTGTGTAAATTTAATTAATACATAGTGTGCTTTTATATTGTTTACAAACACGAATTAGCGTAAAAGTAGAGTGAATCGAATAGCAGCTGCTACGATATAGCACAAAGTAGGTAAAGAACTAATTAAAACATCCGTTGGCTTTTCTATAAATAGATTATTATTTCTTATTTAGTATTAACCTCAGAAAAGAAAAACAGAAATGGCTTCCAGTAGGTACTGCAATGTTTTGTTTATGTAGAGTTTTTGTTTATTTGCAATAAGTCAAAGGCAAGGTTGCCATGATTCCTACGAAGTGCTAACAATGTAAACAATACTAGTGCTAGTTAAAATAAGGTCAATCAATTTTTAATATAAAAGTTTTCCTATGTCTCTTAAAATAAACATTTCACGGCTATTAATAGTTTTTCTCAATTTGAGTTTTTTATATTGTGCGTTTCTTCTTGTAGGGCGCAAAATAAGCGAGAAAATCGCGGTGGTAGTCCTAAAAAAAAGCATCCTGTATACCTATTATTCCATTTCATTTCTATTTTTTTTCTGAGTTATTAGTTATTAACAAACATGTTTAAGGAGATCACAATAATCCCCTTGCCTTAATTTCCCCATAAATAAACAATAAACATGTTAATGGAAGTGGGGGAAACTCGAAACTTTGTGGTCGCAGCTGTTACAATTTTAAAAAGATGGGCGTATTTTTTTCCTGCTCCCAAATTTAAAATTAAGGGCAGACCGTAAAGGCATAATGGCACCTGTGTCACACCTGGTCTCATGCATACGAATGAGGTTAGGTATCTCAACACATAGGCGGGTTAATATTTTACAAATTGTCATCTCGCTACTGCTTTGAATCAGGGACTCTTTAAAATAAGGGGACCCAGCACGCGTCACAGTCTATCACATAGGAAAAGCGAAGCCTTGAGGGGAAGTTTGTTTTCTGTCGACTCCAAGGAGACCACAAGGGGGTTGGTACAAGGTTATGTTATATGTGAGTGTCCAACTGCCATCAAGTTTTATGTGACATGCCAGTGTCATAGATTCTAAAGGAGGCAAAATATTTCCCATCATAATTCACAATTTTTAACTTTTCTAACTTCCAGATACTCGGGTTGATGTGTCAATTAAAGGTAATGCGGCCGCCTGTAGTAGTTCCAATAATTGCAACCAAATTTTTCCCGTATCTCCTTTAGTAATCCTACAATTCCCATTACGTGGGCATTACGTATCTATAAGTAGGTAGTTTAAAACCAAAATTGTATTTCGTAAATTTTAAATTATTAAGCAGGTAGCTTCAGTCAGGTCTTTTTTAGAGTTTTTATCTACGACTACAAGGTGATTTTAAGTTTGTGAGGTACCTTGGGAGAGAAATAAAATTACAAATATTTTATAATGAACAATTAACCACCGAGAAAAACTACATGATTAGAAATTAGAACTACTAGACCTAATCTTATTAGTCCATCCCGAAATCTGTGAAAGTTCTTTGGGTAGATGGTAACAAGGTGCAATAGCGACAAATTCTTAAATAAGCAAAATCGGCACTGACTTCCCAAACCTTCTTATTACTTAAATTCGTGGAAATAATTGCTGGAAATCAATTTCAAATTTCAACTATAAAATAAATTTGTTTGATTTGACAGTTGCCATATTCTGTATTTGTAGAAACAAAATTGTCAAGTCTGATTTTTCGAATTCATGGAAACCATTATTAATTTTTACCAACAATCAAAGTACCTGTTATATCCATAGATTCTCCAATGAAGTGGCATACTTGGCATCACTGATACCATTAGAATGAGGAACGAATAATCCTCACTTTGGAAAGTATAATGCTGGGTCCCCTTACTTTAAAGAGTCCCTGCTTTGAAGACACATGTTTAGTTGGTATTGACCACGCCTATGCTCATTTGATGCCCCAATTACAAAGCAGCAAAGCATACATATTTATCAATAATTATTATCCATATCAATCAGTTACACTAAATTGCTTGTATACAGATTCCAGGCCGTTACATTAAATTCTGTGTAGCGATGTGCTGTTGTCGTGTTGTTTTGAATCCACTCTGTGCAATTTCGTTGAAAGCAGTGGAAACATAACCTTCGGGGTTGAGGGCATAATCACTTAAATGCAGTTAATATAATTTTGGACGAGAGCTAGAGCTGCGAATGATAAATTCACGGTTTTTCCGACATTTTTCGCAACCCCTCGTCAACAAATTTATGGAGAAAGCAACCGGTTTATCCTTGTTAAAACCATAGTGTACCTGCAAAATAAAAACCTGAAACTCGGCGACAGAATTCTCGGGGCCCTTTAATTCCCTGGGTGCGGATTTAATTTAAGGATTCCAAAATTAGCAGTTTCATTATTCACGGCAAGGAAAAAAGCGAGTTTTCGCCGTGAAAAGAAATATACTTAATTGGGAGCCCCGTATTTCCATTTCTAGATTTCGACGAACGAAAATGCAGTAATATTTTGACGTCATTGTCGACGTATTTCGAACACGATTTCGACTCATTTCCATCTGGCAATTTTGTACATTCATAGGGGTTATGTAATTGAATTACACCCGAGGGAAGGACCTTTTTGGGTCCCTCTGGCCAATGATAACCCTGTCTGAAACGCGGGACCGATAGGAAATTAGGGACCCATCTCCTCCGGGTAATGAATCCATTAAAACTGCTGGTTTTAGGCAGATCGATTAAGATTTTAATAATTTCCAAGCGCCCGGAAAAAGCTCGCGATGAAATATTAAAAGGTTTTCTCGACGGGGAATTATGTGTATAGAATTTCAATGGGGGAGGAAGATAAAAGTCTGAGAGGACAGAAGATCGATGTCCAGAACCTGGAATAGTTTTCTTTCTATATACGTATTATGATTCTTAAAAAGTCTACAGTTTCAGCTTTAATCAATCATTTTTAACTCGCAAGACAATCCAATTTTGGTTCAGAATATACGCCCTGCTCTTTCTTTTATCTGCATACAAAACAAAAGAACGAATTGCGATTTTCGAGGGCCTTTTTCCATGAAAAGAAACGAACAATTTCAGTTGGGATATGCTGGCTATTTCCTGAATTATATAAGACATCCCTTGCGCCACTCTGGCTTCAGATGCTTATAATGTATAGATATGTAAAGGAAACAATAGTATTCCGTCTGAATTTAAGCTTTATTCATAGGAAAACAATCTTTGAATATTGAATCTATCCTTTTATACTAAAATATATTTCTGAGAGGTCAATTTATAACTTCCGCGGTTTCTAATTAGGTATGTCTTTTATGAAAACTCACTTCTTTCATTGCTTTGAATAAAAAGAAACTGCTAATCTTGAAATGCTCACATTCAATCTACCTCCTCGTGAAGGATTTACTATGAAAGACCCCGAATTTCAGGTTTTTAATTTTGCTTTGGTGTCCAGGGTACCTAGATACCACACTCTATGATTTGGACATCAAAAACTATTCCTTATTTCCGGATGCTATCTACTCATTTTTCTACCTGAGTTTTGTTATGCCAGGTCACTAAGCCTTTGCTAAGTAAAATGTTGATAAATGAAATTCTTACTTGGTGACTCATTTCTTCAGACACGGTAGACAGACTCCAGTGTACCTTATGAGCTTGCCACCGGTTATATTAACACAACAAACGCTTTTAAATTTTCGTCTTACCAATGTGCAAATCCAACATTTCTTTCCACAAAAACGGATGTGCCGGTCCACAGAAAAAATTCGCACACTTTCACCGAATCATTTCCAAACGATTATTTCAGTGTATCGCCACTTTAAAATCTACATTTAGATAGTTTTCTAGATTCACGAACTCACGGCTAAAGCACAGCGAAACTAGGTAGGTACTCGGATAAAGTTACACGGTAAACTGAACACGGTCAATGGAGTAAAGGTAGACATTCACAAATGAAAATGTCAGTGGTGCCAGGTATAAACCGAGTGGTAGGAGGTTAAAGCTTCGGTTCTAGGCAGGGTCTGTTTTAAAAATAGTCAATATTCTAACGGTTTTTGCCCCATTTAATATTTTTTTAGTGTAGCTTTCAAAATATCAGAGTTATACAGTAAAAAATGATTTAATGTTAAGCTACAATAAGAAATTATACATCGCCAAATTCGCAAGAAAATTTGCTATAACCTTAGGAAATTCGCAAAAATTCCGAATTTTAAATTCTCTAGAAGAAAAATCTAGAGAATTTAAAAAAAATGTGAAGAATCGAACTTTGAAATTTTTGTAGCTAAACATTTGTTTGTAGTAGCTCTCAAAATATTAGAGCTACAATAGGAAACGACAATTTTCTATAAAACATTAGGAATATTCGCAAAAATACCGAAATATTTCAAAGAAAAGCCAGAGATAAAAATAACCTTGAATTTTTCATAGCTGAACATTTTTAGTGTCGCTCTCAAAATATTAATGCTACAATAAAAAACAATACACCCTTGAATTCGCTAGAAAGTTTTCCATAAAATCCAACGATATACAGGGTGTCCCGTTAATAATGGTCCATAGAGCAACTGCACATATTTGGGGCCAAAATATGACGATTGAGGCTAATATGCCTTATAGAATTGTTGTTTGTTTAAGATATTGAAGTTCATTTTTTGAAATTGAATTATGGCTACATCTCCCAAAATAATGAAGCTGCTGAACTGAAATTTGGCACTGCTGTGTTTTTGGGGATGGAGAATAAGCTAAAAATATCAATTTTGCCGTATCTCACAGAGGGCGCCACTTGCGCTGTTTTTGGATCGTGTTTTACTCCTAACTTTTTTGAGGTTATCTTTTTGATGTTGCAGGTCCATCATTTTAAGGCATCTTTTCATTCTGCAACAAAAAGGTACTCTTGTCTCATAACGATAAAATCAACCGTTTGCCTTGAAATTGCCAAAACGTGCCCCAAAACACCTGTTGACATAAATATTCGAAACATACAATTTTCACCTACCGCTTTCAAATGTTACAAATCGACTGTACATTCAAAATGAAGAAAAAAATGCCAGATGGGCACTGTTCGAAACACCATTTGTTTTCTTGAAAAAGGGTGTCCAAATTTTGCCAAGTTTCAATCCGTTCCATTTTGAAAACACTTTAAATGGTACGGTGAATCTGTAACATTTGAAAGTAGCAGGTAAAAATTTTATTTTTCGAATGTTGGAGGTGTTTCAACGCAAACGGTTGATTTTATCGTTATGAAACAAGTGTACCTTTTTGTTGCAGAATGAAAAGATGCCTTAAAATGATGAAGCTGCAACATCAAAAAGATAACCTCAAAAAAGTTAAGAGTAAAAGCTTGGCTTAAAAACAGCGCAAGTGGCGCCCTCTGTAAGTAATGTCTCCATCCCCAAAAACACAGCGGTGCCAAATTTCAGTTCAGCAGCTTCATTATTTTGGGAGATGTAGCCATAATTCAATTTAAAAAAATGAATTTCAACGCCCTGTATCTCTTAAACAAACAACATTTCTATAAGGCATATTAGCCTCAATCGTCATATTTTGGCCCCAAATATGTGCAGTTGCTCTATGGACCATTATTAACGAGACACCCTGTATAGGAATAGATACATTACCAATGGCAACTTGTTTTGTTTCATGATTGTAAAATGATGTTATTGTTGGCACATTTAAGGTTTCTAGTTTTTTTTATACGATTTAGGTTATTTTGTAATTATAAGTATCTCAAAGCACATATTAGACGATATACAAGTCTATCAAAAAACTATATATTTTGAATTACAAAATAGGAAAGACTGAATTTAAGAAATTCCAATGTAAAGAAATTACCTCGTCTTCACCTCCCTTGATGTAGAAGCAAAATAAAACCGTGTTATTTTTATCTATTCCTATATATCGTTGATAAAACCTAAGAATTATTTTTAAATACTGCGAAAAAATGAAGCTATGAACTTTCATAGCTGTACATTTTCAGTGTACCTAGCTCTTAAGATATTAGAGGTACAGAAAAAACTGTACACTGTTAAATTTGCAAGAATACTTTCTATATAAACGTACGGAGGAAAAATTAAGAAAAAAGAAAAATCATAGATACCTAAGAAAAATGAGTACCTACGCCTCTGACGGAACACACCGATCGGAACGATCTGTTATTTCTCAAACCGGATGTGTAGATTCCATTGTTCCTTTTTTCGGAATCAAAACGATTAATCCAACGCTGCCGCTGATAAAGGCATTGATTCAACCTTTCTATTTTTTTCGTTTAGGAATAGATTACAAATGGGTCACTGTTTATTTGTAGGCGTGTACTGCTGGGTTTTATTATTGGTTCAATTCAAGTTTGAAGAGTGAGTAATAAAAATCTCCGATAGCGAGTTGATGGCGTAGCTAAAAATAGGTCTTCCAAATTGACAAATACCAAAATCGGAAGTTTTCAGTTCCTAATAGAATAGTATATTTCATTACGAGTCTGGAAATAAAGATTTTTCCGTACAAATTCCTGTGTGAGGCGCAGCCGAACACGGAAAGTCATGCAAGCACGGAAAAATCTATTTCTGGACGTGTAATGAACAATATTTTTTATTATACTTCTTTAAAAACGGAAACTTAAAACATTTTATCGGCATATTATAATAAATTTAATTGACAAAAAATAAACAATGCAGACAATATAGTGTTCGGTATGTATGATGCGTTTCCATGGTTACTCTCAAATTATATCAAAGGTGCTTTGTTGTAAGTTAGTTATAGTCAGATAAGGTGAATAAAACGTCAAAAATATTACAGGAATGTATCTAAATATTGAAACACTTACGAATTAAAATACAAAATAGGTATATGTTAAATATCAGAGAGCATATAGAGTTTATTAAATTTAGTTTACTTTGCTGTATATTTCTATTTTAAAGCCATATATTCGGTATTTTTATTCAGCGCACGCAAAGTTTTTCCATGCGCTGTTTCCGTGCGCTAGCCCGAAAAACCCCATCTTTTATTATTGCCAAAACAGATGAAAATAAGGTGTTTTCCAGGGACTCTTTAAAATAAGGGGACCCAGCATTATACTTTCCAAAGTGAGGCCTATTCTTTCGTTATTCTAATAGTATCAGTGATGCCAAGTATGCCATTTTATTGGAGAATCTATGAATATAACAGGTACTTTGATTGTTAGTAAAAATTAATAATGGTTTCCATGATTTCTAAAAATTATACTTGACAATGTTGTTTCTGCAATAATTACAGAATATGGAAACTGTCAAATGAAACAAATTTATTGTATAGTTGAAATTCTTTAATTGCCACATCTGAGTATCTGGAAGTTAGAAAACTTAAAAATTGCGAATTATGATGGGAAATTTTTTGCCTCCTTTAGAATCTATGGCACTATCTATCACATAAAACCTGATGGCAGTTCGACACTGACATATAGCATAACCTTGTACCAGCCCACTTATGTGGTCTCCTTGGAGTCTACCGAAAACAAACTTCCCCTCAAGGCTTCACTTTTCCTATGTGACTGTGAAATGCTGGGTCCCCTTATTTAAAGAGTCCCTGGTGGTTTCAAAGAAGTATAATAAAAATTTTATTTCTATAACTTGAGGGTTTTGCATTTCCCTTTGTGAAACGAAGGCGAATTATGGAAATTTTCAGGCTACAATCAAAGTCTAAATTGGCATCCACTATTTTCTCTTTCCTTATATTCTATGTCGCATTTTTGATTTACCAGTTCAGATTTGTAAAAAACGTGCTAGGATTCATTCCACATATGTTATGTACAATAGGCACTACAGACCGTCAGATAGTGACAGATTTAGGTGCCCCATTTTCCCATACAAGCTTTGAAGAGGGTTGAAAAATACATCGATGTTGAGTAGAATGAAGGGAAATTTACCAGTGGCTCCTGGGGATAACGTATGGAAAATTAGATTTTCCTATAAAATATATTATAATAATATGTTTTATGTTTTTCGGGCTAGTGACTATGTACATTTTCATACTCTCTATGGGCTTATGTGGAAAAATCGGTCAAAATCTCGATTTGCATTACAAGATTACGCCCTTATTTCAACCGTTTAGCCACCTGCAAGACTCAAGCCTTTGGTTCTATTAATTAATCATTTAGTGAACATGGCTTGCGTGAAAATATAGGCAACAGCCACCTTGGAAAATCGAATTTTCTATAATATGTTATCCCCAAGGGGCCACTCGTAAATTTCTCTTCATTCTACTCAACATCGATGTACTTTTCAACCCTCTTCAAGGCTTGTATGCGACAATGGGACACCTAAATCTGTCACTATATGACGATCTACTAGCAGCTTCTAAAGTTTTATATAACACAGAAACCATAAGTTTCATACTTGCCATTCATGCATTTCTTTATACAATTCTAATAAACCTTCTTGAGCAAACTAGCCGCTGGTTCCAAAAAGAAACTGTGCACATTACTTTAGGCGAAAACCAGATGCCTCTTTTGCAGGCCCTGTGTAAACTTCGCTTAGAGGTGGGCAGAGCAGCCCCTTCTTGAAGGAAACGGGATCAAGTAGGCTGTCAAAGAAATGAAAAGACCTGTCCGCTCTTTGATGCTTTTTTGCGGCTTTTCCTATCCTTAATTTGTTTTCCCAGCGTCGTCTATTTTATAAAGGCAGTTAGGCCTTTCTTCATATTTGAAGATTTCGTTAGTATAAATTCCGTTCAGACCTAAAACACAAAATATTCCTTGTGCCGCCATAATTATTGGGCGGGAATTTCGATTGCCGCCGAATTTACAAAACAATTTACAAAACAAAACAGCCAAGCGCAATTTACAGGACATAGGAAATTAATATGATTACTAGGCGTGTGTGTACGATGCCACTTTGGGGTTTGGGGGGTTTCGGGTCGCTCGAGGTCGCTCATTCGTCTACATCATAATTTACCCTGCACACGGGTAACGCCAAGTTATACTCGATCCTCTATATTAGTGACTTTAAGAATGCACACAACAGCCCTAATAATAAAACATTGAATTGAAATTTATGCTTATGACTATTTTTATGCTATGCTTACAACAACCTTTATAAACCCATCTGAAACATTTTCAGCTGGATCTTTTAAATCACTTAAACCCAGTGAATTTTTCCACGGGGTTTCAAAAAAATACTAATTACAATAAAATTAACAGTTTTAGTTGAATGACCTATTGTTATTACTTATCTTTCCACCTTCCAAGTGCTTAGACACTAATTATTTATCTATTGCCTTTAACTTACAAACAAAAAAAGCCTAATTACCATAAAATACCAATATAAGCATGTTATACCGTGAAACCCGTTGTTTAAAATTCAATGTTTATTCCTGTAACTTTTAAGTTCCCCAAAACATCAAAGCAAAATTAAATTACAAAAAATCGTCGCTACGTTTTTCTTTGGGCTTCCTCTTCCCTTTATGTAAATCCCATTGTATTTCCACTACAAAAAAATCAAACTCTGCGCACACCTGGGTAGAAAAACAATTCCAAGGCCCTCAAACTCCTTTGTTTTATTATTATTCGGCGCTCTTGCTTTTCGTGCCGTTTCCCTATTGTTTGGGGGCCCTTTTGAAATGCCGGGACTCTAATTCTGTCTTTGTGAGCGAATCTCACCAGCGCTATTTTACAGGCGATCTATTAAAATCTATCAACGGATTAAATGGCACACCCCGTATAATCAGTGGCTTGTTTGGCGGTCGCGCCCAAGTTCTTACCCCGAAAGATTATGCTTTTTAATGCATGGGCGCTTGCGCAAATGTATGATTGACCTAGATGCGCCATGTGATGAGTTGTGGCATTGCGGCAGTTTGTGTTAAATCATAAATCTAATTTTTAAGAAATATAAAGCGGGAAGGGTATTTAAATATTACTAAGGCGCGTAATACGATACAGCCCAACTCCATGTGTATGTGCTAAATGGACATTTTATTAGCAAAAAATGCTTAACTACAGCGTTGCTGAAGGTCGCTACCAAACTGAATTTCTCTAGAAAAACGCCGGAATGACTCACAAATGTTAATCGCGAGCCTTGGACCAGTTCCTTGGCCTCGCGAAGAGTGCGAAGACTACCGCTGTTGTCGATGTTATAAACTTTTTCTTCCATTTTAAAGGAAAATTCTTTTTCTTGAAATCGGCATTAAAATGTCCCAAAATCGTCATTAAAAGCACAGAAATCGTACAATAATGTAGCCCATTATTGTACGATTTTTTCAATAAGTAGGCCTTGGCGAGATGTAAACATCAAACGTCAGACGCGGACAAATCGCCCGTCAAAAGTGACCAAATATTCAAAACCCGGCCGATAAAGGCTCATTTAACTTTTCGTACACATTGCGAAATTGTTTCCTATAGAAGCGCAATCCTTCAGTATACATATTTTAGTAAATTTGAAAAACAATAGATTTGTTGTGTAAGCTGCACAAGAAGCAGCAGTTTGGTTCTTCTGTCAGAAGGTGCCGTACATCATTATGCTTGTGCTAGGTAGAGCGATCGGTAAAGTCAAGCAACGCCGCGCGTAGTCGGTTCGTGGACGGGTGATCCCTTATTATTATTTTCTTGCCTAATAAAACATTTTTTTTCCGATTTCAAGAAAAATATAATATGTACCTCGGCACTGAAGTTCTTTTTATGACTCATGTGGTTTATTTGCCTCGGCCAGAGGCCTCAGCAACTAAACTCCACATGAGTCATAAAAAGTTGAACTTCAGTGCCTTGGTACATAAATAACTATTTTTTTTGTGTCGATGTGCCTGATCCAATGACCTTCAACCCCATTTTGCCCGTTTATTTTTGTAAATCCAGAGGGATTTACGCGTGAATTGACGTTTTCAATGTTGTGTCCGGCACTGGACTACAAAGAACGAGCGATCTCTCTAAAAATGTCATTTATTTTAATTTGAGAGGCTTTGTTGGTATTTTATCTTTCTCTATATAGAGTACCTAGTAGGTGTTAGATTAGATTCACCAGTATACATATGTCCAAAATCAGGTAAAAAGTGGGTTAAGCCCTCTATGGCAAACGGAAATAGTGTTTTTTTAACTGGGTCTTTAGCTTTTTTGTTTTCGCAGGCATTCACGCAAGTTGGACACCAGAAATCGATATCAAATAGAGGCTATAGCTAGCGAGCGAAAGCCCCGGGATAGCCATAAATATTCCGCTCCGAGAATTTTAATTTTTTTTTGCACTGTCCATTTTTGTTCATTACGAAGTGCGGTGCTGGAGATGAAAATATGACGATTGAGAGCAACACGCTTCATACAAGATGGTATGTTATTTTGTACAGTGTGTCCCGGATAAGAATGAACAGCATGGGGATCTTGCAAACGGTGAGATATAGAACAACGGTTAAATGGGGGAAAAGTTGCGCAATTTTGAGGTCAATAAAATGGTACAAACAGATTTCTAATATCTTTTTTCGTTTTTTAGTTGTTTTGAAAAAAGTGAAATTTTGTGTTTTCGATTTTTTTTTCGGAAGTTGTTATCACAGATAGGAAAAAATGGCACTTTTTAACGGGCCTTAAGATGGCGTTTTTAGATTTGTTCTACAACATTTCGTTTTTGAGAAACCATCTTCAACTCTATTTTTTTAAATACGGACCTGGATTTTTTTTGCAGATTTTGAGAACACTTTTCATCGCAAATACCATGATCGTGATGTATGACACGAAATATTTTTAAAATGTTTTGAGACAATTATACTGACAAATCCTTTTTCCATTCATTTTTTTCTAATGCGGCCCTGTATTTAATAATAAGAAGTCTAAATATTAATCAGTATTGTCAACAATTTAACTTACAACTTATCTTTCAATCGGATAACCCACAACAGAACGGCAAAGACTAATAACAGTCCTCACATAAAATAATAATAAGTAAATAAAAATTCTCCACCTTAGGTTTTGAAACAACGAAACCAACCCCTTGTCAATTGTCATAACTGCCACTGTATCATTTAGTTAATAATTTGTATTAATAGAAATAGAGGGTGCTTTTTCAAATGACGACAAATTTAACATGTTAGCATGTTATATCTTGTGTCACAGGAATAGTGTGTAGAGGCCGAACGAATGTTTTGTTGCAATTAATAAATGGCAAAAGTTATTGGTTTCATTGGCTTAAAGTTTTCTTCTCACAATTAGAAAAAGCGAAGAATTTACTCCAAAATACAATGCGACACTGTTTGCTGTACAACAACAGAGGAAATCACTAACCAGACAGGGCCGTATTTAAAAATACTAAAAATAAACTGTAAGTTAAATTGTTGACAATACTGATTAATATTTAGACTTCTTATTATTAAATACACGGCCGCAAAAGAAAAAAATGAATGGAAAAAAGGAATTTTCAATATAATTGTCTCAAAACATTTTAAAAATATTTCGCGTCATATGTATTGGTAGGTATTTGCAATGAAAAGTGCTTTCAAAATCTGCAAAAAAAAACAGGTCCGTATTTAAAAAAAAAAAAAGTTGAAGATGGTTTCTCAAAAAACGAAATGTTGTAGAACAAATCTAAAAACGCCATCTTAAAGCCCGTTAAAAAGTGACGTAAGAAAGTGTTTTTCTTTTTTCCTATCTGTGATAACAACTTCAGAAAAAAATAAAGTCGAAAACGCAAAATTTTACTTTTTTCAAAATAACTCAAAAATGAAAAAAGATATTAGAAATCTGTTTGTACCATTTTATTGACCTTAAACCGTTTGCAAAATCCCCATGCTGTTCATTCTTATCCGGGACACATTGTATAATAAAAATTATTTTTGGTTTTGCCAATATATGAGGTATTATGAGTTTGTTCTTTTCAAAATAATCGTATTTTCTCTTCTCTTCATACGTTTTATCCAGTCAATCCGCCAATAATATTGTGACAAAAAAACGAAAGACGCGGCCAGCCTTTCTGTCCGTCACAATACCGGCGAAAATTGGAAATTATCGGGGCTCCACTTCAGCCACCTTCACAAATTAAAAAATCCAATTTGCGAGGGAAAAACTGAGCAACCGCCTCGCGTCCCAGGCCCTCTTTGTTTTGTCGCGGAGAAATAACGAAAATCGAGGCTTAAAGTCGCCGATCCGACAATAAAAAATTTCGTCGACAAGGTCGCGACAATATATTTTTTTCTCAGTGTATGTGAAGGAAACTCCGCCCATCCTTCGCCAGATAACTGCGGAAAACTCAATAAATCCATTTCCCGACACTAAAAATTCCCGGGGGCGCATATAAGTCGGCGTTATATTCTGGCTAGCGAGAATCGGAAATTTCAAATTCAAATAGTATTTCCCTAGTGCCATGCCCTCGAGATACGTATACGTTATAAATGGTTCTAAATTTTTCCCGAGCCCAATCTCTGGATTAAAATGCTGCGATTGCCACCTCCCGAATATGGTTTCCACCCCTTTCTGACGTAGGAGAATTTAATTTGCATCAACTCACATTTAGCCCAGATAATATTATCATTATTTTAGTGTCAGGTTCTATGCTAATAACTAAAGGCTGGGCAGAAATATTTACCTTCAATTCTTCTATCAAATCTGCCGAATCGGGTAGTAAAACCAAAGTCTAGCTCTGGACGCTGGTAAAACCTTTCGTTTTTCAAGTCTTAAAATTGTATCAATAACTATTTTATAATTGGCATTTATGTAACTCAAATTTTGATTTATTTTCCCGTTATTCAAAATTTTCTTAGCTTCTCTATTGGCGGGCGACGAATCGTCAGTAAACAGTGACATAATATTTTGTATTTCATTAGCCCATTATTGCACGAAATATACAAAACCCAGTCAATAAAAGCCGATTTAACTTTTCGTACACATTGCGAAATTGTTACCTATAGCAGCGCAATCTTTCAGTATGAATATTTTAGTAGGTTTGAATATCAATCTGTCATGGAGGCTGCACAACAAGCAGCAGTTTGGAGTTTGTGTTGGGAAGTGCCGTGCCTCGTCATACTTGACCTAGGTGGAGCGATCGTCAAAGTCAAGCAACGCCGCGCGCAGTCGGTTCATGGACGGGTGATCCCTTATGATCATTATTTAGCCTAATAAAACTTTTTTCCCATTTCAAAAAAATATAATATGTACCTCGGCACTGAAGTTCTTTTTATGACTCATGAGGTTTATTAAATTCCACATGATTCATAAAAAGTTTAACTTCAGTGCCTTGGTACATATACAGTGTGTCCCAATTTGATACTGGACACCTCAGAAATATATGAAGGGCAGGGAAAACAAATGGTCTCCATTTTAAAAGCTTTTATTTAACTTGCAATGTATGTATGTATGTATGTAATTTGTTCGGGTGGAATCTTGCAACTCAATTTTGAAGCAGATATCTTCAACCGATCGAGCTGAAATTTTGTACACACGTTTAATTTGGATGACAATGCATGATTATATGTGTGACGTCATTCTAAATCCAACATGGCGGATCACCCAAGATGGCGGACTAGTTAAATTTCAACCGATCGAGCTGAAATTTTGTACACACGTTTAATTTGGATGACAATGCATGATTATATGTGTGACGTCATTCTAAATCCAACATGGCGGAACACTCAAGATGGCGGACTAGTTAAATTTCAACCGATCGAGCTGAAATTTTGTCCACACGTTTAATTTGGATGACAATGCATGATTATATGTGTAACGTCATTCTAAATCCAACATGGCGGAACACCCAAGATGGTCATTAGAAGGTCTCCTCATTGAAGAGCTAGACTGTTCTAAACTAACCGGCAAACGACCTTGCAACAATGATGCGTTAATTGAGATGAATAGACTCAGACACCTGGCCAAACTAAAAATTACAAAATAAATTAAAACTAAAAAAATATTTTTAAAAAAAGCTTTTATTTAAATGCGCTAAAAAGAATAAAATAATCTTTTCTTTTAAAACTTTTACTATCAACTTATAACGTCATTCCACAATTTATATGATATAAAAGCTTGTCGCGAGATTTAAGTTTTCAAACTAAGTAAATACCACTACTTAAATCTCGCGACAAGCTTTTATATCATATAAATTGTGGAATGACGTTATAAGTTGATAGTAAAAGTTTTAAAAGAAAAGATTATTTTATTCTTTTTAGCGCATTTAAATAAAAGCTTTTTTTAAAAATATTTTTTTACTTTTAATTTATTTTTATTGGTAGTACCAAGGGAGAGTATCTCATAGGCGGTGGTATTTGGATGGGGTAATTACCTATTTCATGGCCTGCTATGATTTTTTAAAATAGCAAATTTTCAAGAAACCCCATTAGGGATTTTTTTACGACAAAATGTTATTAAAAAACCTTGTTCAGATTGAAAAATTGAGTAGATTTGCAAAATTTCAAAAGGCTAGGCCTACTTTGATTTTTAGATTTATCTCCCACTTTTTTCTTAGAAAAGTGTCCTTTCTGGAACTTTCACGTCAAAATTTTATTTTTTCACGATGATCAAGTTTCCTTAATAATATTTTGACGTGAAAGCTCCAAAAAGGACACATTTCTAAGAAAAAAGTGGGAGAAAAAGGCGAAAAAGCTAAAAATCAAAGTAGGCCTAGATTTTTGAAATTTTGCAGTTCTAGTCAGTTTTTCATTCTGAACAAGTTTTTTTAATAACATTTTGTTGTAAAAAAATGCCTAATAGGGGTTCTTGAAAATTAGCTATTTTAAAAAATCATAGCTGGCCATGAAATAATTACCCCATCCAAATACCACCGCCTATGAGATACCCTCCCTTGGTATTACCAAAAAAAATAGAGACCATTTGTTTTCTTGTCCTTCATATAGTTCTGAGGTGTCCAGTATCAAATTGGGATACACTGTATAATTGTTTCATGCTATTAAGCCATTCTCAAGTGGAAATTGATTCCGAATTTTAGACCGGAAGGTAGTGACAGATTTTTGGACGTGATTTTAGTCAGTATGCTTTTCAAATAGGGCATTAAGTTGCGTATATTCTCACAATAATAAGGTATAAATCAGAGAGTCATCCTGGGTTCTTCATATTATGGAAAAGTGAGTTTTCATTTATTCGAAGAATATGCGTTTTGATATGATTCTAGCCAGGCTGCCATACGTTTTATAATGAAGTTCAAAATAGAAAATTCCTCGGAAAACCATAGGCATACCGTGAACATGGACCCAAAGGGCTGCATTGTCACGTGAACTTGTATTTTAAAACTTAACTTTTCCACGTTTCTGAACAGGCTGAATGTAAGTTCTTGTCATAAAACTGCTGAAGAAAAGATGGCATACCGTTTGCGCATGCCCTTTGGGCCTACGCTAACGGTATGCCTATGGTTTTCCGAGTAATTTTCTTTTTTGAACTTCATTATAAAATACATGGCAGCCTGACTAAAAACATATCAAAACGCATATTTTTCGAATAAATTAAAACTCAATTTTCCATATGAAGAACCCAGAAAATACATACAGCTATCTTTTGAAAAATAGAAACATTTTTATTTCAACGGAAGTTGAAATATGGCTGTGCTCTTTGGAATAAAACGCGTCATTTCCAGAAAATACCTACAGCTATCTTTTGAAAAATAGAAACATTTTTATTTCAACGGAAGTTGAAATATGGCTGTGCTCTTTGGCGCGGGCGATCCTCGTACTCGAGTACGAATTTAGCAGGTTGCAGTTTTCTCGCGACCATGAACCTAATGAAGTGTGAAGGTGCTTTATAAATAATAGCGGCACAAAGAGAGCCGAACGGAAAAAATGCTGCTATTAAAAGCAATTTTTGCTTCCTCCGCTAAAATCCCTGATTCGTTTTTTTAAATACATAGGTAAGTACCGGTCTACCCCTAGACCGCATTCCCTGTTGGCATTTGCACTGTAAATTGATCAAATATATATCACTGCTGACCCCACAATGGTCCATACCTAATTAATTCCAGTTGCCCATATTAGAACGTATTGTTTCCGAGTAGGCTATACGTTACCATTGATGAATAATTACATTTTGGATTTTGGTGGTTAGTTTTGGTTAACTGTTCAATATAAGAAAAATAGTTTCTATAAACATCATTCTGGCTGGGTCAAATCTTAGACAGCACGGCTTCAAAAAACAGGAGGCGCATTATAAAAAAATTAACCAGGAATTTCGTATTAGATAAAGAGCTAAGTTTACTTTACTTTTTGTAGCAGATTCTGTGCACAAGAAGTTATGAACATTATGACGCAAAACTTGTTAAATACTATGACCCAGTTCTGCCGAAACAAAAAAAATGCACGCCTGCACTCTATACCGCTATCGACTCGTGTCCGGCAAAACTGGAGAAACTTCCCAAAATTTAATAAATCCTTCGGACTTTTTAATAAAAGTTTTTATCGAAATTTGACAGAAGTTATCGCAATATCGCCAACGAAAATTAATGAAACTTCTTCGAAAAGAAAATACCAACAACTGACTGTGACGGCACTGCAAAAAAATTATAGATAAGTTTTATTCTGGTATAAGCAAATTCAGTTATAACATGAGCATTGGGCATAGATCGATAAAAATATTGCAACAGAAAGGGGAACCAAACCATTCGCACATACATGTACTTCGAAATTGAGGTCAAACATATATCCAGCAAACCTATTTCCCTAAGTGTCAAAGTTGAGGCTTTTAAATGCAGCAATTCTGCTATGAAATAATGTAGGTATAAGTATTCTGTAAGCTTCGAAACGTAAAATTTGACGCAGTGCTTGTTGGAGGCCTTTTTAGTTTTACAAGCTTTTATTTAACTTCACCTGTTAGTATGCATGTATGTTTTGCATACACCTGTAGTTCCGGTCACAATACAATATGCAATACTCAATATTGTAATACTTTCAAAATGGCCGTCGCCACAAGATGGCGGATGATGTATTTTTTGTCAACCCCCTTAATATAAAATAGGTACTAAAAGGCACAAAATAAAATTGAAAATAAAAAAACAAGCTTTTATTTAAGTCATGTACTGAAACGAATAAAATAAGTTTAGGGTTTTCGTTAAGATAATTCAATTCCAAATTGCCTTTTTAAAAACAAGCTTTTATTTTTTAAGCCATGTACAAAAACGAATACAATAAGTTTAGGTTTTCGCAATTCCAAATTGCGGCAAGTTTTTGCAAATTGAAAAGCTTGTCGCACGAATTGTAAAGAAAAAATGCATACTTTGGCAAATAGGTACTTGCTTATTAATCAATCACTGTCCAACAAAATTAATTGGTACCTACTTTCATCAACATTTCGCGCGACAAGCTTTTCAATTTGCAAAAACTTGACGCAATTTGGGAATGAATTATCCTAAACTTATTTTATTCGTTTTAGTACATGGCTTAAATAAAAACTTGTTTTTAAAAAGGTTTTTTATATACAGAGGTTAGGTACTTTCCTATTATACATTATAACAAGTCGGAAGTAATGTCCATACATTGAAAAAAAAGTGATACTTCAAAATACCCTTCCATACAAAAAGCAACGTATTTCTTACACATTTTCCCGCGTCCCCTTTCATCAAGAAATCCCTTTCAGCAGTGTTCACGTTTCAAGAAAATAATAATAAAAGGGAGGGGAGTCATTATATTTTATTTGAAGCCCAGCGGTATAAAAGATCATTCGAGTTCCCCGACTCAGAATCTTAACACTACACCCTCGGGCTTTTTGGGTGATATACAGGGTGTTCGGACCTGATTCGAAACACCCCTGTAAAATAGTGATGCATATTTTCTGGCGATTTGTAAAGAATATGCCATATTTAAGTATTATTTTAAAATAGTAGGATGGTGTTTGTTTTATTAGTGGGACATTATTTGTGGGATGTTTAGATTAAGTTTATCCGATTTTCAAATATTTCCAAAGCATTCCTGATTTTTAATTTGAAATAAAAAAAAACAATGTTCCCAATTATAATGTCCCATAGAAATGTTAGTTGGGGAGGTAAATTCATAAAACTTTGGAAATGTGGGTTTTAGAGAGTGCTGATTAAACCTAGGTTGCCAGATTCTCTCTAAAAAAATCGGTAATTGCATATTTTTAACATCGTTTTGAAAATAATATACTTAAAAAATATGGCATATTTAAGCATTAAAAAAAAGTAAAACGATGTTTTTTGCCGTTTTCTTTATTAATACGACATTTTTGGACAGTTTTGAATAAGTTTGCTCGATTTTCAGATATTTCCAAGGCATCCCTGATTTTTAATTAAAAATAAAAAAAAACAATTTTCCCAACTTTAAGAAATGTTAGTCGGAAAGGTAAATTAATTAAACTTGGGACATTGGGGATTCGGGGTGCTGAATAAAACTACGTTGTCAGATTTCCAATAAAAAAAATCCTTGTATACAGGGTGTTCCCATCTTCAATGGCAATATACAGGATGATTTTTTAGGTCTACCACCGCCATTTTCTCCCTTATTTTGCTCCCTACAAAAAAAGCGTAAGAAACAAAAATGTTGCAATTTTGGACAGCTAAGTGGTGCTGCAAAAGAAATCGGCATCCATGGCCAACTTAACGCGCAATATTAAAAAAACCTCAAATTGAGCAAAACTATTAATAGCCGTGGAATGTTTATTTTAAGAGACAGAGAAAACCTTTTATATTGAAAATTGATGGCACTGAGAAGCTTTATCCATCCACGTAGTCAGATAGTTTCAGCAAATTACACAGGGCCTTCGGCTCTCTTGAGACCATGAAAATTTTTTTGTTTATTTCTTATTAAGCGATTTTCTCGCTTATTTTAGGCCGCACAGAAAATACGTAAGTCAACAAAACATGGCAATTTTGGTCAGCGAGGCGACTTTAAAAAAGGAATGGGCCTCCATGCCTAACTTTTCGCGGTGTACTAAAAAAACTTTAAATCTACAAAAATTTTCATGGTCTCAAGAGAGCCGAAGACCCTGTGTAATTTGCTGAAACTATCTGACTACGTGGATGGATAAAGCTTTTCAGTGCCATCAATTTTCAATATAAAAGTTTTCCTCTGTCTCTTAAAATAAACATTCCACGGCTATTAATAGTTTTGCTCAATTTGAGGTTTTTTAATATTTCGCGACAAGTTGGCCATGGATGCCGATTTCTTTTGCAGCACCACTTAGCTGTCCAAAATTGCAACATTTTTGTTTCTTACGCTTTTTTTGTAGGGCGCAAAATAAGCGAGAAAATGGCGGTGGAAGACCTAAAAAAATCATCCTGTATATCCTTCTTAACATTATTTGTTGTTGAGATAATCGGGTGTTTTTTTATGTGGTAAAAGGGGTGAAAGTGGGAGGGTGATATCTGGGGACTCATCTTGCCTACTGCGATCGTGTTCATATCTCAACAAAATGAGTTTTAAAAAAATGTTTTTAAATATATATAACAAGTTTATTTTGAATCGTACGCCACTGGCACGTTGCTGACGTCACGCGAGGTATTTTATCGATGCGTCGGCGAGACTCCGGACCTCCCGGATTCCAGGGAGGTTCCCGGAAAACACCGGGATTCCCCGTTTTGTTAGTTTGTTGGTCCTCTGGATTTGTCACCCGGGATTATTTTTATTCGCGAAAATCCGATGAATAGTACAAGGAAAAACGAGATAAGTAAATCATAATTGAAAAGAAGAAATCGTTTAGAAGAGAACCTTGGAGTTATTTATAAGAATAACAATAATAAACGTTGTAATAATAATGATCTCGATAATGTTTATATTGCTGAAGCATTGCTGATAATATTGGATGCCGTTAGACACAAAGATGAGGCGAATTGTTAAGTACAGGCTTATAATGGTAACGGATATTGCAGGAAATATTCGATGCTGGAAAATGTATCGTCAGGGTGAATCAAAAGTATTTTTTTTATATCTCAATAATGGCGCTACTTAAAAAGTTGAAATTTTGTGTGTGTTATCTACTTACTGGAAGACGCCTTATGGTAGTTTATTCATTTACACACTGCCCTAAAAAAGGGTAAAAACTAACAACCCCTATTAATTTTTTTGCTCGAACTTTTTTGTGGGTCATTTTTACGTATAACCAAAATATGATTTCTGTAGCCCGTTTATTTAAGAAACTTTTTTCCCTCTACATTTTTTCTCGAAAACACAATATTTTTCCTACTAAAAAAAATAATTTCATGCCAATACCATTCCCCTGACTGTTCCAGAAAATCAAGTAAAAATTCATAGTAGGCGGGCGTCAAACAATTTATTTATTTTTATTGAACATTAAAACAACAAAAATATCAGGTAACAACAATTCAGCTTCAGGATAAAAAAAATATGTTACAATAGATGGGTCACCCTGTAGACCCGAATAACTAGGCAAGGAAAGCCCAAATCGAAAAATTTTGTATGAAAGACCCCCCTTAAAACCACCTGCCGAACACCCCTTTAAAGTATTTACTATACATTCTGACTCACCCTGTATATCTGGAAAAAATATATAACAACAATTTTTCCATCAGAATTTATGTATCTTTAGGGTTTCAATACTGTATTTTTAAAATGGCTGTATATTATTATGAGCTTTGCGTTAGCTAAAAAATATTTTAAATGGTGACAAAATTGATAACTTTCTAACCTAAAGATAAAAAAAATTAAGTAACGTAAACGTACCAATGCCCGACACATTACCTAAAAAATAAGCTAATAGGCCGATATTGGTAAATTCGTTCTATTGAAATGTTTATATTGGTAAGTCACAGTTGCAAGTTACGTATGTTAGTCATCTTGATCTTGGTTTCTCTATTTTTACTGATCTCTAAAGACTCTAACCTTATAATGGTGTACAAATTTCATATTTCCAATGCCTGACAGCCCCGTCAGCCATTGGCTATACAACTTGTCAGCTATTGGTCACATTTGGCACTGACTATTATGGTAGACCTCGGAGTACTGTCTTCAAGAGCATCAAAACTTGTATAAATTTGTCACTCAACGAATCTGAGCCATGTCTTTTTCTTGTCGAAAGTGCTGAACATGGCCAACAACTACTATTAGTAACGATCTTTCAAGTTTACCATGTCAAATTAAATTCAATTATTCAAAATAAGTTCAAAGATGTTAAGAAGAAGAAAGAAAAGAAACAGTATTTTTAGAAAAAAAAAAAGGAAAGGAAGATAAGGAGAAGAAGAAGGAGGAAAAGGAAATAATAATAAATGGAAAACAGACAGAATATATTAAATGAGAAAAAAAAGTTGGAGCTAAATAAAATGAATAAATGTACAAGGTGTCCCATTTTGGGTGTTTTTGGGTGTTTTTCTCAAAAATCTCGGTTATTATTAAAGCTAGAGGGTTGCGGTTTTCACGTCACCGTACTACTTTTTTGAGAGGAATTTGGTGGACCAATCAGTTTTTAGATAAGTTTTACAGTTTCCGCGCATTGGCGCAGGCCTGAAATTTTCGATTTTTTGGAAACCTCTCTCCTGGCTACAACTTATATATATCGACAAATTTAATCAACTATTTTTGTAGATTTTTTGGCGTAGAATCGAATGGAATAATTAGTTTTTTGGTAGCGTTAATAGTTTTTGAGATATGAACCAAAGTTATATTTTTTTTAAATGGAAACCATAGTTCATATCTCAAAAACTATTAACGCTACCAAAAAACTAATTATTCCATTCCATATAAAAATAGTTGATTAAATTTGTCGATGTATATAATAAGTTGTAGCCAGGAGAGAGGTTTCCAAAAAATCGAAAATTTCAGTCGTGCGCCAATGCGCGGAAACTATAAAACGTATCTAAATTCTGATTGGTCCACCAAATTCCTCTCAAAAAAGTAGTACAGTGACGTGAAAACCGCAACCCTCTAGCTTTAATAATAACCGAGATTTTTGAGAAAAACACCCAAAAACACCCAAAATGGGACACCCTGTACAAGAATAAATATTACCATAGAAAAATAAAACAAATAAATAAAAAAATTATAAAATAGAAAAAAAATACAAAATAATAAGTTACTATAATATGTTCCCGAAATGAGAATGTACGAGTAAATAAATATTTCTACATCTACATACAAATATTATTACTTGTGTTTTTCTATTTAAAAATTGCTGTCAGGTTTTGGGCCTATCAGATTCAGGCTAAGGATCTAGTCAAAAATCACTATGTCAGTTACTGGATAAAATATTTTTTAAGTATTTTATACAAAAAAAGGTATTGCAGATTTGATTTGGTATTTCCATTGATATCTTGCCCCCTATTAAGAATCATCAACAATAGTGGCAAAAAGTAAACTAAAAAATGACAATTAAATTAAAAAGAGCAAAAAATAATGCTTGAACCAGACATTTTTATTTTAGCATAATAAAAGAACGTTTTGCCTAACTTTTATTTATTACCTTTAATTATTTTACTACTGAATTTAAATAATTTCCTTTTTTTACATAATTAATGCACTAACTGTCTCAAACTATTTATTATTTTTTTATCTTGCCTAAAAAAACTTTTATATTTTGCACAAATAATACCTACAAGCCAAAACTACATAACATAGTGGGCTCGTCCTTGTTGTCATAGCAACAAATAAACAAACGCTTAAGCCGCGCATGTGCAGTACCCACCAACGAACACAAACATGCTCTCTTCTGTGCCGTTTATTAAATTTCTTCCTCCAAATTCGACCGGTAAATAACACCATATGTATCGACCCATTTTTTTCCCGAACGCATGTATACAATTCGGGATCTATTACTTGCCCACCGCTTACAAAGATATATACCTGTTTTCACCCCTCCTCCATCGCCCTGCCTCCGACCACCACCACGAAAATCTGTCCGTTCTCTTTTCCCGACGCTTACGCGTGCCGGATCGACTCGAGCCGTGACCGGACACGCGTCCGCGACGTTCGGTTGTTCTGCCGGGGCCGCAGGAGTTTGCAGGATCGCGAAGGCCGCGCGTGCGCGTCCGAGGCGGTCCTCGAGGGTGGGGCGGCAGCGTATGCCGTTCGCAGGCCGGAAATTGGGCACGGCGGGTGGGAAATTCGCGAGAATTATATCGGGAACACCTGGGTGCACGGGCGTAGCCAAGGGGGGGGTTCCGGGGGTTCAACCCCCCCCCCCGAAATAAGCAAAATATTACCTAATATTATACCGAAAAAATACGAGGAGTGAAGAGTTAAATTATTATTACGTTTGAATATATGTAGTAATAGTAGCGCCTAGCGCCATCTTTTGACGAGAGGCAGACGCAGTTGCAGCCGAACTATTTTGTATTGTAGGGACACTTTGCGTTGTTTCTCGATTATTCGCCACGCCCCTCGGTCGAAATGAGCGGAACTTTGTGGAAGTTCGTGGAAGTTTCTGGACGGCTACTGGGCTGCTATATAAGCGGCGCCGCGGCGCGTGACCGCGCTTACGGCAGTATTGTTCCATGCGAACTCGAAGCGAATAAAAGTGAAAAGTGGTGAACGAGTAGTGAAGAGAATTAAGTGTACCGTGTAAGTGAGTCATTTTAGTGCACTGTTATTCGATGACCTTGTTAAGGATAGATACGTGAATCATTATTACTGTCGAAAAATGGAGGGGAAAAAAAGGAAGGGTGATAAACCTAAAGGTATGGACTACTGGAAAAAGTGGTGTAGTCAAGGTCAAGGGGTTTCTAATAAAGAAACAAATTTGGATTTAGCTATCAAAGCTTCAGCTACCTTGCATGCTGATAAGAAGACTGCCTCCCCGAAATCTAGTTTGGAATGCCTAGATATGTGCGATAAAAACCTTTATCCTAATATTTACACATTACTACAAATCTTGGCTACCATTCCTGTATCCACTGCTACCCCAGAAAGGTCTTTCTCGAGCCTAAGGAGACTGAAAAACTATTTACGAAACACTAAAAGTGAAAACAGACTTAATGGTTTGGCTCTAATGAACATTCACTATGGAACAGAAATTCATGCAGATGAAGTAGTGGATATATTTAAAAGAAAAAGCCGAAGATTTCTTCTTTAATGGTTTTAGATTTAGCGCAGAGGGACGAAGTTAATTTATCCATTTCATTTAAAGTTAAGAACTTTATAAATATGTCGTATTTTTTCGGATGAATATATAGATATTAAATTTCATGTAAGTATATTTTTGTTGTTTTATTTACTTCTCAAACTAACCCCCCCCCCCCCCAAAACTAAATCCTGGCTACGCCCGTGCCTGGGTGATACACCCGCGAAGGTCTACAGTGTGTCTGGTTTTTTGTGTTAACACCCCTGAAAATCTACGTAGGCTGGGGGAATTGAACGGGGCAATTTTTTTATAAATATGTCCCTGAAAGGTCATCATTTGCGAAGTATTGGTTTGGCATTGCCGCAAATCCTGGCCTACTGCGATTTTTTAAAGGGGTGCGTTTTTCGAAAAACCCTATTAGGCATATTTTTATTTAAAATCTGACACCACAGCGTTAATCAGGACACCCCGAAACCCCTATATACCAAATTTGAAGAAAAAATATGTAGGGTGTTCCATTCTGCAGGGTGTCAAAGTTGAGCAAAATAGGAATTTTAAAGACATCTGGCGAGTCAAGTGTGCCATGGAATCCACTCAAAACAGTTGAATGGTCAATAGGACCACTCAAGGTGTTGGTGTGCAAAGATTCAATGCAAAAATATACACGGTATTTTTCTCTGGGCCATCTCAAAATGCTGAATTTTTATGAAACTTTATACTGGTCATGAGTGCTCTGGAATCATTGAAAAAATATTGATAAACACAAAAGTAACGTATTTCTTTACAAAATGCCAACTAACAAATAAAAACAATTTAAATTATAGGACCTTACTCAACAAAGTCACTGTCTAAGATGATACATTTTCTGTGCGACATCTGGCGAGTCAAGTGTGCCATGGAATCCACTCAAAACAGTTGAATGGTCAATAGGACCACTCAAGGTGTTGGTGTGCAAAGGTCCTATACGAAATATACAGAGTGTTCTTATCTGTGCCATCTCAAATTACTGAATTTTTGGAACTTTATACGGGTCAAAAATCGAGTATATCAAAACCGCTACAAACACTATAAACGAACTAAATCTAAAAAATACAGAAGTCTGCCAGTCAGTAAGTCCATATCAGTTAACGTGGCTGGTGTGCCACAACAGGAAACGCACAGAAAATGTATCATCTTAGACAGTGACTTTGTTGAGTAAGGTCCTATAATTTAAATTGTTTTTATTTGTTAGTTGGCATTTTGTAAAGAAATACGTTACTTTTGTGTTTATCAATATTTTTTCAATGATTCCAGAGCACTCATGACCAGTATAAAGTTTCATAAAAATTCAGCATTTTGAGATGGCCCAGAGAAAAATACCGTGTATATTTTTGCATTGAATCTTTGCACACCAACACCTTGAGTGGTCCTATTGACCATTCAACTGTTTAGAGTGGATTCCATGGCACACTTGACTCGCCAGATGACTTTAAAATTCCTATTTTGCTCAACTTTGACACCCTGCAGAATGGAACACCCTACATATTTTTTCTTCAAATTTGGTATATAGGGGTTTCGGGGTGTCCTGATTAACGCTGTGGTGTCAGATTTTAAATAAAAATATGCCTAATAGGGTTTTTCGAAAAACGCACCCCTTTAAAAAATCGCAGTAGGCCAGGATTTCGCGGCAATGCCAAACCAATACCTCGCAAATGATGACCTTTCAGGGACATATTTATAAAAAAATTGCCCCGTTCAATTCCCCCAGCCTACTTAGATTTTCAGGGGTGTTAACACGAAAAACCAACCACACTGTATATCTTTTACACTGTTAATGCTATAAAAAAAATTTACAAAAAAAAATTAAAACAGACTGCAAAAATTAAAAAATAATAACAAAAAATAACACAGACTTCACAAATTTGCCCATTATGCACATTTCAACTAAAATTTTAGAAATATTTTTCCCTTCCTCAATTCAGTTATCGTTGGAGTCGGTGACAGTCTAGGCAAGGAATTTAAATCTATTTTTCTACTCCTATGCTAGTAATATACCTATTAAGTGACGGTTTAGGTTATAAGTACCTAACTCCATTGTTACGAACACTGACACGTAATGACTGACACGTAATAAAAAAATTACATATCTGTTCTTAATTAAAACCACAGAATAAATAGCTCCACAACAGAAGCGTCCATAAAGACATGTGTCAAAAGGATGCTCGCTTCGACGCGAAATATCTTCTAAAGGGATAAACATTGTGCATTTTATTTGATTTTACATTAATCCACATTGCAACGAGGTTGTATTAGGACCAAATTTATGTATAAGGTATTGGATATTTTTCTGTAAATTGAAATGGAGGCTCGCTTATTTTTGACACATGTCTTTATGGACGCTTCTGTTGTGGAGCTATTATTCTGATGTGTTAAAACGCAATTATCACAGGTGGCTTGTTAGCGCGGCATCCGCGTCACCATAGCAACTAACCAACATACTAATTGTTGCCTGTCAGATAATCAGAAGTACAGTTTATCTATTGTAATAGTTTGTCTTTCGTCGAAGAAAAATTATAATACAAAACTCGACTTGTAAGCTTATTACTTTATTACATACTCGTGGAATTACAGCACTTGCCGCTGCGCGGCTCGTGCGCAACTTTTCCACTCATGCGTAAAAGCTGTTTACAACTCTCGTTATGTAATATGCTATTACATATGAATACAGTTTAGAAAGAGAAAAATATTTCTAAAATTTTAGTTGAAATGTGCATACGGGCAAATTTGTGAAGTTAATGTTATTTTTTGTTATTTTTTTTTAATTTTTAGTGGAGTGTGCATATTTTTGAAGTCGGTTTTAATTTTTTGTTAATTTTTTTTTAGTGAATTAAGAATTATCTAAATCGGTCCAGTATTAAATTCCATCCCCTATTTGTCCACCCTTAGGATTGAAATGTTTCTCTTCAAATTTAAATGTGACCACCACTAAGGTAACCCCTTTCTAATAAAATACGAATCATCCAAATCGGTCCAATATGAACTTTCATCCCCTATTTATCTACCCAATGGGACCACACCTAAGGTGCCCCCTTTCCAGTAAAGAAAGAATCATCGAAATCAGTCCAATATGAAATTTCATCCCCTATTTCCCACCCTTACGGGTGGAATTTTTTCTTCGAATTTAAATGGGGCCACTCCTAAAGTAATCCCTTTCTAATAAAAAGAGAATCATCGAAATCAGTCCAATATGAAATTTCATCCCCTATTTTTCCACCCTTAGGGGTGGAATTTTTTTCTTCAAATTTACATGCGACCATTCCTTTCAAATAAAAAAAGAATTGTCCAAATCGGTTTATAAATGACGGAGTTCTGATGTAACAAACATAAAACAAATAAAAATACAACCGAATTGATAACGATAACCTCCTCCTTTTTTGAAGTCGGTTAAAAAGTATAGACGAAACTTATAGAGAAACATGAATACTACATTCCGAAAATATTTTCCAATATACAGGGTGATCCAGTAAGTAGTGGCGAATCTAAGTTATGTTTTTTTAATGGAACACCCCGTATTTTGTTACATTTTTAGAAAGCCTTTAAAGAGTATATCCTTTATGGTACAAGGTATTAAGGGTCTAACTTTAAAGGTTGGGGAGTTATTTCAATTTTATTGTAAGAAAGGGCTTTAAAAGGGCTGATTAAATGATTAGGGTGTCAAAATGTCACTGTTAAAGCTGTAAAAAAATAAAAAGACATATTCAATGGTAATACATTTTCAAAAGTGGCCCCTTTTTTCGTTTAAAATTAAAATAACTCTCTAACCTTTAAAGATAGACCCTTAATACGATGTACCAAAAAGAACATACTTTTTAAGGGCTTTCTAAGAATGTAACAAAATACGGGGTGTTCCATTTAATAAACATAACTTTGGATCGCCACTACTTATTGGATCACCCTGTATATTGGAAAAATTTTCGAAATGTAGTACTCATGTTTCTCTACAAATTTTGTCTATACTTTTTTTGTAGCATTAACAATGTAGAAGATATAGACCACCGCGGCCTATGTAACTCACCCTGTATATTTTTTAATTCTAAATATTGTCCTGGATTTTGACAAGAATAATAGTGCAGACTTTGGTTTACAACATTGGTCACCAAATCTGTAACCTTTAAACCAATCCCAGTTTGTTCGCTGTCACAATCACAGCGATACAAAAAAATATAAATGCATTTCTAACCTTCGACTTTCGTTTTGGTAACGCCACTGGTTTCAACTACCAGCAAGTGGTGTTGAAATTTGCAAACCGACTCTGTATACTTGCCAAAGATGACGTACCTCATAAATAATAAACCTCATCCTCAATTCCCAGTCCCCATTGGCTGTCACAAGGCTCTATGCTCAATGCTAAACTAACTGTCTGAATCTTTGAATAAAGTAGTAACCAAGTTTTGACACAATATTTTGATATCTGACACGGTGATAGGTAGAGTAACCCAAATATGCAAGTGGAAACCCTAAAAATATGCCCATAAATATGCAAATAATTTGGTCAAAATATGCAGGAAAACGTTGAAAATATGCAAATTATGAAATACTTTAAAAATATAAATTTATTGTTTCATTTACAAATAAACATATATAATGTACATACAAATTTCTAAATGTATTTATACATAGTAAAAGTAATAGTAAGTATTTTATTTTAAATTTTCTACATACAGGGCGATTGAACTAAATCTAAATATGCATTTATTATAAATTATAAAAAATCAGGTTGAAATTTAGTTGTAAAAACAATAAACCAGTAAATGTTGCTCAAAATTCTCAATTAATAAATTTTGTCTTCTATTGGAATACAAAAATTTATAAATGGAGAAACTCCTTTCCACATCAACAGATGTAAGAGGTGCGCTTTTAAAATTGCTCACTATCACAGGATCCAAAGCGATGGATTCGGTAAAATCTCCCTTTAAAATATTTGCTACTTGGCTAAGAAACTGAAACCCACTATTTTTTTTCCATCACATTTCTAAATTTTTGAAATATTTTGTCCCCAATTTTACCTGTGACATTTTGAAAAGCAACCTCAGATTGTTTTACCAGTTCTACACTTCGGGTTAATTAGATTCCTCCATTTGTGTTATTGTTTTAGAAAGAAAGCTATAATTTGCTTTTAGAAAGGAAAGTTGCTTCTTTATTTCCGTGTTTTCGAATAGTGGTTTAACATCTATAAGGGACTGGGAAGATTCGTTCGAAAATTCTGAAATTAGATCTTTCAGTTGACAAAAATTCTCGCAATAAAAAAATGCAGCTTCCAACCAAGTGCCCCATCTTGTAATAACAGGTTGAGGTGGAAGAGGAGTGTTTGGTAGTTTTTCTTTGTAGAACTGAACCTTTATAGGCGCTTTAAGGAAGACTTTTTTCATGTTGGAAATTAAACTATTTACAAGCGGAAAATGTTTCCTAATTTCCTCAGCAACCCTATTTAAACCATGAGCAAGACATGTTAGATGTATCAACTTCGGATAAAAGATTTTCAAATTTTGCCCTGTCCTTTTCAATAATTGCACTTTATTAGATAGGTATAAATACCTACTTTATTCGTTTTCAAATCACCAGGATTAGTGCCCATAAAATTATAATTTACCTATATTATTTTGGGAAAACCAGGTACTTAACTAGACACCGACCCCTCTTCCCAAAAATGAATGAAACGCCTGCCAAAGATTTAAATTATCCTAAATTCTTTCAATTATGCACAATATGCCATATTTTAAGGATATATGCAAATATTTTGCTTCTGGGGTACTCCTAGTTTGGAGTATTGTGAGGGTGAGAATTATTATTATTATTATATTATATAATGTATAATATTCTAAATATGCAAAATATGCGTGTTGCATATTTGGGTTACTCTAGTGATAGGTGTCAGTATGTGGTATTTAGTTACTTTTTCGAGTTATTATGCTCCAAAACTAAAATGTTTGAGGATAATAATCCATCGGTAAGTAATTTTGTAATTTAAGTTAACTTTTGAGGCCATGCACCAAAGTGGCATGGGCGTTTGGGTAGGTTTTATTCAAAGCTATGAATAAAACAATTTCTAGGGCAACAGATATGGCCCCTTTCTTTTTTACAGACCAACAACAAATTTGGCGACACGCACATCATTTTTCTAAACATATCAAGAACATATCACCCCCAGGCTATCGTGGTTAACGTTAAATTAAGCCAGAGAATTTCAGAAGTTTCGACAACTCCGCGTTGTTAGATCAATACGAACTTCATTAGTCCTCGATGGTTAGGCGGGCGTTAAACACCAGAACCAGCGGAGTTCGTGCATATTACGCTCGTTCGGCTATGATTAGAGCAGTCCTCGGCTTATACAAAGGATAATTCCTGGATATGGCTTATACCCTTGTTTATGGAGGTTCCTTATACCTACGAGGATACCCTGATATATTCAGACAAAAAACAAAAAAAATTTTTTATTATACTTCTTTGAAAACACCTTATTTGTTTTAGCAATAACGAAAGATGGGGTTTTTCGGGCTAGCGCACGGAAACAGCCCATGGAAAAACTTTCCGTGCGCTGAATAAAAATGCCGAATATATGGCTTTAAAATAGAAATATACAGCAAAGTAAACTAAATTTAAGAAACTCTATATACTCTCTGATATTTAACATGTACCTATTTTGTATTTTAATTCGTAAGTGTTTCAATATTTAGATACATTTCTGTAATATTTTTGACGTTTTATTCACCTTATCTGACAATAACTAATTTACAACAAAGCACCTTTGAAATAATTTGAGAGTAACCATGGAAACGCATCATACATACCAAACACTATTTTGTCTGCATTGTGTATTTTTTGTCAATTACATTTATTATAATATGCCGATAAAATGTTTTAAGTTTTAAGAATTTGTCACGTGCGCACGGAAAAATCTTTATTTCCAGACTCGTAATGAAATATACTATTGTAACACTCGCAAAAATTGTTATTTTTCCGCACTAGTTGTACAATATACGCCATAATATGTATCGATTAGCCTAACGACATCTCAGAAACGCGACGTATTTTGCGTATGGTGAGAGTTATATCCAAATTGAAACATAGTCGCATACCATTATAATTAATTCAGATCGTTTCGGCCAAATTGCTATTTAATGTTGCGGCGTAATTGCAAATACTAATAATATATTTACCTACAAACGCGGAATAGATATTTGGATTTTAAATGGGGCTCGCCAATAATTAGGTTGTTGCTTATTATTTACGGCCAGAAAATATTGTCAATTAGCGCGAATAAATAATTTATTAAATTAATTTGGTCAGTTTATTAATCCTATACCTACCACAAATCCAACACTTTACTCTTGTTATCGTTCTTAAAACTACACTAATTCACTAATTACTAACTTAACTATATACAGGGTGTCTACTTTTAAGTGTATACAAATCGATAAAAAATGTATTTTGTGAGATATTTTCAAAAATCTTTTTTTGTTCGAAAGGTCTTCAAAAAACGCTTCTTTTGACGTTTTTACTTTTGTCAAAATGCAAATCCAGGGACGGCTACGATTTTTTTTATACCCCGATTTTCACAAAAACCATTTAGCGATTTTTTTATTTAAAATCTGACACAACAGCGTTAATCAGGACACCCCAAAACCCCCATATACCAAATTTGAACAAAAAATATACAGGGAGTTCCATTCTGCAGGGTGTCAAAGTTGAGCACAATAGGAATTTTAAAGGCATCTGCAGAGTCCAGTGTGCCATGGAATCCCCTCCAAACAGTTAAATGGTTAATAAGACCACTCAAGGTGTGCAAAGGTCCAATTCAAAATATACATGTTCTTTCATGTGCCATCTCAAAATGCTGAATTTTTATGAAACTCTATACGGGTCATGAGTGCTGTGGAATCATTGAAAAAATATTGATAAACACAAAAGTAATGTATTTCTTTACAAAATGCCAACTAACAAATAAAAACAATTTAAGTTATTGGACCTTTCTCAACAAAGTCACTGTCTAAGATGATACATTTTCTGTGCGTTTCCGGTTGTGACACACCAGCCACCTTAACTCATATGGACTTACTGACTGGCAGACTTCTGTATTTTTTAGATTTAGTTCGTTTATAGTGTGTGTAGCGGTTTTGATATACTCGATTTTTGACCAGTATAAAGTTCCAAAAATTCAGTAATTTGAGATGGCACAGATAAGAACACTCTGTATATTTTGTATTGGATCTTTGCGCACTAACACCTTGAGTGGTCCTATTGACCATTCAACTGTTTTGAGGGGATTCCATGGCACTCTTGACTTGGCAGATGCCTTTAAAATTCCTATTTTGCTCAACTTTGACACCCTGCAGAATGGAACTCCCTGTAAATTTTTTATTCAAATTTGGTATATAGGGGTTTCGGGGTGTTCTGATTAACGCTGTGGGGTCAGTTTTTAAATAAAAAAAATCGCTAAATGGTTTTCGTAAAAATCGGGGGTATAAAGAAATCGCAGCCGGCCCTGGATTTGCATTTTGAAAATGACAAAAAGGTCAAAAGAAGCGGTTTTTGAAGGCCGTTCGAACAAAAAAAGGGTTTTGAAAATATCTCACAAAATACATTTTTTATCGATTTGTATACACTTAAAAGTAGACACCCTGTATGTCTTTTGTCCAATACCCCCAAAATCTCTTAAAAAAACAAGAATAACGCAAAAGTAAGCAAAAGTAAACACATCAACGCAAACCGTCGAAATCTCAACGAACTCTGGATCAGCTGTTGGGGCATAATAAAGAAAATACGCATCGATGACAAAGAGTTCGTGCAACGTTGCCACGTTAGCAAGAATAAGCAATTTATTAAGGATATTAAAATTTATTATTAATTGATAATTGTCCAAATTTTTACTATATATATGTAGAATGTAAATATCAACTAATTGTTCTAAATTGATGTTTTTTAACGTTGGTTATACATTTGTTTCGTAAGTACAAGATAAATTTATGAAAAAGTTTGGCAATCGTGCAATCGGTGCATTGTTTTGTTTTAGATTTCTATTACTAACTCAGACTGTTATTAAACATCTTTTATCTTTATCTTCACATTCACATCTTTTGAAACGGCTGTACGCATAAAATACAAGGTGAGTTGGAGCTTTGAGAATTCTTACTTTGACATTTTAATAAGAAATGTACAAGAATTCATTCTTTATTTTTTCAAAAAAATCTGAGATTGTCGTATTGCTCGTATAAATATCAATACTTTCCAACATTCCCTTATACGAAATCCTAACTTTTTGGACAGACGTTTTCACATTTCATTCGTGCACTTCGCATAAACGTTTCAGCGCATCCGACGTGTGCGCGCTGAAAGCTCTGTTTGTGACTTCGTTGTAAAAAGTTGAGCTTTTGTCCGAAATTTTCTGTTACCGCTTTTGTAACTGCACAATTTAAAACGCCAACATTAGCGAGACATTTCTTGAATATTATCATAGAAACACATCGTCCTCATATATTTTTTCGATTTCCAACAGATAGGAATTGCAGGATAATAGTTATTTATGTACCAAGGCACTGAAGTACAACTTTTTATGACTCATGTGGAGTTTAGTTGCTGAGGCCTCTGGCCGAGGCAAATAAACCACATGAGTCATAAAAAGAACTTCAGTGCCGAGGTACATATTATATTTTTCTTGAAATCGGAAAAAAAATGTTTTATTAGGCAAGAAAATAATAATAAGGGATCACCCGTCCACGAACCGACTACGCGCGGCGTTGCTTGACTTTACCGATCGCTCTACCTAGCACAAGCATAATGATGTACGGCACCTTCTGACAGAAAAACCAAACTGCTGCTTCTTGTGCAGCCTATACAACAAATCTATTGATTTTCAAATTTTCTAAAATATGTATACTGAAGGATTGCGCTTCTATAGGAAACAATTTCGCAATGTGTACGAAAAGTTAAATGAGCCTTTATCGGCCGGGTTTTGAATATTTGGTCACTTTTGACGGGCGATTTCTCCGCGTCTGACGTTTGATGTTTACATCTCGCCAAGGCCTACTTATTGAAAAAATCGTACAATAATGGGCTACATTATTGTACGATTTCTGTGCTTTTAATGACGATTTTGGGACATTTTAATGCCGCTTTCAAGAAAAATAGTGTTATTTTTAAATTTCTCTAGCATTTTCCAGACGTCGATTTATTAAATACGGTTCTGTCCTGCGTGGCGTAGAATTGCCTCGAATAAGGCAATAGCTCAGGTAGGTCCTTGAGAAACATTTTTTTTATAAGAACCTTGAGTATCCAGTGATTTTAAAAGTTACTTTCTTTTCAGATTGTAAATTTGGCAGGAAATAAACTCTTTTAATTTCTACAGAATCTTATAACTTTTCCCTCTCAGGACTTAAATTTTCAGAACTTCCGAACTTCGCACCCCGAACCGCCCAACTTTATTTCGTAATTGCATTTTTGGACCTTTCACTCACTTTTGTGCCTAAAGAACCAGAAATATTTTAATTAATATTTTCTTATGGTGAAGAAATTTTGAACTATACCTACTTGAATAGCGTTTTCATAAACAAGCCAATTTTAATTTTGTACAGGGACGTATTCCTAATTTTCTGTAATAAACACTAACAATTAATTTGTTATTTAAGCAACTTCATGAAATGCTGTCACTGATATGTATGCATTATATGTGATTTTTTGATTACGAAATATCCCTTAACAGATCTAGAGACTTAACTTTAACAAAAAAATTTAAAGTTTCAAGACAAGCAAATTTTTTTATAAATAATTTTTTACGGGCACGAATATAGACAATTTCTTATGAGGCAAATTAAGAAAAATGAAGTTTAGAAAACACCTTCAAAAAAAATAAAATAAATTACGGACAATGCTGTGTAGCATTCTACAAGGTTCAAAAATGAGCAAAATAGGAATTTTAAAGGCATTTGGCGTGTCAAATGTGTCATAGAATCCATTCGAAACATTTGAATGATCAACAGGACCACTCAAAATGTTGGTGTGCAAAGATGCAATACAAAAATATACAGAGTATTTTTCTTTGGGTCATCTCAAAATGCTGAATTTTTATGAAACTTTATACGGGTCAAGAGTGCTCTGGTATTATTGAAAAAACATTAATAAACACAAAAGTAATTTATTCCTTTACAAAAAGCCAACAAAAAGTCAACAAATAAAAAAAATTAAATTATTGGACCTTACTCAATAAGATCACTGTCTACAATGATATGCGTTTCCTGTTGTGGCACATCAGCCACCTTAACTCATATATATGGACTTACTGACTCTCAGGCTTCTGTATTTTTAGACTTAGCTCGTTTATAGTGTCTGGGCGGTTTTGATATACATACTCCATTTTTGACCCCATAAAAATTCAGTATTTTGAGATGACACAGAGAAATTTTTGTATTGGATCTTTCCACACCAGTTTGAGTTCCCCTGTTGACAATTCAACTGTTTTAAGGGGATTCTATGGCACACTGGCTCTTGCCAGATGCATATTTTGCCCAAATTTGACAACCCAACTCCTTGTATAATTTTTGTTCAATTTTGATATGTGAGGGTTTCGGGTCAGATTTGAAAATTAAGATTAAGACCTGACATTTTGCACCAAAGTAAAGAGTTTTGTGTGAGAGAAAAAAACCAGCTAAAATCGGATGAAAAATAAAAACTTTACGAGGGTGCTTTCATTCCAAAGGGTCACCCTGTATATAGACATCCTAGAATAAAGAATTATTGTTGTTAGTATTTTATATTGTTTGCTTTACGTCAATATATAAAAAACCAATGACAGTTGCTCTTGGCCCAGTTCACGAAAAAAAGCAATACCTAAGTACCTATATTTAATCAATCTAAAGACACAATGTTTATTGCTAACTTTCCACGGGCGTAGCCAGGATTTAGTTTTGGGGGGGGGGGGGTTAGTTTGAGAAGTAAATAAAACAACAAAAATATACTTACATTTGTTTCTTTATTAGAAACCCCTTGACCTTGACTACACCACTTTTTCCAGTAGTCCATACCTTTAAGTTTATCACCCTTCCTTTTTTCCCCTCCATTTTTCGACAGTAATAATGATTCACGTATCTATCCTTAACAAGGTAATCGAATAACAGCGCACTAAAATTACTCACTTACACGGTACACTTAATTCTCTTCACTATTCGTTCACCACTTTTCACTTTTATTCGCTTCGAGTTCGCATGGAACAATACTGCCGTAAGCGCGGTCACGCGCCGCGGCGCCGCTTATATAGCAGCCCAGTAGCCGTCCAGAAACTTCCACGAACTTCCACGAAGTTCCGCTCATTTCGACCGAGGGGCGTGGCGAATAATCGAGAAACAACGCAAAGTGTCCCTACAATACAAAATAGTTCGGCTGCAACTGCGTCTGCCTCTCGTCAAAAGATGGCGCTAGGCGCGACTATTACTACATATATTCAAGCGTAATAATAATTTAACTCTTCACTCCTCGTATTTTTTCGGTATAATATTAGGTAATATTTTGCTTATTTCGGGGGGGGGGGGGGAGTTGAACCCCCGGAACCCCCCCTTGGCTACGCCCGTGTAACTTTCCCATCTCATTTACTTACATTCCACTCGACGGAGACAGGGCACGTGACGTGGGCATATTATCACTACCCTCAAATGCCACGAAATATTACCCTAAAAATGTTCACTTCAAAATTCGCCTGAGTCCCCTCCTGTGTCGACCAGATAAGAGCGGAGCTTCCCGGGGTGATTTATATTAAATTCCGGCTCATATTCGAGTCAATATTAGGAAATCTGCCTTAGACAATCACATTTTACTGCGGTCCTTGCCAGGACCCGGCAAGGACCTGGCAAGGACTTGTCAAAACTGGGTGAAGGTGACGAGAGTATGGATGTGAAGGTTCGACATTTTTTTTTTGATCCAAACCAAATTGTATCCCTGTTATTTCCCGAACAATTTTAAAGTTTTACCACCGAAAAGCACGGACTTTTGCGCTTTCCTTCAAGTTTACTTCACGTTTAAGTCCTCGTACACGTCGCGGTACAAATCGTAAACTCTAAAATTCCGTTTCGGGAAATTTTTCCTTGTCCGGGAATCCAATATCACAGAACGTAAATAATCCAGGGCCGAGGTTTTATTGTTTGGACACCTTACAGACGTTACGACACAGGTAAGTTTTATCGAGGGAACACAAAACCACACACGTAGAAATAACTTTAATATTTGCATATTTTCGTCATTCACTATTTAGGAAATATTTTTAGAAGCTTTTATTTAACTTCGCCTGTTAGTGTGGGTCGAATCGTGCAAGCTGAATTAGAGCCACTTCCTGACATCCGATTGAGCTGAAATATTGCATACACCTTTAGTTCCGGACACAATGCAATATGCAATACTCAATATTGTAATACTTTCAAAATGGCCGCAGCTCCAAGATGGCGGATTACCTATTTGATACCCAACATGGGTATTAAATGAAAGGGCTCAACAGGTAGAAAACAATAAGGTGAATGGCTTCATACGAAATCCAATATGGCGACCGCCCCAAGATGGCGGACTAAATTTCTTTACTACCCCCTGACATGGGAATCAAATAGGTACTAAAAAGCACAAAATAAAATTGAAAATAAAAAAAAACCTTTTTAAAAACAAGCTTTTATTTTTTAAGCCGTGTACAAAAACGAATACAATAAGTTTAGGTTTTCGCAATTCCAAATTGCGACAAGTTTTTGCAAATTGAAAAGCTTGTCGCGCGAATTGTAAAGAAAAAAATGCATACTTTGACAAATAGGTACTTGGTTATCAACCAATCACTGTCCAATAAAATTAATTGGTACCTACTTTCATCAACATTTCGCGCGACAAGCTTTTCAACTTGCAAAAACTTGTCGCAATTTGGAATTTAATTATCTTAACGAAAACCTAAACTTATTTTATTCGTTTTAGTAAATGGCTTAAATAAATGCTTGTTTTTAAAAGGTTTTTTTTTATTTTCAATTTTTTATTTACTTCATTCATTAAACAATCGTTTCCCATAATAGGTGCCTACTACATTTTATACCGAGTATACAAAGATATAAAAAAACTAATACATTGTCGACCATTGTGACGTAGGGATGGTAATTCATTACACATACTCCATGTGCAATCGTGCTACGATATTCCGGGACACCCTGTGTATTTCTCGTGCCAAGGAATTTAATTTCACTTTTAATTTCGAGAAATATTATGTCGAGGTTTAAAAAAGCAATTTATTATACTCATACCTTCATTCCGCTCTTCACATTCCGATGTCCATGTTTTCCTTCTGCCATTCGACATTCGTTTCTCCATTTTTCGTTTATCGATTTCATACCTTTGAAGCCTCTCCAATTTATTGTCGACATTTTCAAGCATATCTTCTATAACCGCCAAGCTGTCTTTTCTATCTTCGCTCGTGGTTGACAGTTGTTGAATTAAGCACCCTCTGTCGGTTTCATATGAATCCTTACTTGCCCTCCTATTGGCTCTCTCAAATATATCTTCAATTATAGAATCTGTTCTGTCCGCCAGAGGCGTGGTTATCGGTTCTTGGACAACGTAGTTGGAATTTTTGTCGATTTTAATTTGGAATGTTTGTTCTTTTGAGTTTAGCAATGCTTTTTGTGGGCTTATTGATCCTAAGTTGAGCGTTGTAGGCCTGAAACAAAACATCAAACATCTTTTTCCTTTTCAGTGCAAAACCTTCCTTACCTTCGAATCTTTCTTCCGATAGCATTCTCTAATGATTTTCTCCTAGCAGTATCCACTATAGAGTCGCTGCTTTGCCTTACATGTTTTATTTGGTCGTTTTTTTCAAGAATTTTTTCAAGTTTCAAGTCTGCAGACCCGGTAGTTTTCGTAGAAGCATTCGTAGCAGTACTGCTACGTCTTCTGTGGTTTTTGTTGAAGCTTTCGCATACAACAAGAGCTCCAGCTCTACCTTCTCTGATGTAGTATGTTTTGTGGTTAAAGTGGCTTACCTAAAACAGACATAGATGACTAGAATGTTTAAAATATCGATGAAAGCCAACCTGTAGGTTCTGTGCTTGATTATTTCCAACTTCGATAGTTTCTGCACTCAACAGATGACGTTGGGGTTTCTTTTTCTTGTCTTCATTCTTGTCGTTATTAATTTCATTGTTTCTAACATTTGGCGTGATGAAATTTTTGTATCCATCAACTTCCGCCCGTTTCAGACTTTCTTCACTGTTGAATTTTAGTTTTCTCTTTATGAGATCATCACTTTGAGATCGTGTGTGTTTTCTGTATTGTTTTTCTCTCTTTGGTATGTCAGCTGTTGAGTAGTTGTGTTGGAGAGGATTTGGTTGATCTTGATTGGCTAAAAACAAAAGCAAAAGTTTGCTACCTAAACGGAATTATCGATTTTAGGAGTTCGGTCTTAATAAAAGTATAAAAAGGAAGCCAGAGCCTTATAATTTGATAAGAGCTTTCCAGTAAATCATTTTAAAAAGCTTTTTAGATTTATAAGGTAGGTATAGAATCTCCCTGTTGTTGTAATGTTATACGGGCGTTGCGGGTTTTAATGTTTCTAGATGTAAATCCTTCATCAGCATAAGCACCAAACCAATATTTTCTCACCTGGAACACTCAAGAGTTCGCTCCTGGATTTCCTCAACCTTCTGCCTCGTGTTTTACCTTCCCCCGGGACTTGTAGCTCGTCGGACTCCCGTATCTTGTCCCAAAGGGACTGATTGACCCTTGCGTAGGGATTCTCTGGGCGATTTAGAGAATCGTATCTATTTTTCACCCTCGGTGTGAAGTTGTCGACCGGGAAGGCGCTCTGGCATCTCAGGTCATCCACTGACAGCTTGGTGAGTTGTGGCTTTGGGCTTGGAGCACGGAAAAATGTTAGGTGAAGTCCAAACAAAAGTACCTAGGTACATACCTGCTACTGGTTCTTATGTTAGTGTGAATCTTCCTTTCCAAATTGTCACTTTTACATCGTTGCAATCTCCTATCCAGTTCCCTGAGTTTTCTATCGTTTTGATATGGAGCAGGTAAAATTTGCGAGCTGTGCCAAGTTTGTCTTTGAAGACTGCCATTGTCTTTGGCTTCTATGAGGAGTTTACCACGGGAGTTTAGAAGTTGTATTGTTGGCAATGCTGAAAAAATTAAAAATAATATTTTTCGAAAAAAAAAAATTGCACTACTTCTACCTATGTGTGGCGAAGATTTTGAAGTAGAAAGTTCCCAGTTCCAACTTTTCGGTTTTCTTAGCTGCAAGCGTATTATTTCGGCAAAGTGGTCGTCTGCAGGTGCCATGTGGTCGGTTAATTCTGAAAATTAAAAAATTAATAATTATAGTTTTTTGCTAAATTCGAATTTGGAATACTATTAATTGAACTTTAGTACGGATTTCTTTCATATACAAACCAGATCTACTTGTCCTAAAATGATATCCGTAACAATAACAAAATCAATAATTTGTAACCTAAAAATACAAAAATTTTGAGGTGATATTTTGCCACTATACTATACATTTTCCTTTGACAGAATTCCCGTAAACTTTCCATCGTATTTTCCGACGCAACTAGGTCGGAAAAAAGCCAAACTTTATCTCAAAACATTTTTTATACGTTGAAAAGCGACCGTTCCTACATTGTTTGGAATTTCCCTTTTCCGAACTTGTAAGAAAAATCCCTACCGACAAATCGCGTCTCTTTTCAGCGTGCCTAAAATTTCACATTAATCACAACCCTTCTGGGCGATGTTTCGACCATCATAAATCATCCTCAGACAATCCAGAGGAACTCTGTCTTCCCACCTCGCAGATCGAGCGTCTTTTTGTTATTTGGAGTAGAGCGGAAAGATTTTTGAAGAAATACAAGAATGGTTGTGGCCTTTCCAAATAAGTATCACACCATTCGAAAAAGTTGATTTTGATTTTCGCTATTCCATTTAATTTGTTTGATAAACAAAACGTAGATTAAATAATGCTCATGATGGAGTGATGGAAATTTCAATAATATTTTTTTAACGGAAAATCATACAATTGTATTTCAATGGAATCTGTCAGTTTTCAGTTTGCCTACTCAAAAACGGATTGCTATTTATCTCATCGTATGCAGTCGTGAATGTTTTATAGTATGCAACTCAAAAATATGTACACCCAGGAATAATAATAATACTGATAAATAATGGGCAATTTTGTTATGATTGTAACAATATATTATTCTTTCTTTTTAGTTGAATCATTTAGATGTTATAAGTACAAACGTGACAATATTTTTTCGGGTTATTATTGAGAACAGAGTTTTCCAATTTTGGTTCCAATTTTTTTGCAGAGCCAGTAGGTAGATATATGTCAATCTACAAAGTTTTTAATAATGGAATGGAAATAACCATTTATAGGCATTAATAGTTCGATATCGGTGGACTATATAATTTATGATGCCATTCGAAATACTCCATTGTATCAATAGGATTTGCAAAATTAATAATATAATACCTATGCAACCCTATCAAGGATTTCAAAAAAATCTAAAAAAACACTTCCTTACTTACACTTATTTTAAACACTAGGAAGCACACCTTTCCAATACACCAAAACACATTTCAAACACTGTAGTGTCTTCTACAACGTAATTTTTTTCGAAAAATACAACTGTGGGAACGCGCTTAAAGCGTAAACTAGAAAATTTGGGCTGTGATCCACAAATTTTCGGGCAACACATGTTGGCAAGATATTTTCGGACACTTGTAGCCGTGTGGATGTGTTAACATTTCGCGTTGGCAATGTAAAAATAGATATCAGTTGTTTATACGAAAGATTTTGGCACCGATACGATTTCATTAAGAAATGGCACGGGTGTACTTCATCTATGACGTCACGGAATTCAATTTTCTCTTTGTAATAAGAATTGCAATTGCCAGCTTTAGTAATTTCGGCAGTTATTTCTTTTCCTACCGTTCAAATTAGATAATAAATGAGTGTTCCCTGATAATACATCGAATCAATTTATCAATATTTGTTCTGTTAATGAAGATGAAGTTTGCCCCTACTTTGTTATTATTTAACTGGGCAATTTATTATGTTTTCTCTGGGAAAATAGACTCGCTGTAGTATTTCAAAATCCACAAGTTTCAATGTCAATGTCTCGCACGTTCTGTCTAGAATTAGACGTGTCGTTAGTAGTCGCTATTATATTTTTAAATGCTTCATCAGGTGGAAAATATTTCGCGAAAATATGTACTTTGTAAATAACTTGCTGTACAGTACCTACCCCCTTGAACACTACGTTCTGTGTTGACACATCTAAGTGTGCTCTACACTAAGGGCCTAATGTTTGCCCTGTATAAATTTCCTTTGTGGGGCACATCGTGAATTTGCATACAAGGGTTTAATTCTAACAAAATTACCATTGGTTAATTCGAAATCAAACACTTATTTGCAGTTTATCATATTATTATTTTTGAAAATAAAGAATTTTTGGTATTACGTTTTTTTCAAAAGGGCTTCGTTTCCGAGATTGCCATAATATTATGAGATGGTATTAAGTTCGTTATGCAACTAGTGGTGGAAAACGGGTAATACATTAATCATCAATAAAATGGCAAGTAGCAACTTTGAACAACTTTGTTCAAGATTTAGTGTCTTAAAGGACATCTATTGAAAACGAAGAGTTTACAGTAAAGATAACATTTTCCTTTTTGTATAGAAAATCAATGAAATCCAGTGAGTATGCAAGCCAAAGAAAGATGGCGCAAAAATCAACTAATCAATAATTTCTAATTCAAGTATGTATATTTCTTTTATAAGAAATTATCTCTATTCAATAATACACAAAGCAAAAAAATTATGCCATCACCAAATGCCACCTAATATATTCTAAAACAAAAGTTTATTTTTGTTATCAATGAACTTTTTTTAATCAACAGGAACAGGACGAAAGAAATTCAAAAATCGACAAATTGACAAAAAGTCAATAATAGTTTTTTCTTAGAATTAATTGGGAAATTTAGTGAAAGCAAAAATATTACCTTTCCAATTTTTTTATTAAAAGAGATGATGGTTGACCCTACGGCACTGGTGGAAGTAGACAGGCCCCATTATTTTTAATTTATAGCACTTAATATGTATCTACACTGTACCAAATATGTTATTCTTCAAGAGATTAAAGAAAATAAAAAAAAATCGAACTTTGACGCTCTGTTAGAACCGTTAGAATTTCGATACATGTTTATATGAGAAAATCTTCTTATTTTGACTTTTTCAATAGATTCCTGTTGGACCACCATGTATGTGTATGTTTGACTTATTGGAAGATTTAAATTTTTTGCTAAAGATGATTTCATTGATTTATGTTTGGATACGAGTATTTAAATCTGTGTTGTATTTATAAATTAAAACTTTGCATATTTTTATACATTCTGTTATAAAAAATAAGAAACACTCAAACCTAAAGTTTAATAAAAAAAAATGGTGCAATACATGAACATCGTAAAAGACAAACAAATTTAAGACAGTTGGCATAAAAAGTAATTTTGGAAAAAGTCAATGTTACATAATGGAATCCAAATATATAACTTACCATCGTTAACAATGACATCAAATATTATCAAATTTAAAAAAGAACTTAAGAAATATCTCGTTGAAAAAAGTAATTTTTGATTGAATTAATTTCATTAATTTTTTTTTATTTTAAATTATTTTTTCATATTCTCTATAACGAACTGTCAACTTGGTTGAGAATAATAAATAAATAAAAAAAGATTAGGATGTAAAATAAAATTCCAAACATTTATTTTTAATAAATTTTATTTTATCATATTATTGATGATGATACCGAATCTAACAACATGGTCTGCATTATTGATCTTAATTAGGTACAACAAAGTCTGCAATAACTTACATTTAAAATGATATACTTACACTTACAAATATATTTTCGTGATCAGACTGTTTTAAATTTACTTTTAGGCACACACTTACATTGGCCCTACGAAAAATATGCATGTATACCACATGTATAATGTGAAAATTATTAAAATATCGTTTTTTTTTCGTTGACTCTTTAGGTCCTCGAAGATATTACATATACATAGAATAATTGGTTTTAGATATGAATATGTTATTATCCTGTCACATACGATAATATTTACGATATTTTTGATGATACAGGTATATTTTACAAGAGTTTAAAAAAATAAACGATCATTCCTAAACACTACCACTAAAAATTATAAGGGTATTATACAGGGGCTCAGGTCGACCTAACTATTGCTTTAGGCCTGTAAAAAATTTGAAAATTGTTCGAGAATTTTTTTGAACTTTCCATTTTAGGTACCTCCGAGAAACACCCTGTATGAGGGTTAGTTACGCAACACAAAAATTATCGCATAATAAAAATGTTATATTTTTAAATAAAAAATTAAATGTGACGTAGGGTATTTTGGTTGGGGAAAAATTATATAATTTTATTTTATGCAATAATTTTCGCCTATTGTATAAAAAAACATGGCACATTAAAACTACGGAAGCTCTAAAACATTTCTGTAACATTGGTCAGCAATGTTTTGCATGTTTTTTTTGATATTCTAATATCACATATAATATTATGAAACATATCAGTTCTCTTCTTCCTTCTTCATACAGTCATACACAGCTTAATTTAAAATATTGGAAATTGTAAATTTTAGCTGGGACATACTGTATAGTATAAATTAGCGCAAAAATTATTAAAATAATTATAAAACTTACACAATTATTAATTTAATCAACTTAGTCTTGTAGGGTACTATAATAAAATATACAAGGTGTTCCGTGTTTATTACCAGGAATTAAAAAAAATAATCTATATTATACAGGGTGTCCCCGAATTGACTACACCTAGGTTTGAATGATAAAAAGTTTAAGAATTGAAATTTGATGTTTGAAATAAAGCGGATGCGGACTTTATAAGGACCAACATTCAATTATGAAACACTCTGTGTATAAATAATAAGAAAATTTAAAAAATAAAATTGTATTCTTTATATACTGGGTGAGTGAGTTTTTTTTACGCTCAGTACGGGGATCTCGGAAACTAGCCGAGATAGAAGGTTAAATGGAGAAATAATTGCAGTTTTGTGGGCCCAATTTTACGCGCCTTGTGGATTTTTGAAAAAGTCATGGCTCACTAGATCATAAAAAAAAAACTCACCCTGTATGTATAATTTTATAACATTAAAATCAATTAGAACTTTTTGGAGTGATGTTATGAAAAATGAAATGAATTATTTGTTGCGTAAGAAAAAAATGCAATTCTTTGGAAAAAGTAGGTAAGTGTTATTTTATTTTATTAACACAATAATTATTATTGCGCTATTTAATTTTTTGTTCTGTTAAAATCTTGACAATAACACTTGGGTTCTCTTCCATATTGAAAGACTTGGGTCTCCTTGAATAATAGATATGAATACCTTGCTACTGAAAACAAAACTTTTCGAAACCGGTGATTAAAAACAATCATTTTATATAAAAACTCGAAATTCGTCTAAATTTTATTTTTTAAGTTTACCGTCACATTCTCTTCTTCCTAAACACGATCCACTAATTGATTACTTTTATTAATCGTCTTTATACCTCCTGTTGTATATCGGCACGTATTGAAGCACAGCTTTCCACTCGCAAAAAAACGGTATCGCTATCAGACATGCCACTCCGTATACCGCCAACGTAGGCATGAACTGCCTGCCTATTTCCCAATGTTTCTCTCCCATCTTCCTCATGAAATGGGGTAGCTCCAACAACGGCCTCTCTCCCGTTGGAAAGTATCCATAATTAGGGGGACAGTTCCCCTTGCAGGTCGCCTGCGATCCCATCGGTTCGCCGGCACCGCAAGCCGCCGATTTCGTTCCCGATATTCTCTCCTTGTACTTCGCATCTATTTTCGACTTAGAGGTGTGCTTGCATTGATTCGATTCTCCGCAGTTGGACATTGTTATTATGTGCACTTGAATTTTTGATGGGGAGAATGAATGGAAATGAGTGAATCGATGTCAAAAAGTTGTCACTTAGGCGAGATGTACAGTGTCCTCCAAAAACTTCGCACCATAGGGAGAACATTTCAAATTTATTATACTTCTTTGAAAACACCTTATTTTCATCTGTTTTAGCAATAATGAAAGATGGGGTTTTTCGGGCTAGCGCACGGAAACAGCGCATGGAAAAACTTTCCGTGCGCTGAATAAAAATACCGAATATATGGCTTTAAAATAGAAATATACAGCAAAGTAAACTAAATTTAAGAAACTCTATATGCTCTCTGATATTTAACATGTACCTATTTTGTACTTTAATTCGTAAGTGTTTCAATATTTAGATACATTTCTGTAATATTTTTGACGTTTTATTCACCTTATCTGACAATAACTAATTTACCACAAAGCACCTTTGAAATAATTTGTGAGTAACCATGGAAACGCATCATACATACCAAACACTATATTGTCTGCATTGTTTATTTTTTGACAATTAAATTTATTATAATATGCCGATAGAATGTTTTATGTTTCCGTTTTCAAAGAAGTAGAATAAAAAATATCGTTCATTACACGTCCAGAAATAGATTTTTCCATGCTTGCATGACTTCCCGTGTTCGGCTGCGCCTCACACGGAAATTTGTAACGCGCGCACGAAAAAATCTTTATTTCCAGACTCGTAATGAAATATACTATTTTGTTGTTACCTTTTGCTTGAAAAAAAGATGAAACATGACCCACTCAAACGTGGTCACGTGACTTTCGTTATCTGTCAAAAATGGCACTTAAAAATATGTTGCCAAAAATGGGTTTATTTGTTAAAATATCAAAAAGTTTTACTTGGAAAAGTTGTTTCTTTTTCTATTTTACCTAGTGCGACAAATTTGAACGCTCTAATATATCAGATTTAGTTTTTTGAAAATATTATAAAATTTCTTGTAACTTCGTAAAAACTATTTTATATCGCTAGCTTTATCATTCTATTAACTTTTTATTACTAATTGCCGATAAGAATAGGTACTTTTCAAAAGAAAATAATATTAACGTTTTAAAATTTTGTCATCGTTTGCTGCAAAGTTGATGTACCGCCTAGCATTTAGGGTATAAATTTAGTTACATTACGTTAATAATAAAGTAATATCAAATTAAAATATCATCAAACTATTTTACGTATCTAAGCAAAATTCTTGACTTTTAATTAACATATTATTATTACCTTTAAGTTTAATTTCACATTAATTAATATTGATGAGTTTCTAGGCCATGGAGAGAATAGAAGCAATTTTTTTGACAGTAATAATTAAAGACAAATTGAAATTGTTTTAATCTGTGGAGAAAATAATATGACATATCGGCAAGTTGCTGACATTTTTAATGCACAATATCTGGAAAAAAATTACATAACTGGACTATGAGTAGAAATTTAGTAAAATTTAAAAGTGCAGGTTCAGTTATAAATAATTTTAAAAAGCCTCACAACCCTTGGAAAAATACTGAAGAAGTGCGACATAACGTTTATTCTTCAAAAATTATTTAAAACAACCTGCATATTTAAATGTTACTAAAATTCTAATCGTAGTCAACTTATGTACATTTTTTCGGAATCTCTTGCATTAAAAATTTCAATAACTTGCCGATATGTCATATTTTCTGCACATATTAAAACAACTTCAATTTTGTTTTGTACAGTCAACATTTCAAGAGTATTAAACCGTCAAATAAAAACAATTGCTTCAATTCCCTCCATGGCCTACTCATCAATGTCGATAAATGTGAAATTAAACTTAAAGGTAATAATTATTTGTTTCATAAAGGTCAAGATTTTTGCTTAGATACGTAAAATAGTTTGATGATATTTTAATTTATTATTATTTTGGCATCAATTTGAAACTAAAAAACGGAATGTAACTAAATTTATACCCTAAATGCTAGAGGGTACATCAACTTTGCAGCAAACAAAATTTTAAAGCCTTAATATAATTTTCTTTTGGAAATACCTATTCTTATCTGTAATTAGTAATAAAAAGTAACAGAATTAAAGTTTTAAAATTTTCAGAAATTTCATAAACGTTAAGAATTGGCAAAAAATAAATCTTTTATTAGAGCGTTCAAATTTGGCACGCTTAGGTAAAATTGAAAATGAAACAACTTTTTCAAGTGAAACTTTTTGATATTTTAACAAATAAACCCATTTTTGGCGATATATTTTTTAAATGTCATTTTTGACAGATAACAAAAGTCACATGACCACGTTTGAGTCGGTCATTTTTCATCTTTTTCGAAGCAAAAGGTAACCCCAAAATTAAATTTCAAAATAAAACATTAATTAAAAATTTCCCCCCTATGGTGCGAATTTTTTGGAGGACACTGTTGTTTATAAATTACGAAATACAATACACGAGGCGGCGGCGAAGCCTCCGATGAGCAGTACGTACGCGTCCAGTTCCTCGGTTGATTAAATTAAGTAAATAATAAATTATTATAAAATATGTATTTATTATCTTCAAATAAAGACCTGGTCTTCGTCGGAGTTGTTATTACTACCAAACGCAACCTCTTCAAAATCGTTTCCTTCTTTTTTGACGGGAGTGACGGGGTACCTAACTGGCCCCCTCCACTTTCTAGACAGTCCCAGACTTCTCGGCAACGCTATCGGTGGAATGTTCATTTTTTCTCTGCTTTCCTTCAAGTCTTTAAACTGCCTCCTGTCTAGAGACCTGAATTTGGTCACGTCGACGTTCTCCTTTGGTATCATCTCGACAACCTTCGCTCTGCCGTCGAAATTGCTAAGCTGTATGCAGGACCTCGACACGTGCCTGTCGAAGTTGTTTTCTGGGGACACTGTCGGCGTTAAAGATTTTTTTAACATGAAACTGTCTCTCTCTGGTTCGACCTCGTATCTGATGTGCTTGTGGTATGACAGGTCGTCTTTGGTAGAATGCTTGTTGATGTTTGAAGAGTCGTGGCAACTTTCCGTGAGGTGTTTCTCAATTGGACTAACGCGGGGTTGATATGGTTTAAGTGTTAGGTAAGCGGAGGCGTTTTTAAGATGAGATTCGTTTATATTTGCCAGGTTGATCTTGCTTCGAAGATGCGATGTAGATTTCTTTGAACACGCTGCCCTCGATAGTATGAATTCAACCTAAAATATAAGAAAATTGTCTGAGTGTATCATACGCTACTATAGAAAAAAATTAAGAAGTTTGAAGAAATAGAAAAGTTTTTAATAAATAATAGCCTGTGGCGTTTGATGATATCAAAAAAGGCAAAATGTTGAGAAAAAAGTTTGAATTTTGTTGCCTACAATTAAAATTTTAAGAAAAAGTCAAAATTTATAGAAAAAAAAAGAAATGCTGAGAGAAAAAGTCAACATTTTGAGAATAAATGTAAAATTTTGAGAAAATGTAAGAATTTTAAAATCCAAATTTTGGAATAAAGTAAAATGAGAATAATGTACTTTTTTAGAGAAAAGTCGGAATTTTATAATTCCCTCTAGGACTCAATGCTATAAGATAAAATTTTGAGAAAATATTCAAAATTTTAAAAAATCGTTGGAACAAGTTTTGAGCATAAGTCAATATTTTTAGAAAAAATTGAAATTTTCAGAAAATTGTTCAAATTTTAAAATTCGTCGGAAAAAATCAAAATCTTTTTTAGGAAAAAAATCCAAATTTTAAAGTTCTCCATAAGCTAGTTCTCAGAAAAAAGGAAATTTTGAAAAAATATTATTAATTTAATGCTAAGAAAATAGTCAAAGTTTTGAGGAAAGGTAAACATTTTAAGAATAAAATAAAGTAACCTTTTCAGAAAATTGTCTGAATTTTAGAATTCTCTAGAAAAAATTTTAGGAATAAAGTACTTTTTATAGAAAAAAGTCAAAATTTTAAAACTATCTATAAACTAAAGTTTTGAGGAAAAGAGACAATTTAGAGAAAATAGTCCGAATTTTAAAATTCACTAGTAAAAAATTAATGCTAAGAAAAATTCTTGAGATAAAGTAAACGTTTTCAGTATAATAAAGTAAACTTTTAAAAATGAAGTGACATTTTTAGAATAAAGCACTTTTTTCAGAGAAAAGCCCGAATTTTAAAACTTTCTATAAGCTAAAATTTTGAGAAAAAAGACAATTTGACAAAATAGTCCAAATTTTAAAATTCACTAGAAAAAGTTACTTAATGCCAAGAAGTTTTAAGGAAAAATAAGCATTTTGAGAATAAAATAAAGTAACATTTTATGAAAATTGTCTGAATTTTAGAATTTGCTATAAAAAGTAAAAAAATTGAGAATAAAGTAAATATTTGAAAATAAAGTAAAATTTTGAGAATAAAGTACTTTTTCAGAGAAAAGCCCGAATTTTAAAACTTCCTATAAACTAAAATTTTGAGACAAGAGCTAATTTGAGAAAATAGTCGCCATTTTAAAATTCACTAGAAAAAGTTATCTAATGCTAAGAAAAAGTAATAGTTTTAAGGAAAAATAACTACCTATTTTGAATATAAAATAAAATAAAATTTTCAGAAAATTATTGTCTGAATTTTGAGAATAACTGAAAATTATGAGAATACAGTAAGTATATATATTTTTAATTAGAAACATTTTGAGAATAAAATAAGGTATCATTTTCGGAAAATTGTCTGAAAAGGTTAAAATTTTAAGAAAAATTAAAAATTTTGAGAATGAAATAAAAATTTTGGGAATAAAGTAATTATTATTAAAAAAGTCCGAATGTTGTAATTCTCCCAAACTTAAAAAAATAACATTTTTAGAAAATTCCAAAATAATGGTTTCACCTTATTTCCTAATTTTTTCAGCAAGTCCAGAGCTTCCAAATACTTCATCCCAAGCAACGAATGCCCGTCAACGGCAACAACCCTATCGCCCCTCAATATATTCCCAGTTAACTGCGCCGGCCCTCCCAATATCACAGACTGGACGTAAACGTTTCCATCTGATCCTTCCGTTATCTGAAGCCCCAGACTCCCATTTTCGTCTCTTTCAACCCACACGGTAGTCAGATTTCGTTCTTCCGCAAACGACATCATGTTCAGCTTTTCCACCAAAGAATCGCTTAACGTTTCGTGGAAATCTGGAAGGAGCGCCTGGGAACAAGCCTTGAGGGACGAATCTAAAATGGAAAACATCAGGATGGTTCCTTCGGAATAAATCTTGGCTTTCTACCTATGATGTATGCTTCGCCGTTTGAAGATTTTGAAACTGATGTCAAGCTGCAATGTAACGAACCACTACGCAGCGAAATATTGTCAAGATATTCGTTATTTCCGCTGTTCATAGCTTCCATACTTCTCGAAAACCTCGAATTTACGTTGCTGAACATTCTGGTGCCCATTTTAACCCCCCTTCTCTTCTCTGCGGTCAAACCTGACAGGCAGGAACTATCGAGAATTAAGCCCGACTTTCTGGGTTGCTCGTTTTCTTTATTTTGAAAATCTTCGTCGATGATGTCTTGAAGATTTTCCGCGCTTTTGGACTTGCGGACTCTTTTCGAATGTTCAAAGTTGCCGCTCGTTTTCGAAATCCTGAAATCGATCCTGAATTCTGTTTCGGCATTCACGCTGCCATCGTCGCAGGACTTTATTTGATTCGTTAACGCTTCGAGTTTGTACAAAGAGTTTGTTTCATTTTTTATGTCTTTAATGGGTATCCCAAATTGTTTCGAAAGACTTTGTAGCGACGTAAATTCTGTTCTAAGCCTCAAGAAGAATTGGTGATGCAAGGACGCCAGTCTAAACGCGAAGTAGCTTCTGAAAAATAAAATGTAAGGTTTTGAAAAAAAGTTAAAAAATATTCTCACTTTTTGTGGTCCATTTTTAATTTATATTTCTTTAGTTGCGCAGATCTGCGCGTTGTAACATGCGGCAAAATACACAAATAATGCTTGCTGTAACACAACGTCTGTATATTCCTCCATTCAAACATTTCGTACAGCTGTGGTCCAAAACTACTACACTTCCCTCTTTCATACAAGTTTATACCTTGTGCGCTGATATAAAGCCAAACATCTTTGTTATTGTTGTCCTTAACCATCTAAAAGCAACAAACTTAACAAACTGTTTTGTTTACATGTTCTCCTTACCCATGTTGCAGTGTAGAAATGTCCACCATAATATGGCAAGCCCTGGGAAAAAATTATAAAGTCTTGTTCGGCTTTCCGAGGCTCCAGCCCGCTCTTAGACATGTGTGCCTTAACCAGCTCCTGCCTGAGCTTGCCTTCATCGTTAACCATGCTCGACATGGTCTCCGGCACGTAGTGTTCAAGCAGAAAGTAGTCCCTCGAACCATGTTCCTATAAAAGTAACATATAATAATTACCGTTTAAAAGTCCATTAGTCATTAGTATAGAGTAACCCATATATGCAAGTCGAAACCCTAAAAATATGCGCATAAATATGCAAATAATTTATTCAAAATAAGCAGGAAAATGTTGAAAATATGCAAATTAAGAAATACTTTGAAAATATAAATTTATTGTTTCATTTACAAATAAACATATATAATGTGCATACAAATTTCTAAAAAAAAAATAAAATATTTTATTTAAAATTTTCTATATACAGGGCGATTGAACTAAATCTAAATATGCATTTATTATAAATTATAAAAATCAGGTTGAAATTTAGTTGTAAAAACAATAAACCAGTAAATGTTGCTCAAAATACTCAATTAAAAAATTTTGTCTTCTATCGGAATATAAAAATTTATAAATGGAGAAACTCCTTTCCACATCAACCGATGTAAGCGGTTCAGTAGACTTTTCCCATATCTATTCTCAGTTCTTTGTATGGCTTAATCCACACTGACGGACTATTGCCTTTGGGCATTTTACTTAGTAAAATACAACAACTCCCAACACAAAACAAACACAAATCGAGGCCGACGTGATCACTTCAAAAGCAGAATCAGAAATAAAATGCAGAAATGGATTATCCTTCGTATATACATATTAACCTATCTATAATTTATTCTGTCCTTTTCAATAATTGTACTTTATTAAATAGGTATAAATACCTACTTTATTCGTTTTCAGATCACCAGGATTAGTGCCCATAAAATTATAATTTAGGTACCTATATTATTTTGGGAAAACCAGGTACCTACCTAGACACCGACCCCTGTTCCCAAAAATGAATGAAACGCCTGCCAAAGATTTAAATTATCCTAAATTCTTTCAAGTATGCACAATATGCCATATTTAAAAGAATGCATATAATATGCTAAATATGCAAAATATGCGTGTTGCATATTCGGGTTACTCTAGTCATTAGTTACCCTTCTTCTGAAGTCTCCGAACTCGGCCTGAAGGGCCAGCCCGCCGAGTTCCAGCAGCTGCGCAAGCGCGCACGGTAGCTGGTGTTCGAGCACGGCCCTGCGTAGTTGCAGGTACAGCAAATGTCTGGCGCGGGGACTTCTGACACCCCGTAGAGTCGGCAGGAAGAATCTCACTCTCACGTAGAGCGTGGGCGGAAGATTTTGAGATTCCTGAGCTTTGCTTATGCGGGTATCGGCCGGGAGAAACACGAAGTCGCCCGCTAGTAGCGCGGAGAGGCCCAGCATGAAGTTTTCTTCTATTCGTTCTAATCTTATGATGAGCTGAAAAGAAGCTCTCGTAAAACCTTTGTAATTCGATGAACGAGTGGGGTTATATAAAGAGCTTCGCAGCAGCTTATTCTGTAAAGAAAGTGGCTGCCTTCCAAGTTTGTTTAGATCATCCACTGGGGTACAAAAGCCTTATAAAGTCGTCTGCAAATTCCATTATGGACGGAGAACAAACTTAAGATAAATTGCATGGAAAAGTGTCAAAGCTACCTACTATAGTAATTCCAGAGATGCTACCAAACCCTACCAAAGACATTTTAACAAATCCTACGACTGCGCTGTTTTCGATATACAGGGCGATTTGAGTGTATAAGTATAAACACTGCATTGGTTGGACAGTAGTTAAAAAGTAATCGATGCCACAGTATGGTGAACATCTGCTCTATAGTTGGAAACTAATCCTTGGGTGTTTGGGTATATTTACAACTTGATCAAGTAAACCGCTCTATCATACCCCGTTTATTTCGCTCCGAAAGGATGGCCTAAAAGCGGTTTAAACTTTCAAACTTCCTGCATTGCAACTCCATCCAACAATTTCCGAACTTCTGCCATCTACACCGTGGTAACTCCCAGTTACTTCCCAGCCCAATATCTGGTTCCAAATGTATTCATCAGGTTGTACATACAGGGTGTAAATGTGCAGAAAATAAAATGTTGTTTTTAACCATTATCTATTTATGATAATTAAAGACGAAGTTGCAAAATTTTGTTCGGGCTGAAATCTACAGTTTCGTCGTTCTATTGTCCAGAACGTCAAACGTGGCAACTCTGTGCCTCTCAGGAGAAACGGAACTGCAACGTTGCCGGTGCCCGTTTGTAATAATTCGTGGAACAAGGGCTTTTTATTACGAATATGTTCCGTATATTGACTCCTATAGCAAAATAGTGTCTGTTTATGCTGCACGCCCTGGAAACTATACAGGGTGTAACTAAACTGATGGTCAAAAATGAAACCACGTATTCTTGGAGTCAAAATAAGGGCACTTCTTCATTATATTTTTATATTTATAGTTTTTTTTTATACAGAGCGTAGAAATTTAGAGAAAAATACACATATTTCTTAGTATCTCTAGAAGTATACGAGATATTTTCTTCAAACTTGGCGTGTCACATGAGCGGACGAGTTGTCAAATTTTAGGTTAATATCAAGCTTGTGAGGCCCCCAGTTGCGGAGATACAGGGTGTTATTAAAATTAATTAATTCAGAAAAATATGAATACCCTGTATAATCGCATTTTTTAAATTTGTTTTGAATGGTAAATTCAATGGTTAACAAAAAGTATCTCTTAGTATTTTTTCATATTCTCAGCCGTTTTTTAATTATTTTCAAAGAACGGCAATGCTGCAATAAAAAAGTTATTTTAAGAATAAATCTAACAATCTGTGGATGTCATTAAACTTGGCATTATTTGAATCATTTGGCTGCCAACTTTGCACATTAGTATCAATATTTTGAAAAATTATATTTTCATTTGAAGAATTGACTGATATGCACTTTTGCTATGGACTTGCGAATGGCAGTAATAAACGGCAACAATAAACACGCGGCATAGTTGCGTGTATTGAAAGAGACGGCGGTCATTTCGAACATTTAATAATTTAATTTTCTAATAGCAATACGTTTCTTTTATTATTGTTTTTGCTTTTGTATTTTGTCAAATAAAGTTTAATTGACATCCACAGATTGCTAGATTTATTCTTAAAGTGACTATTGTTCATTGCAGCGTTGCCGTTCTTTAAAAATAATTAAAAAACGGCTGCGAATATGAAAAAATACTAAGAGATACTTTTTATTAACCATTCTATTCGCCACTCAAAACAAATTAAAAAAATGCAATTATACAGGGTATTCATATTTTTCTGAACTAATTAATTTTACTAACACCCTGTATCTCCGCAACTGGGAGCCTCAAAAGCTTCATGTCAACCTTAAGTTTGACGGCTCATCTACTCATGTGACACGCCAAGTTTGAAGAAAATATCTCGTATACTTCTAGAAATACTAAGAAATATGTGTATTTTTCTCCAAACTTCTACGCTCTGTATAAAAAAAAACTATGGCCCGTAGGAGAAAAAAAATATATGAAGAAGTGCCCTTATTTTGACTCCAAGAATACGTGGTGTCATTTTTGACCATCAGTTTAGTTACACCCTGTATACTTTATCTCTGACACGTGACACTTTGGTTAAAATATCTGTATACGGAACATGCTATAAATATTCAGGCTTCAATAAAAAACCTAGCCAAAAAAATGCAGACTGAATATTTTCGAAAAAAAAACACTTCTTGACTAGGGCCTCGTGCGACAATTTTGGCGCCTCGCTTCGCTCATTGCATTCGGCGCCACACTCGGCCTTCGGCCTCGTGCGTCGCCTCCTAAATGTGGTTTCACGGGGCATCCTAAGTCTGGCAGTTTGAGGTTAGATTTTTGAAATTTCAACTTTCCTTGCAACTTTCACCGCAACATAAGGTTATGTCTCAAAACACTTCAGTGGTAACGCCATGTTGCCAAACTGCCTTTATAAAACACTTGTGACGTCATAAGTGCGCTTTCCCGCCAAATTTCGAAGAAAGTCTAAAAACTTGCTAATATAATTTTTAAATAATCGTAGGGTCTTAGGCCACATTATTCGCCGGTCATATATTAATGTACTAATCAAAGTAACTTTGAAAGAAATGATTTTGCCAAGTGGGCATTAGGTATTCGGACAGCACGAATTAATTTCCTTTATTGCAACTGCGCTAACAATTTCCAAACTTGCTATCTGTAACGCCGTTACTCACGGAGTTTAGCCCTTTGGAAACTATCAAATCCTAGACATTCAGCCACAATTCAAACAGAAAATAAACCCCGGTAAATGCAGGGTTGAAAGCCGAAACTGCCCTACTGTTTTATAACGATGTTTCAGAGTGTTCTATAAAAGGCTTTTGTATATTCAGCGACCCCATTAAACGTTGTAAACAAACTTTGAACGAGCTCTACTCCTTTGTGTAAAAAAAGGTTGAAAAACACCTTTCCTTTTGATACATTATAGTACAGCCAGACAGTTCTGTTTGATTTAAAACTGTCGTATTGCCGAATTTGTTGCTTGAGAGTAGGTAATAATAGACAGTTCTGGACCAGTGGTCGGTGGATAAAGACAGGCCATGGCGCTAACGGATAATCGCGTAGTCACGTGACCAACTTAGTTCTCTATAATAAAAGGCATTTTTGGAGATAAGTAGAAAAAACAAATTTCGTAACAATTTGGCGAGTTTTCTTTCATGTATTAAATTATTGGTTCTGTGCATCCAGGCTTTCTCTAATTGTTTTTTCAAAATTTTCAACCTGCCTCAGCTGTTTTGAGCTGAGAGTTAAACGGCACTGCACTCAAATATTTTGGCACATTCTCAAAAATTGTTGGGACAGCACCTTCCTTTAGCTTAGGTGATATTCTCTATAGGTATTTTCCTCCCACAACACATTTGTCCACTTTAATTATTGTTTCACTTTCTTGAAAATGTGTTAGCCACACATACTTAAGGGTTTTTTAGAAAATAAATCTCAGTTGGGATTTTACGAATCCATTTTTGGCGGAAATTTTCATCCCGAGGCAAAACAAATGTTTGTTATGGCGACACTTTCTTCCTGGCTTTTGTAATATGTATAAATATAATATAAACAGACCCAATATTTGGTATTTATGTTATTTTTTACGAAATAAAAATGAAAACTAACCTCAGTACGTATACTGTAAATATTGACGAGGTCCCAGTTGATCGGCAGCGTGAAAGGCCGAATAGGAACCGTATCAGGGCGTGGCTTGACAACGAAAATCATAGTACGTTACAACACGTTACAATCATATTACGTTACAACATTGATTTATTTCGCACAAGGTGAATGGTGAATACAAAAGACACAAACCCGAACGTGGTCAACGGGAACGGCTTCCAGCGACCCGGACCGTCCAAACTCGCGGATCTCCCGTAAGCAGTTCACCCGTCTGTGTCCCAGGCACCACTGTCCATTCCGGGGGAAGAATTCCCCTTACAGCGCTCACGCGTCGCGTCGGTGCGAGCGGCACCAATACTCTTGGACGGCATGACTCCCACCCAGACACCCAGAGGCCATAATAACACCTGGGCGGTTCCCCTCCGCCAGGACACACGCGCACTAGACACAAACTTGTTTCTAAAATATAAACTAAGACGTTTAAAAACACTTTAAACATTTAAAACTTTCTCAAAACCCAAGCTGTCGCTTTCAGTTACGTGACAAAAAATGACATGTAACGTCTGACTAAGATGGTCACGTGATCTTTGTGTCTTTATCGTAGGCCTCGACCACAACACCACCCACCACTGGTCCAGAACTGTCTATTATTACCTACTCTTGAGCTTTATATTATAATATAATTAAAATAAATGCAATTATAATATAATATCCTTGAATTGAGTCAAGTTTCTTACACAATTTTAAAGTTTCTACAAAATTAATATAAATAAATATTTAAAATAATACATACCTCCAATAACTCCCCAGCGGTAGTCCTACTGGGCTCACACTCCACCTCCAACCTCTGCCCGTCCAAAAGTATGACCGTTACGGCCCTGGCGTTCCTTCCAGCGCCCGGAACTGTCAGTTTCTTAGGCGCCAGTCCGGCCCTGACGGCAAACTCGGGGCCCACGCAGCGGGTCGATTCAGAATCTTCACTGGCGCCGGCCCTGTATAGTCTAGAAGCTGCCCTTTGGACGGGGTTCCGTCTGGGACGCGGGCGGCGCGCCGGGGGGTCCCCACGGGGCTGAAAATAGTAAAATTAGATGGAGGTCTCTCGAAGAACTTCAGAAATGGGCCAGCTTCAAACTTTTTTTTTATTGTATTTTTCGACGGGTCCCAAAGTAATACTGACCTCGTAGTATATGTTTTCTTCCTCTCCTTTAAAAAAGTTTTCCACGCTTTTCATTCTTATGTCGAAGGCAAAATCTTGTTCGGCAAAGGTCCCGCAATCGGGCACGCACATGCTTTTTGGTCTCATGACTCTGCCAGGTATACGGCTGAAGTCTGAAGACGAAACATCCTCCATGCTGGTGCTCGCTTCCCTCGTCAACTTCGGAAGATTTTCGTGGCGTCTCAGGTTCATCCAACGGCGTGGTATCGTGCCAAAGTGATCGTTGCATTCGGATCTTAAAAATAAATAAAGCGGATGTTTTACTTAAAGTTAGGGGGACAAACAATAATGATAATAAATTGGACCCACGCTGTGGGAACCCGAGTCAGGAATATTTAAATTTATTTAAATGCTGAGGATTTCAGATAATGGCTTACAATGATGACGGATATTAGTGAAATGATCCTACAGTTTGAGTCAATAAAATAATTAAATAGCTATAATATTTTTTTCTCAAACGTCTATATTTTGTGTAATATCAACTAAAGTAACCACTACTTCTTTTTTAAAATTTATTATCAGAGAACAAGTTCTCTGTTAATATACAGGGTGAGTTTTTTCGATGCCCACTATGGGGATCTCGGAAACTAGCCGAGCTAGAACAAAGGTTAAATGGGGAAAGAATTGCAGTTTTGAATGTTCAATCTAATGCTCCTCTTGAATTTTTAAAATAGTTCACGGCTCCCTAGATATTTTGAAAAAAGTGATTTTTGCTATTTCTTCAGATCTCTGCGTTATTTCTGATTATACAAAAAAACTGTAGAGACCAAAATTGTAGATAGTTTTGGGCTTAATAAGAAAATCTAATCCAATTTTTTATGTTGGTTGTGATTTTTGAGATATGACATAAACTTGTGTTTTTTTTTAATGTAAATCATAGTTGGCTGTGGCCTTATAAAATCGGCCATTTTTTGAGCTTTCCAAAGATATAATACTCGGCATAGTTATTACAAAAAATAAAAGAGCTATGGCTAATTTTCTGTTTTTTTTTTAATTTTTACATAGTCAGCCATGGAATATTTTCATAATTACGTTCTATTGTATAATAAGACATACTTCAAAGTTTCAAATATTTTATTTTTAGCTGGTGACAAAATGTAACAAAATAAAACAAAAATTTTCATGATGGAGCTCCACCACATAATTACTTGCCCGTAAAAAATTACCTAGATCAGCTCTATCCAAATAGTTGGATAGGGAGAAATATACCTACCTATTTCCTGGCAGTCCCGATCCCCCGATTTGTCTGTTTTGGATTTCTTTTTGTGGGGAACAGTACAAAATAAAGTATGAGACAATTGTTAAATTAAGAGCAGCTGTTTTAGAACCAATTGCCAGTATTAACAGGCGCTCTCTAAGAAAGGCGACAAATTCAGCTTTAAAAAGATGCAATATTTGCATAAATAATAATGGTGGATGAACACCTTTTTTATTTTAAAAGGTGACCTTTTAAAATAATAATTTGAATTTGAGTTTTTTAATTTTTGTTTTATTTTCTTACATTTTGTTACCAGCTAAAAAGAAAATATTAGAAAGTTTTAAGTATGTCTAATTATAAAATAGAACGTAATTATGAAAATATTCCATGGCTGACTATGTGAAAATTTAAAAAAAATCAGAAAATTAGCCATAGCTCTTTTATTATTATTTTTTTATAACTATGGCGAGTATTATATCTTTGGAAAGCTCAAAAAATGGCCGATTTTATAAGGCCGCAGCCAACTATGATTTACATTTAAAAAAACACAATTTATGTCATATCTCAAAAATCACAAACAACATAAAAAAATTGATTAGATTATCTTATTAAGCCCAAAATTATCTACAATTTTTGTCTCTACAGTTTTTCTGTAATAACGGAGCTACAGAGATCTGAAGAAATAGCAAAAAATCACTCTTTCCAAAATATCTAGTGAGCCATGAACTTTTTTAAAAATCCAAAAGGGGCATTAGATTGAGCATTCAAAACTGCAATTCTTTCCCCATTTAACCTTTGTTCTAGCTCTGCTAGTTTCCGAGATCCCCATAGTGGGCATCGAAAAAAACTCACCCTGTATATTGTTTCATTAAAAAGTTATGTGCATTATTTGTACAACAAAAACGCGCTTTCTCCAAATATAAAGAGAAATTGGTATGGTCCTGGGAAAAATATATTTTTGACGTCATAACCTTTATTTCCCAAATTCCTAAAAACTACCTTTTTGGCCCAAAATCAAGCTTGAGTGTTTCTACAAGAAACCCACAACCCACAAGTCAAATTTTTACTGGCTGTTTTTGTTTGCCTAAAATAACCCTGAGGCCTCGAGTTTGGCACACTCTGTACATATCAGTAACAGTAAGGATCAAAATGGGCTAAATTGTATTGTTTTGTGCATGGTTGGTTCATACTGTATCCACAAATTAATCATACATTCCGCGATGAATACATACTTTTAAAATCCGCTTGCAATTTACAACAAACACGAAAAAATCAGACTATAATTGTACAGAGGCACGAGTCGAAGCATTAATCTTCCATAATTGAGACGTAGTTTTCTCGGAGGAAAAAACCTAAACGAGGCAACTTTACGGATCGCGGGTTTGCCTAATTTTGCTTGAAAAATTGATTATCCGCGTTGCCAAGTCTACCGAAAAGGGCGGATTTAAGGAAAATTATGGCAAAGTTTAATTTTTTTTGACAGGGCTAAAAAGATTTGTTCTAATAACACAAAATTTGAGGAGGAAATTAAACATATAAAAGATGTTCTTGAGAAGAATAGTTGTTATCCTATTGAATTTGTTGAGCAAGTTTTTCAGGATTGACAACGAAATAACAATGCTAATAGAATTATTAGAGAAATAAATCTGGCGGACCCACCAGTAAATTTAATTATTCCTTATATTCCTGGACTAGGTATCAGATCAGATAAGCTTAAACGCACGGGCAATAGTTTTAATGTCAGGACAGTATTTAAAACCAAAAATACATTAAGATCGATGCTAGCTAAAACGAAACCATTTATTGAGGTGAAAGTTAAAAAAATTGCATTTAAAAAAATTCCTTGCGAATGTGGAAACTTCTATGTTGGGGAGACTTGTAGACCATTTAACGTTCGTTTAAAAGAACATAAAAATTATAACAGGCAAAATCACATTCCGAAGTCGAAAATATGTGAACACTCTTTTAATAACGATCATAGGATTTTGTGGGATAGGTCCAAACCAATGCTCAAAGAAGAAGTAGAAAATAGACGAAAAATTAAAGAATCAGCATTTATTCTAGGAAATACAGACAACTGTATTGCTGAATGTTCAGTGGAATTCAGTAAAATATTATTGCCACTTATTCAAAGATAAGTTAGTATAGATAATTAGATAGAACACAGGGTACAATATCAGGCAGGTGGCTAGGCTATTGTTTCTGTTGTCATGACATTTTAACCTGAAATTTATTAATCTGTCATTTCACTTTGACGTGACATGATCTTTGAGAAAGGAGGAAGATTTATTCTCCGAACGCTCAGAAAACAAATTTGATGACGATATTTTTTGAGTTACAAGTTCAAAGTTTAGTTCATTTACTGTTACGAAACTTATTAATTTTCCAGGCAACTTGAAAAAGTTGTCTTTTAACCAGTTTGGTGGCGAAAAACCCAATTAAAATTCAATGGATCTATTTGCGATACAAATAAATTTTAGAAAATATTTGTTTATCAAACACCTTATTTTCATCTGTTTTAGCAATAATGAAAGATGGGGTTTTTCGGGCTAGCGCACGGAAACAGCGCATGGAAAAACTTTCCGTGCGCTGAATAAAAATACCGAATATATGGCTTTAAAACAGAAATATACAGCAAAGAAAACTAAATTTAAGAAACTCTATATGCTCTCTGATATTTAGCATATTATACCTATTTATCTGACAATAACTAATTTACAACAAAGCACCTTTGAAATAATTTGAGAGTAACCATGGAAACGCATCAAACATACCAAACACTATATTGTCTGCATTGTTTATTTTTTGTCAATTAAATTTATTATAATATATGCCGATAAAATGTTTTAAGTTTCCGTTTTCAAAGAAGTATAATAAAAGATATCGTTCATTACACCTCCAGAAATAGATTTTTCCGTGCTTGCATGACTTCCCGTGTTCGGCTGCGCCTCACACGGGAATTTGTCACGCGCGCACGGAAAAATCTTTATTTCCAGACTCGTAATGAAATATACTATTCCAACCTGTTTCTTGTTCGTGGCAACAAGTGTGGCATAGGTGGCGGCCCATATGACGTTTCCATGGCGTCTTCCACGGCTGCCATTGCTTCTTGGTGTATGTCCATTACTATGTGGGAGAATGGTCGGTTTTGTTGCCTTATTTTGCAGTATTCCGAGATTACCTGGAAGAGAGAGGGAGAAAAGAAAATAAAACGAAATACGACAAATGAATCAAGTCATAAAAATAATAAGAATTTGTAAGAAATCTCAACCCGCTCATAGAAAACTGACCAACACACTCAGACAAATAATAGACATAGACTAATAATTCAATACAATACAGACCCTGCCAGGATAAAAAATGTTTAGTATCTAACATTATTTGTCTGAGTTAGTAACAGAAATCTAAAACAAAACAATGCAATGATTGCACCATTGCCAAACTTCTTCATAAATTTACCTTGTAGTTACGAAATAAATGTATAACCAACGTTAAAAAACATCAATTTTGAACAATTAGTTGATAATTGCAATCTTCATAATACAGTAAAAATTTATCATTTAACAATAAATTTTACTGATTTTGTGAATTTACTGATCCTACTTGGTCCATAAATAATTGCTTATTCTGGCTAACGTGGCAACGTTGCACGAGCTCTTGTGATCGATGCGCATTTGCTTTATTATGCCCCAACAGCTGATCCAGAGTTCGTTGACATTTCGCCGGTTTGTGTTGATGTGTTTCGAGTGTTTACTTTTGCTTTATTCTTGTTTTTTTTAGGAGATTTTGGGGTTATTGGACAAACGACATATAGTTAAGTTAGTAATTAGTTAGTGTAGTTTTAAGAACGATGGGAAGAGTAAAGTGTTGGATTTGTGGCATGTGACATGTGGCAACGCCGCAGTGGGACGGTTCAACGGGTCTATGCAGTATAGAGCAGTCTGCATTTTGGCTTATACTCCAGTCTGAATAAAATAGAAAGTAGGTCAGTCTTGCGCAATGCGGCCTTTGGATCGATGATCAAAAACAGAGTTGTCAAATGTGGCATATAAAGCTTTCTTTCCACATCGAAATATAACCCATAACCCGCGATTTCTGATCACTTGCCTCGTTGATATGGCAACCTCGAATTCGAGGTTCTCCTTCTGTCAGCTCTAGCGCCTCTGATTGGCTTAAAGGCCGAGCGCGCCAAATATCTATTTTTAGAGGGTCCGCAATCCATGGGCGCATCACGTCGCGAATACCTTCTCCCGTGCATACTGAAAACCGCGGTTTTGCATTACGGCAGGGGGCGAGTGCTGTAGATTACCACCTTACTTCTGAGTGTTTATTGTAATAATTATTATACGTTAAAAATGGAGGAAACACCTTCATTTAGGCCATTTAGGGAATTTTAAACAATATGGGGACGCCCATGGTGGCTTTCATAAAAATAATCGGCGAATTCTACTTTCTATTTTATCCAGACTGAAGTATAGTTTATATTTTCGAATAAATGTTCAACCCTCTTTTTAATTATAATTATTAGATACATTTGTGAATACCTAAGTAAGTAGGTACGTTTGTTTAACAGACAATAAAAGCAGTATAACAATTAACAAAGTATACACAGAAGTAAATATTGCAAGTCGAATTTTTCTGAGAATTTTTCGCAAAATGCGCCATTAAGCAAATGATGATTACCTACCTTCCCTTATGATTAAATTTTCAAAAAATACAAACAAGCGAACAGAGAACAGCATGTTGTGAAGGAGAGTAATCTCTTCTTTCTGATTGAAATGGCAGTTAGGGTCAATTTCATAACAGATTCAACTAAACTATCTTTTGACTTTAACATTAGATAAAGAAACTTTTGCAACAATACTAAACAATGGTTGGATTGTTAGAAAGCTACTTTAATTTTAAAAGCTACTTCAAGTTATTATTACGATTTGACTTACAGCCAGGTATATAACTAAGTCCTAGCTTCCCTCGACGGTTCTAGGCATCCTGTGGCTTGAAATTGTAAAGGAACGATTCTTCACTTAGAGAAATGTTTCATTTCACAAACAAAACAAATTTATAAAAAAGCTGTCTCCAGCACTTCGGGCTGTCTGTTTCCACCCTGAGATACACTGCCTCGTCGTAGCAATCTGGCGAGGATAGCACTACCCGCACTGCACAAATTCATTCTGGTAAATTTTTTGTAACATCAACTGACAGGGAGTGACAGGCCACGCCGCGCAGACCCGGCAAGCCATGTTGCCGGCTTTCTCAACTTCAGGGCTTTCTTAGAGGCGGCTGTGCCTCTGGTTATCATAATCAATGTTGTTTTTGTTTTGAGTATGCATTTTTTTATGTTGTGTATTTATTATTTGTCTGAGCCAACACATTATTATGTTTTTCCACTACTAACTCTAAAAAGCATGTATTATTGACCCATCATTAACCCGAGAAGTTGATTTTCTCTCCCCAGGTCAATAATAATTTACCAAGGTCAATAATGAATTGACGTCACGGGTCACTAGTATCAGGCTCTTCTATGTACGGCACAATTTCGTATTATACAACCCTGCTTACTTATTTCACTGATTTTTTTCAATTTGTATTAAACGCTGAACACACGCCAATGTAGATATTTTTACTTGTTGACTCTGCCCACAAAACAGAAATCTAACCTTCCCTTCCCCCACCTCCACCTAACCGTTCTAACCCAAAATTAGTAACAACAGCTGATGAAACAACGTTTATTTAAGTATTTGGGAAAACAAAAATTACAAATTACAACTAAAACTAATTATTATTATTAATGTAATAATTGACTGTGCAATTGTAACTAGTCATATTAATTAAACCTGTTGCAGTGCTTGTATTTGTAACCGGAATATTAATGTGTTGATTGTTTAAGTGAATATTATCTGATATTTTTTGTGTAACACTGGCGGGATTTCTCGATTCTATATTAGCAAAGGAACTAGAACTACCAATATCAAATAACTGTTCATCACGAGGTTCATTATGACTATCATTTGGATGGATAGTGTTATCGCTCTGCGCAACTACAGGTACTGATGTAGCACTGTAAACTGGCCCTTGAACCATTTTAGCTATTCTTTTTTTAGAAGCCAGACATTCTTCAATATACCCTTCGGCAACAGTGGAAGATTTCCAACCTCCGTGCTGTTTTATAGTTATAAGATCGCCACCATTTTCCGCTAAAATAAGCGTGGTAAATCTGGGGTAGGCCGTTTTTGAATATACTTTTTAACAACTTCGACCCAAACTGGCTTCATGATAACAAACTTTCGTGCTGTTCCATTTTTTACTAGTAGAAATATCAATAACGACCATATCGTCTCGAACATCCAAGTCTTTTCGAAGCATATTACAAAGTTCGTCTGTTCTACATGCACCAGCAACTGCGATAACAAGTACAACCTAGTAAGTAATAAAGTAATTATTGTTTATTGTAAATATATGTAAAGTAGAACGAGGCATGTTTAGGTAGGTACCTTTGCTGTTAAAAACACTTCGTCTGTGCGTCTCTCAAAAATCGTGCAATTTCTCTTCTTTAAAAACAAGTGATTTTTTCGCCACATAATTAGTATTTTGCCTTTTCAAAAATTCTACCAGTTTAAAATACTTCGAAATGTCAATATTTTCCTTCAATGAAATCGTGGATTTTAACATAGGAAACGTTGCCCACAAGCTTGATGATTTCTTGTTTTCAGCTTGCGTTCGAAAATATACCAATAATATATTTTCAGAAATTGTTTCAATATTCTTCATTTTGCACCAGTCTTTAAACATTGTATAAGTTTTTAAGTAAACACTTTTCGACTTCTGTGGAAGCAACTGATCATTCATCTTTTGTGCCTCTTCTCTAATTTCCGGAGGAATGCAGAATATGTTTGGCGAGGATGAGCCATCATGATAATTATTATCACACTTTTTCACAAAAATAATATAAACTCACAGTTGATTTAGTCAAGAATAAATAATAATAATAATAATTAATGGCTAAATTTGACAGATAGCAGTAAAGAAACTTCATCTGATGAAACAAAAATCAAGGCTAACTTGATTTGTGATTAAATAATATGAAGGAAAAACAAAGGTAAGTTTACTATTAAAAATGCTTTACAATTTTTTACAATAATATTTTTATGGAGTGTTAGTAGTGGAAAAATATTTTTATGGAGTGTTAGTAGTGGAAAAAATTGTATATTAACCACGGTTTAGATAGCTATTATTGCCCTCACGTCTTAAATCCCTCGGCGTTGCCTCGGGATTTAATATTGACGTTCGGATCAATAATAGCCTCTGTCTAAACCTTGGTTAATAATATACTATTTTGTTCCCGAGAGAAAACAATCGTGGTACGCCTCTGGGAGGCCCACTAATGACTGCACAGGCCGGAAACTGACCAATCGATCACGCAATAATGGCCTAACCCAATTTGCCGATTTGCTGAGTAATTTTCTGGGAAATTGTGCACTTTTTTGACCATAATATAATATAATTCCCACGACACAATCAGCTTGTTGGTAGGTAGCTTTTTTTCCGACCCACAGATGTTGATATTTTCGAGAACTTCGCAAAATTTTCAAAACAGACGGCGAGAACTAAACATGGCACGGAGAATCGATTCTACTTTCAAAAGCAAACAGCCCCTACCCCCAAATCGAATGGAACGAAAGTTTGGCGCCTGTGGGGACCGCATTTTCGAACTGTTTCAACTGAAAACACAAATTAGAAGCAGGCGGGGGACATTTCCACATTCTCCTGCACTTTGTTACCCTTTATCGCACCTGAAGCAAGTGGGTTTTCGTGTACCAGTAGGAGACTGCTTTAAATTGATTCGAGACAGGGCTGGTGGAAATATCGGCTTTTGCTCGGAAAGTTTTTAGTTGCGAGAATTCATAGAAAGTTTGTATCGAGGGTTACTTGAGAAATGTTGCAAGTTTTTTATTTTTCATTCGTCCAGACTTCAGAGAGCTAATAAAATGAGTGGTGTTAACAGTAGCCTAGTTATAAAAAGTTTAAATATATTTTAGACATATATTGGAGACTACGAAATAGAGCGAGTGGGATGTAAATAAGCCCCATTTGCATGAAACTAGCTTTCCAACGGGAGAACTCCAATTTATTCTTATAAATAATGAGGATTGGGCAAACATTCAATTTGGAAACGTGGCTATCGAATGGATCTAATTAATTCTACTTTTTCAATATCCGCCGAGCTAGAAATTTAAGGCTTTGGGAGAAGGGGATTTTAAATGGGATTTCGTGCAGTTTCTTTTAATCATTGGGAACTAGAGAGCAAATTCGAAGTTCAAGCTGAAGAATTCATCAATAATTAATAGTGGGTTTTTCTAAACTTTTATATATAGATGGGTGGAGCATATATGAGCAGAAGCATTTATGAGTAGGGCATTTTTAAAAGTGTCTTGCCATTTTTGGTCACTGTCCGGCAGTTTTGGAGCATTTAGGATCATTTATATAAATGTCGTCAGTTAGAGAATTAATGAGAATTTCTGGTCACTTTGTGAGCATTTATGGTCATTTATGAGCATTTATGGTCATTTATAAAAAAAAGCCATCCATTTCTAATAGAGGTTTAAAATTTCCGGAAAAATTGATCGTCGGAAAAAACCGGTTTTTTCCAGGAAAATTTGGAAAAAAGCGGAATAAAACAATTTTTTTAACAATACATAATAAAAAAGAAATAAAATAAATATTTTTAAATAAAATAATTTATATAATATATAATAAAAAGTTAAAAAAATATTATTTTTAGTTTTTTATTGTTGATCAATAAGTGTTTTGTTTATTTAATTTGTTTTAAATAAAGCATTACTCTCAAAATATGTTATTTTTATACTCCTTGAGGTTTTTCTAGCAAAATATGTAGGTATATAAAAAACATAATTTGAGTGTTTCTTCAACTTTGTTTATTTTGTTTATTTGAAGTTTATCTGAAATTTTCAATTTTTTCCACTTTTTCCATTTTTTGGGCTTCCAATTTTTCCTGTTTTTTTCCGTGATGTTAAACCTCTAATTTCTAACCTATAAAACTACAAAACCGTTTCTAATTCTAACCTAGAATATTGCGAACTGTGTACCTACTTTGCAAAATAGTCAAACAAAATTCAATAGTCTGGAATTACTTCAAGAAAAGAAGTTACCAAAAATTAAAATATATGCAGGAAGAATGAGAAAACATTTAATTCAATATTCAAAGCAAAGATCATAATCGAATATCATGATCTTTGATTCAAAGGCTCCAGTACAGATAAAGAAGTTATTTAGATTTAGTAGTAACAAAAATGTAAAAAGTATTTCTGATGTAGATGTAAGTATTGAATATAGCTCTCATTGTTAATTAATTTAGGTAATTTTATTGCAATAATTATAATTACTGCGCTGAATTTCAGATCAAAACTTATTTTAATAATTTTAAATTTTAACAATACTGGATTATTTTATTGATTGCTAACCTACATCCTACACCTACGCGTTGGGTCTTCTAAGTAACTAGAAACTTTTTTTTTAATTTTACCTATTTTTTTTAATCAAAAGTCATACAAATGGGGTCTCGTTTTAAAAGTCACAAGCAATCGAATGACACCATTTTCAAAAATGTCCATAAATGCTCGAGGCCTCGGCGGACATTTTTAAAAGTGTCCTGCTCAAAATCATAAATGCTCGGACATGTGCCATCTATACTTTTATACAAACAGGGTGTTCCCAAAGCATATTATTTGTAAAGTGAATGCACTTAATACAAGAGGCTTTTAAAAATAAAATTAAACGAACATTTGAAAGTAATAAAAAAATCGTTTTTTTTTTGCAGAGATAATATACTCACGATCCGGCAATAGAAAACCGTATAGATCCGGAGATAAAACCGGGATAAACTGCACACTTCATAACCGGACGATTTAAACTGGCGATTGGCGTATATCCGAGGATGCGAGTACAATGGTCGAAAAATGGAACAATGGACGGGCTCGGCGAGCCTCCGCTTCGAAACTTTTTAGATGGGGACAAGGAACGGGCATGAAACTTGCGCAGAGTAGAAAAAAATTAATTGTTTCGGATCCGGAGATACAACGGAAAAAACGAACTTCCAGTTTTCAGTTCCGATTTGGCTTTGAAGGCCATTTGCGCCGAAACGGTTAGAACTACGGCATTCTGCCTCGCGCCAATCGACGCAGCGGCTCGAGACGTACGAGGTACGGCGCAGTCAGACCCACGGAAAATTCCCGGCGTGCGTAACGAACATTTTTCCGGGATTTTGCTACAAAAAAAGTACAGACGAAACTTGTAGAGAAACATGAGTACTACATTCCGAAAATATTTTCCAATATACAGGGTGATCAAATAAGTTGTGGAGACCCAAAGTTATGTTTTTTAAATGGAACACCCCGTATTTTGTTGCATTTTTCAGAAAGCCCTTAAAGAGTACGTTCTTTTTGGTACAGGGTATTAAGGGTCTCTCTTTAAAGGTTAGGGAGTTATTTTAATTTTAAACAAAAGAAGGGACAACTTTCGGAAATGTACAGGGTGATTCAGTTTTAATCTGCAACACTTCAACAGGTGATAGAAAACCAAAAAATAACCGCACTTTCTTCTATAAACTATATCATTTTAAGGCCTTAAAAAAAGTTACAGGGTGTTAAAGTTGCAAGAAATATGTGGAATTTATTGAATATTTTACAAACTAGTTGAGATACTTAAGTCATATTTGGCACACGTTATAACGTCATGGGTTAGCATAAAACTTGTTAATATCAACCGTCTTGAACAACCCGTGGCGTAGAAATGGGTAATTAGTATAATTTATTTTAGAAAAAAAAAAATTGAACCACCTTGTATAGCAATAAAATGTATTCAAATTCTTATGTAAATTTTTATTGTAAACAAAAACGTTCTCTTAGCATTTTTTCATATGTGTCATGGTTTCATAGCAAATTTGATTTTTTCGTATTATTTCAGACATCAAAATTTTTAATTTGTAAGTAATCTTTATTTACTCTTAATTTCGTCCTATTACAAATTTCCAATTTAACAAAAATTTTCTAGCCATTTTTCAGAAGACCTTAATCTATAAAGCATGATAATTAAAGAACTGCCTTCTTTCTAATTATTGCATTTTTCATTATGAATTATGGAATTTTAATTGGATCTTCATGCAGGGAAATCCTAAAATAATAAAAAATCCATTAAGTATTACAGAAGCGTAGAAGGGCCACACCATTTTTTTATTTTTATCGAACTCGAAATTCCGACTTTTAAAGTCGAAGTCCGACTTTGAAGTCGAAATTCCGTCTTTAAATTCGAAATTTTAATTTTAAAAGTCGAAATCCGACTCGGAAGTTCCAACTTTCAACTCGAAGTTTCGAGTTTGAGCTTCGATTTTTAAAGTCGGACTTCGACTTTTAATGTCGGAATTTCGACTTTCAAAGTCGAAGTTCAAAGTTGAAATTTCGAGTTCAAAGTTGAAATTTCAAGTTCAAAGTGGGAATTTCGACTTTAAAGTCGGAATTTCGACCTCAAAGTCAGACTTCGACTTTAAAAGTCGGAATTTCTAGTTCAATAAAAATAAAATAATGGTGTATAGCCCTTCTACATTTCCCTAAATATTCTATAAGTATACCAAAACGTTTTTTTGTGATATTATACACAGTTTGTATGAATAAAAAAAACTAGAAAGTAAATCAACCATAAAACAGGAAATGTGTTGTATATTTTATGGCGGTGATATTTTATTACATGCCCAAGAAAATTGGGCGGGGGTGGCCAACCAGGATAATTAAGCATTCCAGTTTTGTTTCGTTTTGCGATTTCGTCCGCAAAACAAAGAACAAAAACACTGGAAATGTAGCAATTATCCAGAGAATGCCCGGACCCCAAAATAGGCACGAAAATGACCGAATATTTGCCAGGAATTTTAATGGAGAGAGGCAAAAATGCCATTTATTACAGAGAACGTTACTTTACCATAAGCGTAAATTTTGTTCGGAGCATTGCACGTTTTCTCGATATTCAATTCTGCAACAAGTACTTACGTCTAATAGATGCATCAAAGAAGCCCTTGATGACACTTGTATCTTCGTCATGTCTGTCAAAATATGACAAAATTCCGACGTCATTCGACAGGTGGCGGAGCGGCTGGTGAATGTTGCTTTTTTCAATGTTTCTCCCAGTGCGAATATCCACATCTGCAACAAACATTTTGGTTTGCAACAGGGACTCTTTAAAGTAAGGGGACCCAGCATTATAGTGAGGCATATTCTTTCCTCATTCTAATGGTCTCAGTGATGCCAAGTATGACATTTTATGGGAGAATCTATGAATATAACAGGTACTTTGACTGTTAGTAAAAATTAATAATGGTTTCCATGATTTCTAAATTATTAATTAGACTTGACAATTTTGGGTCTGCAAGTGCAGAATATGGCAACTGTCGAATGAAACAAATTCATTTTATAGTTGAAATTGATTTCCTGCAATTATTTCCACGAATTTAAGTAATACGTAAGGTAATTCAGTGCCGATTTTGCTTATTTAAGAATTTGTCGGTATTGCACCTTGTTACCAGGTTCCTCAATCCATTTGTAATATGTACTTGAACTTTCTTCCCGCATGTTGAATGTGTCTACTCAAAGAACTTTCACAGATTTCGGGATGGACTAATAAGATTAGGTCTAGTAGTTCCAATCATGTAATTTTTCTCGGTGTTAATTATAAAATGTTTGTAATTTTATTTCACTCCCAAGGTACCTCACAAACTTAAAATAAACTTGCAGTCGTAGATAAAAACTCTTTAAAAAACGACCCGACTGAAGCTACCTGCTTAATAATTTAAAATTTACGAAATACGATTTTTGTTTTGAACTGCCTACTTATACGTAATTAATGCCCACGTAATGGGAATTGTAGGATTACTAAGAAAAATCTGGTTGCAATTATTGAGACTACTACAGGCGGTCGCATTACCTTTTATTGACACATCTGAGTATCTGGAAGTTAGAAAACTTAAAAATTGTGAATTATGATGGGAAATATTTTGCCTCCTTTAGAATCTATGGCATTGGAATGTTACAAAAAACCTGATGGCAGTTGGACACTGACATATAACATAACCTTGTGGTCTCCTTGGAGTCGACAGAACACAAACTTCCCCTCAAGGCTTCACTTTTGCTATGTGACTGTGACATGCTGGGTCCCATAGACGTAACTAGGTCGTATTTTTAGGGGGGCTGATCAGGACCGGCTCAAGATTTTGCGGGGCCGGGTGCCGCATGAAAATGCGGGGCCCCGACAAGGAATTATGAAGAAATTTTTGAAAGTCGGTACGCTACTTACAATGGTATATTTTTTACATGTCATTCTGTAAAATGGTAGGCCGGGGCTACGAGTTTTATCACTTCTGTGACGTATATAGGAATTAATTTCGAGTGGTGGAGGGACAATTTTTGTGTCTTTTTTTAACCAAGGGCATTTAAAATAATTCTAAAAAAGGCGCCACAGGCGAAATTTTTTAAAAATTTGAAGAAAAATTACGTAAAATTAGTCTTGGGAAATCCCAATATCTTCAAATTTACGAGCTGGAGTGAATATTTTCAAATTCCGAAATGGGTTCGGTCCCGCCCTTCTAAATACGTTACTGATTGGATCACCCTGTACCACCCTTGAGGTGCCACACCCAAAAACGTTAATTTTAAGGCTTCAAAAAATAATGTATAGGTCTATCTACTGGTAATTTTGAATCATCTTTAATTCATTTAAGAAAAAACATTATGAAAAAGTAGAGGTTTCCGAGTGGAAACCAGAGAAAAAATGTTGGGAATGTCTGCTATTTTGTGATGCAAGTTTATTTACATAGTACATATTATAACGAAACAACAATACACTGGATGAATAACAAAATAAAAGTCTGGAGTCTGGCACAGCAAAAGTACATTCTCGGACGCCCGTCTCGTCTCTCTTTCTCTCTACAGCAGGCACGGTGTGTTCGCTCTCGCTTGCGCGTTTAAATTTCAGTCGGATTTTGTGGGGGCACAAGGCGCAAGATTCCGCAAGAGCAAGCGATTCGTCGAAACTGGTGAATTTAAAAAGGCGCGTGCGGTGTTCGCCGTGTTGCGTAACGTTGCGTTGTCAGAATGTTAGATCTATTATGTTTACGAGAAGCATAATATCTTCGCACATCCTTTACATTTTAGGGAGGGCTAATAGAAATGTAGGGGGGGCTAAGCCCCCCCTAGCCCCACCCTAGTTACGTCTATGCTGGGTTCCCTTATTTTAAAGAGTCCCTGGTTTGCAAAGTACCTAACGACTGTGGAATTCCCTAAATAGATATTTCTAAACAAGTTTTTCGTTGGGTCTGTCGGACTAAGAAATTTTGAGAAATTACCACAAATTACCCCGCCGCCGTCGGTCGTCTCGTTTGCCGGCTAATCCCTTCCCGGGTTTCCGGGGGTTGACGCGCCTGTCACCCTTTAGCGCCCTTTTGATAAATCCCCAGTTTAATCCAGTCTGGGGGTGTTAACTTCGCCAGAGGTTGAACACACACACCGCCCCCTTTCACATGTCTGACGCGTTTTGAGTCGCGGTGTGTCGCAATAGGATTCGTGCCGGAAAGGAGCTTGAAAAATTGCTTGTTTCGTGACGATTTTGAATATAATAGTACTTTTTGTTTTTAATTTTGGAAATAAAAAATGTAAATATGAAATTGTATAAACTTTTCTTGCGATTTCGGGTATAGGTATATTAAGAAAAACAAATGAATGTCGCGTTTAGGAGACCAAACTTATGTTTCAGATGGAACCACGGGCGTAGCCAGGATTTAGTTTTGGGGGGGGGGTTAGTTTGAGAAGTAAATAAAACAACAAAAATATACTTATATGAAATTTAATATCTATATATCCATCCGAAAAACTACGACATATATTTATAAAGTTCTTAACTTTAAATGAAATGGATAAATTAATTTCGTTCCTCTGCGCTAAATCTAAAACCATTAAAGAAGAAATCTTCGGCTTTTTCTTTTAAATATATCCACTACTTCATCTGCATGAATTTCTGTTCCATAGTGAATGTTCATTAACCATTAAGTCTGTTTTCACTTGTAGTGTTTCGTAAATAGTTTTTCAGTCTCCTTAGGCTCGAGAAAGACCTTTCTGGGGTAGCAGTGGATACAGGAATGGTAGCCAAGATTTGTAGTAATGTGTAAATATTAGGATAAAGGTTTTTATCGCACATATCTAGGCATTCCAAACTAGATTTCGGGGTAGGCAGTCTTCTTATCAGCATGCAAGGTAGCTGAAGCTTTGATAGCTAAATCCAAATTTGTTTCTTTATTAGAAACCCCTTGACCTTGACTACACCATTTTTTCCAGTAGTCCATACCTTTAGGTTTACCACCCTTCCTTTTTTTCCCCTCCATTTTTCGACAGCAATAATTATTCACGTCTCTATCCTTAACAAGGATAGGTAATATTAGGTAATATTTTGCTTATTTCGGGGAGGGGGGGGGGTTTGAACCCCCGAAACCCCCCCCCCTTGGCTACGCCCGTGGATGGAACACCCTGTATATTTCTCGATTTTCGAAATCTACGCATTCTTCTAGTTTCAACGATATACAATGTGTTCCGGACAAGAATGAACAGCATGGGGATCTTGCAAACGGTGAGAGAAGTTGCCCAATTTTATGGTACAAACAGATTTCTAATACCTTTTTTCGTTTTTGAGTTATTTTGAAAAAAGTAAAATTTTGCGTTCGCTTTTATTTTTTCTGAAGTTGATATCACAGATAGAAAAAAGAAAAACACTTTTTTGTGGCACTTTTTAGCGGGCTTTAAGAGGGCGTTTTTAGATTGTTCACAACATTTCGTTTTTGAGAACTTTATTTTTTTAAATACAGACCTGGATTTTTTTTGCAGATTTTGAAAGCACTTTTCATTGCAAATACCATGATGTATGACACGAAATATTTTTTAAATGTTTTGAGACAATTATACTGAAAATTCCCTTTTTTCCATTCATTTTTTCTAATGGGGCCCTGTACCTTGTATTTAATAATAAGAAGTCTAAATATTAATCAGTATTGTCGACAATTTAACTTGCAACTTATCTTTCAGATATAAAACATAAAAAGACATATTCTTGTTAATTTTTGGTGTAGTGGAAATAGTTGAAATTATACCTGTATAATAAAAATCAATAATAAAAAAACCTACTGCACCTGAAGAAATAAAGTTACCGCATAATAAATAATTATGGCATCGGCTTATGTTATTTATGAATGGCATTACAAGTAGGTTTTCAAATATGTTCAATAGGTACAACAAAAATTAACAAGAATATTTTATGTCTTTTGATTTTTTTACAGCTTTAAAAGTGACATTTTGACACCCCAATCATGTAATCGGCACTTTTAAAGCCATTTCTTAGAATGATATGGAAATAATTCCCTAACCTTTAAACTTAGACCCATAATACCCTATACCCTATACCAAAAAGTATATTCTTTAAGGGCTTTCCAAACATGTAATAAAATATAGAGTGTTCCATTTAAAATTAGCGAGTAAACTGAGGATTTGCGTAAGTGAATCGCCCGGTATGTTCTTCAGAACTTTGTCTCAATATCGGTCCAAAATTGTTAACTAGGGGTAACAGGCAAACTCCAATCCAAGTTATAGCCCAAAATCTTATTTGATTTTTGAGTAATACATTTCCAAAAGTGGTCCCTTCTTTCGTTTAAAATTAAAATAACTCCTTAACCTTTAAAGATATACCCTTAATACCCTGTACCAAAAAGAACATAGTCTTTCAGGGCTTTCTAAAAATGTAACAAAATACGGGGTGTTCCATTAAAAAAACATAACTTTGGGTTGTCACTACTTATTGGATCATCCTGTATGTTGGAAAATATTTTTTTGGAATGTAGTACTCATGTTTCTCTGAAAGTTTTATCTATACTTTTTTTAGCATTAACAATGTAGAAGATATAGACCACCGCGGCCTACGTAACTCACCCTGTATATGTTTGGTCTAGTAGTTTGCACAAAATAGTCCTTTGAATTATTGAATTTCGGACAAAATGATGAAAATTGATGGGAAATTCAAAACAGTTATTACGCGAATATTATAAATGGAGATTTGGCAGTTTACATTAATTGTTGTATTCTCACAATTACATACCTACAATAATATATTGAAAATTAAACAAAGCCAATATCTTCAAAACGCGACATTCATTTGTTTTTCTGAATACCTACACAACTAAAATCGTAAGACAATTTTATACATTTTTCATATTTACATTTTTTTCCCAAAATTAAAAACAAAAAAACTAAGGGGGTAGAATATTATATGAATAACAGAATAACCCTGTACAGCGAGCAGTACGATTTTCTGACGTCGTTGCCGGTTTGTGCACTATTTCACGACTAATTTGAAGATTATAATATTATTACTCAACAAGAATTATTGTAAACCAATGGAGTTATTTACAAAATCGATGAAGGAAATTCAAAACAAACAAGGTTTATGCAGGACAATATAGAACGGGGACTGCGAACGTGACGATAAGAGTTTCAATGTGGAATTTATAAAATCAATACTTTTCAAGAATTATATCCAAGCCCCTATTATTCCTTTACTCAATGATCTAAGCTATTAAAAAATGAAGAGTCCATTTCGCAGACCCTTTTAATGAAAAAGTTCTTACATTGTTTCATTTACACTTACTTTTTCTATGTCAGTATCGCTATACTTCTGATTCTTCCTGTACTCGGGTGCCAAATACCCCTCCAAATGCACAGATGGATACACCCTTGTCAGACAAAGTTTCACCCTACCCCTCGACGACAACATCAGGCTGTTCGGAGTTACCAGCGGTATGCAACAACCGCCAGAAGCTCCATCTGTAAGAAAAACAATATGGCAAAAAAAATAAAAATAAAAAAAACGACAGGTCCCACCGAGATTTGAACTCGGATCGCTGGATTCAGAGTCCAGAGTGCTAACCATTACACCATGGGACCTCGCGCTGGCTTTCCCGAGAATGTCGTTGTAAAGGTGGACGCCTCGGGTGTGGGGTTTGTGAAAAATCAATAGAGCAACCTGTTTTCGACACGGGGGGCAACTTTGCGAGTTTAAATCCGAAGTTATAATAATATGGTAATGGCATTCATGTCGGAGAAGATAATGCGAGCGACAAGTTTTAGGGACTCTAAGAAAAGTTGTAAAAATACAAGGGATTTAAGCACAGTTTCTGCATGTTTTTAAAGGAAAAGCGGGGGCATCCTTGGGGCTTAAGGATAAAAGACATAAAACTGAATTACTTAAATAATAATTCATCTCTTTAGACATTACTTATATTTCCCAAATAGATATACATGTTTAGGTAGGTACACTGATCTAATATCTACCCTAACATACTGAGCCTATTGTAACTTACAACAATGCTAAGGGTTGCCAGCTATTTGTATCACACATTATTGTTGGGATATTCGCATAACAATATGATATTTGTTAATAAATCACGTCGAAATTCGGTTGAAATTTTAGGAATTTTGCCCCTAATAGGTCGGGTCGATCATTTCATCCCAGCAATATGCTTTTGGAATGTTTTTGAGTGTTCATGGTTTGATAGCTTTTTTATTCGAGTCCCTAAAATGTGCAAATTAATTATTTCTATTATAGGGCACTTTTTTACTTACAGATATATACGAACTAGCTGGGCTCCTTGTGTGGCAGCTACAAAGAAATTTACGCTAAACAGCAAGTAGTTTTTCGGTATAATCACCATAGAATATCGACACCAGATGCAACCCGTTGTCGCCAGTGCTACAGTTTGTTGTAGGCTTAGAGTAGCTGGATCTCTGCTTAAATCTGACAAACCCGCTATCACCAATCCCTAAAGTAAAAAATTAGCAAGACTTGAAAGCGAAATTTTAGATTGTTTACCCATTTGAAAGCTGGTGCCCAGAAGAAAATTGTTTTTAGTCCTGAAAATTAACAGTTTTCATATTTTCAGGGTGTTATTTTTTGTCTGTTACCTGCTGGGTGCTGCCAGAGAGGCTGGAGTTTTTCAGGAACAAGATTGTCTAGAGTTTTTAAAAATCCCATACTTTTAATTTTGAGTTGTGTTTTTGCCAAAATATTTTAACCTAAAATTTTGAAATTAACGTCAAAATTAGAAAAGTTGTGTCAACATGACTAGTTCAAAGTATTGTCTGCTTATACAAGGTGTCTGAAATTACAATCAAACCAGTATAAATATAAAATTCTCACAGTTTTTCGCTCACAATCTCTTCACGTGTTTCCGTGGTGTAGTGGTTATCACATCCGCCTAACACGCGGAAGGTCCCCGGTTCGATCCCGGGCGGAAACAGAATTTTTTTAAGTACCCTTTATTTTTTTTTAATTTTTACGTCAGGTTATAGGGACAACAATTAAAAAGTTGACATTCTGTTCCGTTAAAAAAAAGAAAATAAAAAAGTTGGCAGCGGTGGGATTCGAACCCACGCCTCCGAAGAGACTGGTGCCTTAAACCAGCGCCTTAGACCGCTCGGCCACGCTACCCGCAGAAAAATTTTCACTGTTTGCCGCATTTATTGCGGGACACTTTTCTTTTTACATTTTCGTTTAAAGTAAATGAGATACGCCGATACTGCGAGACATTGCTTATTATAAGATTACCTCAAGTCCTTTTTAACGCGCATTTCACAAAATTAATTAATTTCCACGCCTCCTGCCAGCGTTATTGTTGGCCCTTTTTTGCGCATTTATAATCTCGGTTATTGTTTATGAAATTAACAAACTCCCGGTCGAATATTCCGGGGATTTTCACCCTCTCGCGTTCCACTGCTTTCGCGAAACACCATCTGTTGCCAAATCCTGTTTAAAGCGATTAGCTGAAATCAAAGCGCAGCCACTGCAAACTGCAAATAATATTAGCATCCGTTTTTCAATTATTTAAACATACAATGTCCCTACAAAGAAAAACGAAGTAGGCGAGTTACGCAGTCTAACAAGTGGTCGCCTATTTTGCAAGGCAATCCAGCAGGCGGTGCTGGCATTTGTTTCCCAGGGCGATAACTCACTTTTGTCTAGAGTTCCGCTTTTGTTTCAACATGGGCTGCTTTGATTTTGTGGCGCGACAAAACGACAGGAGGCGTTCATTTAGCGTACTCATACTCGTTGAAAAAATAATGTAATTTTCAAGATGGGATTTATGGCACCACTAAAGATTATAAAAGAAAGTTTGGAAAATTGTTTCGTTATCTCAGAGATATAAAAGTTTTACAGAACGCAAAACTTGGCAATAACTTAGCAAGATATGAACTTTAAATCCCTAGACACTAACAGATTTGACCCGTGACCTACGACCTAACCTTTATACAGGTATATTTTTTCAGATTTGTATGCCTGGTTTCGCAGATTTCCAGCTTGTGACTCATCTTTGATATCTTTGTGTATTCCTTGTATGGGCACTAATAATTTACATGTGCGGATATGCATACATAAAGTCAGAAACCACCCCCCATTATGAATACGCCGACGGGTTTGACTGTTTTCATTTCCACCAGCAGATACGCGGAAGGAAATCCAATTTACAGTTATGTATGTATACCGTATAATACACGTCTCCCTATACAACGTGATTTTAATGTTAAACGCGGAATCACGGGTGTTGCAACAGTAGATAGTCTATGACAGTTCGAGCGCAAAATCGACATGCGACATGGTCCCGGTTCGTAGAGTCGGCAGAGTTTTGTTTGGGTTACAAAGAATATGTAAACAGATTATGCTCCCATAGGTGATGATATGTACAGGGTGATCCATCCAAGAGGAACACCCCCCTTAACTTCTTTATTTTTCAAGTTAAAGAAAAAGGTTTTTTGTGAGCTTTTCCATGAACTTACTGAAATTGACACAGGGTGTTCCGTAAAAGCTGGACAAACCAAGCTGATGTTTTTTCACAAGAACACCCCGTATATTATTGCATTTTTGGAATCCACACTTCGTCCCGATTCTAACGACATATATATATGTCATATGATTGCTCCAGCCGTTTTTACAATACAGGACGTTCGAACTTCATATTTTCATGTTTTCACATCCTGTATCTCAGAGACGAAACGTTTGCTGATAAATTAAATATAAGAAAAAATGATGAAAATAATGCCCCTAAAGCGATAATAGTCATTTTGTAATCATCCACACCAAAAAGTTAAGGTTGATATTTTTCTAGTCCAGGGCAAAATATGGAAATGTGAACCTTGATTCGGAGTGGGTTCAAAATGACTATGAACGTTTTAGGGGCATCATTTTCATCATTTTTTCTTATACTTAATTTATCAGCAAACGTTTCGTGTCTGAGATAGAGGATGTGAAAACATGAAAATATGAACCAAACTGCTGCTTCTTGTGCAGCCTACACAACATATCTATTGATATTCAAATTTACTAAAATATGTATACTGAAGGATTGCGCTTCTATAGGAAACAATTTCGCAATGTGTACGAAAAGTTAAATGACCCTTTATCGGCCGGGTTTTGAATATTTGGTCATTTTTGACGGGCAATTTCTCCGCGTCTGACGTTTGATGTTTACATCTCGCCAAGGCCTACTTATTGAAAAAATCATACAATAATGGGCTACATTATTGTACGATTTCTGTGCTTTTAATGACGATTTTGGGACATTTTAATGCCGATTTCAAGAAAAATGTTTTAATATTAAAAAATGTTATGTAATACCTTTCTTGAAATCATATATCATGGTAAACAAAATAGGTGTATTTTATGAATGAAAAAATGAGCTTTATTGGTATGATATTTTTATTAAATTTTAAAAAATACAAAATTTTCCTGTCTTTCTTAAAATCGCGCAATACTAATACCTGGCGTAAATAAAAGCACGTGTTCGATGACGTTCCGCGAAACAAGGCGATTGGTCAATAGGCCATAAAATATCAGCGCGCCTGGCAACAGGTTTTATCTTGTTGTTTTCAGCTATTTCGACACTGCCACAAATAATTTTATCGATGTTTTGAACCATTTTTATCTGGTATTTTCAATACTCTTAAGGTACTTGCGTAAGATGCGAGGTCTCTGTGGGGCTTCGTTTGAGAGTTAAAGGTCATTCGCGGCTCGTCCTATCTGGGTTTGCCGTGTAAGTGACAAAAACATCTTACCCGATAAGAAGAGGTCTTGCAAAGCCTGCACGGACTGGCACAGCACTGCCCACGCTTCGGCCTCCGTCAGTCCGGACGGTCTGGCAGTCAACAGTGTTGCCAGGGTTGGACTGCCGTTGGTTGTCAGTCCTATTCTGCCGCCGGCACCCGTCACAGACATACTGCAACAAGAAGGGTTTTAATCAACAATTAGTTCCACCCCAAAAACCCTCCGTCGATGGGAATCCGAAGCCCCCCAATAAAAAAAGGTATATGGCAGCTGTTCCCCCCCCTATCGCCACAACCTCTAAAACAAATGAAGCATCCGCAACCGCCCGATCAAGGAGGCTCCGATCTCGACGCGTTATATTGTTTTATCGGCGCCGTCTTTTGTTTCAGACGCACGCTGGATGGAGTTCGGGAGAATTTGAAAAGAGAAGTTGGCCGATGAATGAGAGGCTTGGCGGAGTTGGTAATTTATGTCGGGGAGTTCGTAACTTGGCGTTTTGTGTTATTTCGGGGAAAAGTTATGAAAGATGTGGACCGAAAAAAGTTTCGCGCATCTAATGCCCCCCGATAAACCCTTCAGATTTCTTTTACTAACCAGACCGTATCGCCCTATTGTTCCCGCAGGACTGGGAACCGCGTAGGCGTTGGTTGTGCCAAGGGCCTCCCCAGCGATACTTAGGTAATTGATTTTGGGGTCCGAAGAGCCATGCGAAGAGGCCCCTTCGTTTCCCGCAGGCATTTCTAACTGGCTCGGCTGCAGTGCGGAAAATACCGGCGGCGTTCGTCAAAGCAGGCGACAACCGGTTGGATTTCAGGTCGAGTTGTGTCTTTTTTGTAAAGCGGATTAACGGGAAAATACCTATATAGGTTTTCTACAAACTCTTTTCAAATTAGAGGATGTATTGTGGCATCTGTCAAAATCGAAGCATGTAAACCAGTTGCGTAAATAACTAATTCTAAACAAACCCTTCTGCGGCGACCAGGATGTGCACCATACGTATAGCAACCTATACCGCGCAAAAGAGACCTGGAGAATAATTTGGCGGCCATTTTTAACCCTAAATGAGGCGGGGAATTTGAAATAATTTATACGGGTGGGTTCCATAAAAAATAATGTAATGTCTTGGTTGTCGTTTTGTGTAAAATGGAAATTATTTTAGTTCAAAGTAGAGTGTAAGGCCAATATTTGTGTTGGTTTTGCTTTTGTAGGTTGAGAAATTATACAACTTAATCAGAACAACATATTTTAATCATTATAAAAGAAGAATAATATAATTATTATTGTATATTATACCTTATACAATAGTTACATTATAAATAATTACTTATTTATATATTTTTAATTAGGTACCTAACATTTTCATACTCTATTACTTGGGATAAAAATTTCTTTGAATACTTTTAATAATAACCTATTTTCCAGGAACATATCTATTACCTTTTTCTATCGTTCATTACACGTCCAGAAATAGATTTTTCCGTGCTTGCATGACTTCCCCTGTGAGGCGCGCACGGAAAAATCTTTATTTCCAGACTCGTAATGAAAAATATACTATTAAATTTTGCTGGTGGTGATTGGCAGTTAACAGGTTTACTTGCTGCTGATGTTTGCATTTCTTTGGTTAATTCTATTTGCTCCAGAAATGCGGCTCTCTTCGTCGTATCGAAATTACAATATCTTCATTTTCCTCATCTCCATGAGTTACTTCTTGAACCGGAATGAATTTCTTTGGTGGTCTTACCATTTTTGACTCTGCTGCTTTTGCTTCTTCGGTTAGCTACGTTTCTAGATGGTAGATTGCCACTTTTCGCGTTCTTTCCTGTTGCATTAAAAACTCCTGTTCATCTAAATGAATAGAACATGTATGTAAACCTACATAGATTCCTTCTATTTAGAGACCATTATTGTCGATAACACCTTAGACTAAGCCATTTTCTAAATTTAGTTTCTTCTCTTGAAAACCTAAAAATCAGTAAGACATCAGAAAATATCAATAAAAACAATATTATATGGCAAAAATTATACCTATTTAATTTATGGAATGTAATTTCACAATCTTGGTGTAAAAGTCTCTTTGCATTTGCACTAAGCCTTTTTTCGATCTCGTAACCGTATAAAATATAAAAGAAAAAATCGCGATTAAAAACTAAAAACGCATATCTCAAAAAAGCATGTCACGATGACTTTTATGATTTTACTGGTTCCTTCAAAAAGTATAATGCAATTTCATTCATACAGTATAAAAAAAAATTATACAAGGAATAAAGTAGCCACCATTCAAACTGCCAATATAGTAGGTATAGGGTTAAAAATGGCGGCAAATTTCAGCTCTTTTTGTTCCCTGCGCCTTGCCGTGCGCAATAGGACCAAAAAATATATGTTAATGTACAGGTATGTGCTCTTATACCTCAGCTTGAAAATATTTATATTTGTATAGGTACTCGCCATCGAATTGATAAGTACAATGGAAGTCGCACAGGTACCACTTTCATTGTTGTTTGGGGCAGCCAACTCTAGAGAGAGATAGGTTTCAAATGGCAATAAGTAAGACAAGGACGCCTAATGAACGTGTCAGCTGATTCAGGCAAAGGAGGTATATAGGGATGTTGCATATCAATGGGCGAATTTAATGGGCATGTCCGTAATTCTCTTTATTGTATGATCTGTATTCCGAAATTCGGGACTTGTTTGTAGGAATGAGAATTTTTCTATACTATAACCACAATTATGTAAATATTGCACAGAAAAAAGTAGTGCATTGACTAAAAAATTACCTACCTACATGGCAATTTTATGTACCTGGAAGTAAATTGAGACAAATAAAATACAAATTCCAAAATAAAAGTTTATTTTAAAATAAAGGCGACAAAATATCTAGGATAAGGTATACATTTTCAACTTTAATTACTTATCTTAACTGATTTATTAATTTTAAAATTCAATTTAATAGGAAAAGCATGTAAGACAGGTAGCTTTTACATATTTTTATATAATTTTTAATGTTAAGGCATCTAACAAAAAGAATTACAAATAATTACCTTATTAAAGGGACCAGAACCTCAAGATTAATTCCATCTTTGACTACGAAGAGCTAGGTTCATTAGCACAATATTTTGCCAGTTTTTCCCTTGATAGAGTTTCTATCATGACTTGGAAAATAAAAAACTGTAGTAATTACATATTTTTTAAGTTTGCGCTGCCCAAAATTCTCTTTGAAATTGCTCTCAATAAATTGTTGACTACAAATGCAAGTAAATACTTGTAGACAGTACAAAATTTTTCCTTTTTATTGCTGCAATCCACTTGTCTCTAATATCACCTTATCTCTTGGAAAACTGCAAAGTTATTAGCAAAGATTTTTAAGACTTACGAATGAAAAGAAACCCCACTATTCTTATTCTTTCCGCCCCGTTTGGTAAGTACATCCAAATACACAACAGGAGTTGACCCCCTTTTTTTGTAATTTACAACTTAAACAGAGAGAATATAGCCACATAGCTAAATTAAAATTTCTCTCCGATCTATAAAAATAATATTAAACCAAACACCAACTAAGAAAACTCAACGCCGTTTTATAAAAAAACTGCCACCACGACACGAACTCAAATCAAATATAAATAATGCAATAATAATTATTACTCCTATTGAGCCTATTCGTATTGCGCCTTGGGACAGAAGGAAAATTAAAATGACGTTTGACAACGGAACTCGTTTGAAGCACAGTACACAAAAATAGAAAGTTAGGACACACACCTCTTTTGTGTTATGTGGTTTTTGCCGGAATCAGCTGATTTATTTACTATTTCACTTACTCAAGTTTGGCTGCCAGTTTCTCTCTCTACACTCCTTCCATCTACTTGTCAATTCAATGGTACTCGCACACCCCTGGCGGCGACCAGCATGTGCATTGTGCACCAACCCTTACACAAATCAGGGGGTTATCTGAGGGCAAACTGTCATTTCTTTTCACCGGAGTGTGTGAATTGGTCCTCTCCGGGCGCTGCATGCTTTTCCCGACATTTTATTAGGAAAATTAGCTCGGGCCCGGAAATTTCCTGATTAGGTTATTAGTTTTCCGAATTTAATTTTCCAGTCGGAAAGAAAAATGTATGGCGACGAGGTTGGAAACTAGGGATACTGTTCCTCCATCCACGGGCGTAGCCAGGATTTAGTTTTGGGGGGGGGGGTTAGTTTGAGAAGTAAATAAAACAACAAAAATATACTTACATGAAATTTAATATCTATATATTCATCCGAAAAACTACGACATATTTATAAAGTTCTTCACTTTAAATGAAATGGATAAATTAATTTCGTTCCTCTGCGCTAAATCTAAAACCATTAAAGAAGAAATCTTCGGCTTTTTCTTTTAAATATATCCACTACTTCATCTGCATGAATTTCTGTTCCATAGTGAATGTTCATTAACCATTAAGTCTGTTTTCACTTGTAGTGTTTCGTAAATAGTTTTTCAGTCTCCTTAGGCTCGAGAAAGACCTTTCTGGGGTAGCAGTGAATACAGGAATGGTAGCCAAGATTTGTAGTAATGTGTAAATATTAGGATAAAGGTTTTTATCGCACATATCTAGGCATTCCAAACTAGATTTCGGGGTAGGCAGTCTTCTTATCAGCATGCAAGGTAGCTGAAGCTTTGATAGCTAAATCCAAATTTGTTTCTTTATTAGAAACCCCTTGACCTTGACTACACCACTTTTTCCAGTAGTCCATACCTTTAGGTTTATCACCCTTCCTTTTTTTCCCCTCCATTTTTCGACAGTAATAATGATTCACGTATCTATCCTTAACAAGGTCATCGAATAACAGTGCACTAAAATTACTCACTTACACGGTACACTTAATTCTCTTCACTATTCGTTCACCACTTTTCACTTTTATTCGCTTCGAGTTCGCATGGAACAATACTGCCGTAAGCGCGGTCACGCGCCGCGGCGCCGCTTATATAGCAGCCCAGTAGCCGTCCAGAAACTTACACGAACTTCCACAAAGTTCCGCTCATTTCGACCTAGGGGCGTGGCGAATAATCGAGAAACAACGCAAAGTGTCCCTACAATACAAAATAGTTCGGCTGCAACTGCGTCTGCCTCTCGTCAAAAGATGGCGCTAGGCGCTACTATTACTACATATATTCAAACGTAATAATAATTTAACTCTTCACTCCTCGTATTTTTTCGGTATAATATTAGGTAATATTTTGCTTATTTCGGGGGGGGGGGGGGTTGAACCCCCGAAACCCCCCCCTTGGCTACGCCCGTGCTTCCATCAACTAATCGGGCGGGGCGAAACGACCGCTATAAATTAAGATTTAATTAATCAAGAAATAAAGCGCAAATTCATTAGGAAAACGCCACGGCAGGATATAGGCGTTTCCGACCTTCCAAACGCCACTATAAGCGCCAATTAGCGGCCCAGCAAGGGATCATCCTCATCTGAACGCAATTTACGTACCTATTTCTGTTAAATGTCAGCTAGTGACAGATTTTCCTTACTGATTTTCTCGTTTATGCCTTGGAGAGGGTTGAAAGGTAAATCGATGCTGAGTCGGAAAATAGTAATTTTAAGTTTGGCCCCCGGGGAAAACATGTGGAAAATTCGATTTATCAAAACAGAAAAAAGGTACTAATTCTCACTTATGCCATGTTCACCGAATGATTTCTTATACTATTCCGACCTCGAAAACCCAAAGGCATAAGTGTAGCGTGTGGAAAAAGGGTTGAATTAAGGGTTTGGCAGATCACACAAAAAATGACTTGGTTTATTCACTCCGTCAGTTATGCCGTTCGAAATGATGAAAACTTATATCCTCACTAGCCCAAAAATTGATTGGCAGAAGTGACGCGTGGGGAAAAATGCACTTTTGAATCGGAAAATAACTCGGAAAAATTTTTTTTCGTCAACTGATTTTGTCAGGGATAAAATGAATTGCAATAAAATTTTCTATAGTTTCAGAGGCATAAGTGCAAAAATCAGTTGACAAAAAAAAATTCCGAGTTATTTTCCGACCTAAAAGTGCATTTTTCCCCACGCGTAACTTCTGCCAATCATTTTTTGGGCTAGTGGGGATATAAGTTTTCACCATTTCGAACGGCATAACTGACGGAGTCAGTAGACCAAGTCATTTTTTGTGTGATCTGCCAAACCCTTAATTCAACCCTTTTTCCACACGCTACACTTATGCCTTTGGGTTTTCGAGGTCGGAATAGTATAAGAAATCATACGGTGAACATGGTATAAGTGACAATTAGTACCTTTTTTTCTGTTTTGAAAAATCGAATTTTCCATGTTTTCCCCGGGGGCCAAACTTAAAATTACTATTTTCCGACTCAGAATCGATTTACCTTTCAACCCTCTCCAAGGCATAAATGAGAAAATCAGTAAGGAAAATCTGTCACTGTCTGACGGTTTAGAAGTTTGCGACTGCCAAATGATTGACGTCTGTATTTTCATTATCGCCCGCCGATTGTTTCCCACGGCAGATCGAGATTTTTCATTTGACTAAAAGCCCCCAGGGAGTATTCGATTTTACGGATGAATCAATCTGAAAAAGTGGAGAGAAACGAGAAAACAAAAAAGGGGAATTTAAACACACTACACAATGAAAAAAGGTAAGATTTTTCGCTTATTTTTTTCTGTGCCCCTCCCAACGAAACAACTCTGATGGATTAATCTTTTTCCTCTGCAGATTTATCATACCGTAGACAGGTAGTAGGCCTGGAAGTCGCGGGCTCTGAAACAATTGATAAATGGGCACTTTCCGACCAAAATCGCCTTAAAAACGAATTAATACCCTTCAATTGGGAGGTTTATATTTTCCCGCCGATTTCCAAGGCAAATAAACGCGTTTAAAGAATAAAAAAATATATTGGAGGCGCCGGGTATCGATCCCGGTACCTCTCGCATGCTAAGCGAGCGCTCTACCATCTGAGCTACGCCCCCGTCGGAGATCTTACCTCGGAAGCCGCAGTTGTCTCGCCGCCGTTCCCCCGACCGACGTTTCTTGATTCTATTTCGGCGCGCCGAACGCGTTATTTTCGATCAAAGGCGGCTGGGGAGCGCTGACAATGGCCCGTCGAGTGTCGCCGCACACTTGATGTATGGCGACGAGGGGTTTTTTCGATAAGGCGCTTCAAATAAAGTCGGCCTTTGTCGGGTGGCGCGGAAAGGTGAACTCAATATACACACGACCACATAGGTTCGAACTGCGCTGTCGTTTTTTTTTTTTGCGGAAAATGCCGCTATCTTCAACAATAATCGTGTACAACAGTAAAATTTTCACGAAATTGTCGTAAAATTTTAAAATAAATATTGTATCTTTAATACGGCGCACGATATTGGAAAAATAACATCGCCATCGTATTTATCACCCCCAAGAACCTATTAAACGACATGTCACATGGCACACTTTAGAGCAAGTTTTATTAGAAAAATTCGAATTTTTTGAACGCCTATATCTTGAAAACTTCTAACTTCAAGGTAATGCTACCTTAATTAAACCCCACTTAAAATTGCCACTATCTTCAACAATAATCGTGTACAATAGTAAAATTTTCACGAAATTTTAAAATAAATATTGTATCTTTAATACGGCGCACGATATTGGAAAAATAACATCGCCATCGTATTTATCACCCCCAAGAACCTATTAAACGACATGTCACACGGCAAACTTTAGAGCAAGTTTTATAAGAAAAATTCGAATTTTTTGAACGCCTATATCTTGAAAACTGCTGACTTTAGGGTAATGCAACCTTAATTAAACCCCACTTAAAATCACCTGAGAAATCCGAAAATGACGTCAAAACTACAAAAATCTGAAATTTTCGACTCACCCGTTAGACGTGGTCGACGGGATGGTGGGGCGGCGCGTCGGCCGCCGCCCCCGCCACCGTGACGTAGCAGTGGAGCGGCGGTCGGGGCGCGTCCTGCGGCGGCCGCCCCTCGTCCGCCCGCCTGCCCGGCAGGTAGTACACCAGGCAGGTCACCCCGATCAGGAACAGGAAGAAGGCGAACACCACGTCGAACATGATCAGAGAGTTGACGGACGCCAGGCGCATCACAGGAGATCAGCTGGCATCACTCAGCGGTTGCCGGCCGGTCGGAGTTGCGGTGCGCGGCGTTTCGCATGGCGTGCCTGTTTCGTTGCCGTCGAAAAGGAGGTAGAAAATGGTTTTTTTAAAGTCGGATTTGGTCCTATCGAAAAACGAACGTCGCCATCGTGTTTAGCGCCCTTAAGAACCTATTGGACGATATGTCACACGACCTAGTTTAGAGAAAGTTTTTAGAAATTTTTCGAATTTTTTAAAATTTTTAAACGTGCATAACTCGGAAACTGTTAACTTTAGCGGGATGCAACCTTAATGAAACCCCACTTAAAATCGTCTAAACAATCCAAATTTGGCCTTACAAATATCAAATTGTAACATTTTCATTTTTTTGAAACTTTTTTTTCCCATACTTGAATAATTTATTGCATTTTTTTCGCTTGAAATCCGCCGCGGAAAACGCAATTTGGGCTTCCGCTCGCCGGGATTCGTCGCTGTTTTTAATTAAATTACCGCAAAGCGTTTGCCTTTGTTTTTTAATTAGTCACCGCCGCGCGTTCGGCCATATAAGGGCAAAAGCGGGCTAACATCCAGTTTTCCTATATGAATGGGAATATTGCGGGTTCGCTGTTTCCTGCGCAAATTAAAAAATAACTTCGTGTATCGTGGTTGCACGTCAGTGTGCAAAACGTAGAATGAATACCTTTTTTAAAAAAATAATATGTGAAAATATGTTTATATTTAATTTAAAACAAACACTAAAGCTAGTAAGTAATTAAAGTAGACTTTAGAACGTTACTACATTTTTTTCGTTTTACTGCTCTCTCAACTTTTAACGTCTGCTTTTTCCCTTGGCGTCGATTTTCCGGCAAATTTGAGGCGTTTACGACTTTCGGTGCCCCGATATAAAGTCCTAAAATAGCCGGGCGCACTCGACCGTGCCTTTTCCCGATCCGGACGGATTATTTCTAACCCCTCGATCTAAAAAACGGAGGGGGCTGTGACCCCTTTTTGCACGTGGAGCACCATCGACAAGCACTCGCACAGTTTCCTGCCGTTTTTGCGGGATCGCCGGCTATTTTGTGGTCTGTAGGTAACATTGTAACTTTGTAATAAGAAGTATCTTACTCGGTGTTGCCTGGCTGTGGTATCAGCCCACGTGCAGTTCAAATATTGGCCTCCCCCCACTGTCAATAATCCTCCCTGCTATTGCTTTTCTCGGCGTTTGCGGCAATGTTTGCATTGCCAAAGCGAGGCACCCAAATCCATCGCCCAACATTGTTTTTACAGGGCTGCCTCTTTACAACCCTTTTCGATTTGCGCGAATCGAATTTACTTTGGTCTCGACCCTTAGATATTTATCAATTGAATTTATTCGATAGGTGTGTGATGAGTAATTTTCAATTGTAACCAAAATAGATGCCAAGATCTTAAAACAGCTTTAAATAATATTTAAAGCTTATATTTCGTAATAACGCAACGCAAAAGGGTGTATTCAGATGTCAGTCAGCTAGCGAACTTCGTAATAAAGAAGACACGTCTCCTTGGATTCAGAACGTTATTAGTGTAAAAGGATTTTTTCGTCACAAAAAATTCTCTCAGAACAAAGCTATATAAATCAAGGGATGACATCTCATTGTCTCTTCTTTAGAAGTCTGGGCGAAATTGAAAAGTTTTTTCACAGCAGTATACAGGGTATCCCAACGAAAACTTGACCCCCAAAAAATTCGAAAACCGAACAATATTTGAAAATTCGCCGAGACCCGTCGATTTTTGTTTTTGGGAGGAGCTTTTTTGACAGTCAAGCCAACCCGATATGTTCATCCCCCTAATCCCTAGCAACACCAACTTTAAAATTTCAAATGGAACTAGCCCCCTTGTGGCGCATCATTTTAAAGACCCTTTTATTGCGAATACAGTGATGTATCGTTTTTAGAATTCTGTTGGGATTTGACAGAATTATTGGCTAAAAACGGAAAGTTGTCAATCCACTGTACGCGTAGTAATTTCTACACAAATGCCCGACACTATTAAGTTTTTTATCACACACGACCAAATTACCCAGTTTTTATTGACGTGTCGATCAGTTTACAAAAAAGTCACAAATGAAAAAGCTGAAGCAAAACAAAAAAGTTCAAACGAATTCAAACCTTATATCTTTTTAAAATATGTAACAAAAAGTCACTGTCACAAAAAGGTCCTCGTTTTTTGCTTGTAACTACGAAATCGTTAGTTTCAGCCTGCTATTGAAAGTGTAAACGTATTTTTGAAATGGTTTATTCGATCATGGAAAGGTTAGAAATTGTTGCAATTCGTGCTGTAGCTTTAGCGCAATCATGATTCCGATAACAAATTGCAACAATTTCTACCCTTTCCGCGATGGAATAAACAAACCATTTCGAAAATAGTTTCCACTTTCAATAGCAGGCTGAAAGTAACGATTTCATGGTTAGAAGCAAAAAAAACGGGAACTTTTTTTGTGACAGTGACTTTTTGTTACATATTTTAAAAAGATATAAGGTTTCAATTCGTATGAACTTTTTTTGTTTTGCTTCTGCTTTTTCATTTGTGACTTTTTTGTAAACTGATCGAGACGTCAATAAAAACTATGTAATTTGGTCGTGTGTAGTTGATAAAAAACTTAATAGTGGCGGGCATTTGTGTAGAAATTACTACGCTTACAGTGGATTGTCAACTTTCCGTTTTTAGCCAATAATTCTGTCAAACCTCAACAGAATTCTAAAAACGATACATCACTGTATTCGCAATAAAAAGGGCTTTAAAATGATGCGCCACAAGGGGGGTAGTTCCATTTGAAATTTTAAAGTTGGGGTTGCTAGGGATTAGGGGGATGAACATATCGGGTTGGCTTGACTGTCAAAAAAGCTCACCCCAAAAACAAAAATCGACGGGTCTCGGCAAATTTTCAAATATTGTTCGGTTTTCGAATTTTGGGGGGGTCAGTTTTCGTTGGGATACCCTGTATACCCTAGATGGCTGTGACAGTAATCCAGCCACACTTTTACTCCTAATTAGGTGTATTTATATCACAAGCCCATAAAATACAACAAAACAAATAATGCTCCGACTAGAACCAGCGCACATTTTCGTTATCTACCAACCAGAAAACAAGAATTCAATTAGTAATAAACACAGCAACCCAGGGGAAGCGAAGCAAATAAAACAGTTCGGGAACGGCAGATAAAAGCTTCGTATCTGGGATTTGCACAATGAACTAAAAAGTTGTCGAGTTATGATATCGCCGTTTTTTTTTGCACGACGTGGAAGGGAATAAAATCAGTATCCGTGAAAATGTGAAATATGTGGGGGGGAACGTGGAAATATGTGTAACACTTGCCGCCATTTATCAGGATATATTGAAAAATTGATTCGTATATATCGGTGTTTTTAAGCTCCAGAAAATATATTGTAACCTATACGATAGATACGGCGTATGCCATAACATTTTTCATACGATCAAAAAATAACTTAAGGTAAATTCATATCCAGGATAAAAGTTCTGGACTCATACGTACGACCGACGGCTCAGAATTGCCATCATGAAGCTACTTTTTAGGTATGCTTTAACATACGGAACTTACAGTTTCAACTGTAAATTTACAAATAATGTAACTGTAAATTTTTAAATGCAACTGTTAATTTTCAAATGCAACTGTAAATTTACAAGTGCAACTGTAACTTTACAAGTGCAACTCTAAATTTACAGTTGGAACTGTAAATTTACAAGTGCAACTCTACATTTACAGTTGGAACTGTAAATTTACAGTTCGGCCTGTATTTATGCAGTGTCCGCGCCTGCCTGCATGTACCTACTTATTTTCATTCACTGCATCTTGAAAATGAATTTACTTTATAGATATTATTCAGATTGTATAAAGTAAATAAATATTACATACATGAAAAAATCTTTACCAACTTAGCCATATATTATGCGGAAGCTCTCTAATATATTGTAGTATCTAAAGTGTATCGTGATTCTCTTCCGGAAGCTTTCCATTAGAAAATCCCCGAGACATGTATTCGGGTAGCCTGCCACATTAAAAGCCATTTCCAAGGGACAGCATATCGTCTTGCTTTTCTATTTGCGTTTCTGTAAGAATGCGGAGATGAGATTGCTTTTGAGTTTGACTTTCTTCCGGAACAAATTGTATAAAACGTAGCGGAACTGTCAGGTAGAACTACGCCGAAATTTACTTCAGCCATCAGCCAACTGCAAGTGAACATTGTCCCAAAGTTACTACTTGCCACCCCTCCAAATTTATACCTTAAGTAATTTAGTTTAAATTAATCCTTCTGATGAGGCAGGGTCCCGCATTCTTTCCAAATTTAATGGAGAATTCTGTTTCACCTGCGACAATTTACTGTCAGGTAGGTACGTTGGTGCTTAAAGAAGGAAGGGACCAGTGGCGTAACTACAGGGTGTTCAGAGTGTGCGGTGAACACGGGCCCAGAGCTGCTAGGGGCCCACCGCCACCAAGATTCATGCAGGGCGCATAAATTTCGGTTTTTCCGATGCGAGCCGATTGATGTGGTGCTGCGTAATAACCGACGAGTCAGAATCTCTAATCGGTTACATAGAGGGCGATTGAAATTCCCCAACAATAAAAATGCAAGGGTAGTACAAAAAATGTACCTTTAATAACTTGAGAGTAAATGTACCTATAGGATGATCCAACTCGACGCTTCAGGCCTACTGCGGGAACCCGAAAATTGAAAATACAATTTCGAACAGGGGTTCTTAAATGGGACATACTATAAGGCCCAATTATGACCGAAAATTTGCTTTTTTGTTGTTTGGGGAAATTACATCATCAATATTTTTCCCCAGAAACATACTTACCTTTTTTTTTCCTAAATATTGAACGTCCTTATAATTCTCAACAACTTTTATAGGAAAAGATTTTCGGTATCTTTTATTGTTCAAAATTTACAATTGATAGTCAGAAATTATTTAAGAGAATATTAGGTTGTCTTGTGCTCCCTTAAATTTTTTCAACTGCAATATTAAAAAACAATTTTTTTAACAAACTATAATAGCAAACAAGTCAGTAACAAGCACAAGTAAAAAAAAATAGTCCAGTCGAACTAATTTAATGGTGCACAAGGCGCCCTAACAATACTCTTAAATAATTTCTGACTATCGAAATTGTTTTCATGGCTGACTAGATTTCGGAAAACCGATCCTAGTGAATAGAAAAAATTATGGCATTTAAGAGCCCCTGTTCGAAATTTTATTTTCAGTTTTCGTGTTCCCGCAGTAGGCCTGGGGCATCGAGTTTGGATCACCCTGTACAGAACGTACATGGTGATTCAACCTTTTGACCTATAATGGCGTTTTTCGACCTGTAGTGAGCAATGTGCATTATTATTAACTGTTGGTCAATACAAATTTTAAGTTGGATTATCCTCTATGCACCTACAGGGTGTCCCATTTTCGATACTTTTGCGAGGTATCTCGGTTATTTTTAGAAATAGGGAGTTGCGGTTTTCGGGGCACTGACCTACTTTTTCATAAAAAGAAACGCTCGTATACAGAATTTTCATGCGGCCTCCTTGGTTTCTTTTAAACACAAGGTGATTCTCAAAATTTGCCTACCCCCCTATATACGTTATACTTGTTGAAATGGTAAAAATCGACCGTTATAGATTTTTTCACGTAGAATTCAGTGACGTTCACGGGTTTTTTTCTAGGAGGTAAGAATTTCAAAATATAAATATAACTTGCAAAAGTATCGAAAATGGTACATCCTGTAGGTACAATGTTTTTCATTGTTACACCACTTTCAAACATAAAAAAACACAGGGGCCAGGGGCCCACCTGAAATTTTGAACACGGGCCTACACTTCCGTAGTTACGCCACAGGAAGGCACCCTAGCACCTTATACAGGGCGTTTGACAAGTTATGGTCTTCTTTAGCAAATGTTTAATATTTGTAGGAAACTAATCCATCAAGAACGTTCAATTCTCGGTGCGCCGGTAAAATACAGGCCAGTGTGGGTGTTGCTGCCTGCACGGAACACGGCAGAAAAGCATCAGGTGTTGGGGATTACTCCGGGGGATTGCCCCCGCAGTTATTAATGGGGGGCAATTCTACCGAATAAGACGGAAAACGCCCTCTCTCTCCAGCAAAAAACTTGCACCCGAACGCTTATAAATTTTATAATTAATAACGGGCGCTTTTGCGGCGTTTCGAGGCTTAGGTGGAAGTTGGCCTAAAAACGAGGGATTTGGTGTAAGTAACGAGAACACGTTTTTAGTAGAGGAAGAGTTTAAATGAATTCGTCGAATTCAAAGTTTTTACCCTGACACGTTGTTAGGTGTCAGGTGTCAGTATGTGGTATATTTTAAATATAGCAAAGAGAAGATATACAGGGTGACCATATTTCGAGTCTATGCATGGGGATCTTGGTTATCTTAAGAGATACGAGGTCGGTTAAATTGGGGCAAAGTTGCGGAATTTGATGCCGAGTAACATGGTAGAAAGAAATTTTGGCTGGCCCTTTTCGTTTTGAACATAATGCGAAAAAAACATAAAATTGGCGTTTTCGTTTTTATTTTTTTAAACGAAAACGAATGGCGCTGGACATTTCTAATCTAAACATTATTAAGGCACTTTTTTACAAGGAATCTAAATATGACCTCACATTTTTTTTCTCGCCTCCATGGACAAAGATATGACTATTGGATTTTTGGAAAGAGGATTTTTTCTGGTTAAAATGATATGTAACACATTATGCTTTACTTTGTTTTTCTTGCCGTATTATCAAATTAATCGTTTTTGCGTAGAGTGCCTTGGAAACGTAGGTAAGCCCCATAATGTTTGACGTTTTTGCATATTGTGCCTTGGAAACATAAGCCCCATAATGTTTGACATTTCTGCATAGAATGCCTTGGAAACATAAGCCTCTTGTAACGTTTGACAGTTTAGTACAATTTAAGTGTCACTGACACTTTATTTTACTGAAAAAATGTCATTTTCACATGAAGAAAGGCGTGACATGATTCAAATTTATTATTCCTCAAATATAAATGACTTCGAAGGAATATTTGACGAGCCATAAACAATTTAAGGAAACGTGCTGCATTGTGCCTTGAGGAACAAGGAGGACAAATGAACATTTATTGTAAAATAGGATTGTCTACTCGTCTAGGTTTTTGTTGTTCTTGTGTTTTCAGTTTGACTCTTTTAGTGTTAATGTGTTATATGGCAAATGACGAATACATAACAAGATCTCAGATCATACTCTCGTGGTACGTTCATGATTTATTTAATCAATAAACTTAACATTTAACTGGATTTTTACTGAACCATTAAACAATATTCCAAAGCACACTTCGCAACAATGGGTAACTAGGCTTATGTTTCCAAGACACTCTATGCAAAAACGTCAAACATTATGGGGCTTATGTTTCCAAGGCACTCTATGCAAAAACGGTTAATTTGATATTACGGCAAGAAAAACAAAGTAAAGCATAATGTGTCACATATCATTTTAACCAGAAAAAATTCCTCTTTTCAAAAATGCGCCCATAAGAAAAATAAAAGTTGATCATCACATCTTTGTCCAGGGAGGCGAGAGAAAAAATGCGAGGCCATATTTAGATTCCTTGTAAAAAAGTGCCTTAATAATATTTAACTTAGAAATGTCCAGCGCCATTCGTTTTCGTTTAAAAAAATAAAAACGAAAACGACAATTTTCAGTTTTTTCGCATTATTTTCAAAACGAAAAGGGCCAGCCAAAATTTCTTTTTACCATGTTACTCGGCATCAAATTCCGCAACTTTGCCCCAATTTAACCGACCTCGCATCTCTTAGGATAACCAAGATCTCCATGCATAGACTCCAAATATGGTCACCTTGTTTACCTTAAGATATCCATTAGACAATTATTATGAAAAATAATACCTAGTATTGAGATAATTCCGAGGATAATTCACTCACCTTTTAGAAATTCGGTAATTATTTCCAATAGTGTAATCCACCCCCGATTTGACTACATCCCCTATTTTCGAGGTCCCTGGACACGAATCCGGCTTTGGTTTTTCCCGGTCGGACGTAGTTTTCGAGAAAATGAATTTTCAAATTTCCTTTTGACGTTCCGGATTTCACGACGATATTTGTGGTTGCAATCGGGTTGAATTTTTACTGCACGCAGCTCAAGCTAATCACCACACTATTTTGTACCTTTTGCAACATCGAAACTTCGCAAAAACCCGTTGAAAAATAAAATTTTGATAGATTTTTGCCGTGTTTACGTACGCTAGTACGCTATTTTCGCCCATGCCCGACATTCGGCGCGCGCCGACGTACTCTCTGTACTCTATTATTCTGTACTTTACTTACGCCTATATGGCGGTTTCACATAGCACTTGACTGCGATCGCAGTGACTGTTTGGTGGGCGTGCCAAGCGAATATCGATGCGATCGGAGTATACTGTTATCGCAGATACTGGAATTATTTCTAATTTTCAGATGAAAAAATCAAAAGGCACACGATTTCACACACTTTTCCTTTATTCGGCGGCGTCATTTTGTAACTACTACACTTTTGCAAATATTCTGAAACACCACACAAATTGCCATAATAGGCGGGTGCGGATAGGATTGAATTATTACATTGAGTAAAGGAATTTACTCAATGATTATTATTAGACATTAGTAATCTTGACTCCATTAATAATAATTGGGGAGTTTTTACATGAAAATATAATTGATTTTTTTAAATAGCGTTTATTATTAATAAATTAGGTGGGTCATTGACCAAATGACCTTATGGAGAAGCGGCGCCTGCCAATATTTAATGATTTACAGGGCACTATATGACAAAAAATTCGTTTAAAACATTTTTTTACAAAAAATAACCTTAATAAAAGTTGGAGAGGAGTAAAAGCTGTGCAAGCTTTCGAAAATGCCAACATGTGGTGCCCTCCAAACGCCAATTTTTGACCGAGCAAATTAAACCAATCAGCAACGGGAATTGCCGAGCCGCACGATCAATTTTAATCGCGGAATTCCGATTCGGCCATATTCGATTAGTGTCGGTTCTCGGCGGTGTTAGTGCCGTTTTGTCTCACCCCCTCTCGCACGCCTTCATTCCGAAACCATCGTCGTTTACTTAAATTAATAAAAGGCGACCCTCTCGGGGTGGGGGCGAATTGGCTTTCTGAGACCCACGGGCCACTTTCCAGCGGTATTTTAGACAGCCGGAAGGTAGATTTGGACGCCGTTTAGAGGAAATTCGATGTAAATGCGAGAATCTACTCCGAAAAGCATCGAAGGTTCAGGACACACTTGGAAGTTCGTGGAGGGAAGGAAATATAAATTGTTTTTTATAGCAGTTGTCAGAAAGTTGCTTTGTGGTTCTTACATAACTTTCATAAGCGCGGATTTTAGGCAAATTTTCTTTTTTCTGCCATTTTTGCCTATAAAGGGGGTGCCAGTTGTAAACCACAATTTTGAAATAAACGAAAGAAAATTTTGTTGTGAACAAAAAAGTTCATGTGAACATGGGTCCGAATACTGTGTATCGAATTTAAAGTTAATACTATTTATTTGTCGTTTTTCTATCTTTTTTTATAAAGCATCTCCAGAACCAATTTCCCAAGAACTTTTTTGTTCAAAATAAATTTTTCTATCGTTTATTTCAAAATTGTGGTTTACAACTCGGATACCGTGTATATTCTATCAATTTTCTATATTAGTAAATTTCAAGATATATTTTGTATGTAATTCTTCTACAAAACTTTATTTACAATTCGAAAAAAAGCGAAGACGAAAAATTTAAATCAGATTTGTATGGGTTTATGTTTGAATCGAATATTCCGTAATCCTAGTATTAAATTGTTCATCAAATGGTATAAAAACAATAATTTTAATTGTTATAGACGACACTTGGATTGGATTGACATTAACAGTGAAACACAGTTTATTTTGTAGTTAGATAATGCAGAACGTCCTGTTATTTTGTAAGGCTTCTAAGCTGATTACCAGTATATTGCTAAATTATGCAACAAAAGCAGTTCACTTCAAGTTAATCTATTCATCAAAATTAAATTTTGTAGCCTAAGGTATATCTATTAGGAATTTGGTACACATAATCTTGCCTACACTAGGAATGGTTCGGATTGCATTCAAGCAAAATCTCTCCACATGAATTTTATTTTTTATAAATGGACAACTGTAAAAGACGTATTAGTATGTTGGCTTATGCACTACTATGTATATTGTTTTAGAATTTTTAAGAAAGAGATATGGGAAAAGTTGTTTAAAAAAGCGATATAATTGGCAGCTGTTTTTTTTTTAATAAAAATGTCAGTTTTGCAAAAGAAAAATTCCAAACAGGATGATTTTTTCAGGGTTTTTTGGGGACTCCTAAACATGTTCAGGCTCAATGTACAGCACGTGCGTGGTGATTCAATATTTTGACCCATAAAATGGCTTTTTTCGATCTATATAGCGAGTAACACGCACAATGTTAAACTTTTGGTCAATACAAATTTTAATCTAAGTAATTACTCACATTTTGAGGCAAATATTATTTAAAAAGATTTATCACAATGGCCGTTATTAACATTTGAGCAATAAGCCTAATAACTGCCATTGTGATAAATATTTTTAAATAATTTTTATCTCAAAATGTGAGTAATTAGATTAAAATTTGTATTGATCAAAAGTTTAAAATTATGCGTGTTGCTCGCTACAGATCGAAAATAGTATATTTCATTACGAGTCTGGAAATAAAGATTTTTTCCGTGCGCGCGTGACAAACGGGAAGTCATGCAAGCACGGAAAAATCTATTGCTGGACGTGTAATGAACGATATTTTTTATTATACTTCTTTGAAAACGGAAACTTAAAACATTTTATCGGCATATTATAATAAATTTAATTGACAAAAAATAGACAATGCAGACAATATAGTGTTTAGTATGTATGTATGATGCGTTTCCATGGTTACTCTCAAATTATTTCAAAGGTGCTTTGTTGTAAATTAGTTATTGTCAGATCTAAATATTAAAACACTTACGAATTAAAATACAAAATAGGTACATGTTAAATATCAGAGAGCATATAGAGTTTCTTAAATTTAGTTTACTTTGCTGTATATTTCTATTTTAAAGTCATATATTCGGTATTTTTATTCGGCGCACGGAAAGTTTTTCCATGCGCTGTTTCCGTGCGCTAGGCCGAAAAACCCCATCTTTCATTATTGCTAAAACAGATGAAAATAAGGTGTTTTCAAAGAAGTATAATAAAAAAGCCATTTTATGGGTCAAAATGTTGAATCACCACGAACGTGCTGTACATTGAATCTTAATAAAAGATATAGACATTGAGTAAAAGAATATTAAAATATATATTTTTTTTATTCAATGATATAGGGGATCAAATTGTGAACAATTCTTCCTCGCAATTTTTTTTTGTAAATATTTAACAAGCTACTTTTAAAAGATGCCCTAAAACTTTATTTTTTCTCAATATAACTTCTTCAAATTCCTTCTACCTTTTAGTACGATAATGTGCATTGTTTTGTTTGTAAATAGCACCAATATAATTATTTTTTAGCGTCGTTTTTATTGAAAATTTCTTAATTGATTATGATAGTTTCATGAAATATGGGCTGGTTTCCATGGGCGTGCAGTATTCATTTTATTTTGATTGATTCGAAATCGCCACAAATAAATATATTTCAACACTTGACACCTTACATTAGGGAAATTATCTGCAAATAAATACCAATATTTCAAGTTACATGTTTGTCAAAATTAACTAGGTACCTTTTCTTTTCTAACATTTTTTGTGATATTAGCTAAGAACGCGTTTCATGCTACGCCACTGGCCTGTCGTGCCTTGTGGCAGTCGGTAACAGGGCCGCGAGCGCTATTAGGCGTCCTCTCTCTCTTTCATTGTCTAAGAGTGTGAGGTGGCAGACCCCAGACAACCCAGACGAAAATCATCCTGTTTTGATGTTTTTGCGACCCCCAGGGTACAATTTTATTGGAATAAAAGGTAGATAACTACCGAATCCGAAAAAAAATCGCAGTTCCCATTTCCAGATCAAAAATTGCCGCCGATAGTGCATTTCCAGGTCCGCCGAAATCACATAAATCAGGGACCAACATCCAACGTTCGAGTGGGATGTAATTTTTCGCGGTGACAAAGCTTTGAAGGGCGACAGCGCTAAAGGGGGTTGCACGCCGCCCGCTGCGTCCACCCCTCGAATTTATCTTTCTCATTTCAGCGTGCGGCTGTAATTTTATACCTGGGTAATGTCTGGATGCGGGGAATGATATGTCGTTTTCCGGCAAAAACAAAGACATACTCTGGTTCTGATTTTACACAGGGTGTCCCAGAGCCCGTGAATCGGCCACCATATACATAGTTATTGCAAAACTTAAAAGGTATAATAACTAGACAGGAGGTTTGATTTTGACATGGTTGCTTGGGGACTGCCTCCTGAGTGTCCAACCAAAAGATCACACCTGAACACCTGGTACGAACTGCTCTATTGGTGGTTTCCTAAACATTTTAGAGCAAAATGACCTTAATAAAAGTTGTAAGGTATCAAATTCTGAAAAAAAATTCCTGGTATATTTTTTTATATCTTCTAAACATTTTTTTACAAAAAATTACCTTAATAAAAGTTTTATAGGATCAAATTCTCTTGTATTACAGGGCATTATGAATTCGTTTACCACAGGACTGGGGTCCTAAACAAATCTTTTTGTACTAAAAAATTACCTTAATAAAAGTTGGATATAAGTGAAAGCTCTACAAGTTACAGAACACTATTTTCATCTCGTGTTGAACGATTAAACTTTACGTCCTGGGGGGTGTGGAAATGAGTTTCATGGACAATTTAACTTTCACATAATGTCGAGCACTAACAAACTATTAAAAACTGAAATTGACATCCACGGGTTTGCATCCAACGTGTTTCTAATTAATCGGTAGGAATTAGACAAACCTGCGAAATTAGTATGATAAAAAATTTTATAAAGAAAAATTGTAGAGCATTTTTCCTCTCCAATTTTATATTAGGGTCATTTTTTTAAATGTTTACAAGATCAGTCCCGTGGTAAACGAATCTATTGTCATATAATGCCCACAAAATTATAAGGAAAATTTGATCAGAAATCGATTCTATGAAACTTTTATTAAGGTAATCTTTTTTATGAGAAATAGTTGTTCAGAATTTGATCCCTACAACTTTTATTAACGTCATCTTATTTGGATTTTTTGGCAAAACTGACATCTTTATTGGATAATTGATTGGTAATTGAGAAATTTCAATTTATGGTCCTTCCGTTTAACACATTTTCAGAAAAATATTTGCAAATTAGCAGTAAGTTGGCCATGGTAAACGAATTTCAAGTTTGCACACGTACATAAAATCATAGTAGAAACATCTTTTTCAAATATATTACTTTAAAATTCGATTTAGAAATGCCATTTTCAGACACTTTCTGCAACAAATGTCAAATTTGACAGCTAACAAAGATTGCTTGGCAACAACAACTGTTAATGTCATGTTTGCTCTAATTTTAAGCAAAAACTGTTCCCGATATCAATTTTACCAATGTACATTAAAATTATGAATTCTATAATATTTTTCTAGATATTTCAATAGCACCAATATTTATTCCCAAATTTAAATTTATAAAATTCATCTCGCCTACAAAATACAAATAAAATTGTATGTATCGCGGACACGATTTATACCAACAAATTTATTTAAATAAAGATAGGGAAATAGGGAATTTATTTCATTGATTTTGCTTTTATACAATAAAGTTGGATTGGGATTGGGGCCATTTAAAACAGGAAAAAATAATAATAGTAATTCTTTTGAAAATATTATCATAGAGTAAAAGATATATGTATAGTGTGGTCATTTAAGGGTGCAACATATGGGATTTTTTTTTATTAATTGCACAACGTAAATACAAATATTCGCGAAAGTTGGTGCATGTTCGATAATCATATTAGGCGCATTTAGAATGGTTGCAAGTCAAACAGCATACAGGGTAGGTCAAAAAATATAAAAAAATTACAAGAGAAAAGTGCCCTTATTTCAGAAAATTCAGCAAAATGTTATTAAGAAAAGTTGTCTAGAATTAAAAGTTGTGTCTAAATACCAAAACATGGCCTCCTAAGAATTTTTTTTTAAACATTAATAATCTTATAAAAAAAATTTTGTTTTAATATTCACCCTAAACAATTTCATAAATCAATCAAATTTCAATTTCGCAAAACTCTGTTCAAATTCAAGCATATTTGCAAAATTTCCCAAAAATTCTTCTGAACAAAGTAAAACATTAGTAATGATAATCTGTATATTAAAAAACTCTCATTTAAGGTGCAAAATTTTTATTTGAAATGTTTATTAAGAAACTGGAAATTAATTGACGAAAAATTTTTTTTCCTTAGGAGGCTATGTTTTGGTATTTAGGCATAGCTTTTAATTTTAAACAGCTTTCTTTAATAACCTTTTGCTGCATTTTTTGAAATAAAGGTTCCTTACTTTTGCACAATTTTTAAATTTTTTTGTCCTACCTTGTATGCTGTTTAACTTGCAACCATTCTAACTGATTATTGGACATGCATCATTTTGGTTGTGCAATTAACAAATAATAAGTGTTAAATAACCAAACTGTATTATTATTACAAAAAAAAATTCCACCTTAGGTGGGTATTTTGAAACAATGTTAAATTACTGTTGCCCCTAATTTGAAAATTGAGGGCACATATTACTCTTGAGAAAGTTTTTTATTTTTGAACCTCATCGAGTACGAAAGTAGATTTTCAAATTTTTATAAGTACATTTTGAGTTTTAGAAGAAGCAACAACTTTTATCAAGAATCATCATTATTTTATATTAATTATGTGCAAAAATTTTCGAATGTCTGTTGATATTCTAGATGAAATTATTTCTATACTACCCTAATAGTTTACTAATAATATAAAATTTGATGTAGGTATGTTCATATTTAAATTTAAATAAATTAATATGCAGATTATACACAGACAACATTTTGAATAAGAGACCCTATTCTACTATACATTCTATATATATTTTTAATATCGTAATCAACCATAATTTAACAGTATTATCGAAAATAAGTAGAGTTTTTAGTACATCGTTTTATCCAAAAGACCGTTCCTGCGTTTTTTTTATTTTATAATTTTTAAATCATTTCTAAGTTGTTCAAAATTGCCACTTTCTTTATTAATTAATTAAACCGTTTATATCAGTATTTTGAAAATTTTCGCAAATTATAAAAGATCCAAAAACCATTTTTCTACCACTTTTCCTCCCCCTACCAATATATATTTGCCTTAAACCCATCACATTTTCCAAACCTCCACCAGATTTCGCGAAGAAACCTCGAAAATCGCCGATACCGTCTCAACCGGAAGTAAATGTCTCGACACCGGAAGTGAACGCGTCTAACCGGATGTGGCGGACGAGCGCGCCCGCAGCGCAGCCGACGCCAACTTGGACTGGAGCGGGGGCGTCGGATCCGGCGTCGCGACGCCGCGAGCCGAGTGCCCCCAAGCACGCGCCGTGCATATCTCGCACAAATTATCGAATTTTACAGCGACAGTTAACAGAAATATGATAAGAAATAAAAAAGGGTATAAGGAAGAATGAAGAAAGTGCGGAAAAATAAATAAAAAAGTTTGTTTCCGCCCGGGATCGAACCGGGGACCTTCCGCGTGTTAGGCGGATGTGATAACCACTACACCACGGAAACACTTGACGAGTATAGAAAGTAACGTTCTCACATATACAGTGGCGCGCTTAAAAATACAAAATATGCGAAAAATATAGAAGAAGAAAACCAGAATAATTTGTTTAGGTTTCAAATTTTTACACAGAGATTGTACTTTTGGAGATACAGGGTGCTACAATTTAAAAATATATGGTTTTAATTTGCAGAAATATTATCAGATTCGTTTTAAAATTTTGAAAATTATATTGTTGTTCTTATAAGTACCTCCGCATTTATTTATTAAAATTTCAATAGTTATACAGTGTGGCCCACTTCAAAATGAAGTGTTATACCTATAAGTCTAGAAAGTTTTCCGCTCTAAAATATTCAAAATCTCCATCTAGGTCGAAAACGGCCCTGTTTTAGTTCAACCTAATAACGTCTACGAATTGGTATCCTCAAAAGTGACAAGCTCCGCAATGAAAAAACAAGTCAGCCCCCCTTCGGTCCGTCACCCGCCCCATTTTTCCCTCTCCTATTTACTGGACCGGGAACTGGGAGTGGGATCCTCATATTTTCGATCCCACCCCTCGATTTGACGGTGGTTCTTTTAAGGAGTTTGGGACACAGGAAGAAATAATAAAGAGACTTGAGGTGTTGTCGCGTATACGTATATACAGTGTGTCCCAACTTGATACTGGACACCTCAGAAATATAATTATTAAGGACAAAGAAAACAAATAGTCTCTATTTTTTTATTGCGGTAGTACCAAGGGAGAGTATCTATCTCATAGTCGGTGGTATTTGGATGGGGTGAATATTTCATGGCCTGCAATGATTTTTTAAAATACCTAGCTAATTTTCAAGAAACCCTTTTTTTACGACAAAATGTTATTAAGTAAACTTGTTCAGAATGAAGAACTGAGTAGAAGTGAAAGATTTCAAAAGTCTAGGCCTACTTTGATTATTCGCTTTTTCGCCTTTTCCTCCAACTTTTTTCATAGAAATGTGTCCGTTCTGGAGCTTTCACGTCAAAATATTATTAAGGAAACTTGATCATCGTGAAAAAATAAAATTTTGACGTGAAAGCTCCAGAAAGGACACTTTTCTAAGATAAAAGTGCGAGATAAATATAAAAATCAAAGTAGGCCTAGCTCTTTGAAATTTTGCGAGTCTACTCAGTTTTTCATTCCGAACAAGTTTTCTTAATAACATTTTGTCGTAAAAAGATCCCTAATGGGGTTTCCTCAAAATTTGCTATTTTAAGAAATCATAGCAGGCCATGAAATACCTAATTACACCATCCAAATACCACTATGAAATACTCTCCCTTGGTACTACCGCAATAAAAAAATAGAGACCATTTGTTTTCCTTGCCCTTCATTTTGAGGTGTCCAATATCAAATTGGGACACACTGTATATGTATACAGAGCGAATTTTTTTCGATGCCCACTATGGGGATCTCGGAAACTAGCAGAGCTAGAACAATGGTTAAATGTGAAAAGAATTGCAGTTTTTAATGCTCAATCTAATGCCCCTTTTGGATTTTTAAAAAAGTTCATGGTTCGCTAGATATTTTAAAAAGAGTGATTTTTTGCTGTTTCATAATATTATCTCTGTAGCTCCGTTATTTCTGATCATAAAGAAAAACTGCAGAAACAAAAATTATAGATAATTTTGGGCCTAATAAGATACCTAATCTAATTCAATTTTTTTATGTTGTTTGTGATTTTTGAGATATGACAAACTTGTGTTTTTTAATGAAAATCATAGTTGGCTGTGGCCTTATCAAATCGGCCATTTTTTAAGCTTTCCACAACTAATACTCGGCATAGTTATCATAAAAATAAAATAGCTATGGCTAATTTATAATTACGTTCTATTTTATAATAAGACATACTTCAAACTTTCAAATATTTTATTTTTAGCTGGTAACAAAATGTAACAAAATAAAACAAAAATTATCATGATGGAGCTCCACCACATAATTAGTTGCCCGTAAGAAATTACCTAGATCAGCTCTATCCAAATAGTTGGATAGGGAGATATAGACATATTTCCTGGCAGCCCCGATCCCCCGATTTGTCTGTTTTCGATTTCTTTTTGTGGGGAACAGTACAAAATAAAGTATGAGATAATTGTTGAATTAAGAGCAACTGTTTTAGAAGCTATTGCCAGTATTGACAGGCGCTCTCTAAGAAAAGCGACAAATTCAGTTTTAAAAAGATGCAATATTTGCATAAATAAAAATGGTGGATTGTCTGAACACCTTTTTTATTTTAAAAGATGATCTTTTAAAATAATAATACTTTGAATTTGAGTTTTTTACTTTTTGTTTTATTTTGTTACATTTTGTTACCAGCTAAAAACAAAATATTAGAAAGTTGGAAGTATGTCTAATTATAAAATAGAACGTAATTATGAAAATATTCCATGGCTGACTAGGTATGTGAAAATTTGAAAAAATCAGAAAATTAGCCATAGCTCCTTTATTTTTTATAATAACTATGCCTAGTAATATATCTTTGGAAAGCTCAAAAAATGGCCGATTTTATAAGGCCACAGCCAACTATGATTTACATTGAAAATAACAAAAGTTTATGTCATATCTCAAAAATCACAAACAACATAAAAAATTTAATTAAACTATCTTATTAAGCCCAAAATTATCTACAATTTTTTTCTCTACAGTTTTTCTGTATATTCAGAAATAACGAAGCTACAGAAATCTGATGAAACAGCAAAAAATCACTCTTTTCAAAATATCTAGCGAGCCATGAACTTTTTTAAAAATCCAATAGGGGCATTAGATTGAGCATTCAAAACTGCAATTCTTTCCCCATTGAACCTTTGTTCTAGCTCTGCTAGTTTCCGAAATCCCCATAGTGGGCAATGGAAAAAACTCGCCCTGTATATTTCTCGCTCTATTCCTCTTAAAGAACCTTCAAATTCAGAGTACTTTGTCTCTATATTCGCTCCGTATTTTTCGGTCTATTTTCGGGCATGTCGGCAATTACAGTTTATGGGGAAGATTTTTATAAATCTCTAGGATTGGCGACCGCCGATTTCTGCCGTAAATCTTTGTGAAACTTTTCGAATTATCGAACCATAAGAAAGATATCGCTTGGAAAAATTTTCCAGGGTTTGTTGGTAAGTATTTATTAGCACACTCCAGAAAAATGAAGAGATATATCATGTATCTTCTAAACCACTTATCCTACCACAAAAATATCATTAAATTCTCCAGAAAATTCCCTATCGATTAGTTTGCAGATAATTCCGTGATGGGGTTTCAAATAGCTGCCTCCGAAATTAATCGAAATTACCCAATTTGTTGAAGTGTCTGCAAGCTAAACAATTTCGTTCCAGTAGCAGCTGTCGACCCGCGAAAACGGGCTTTGTTTCAGTATTAATTGAATCCCAGAGGATATCTTATTAAGCCAATCGTCATTAATAATAAATAATAATGATTAGAGAAACGATACGTCTACAAATCCGACAAGTTTATCACGTTGAAATATTCGCCTTAGCGCAGTTTTAAACACCACCTGATATTCCACCCAATTTTCCAGGACTTTATAACGACATTCCAACTCTATAAAACTCGTCCCCCTCATATCCCAACGAAGTTACAATTTTTCCCTTAACTCCCTCAACTTCTTCCAAAACTCCCTGGCATTAGCCTAACAGTATTTAGTCTGGTATCAACTTTCGATCTCGGGACCAAACTCGATTTTGCTCTACTTTTTAAATGTGACCTTAAATTGGTGCTATAAATATCTACCGTACCTACTCTCCTGCATAAATTTGATGTATGTTTTTTTGTTGTGGCAATTGTCAATTTCCGGTTAAGTTTCGTTTCTTTGAGAAAGTTTCAAGGCTGACATTTTAATTTGGCACAGAAAAAAAAAATAAAAAAAGTTGTGCATCGGCCGGGAATCGAACCCGGGCCGCCCGCGTGGCAGGCGAGCATTCTACCACTGAACCACCGATGCTACGTTAGAAATTGGTCGAAATAGCGTAGATATTTTACTCTCGTTTGAACAGTTTCAAATGTTTTTAGCTGATTCTAAATTATTTGGTTTTAAAGCGCTTTCCCTTCGTCCTCCGGCATAAATTTATGAAGCCGCAAATATTAAGATACGATCTTTTTTATAGGTTGCGCGGAGTTCGGGGATTTTTTTACGAGGTCGTTTTACGATTCTTGTGGTTCGGTGCTTTTTTAAAGCCGCATCGACATGTTTTTGATAATTTGAAGCGATTTTTTTTCATTAGAACCGAATCTTTTATTATTTAAGTAAAAGAAACGGGATGATTAACTTTTATTTCCACAAAGTAGGAGGATATAATAGAACTTCAATTTTTTTTTCTCGCAGGCAGAGCTGTTTTCTTCTATTGGACCGGGAGATAGTGACAGATTTTTGGACGTAATTTTACTCAGTATGCCTTTCAAAGGGCATTAGGTATGTGGCACATATTCTCACAATAATAAGGTATGAATCAGAGAGTCATCCTGGGTTCTTCATGTGAAAAACTGAGTTTTCAATTATTCGAAAAATATGCGTTTTGATATGATTTTATACAGGCTGCCATGTGTTTTATAATGAACTTCAAAATAAAAAATTCCTCGGAAAAAAAAAGGCATACCGTTAGGGTGGGTCCAAAGGGCTATTAGGTATTGCCACGTGATCTTGTATTTTAATAATTAATTTTTCCACGTTTCTGAACAGGCTGTAAATGAGAAGCATGCAAGTTCTTATTATGAAAATGCTGAAAAAAAGATGCCATACCTTTCGCGCATGTCCAAGTACACTTTACATCAAATACCTAACTCGTTTAAATTATTAAATAACATTCAATTTAAACAGTACTTGGACATGCGCGAAAGGTATGCCATCTTTTTTTCAGCATTTTCATAATAAGAACTTGCATGCTTCTCATTGGCAGCCTGTTCAGAAACGTGGAAAAATTAATTATTAAAATACAAGATCACGTGGCAATACCTAATAGCCCTTTGGACCCACCCTAACGGTATGCCTATGGTTTTCCGAGGAATTTTCTATTTTGAACTTCATTATAAAACACATGGCAGTCTGTATAAAATCATATCAAAACGCATATTTTTCGAATAATTGAAAACTCAGTTTTTCACATGAAGAACCCAGGATGACTCTCTGATTCATACCTTATTATTGTGAGAATATGTGCCACATAATGCCCTTTGAAAGGCATACTGAGTAAAATCACGTCCAAAAATCTGTCACTATCTCCCGGTCTATATAGGACACGCTCTATAGTTACGTCATTCAAATTTTTGTCAAACTTAACCAATGAATTCTGACAAGTCCCTAGCAAAATTTGCACAATTTTCCTCAAATTTCCTTAAAAATCCTTTAGCATGATTATAAAATCGACATCGAACCCGTAGCATGACTGGTACGACCCTGAAAAACCACTTCACCGGATATTTCGACATTTTTGCCCGCATCAGCAATATCAACAGGGAAAATTTCAAGTTCGCCAGAACCCAATTTTACAAAAGATTTTCCGAAAATGCCCAACTACCTGTAACGAAGCTACCGAACACCAAACATCGTTACAAGAAGGTCACCATTCCCAAATCTTGCACGAACACGTCTATCCCGAAATTTCAACAGGTAAATTTTTCTATTTAGTCTGTGTATTTCGGTACTGCCAGGACCTTAGACAAGAAAATAGAGAGGACCGCGCTTGCCTATACCCTTCCGTGTGTAGATTTTGTTACGTCGTTTTGAACGGCGGCCATTTTATATGTGGCAGACCAAGTGTGTACCTTGAGTTAATTTCGTGAATGTGTGAATTAAAAGTGGGGAAAATATACTCTTACGATGGTGAATTGTTCAACCTTTGGTTGCAAATGCCGAAGTGAAAAGCAAGAGTCCGGGATTACGTTTCACAGGTAAATATTTAACAAGCTACCTTTGAGAAAAGCCCTAATAAACTTTTTTTTTCAATATATCTACTAAAATTCCTTCTACCTTTTAGTATGATAAAGTTCATTGTTTTGTTTGTTAATAAGGTCTAATATAATTATTTTTTAACATCGTTTTTATTGAAAATTTCTTCATAAAATTATTATTTATTATTAATAAATGATGTTTAGTGGCATATCAGGTAAGGATATCAATTGAAAAAAATGCACTCCAGCCGGGACTTGAACCCGGGACTCCTACTGTGGCCGTAGGCACTTTAACCAACTAAGCCACCGGAGATATGGGTTCCATCGGCTAGGTGTTATTTATTCCAATTGATATAGTTAGTAGCGGTGAGATGTAGGAGACTTCGGCGTCTTCTACAGCTACTAGAAGGGGTTAGAGGGTGTAGGGAAACCATTCATTATTGTTGGTTATGTAAACTTCCTATTTGTTCTTCCACCCACAATATTCGACATATAGCGACTTAATGCAAGTATCGAACGTGGAAATTCTAACCTACAATGTCAAAGCCAGAATATGAAACACAGAAAGATTTTTAGTACCTGTAATAATTATAAATAATAAATGATGTTTAGTGGCATATCAGGTAAGGATATCAATTGAAAAAAATGCACTCCAGCCGGGACTTGAACCCGGGACTCCTACTGTGGCCGTAGGCACTTTAACCAACTAAGCTACCGGAGATATGGGTTCCATCGGCTAGGTGTTATTTATTCCAATTGATATAGTTAGTAGCGGTGAGATGTAGGAGACTTCGGCGTCTTCTACAGCTACTAGAAGGGGTTAGAGGGTGTAGGGAAACCATTCATTATTGTTGGTTATGTAAACTTCCTATTTGTTCTTCCACCCACAATATTCGACATATAGCGACTTAATGCAAGTATCGAACGTGGAAATTCTAACCTACAATGTCAAAGCCAGAATATGAAACACAGAAAGATTTTTAGTACCTGTAATAATTATAAATAATAAATGATGTTTAGTGGCATATCAGGTAAGGATATCAATTGAAAAAAATGCACTCCAGCCGGGACTTGAACCCGGGACTCCTACTGTGGCCGTAGGCACTTTAACCAACTAAGCTACCGGAGATATGGGTTCCATCGGCTAGGTGTTATTTATTCCAATTGATATAGTTAGTAGCGGTGAGATGTAGGAGACTTCGGCGTCTTCTACAGCTACTAGAAGGGGTTAGAGGGTGTAGGGAAACCATTCATTATTGTTGGTTATGTAAACTTCCTATTTGTTCTTCCACCCACAATATTCGACATATAGCGACTTAATGCAAGTATCGAACGTGGAAATTCTAACCTACAATGTCAAAGCCAGAATATGAAACACAGAAAGATTTTTAGTACCTGTAATAATTATAAATAATAAATGATGTTTAGTGGCATATCAGGTAACATTTTTTTCAATTGATATCCTTACCTGATATGCCACTAAACATCATTTATTATTTATAATTATTACAGGTACTAAAAATCTTTCTGTGTTTCATTATTTATTATATTTTGATTGATATGAAATCGCCAAAAATAAATATATTTCAGCACTTGACACTAGCTTTACATTTGGGAAATTATCTGCAAATAAATACCAATATTTCAAATTACAAGTAAGTCAAAATTAACTACCTTTTCATTTTTAACATTTTTGTGATATTGGCCAAGAACGTTTCATGCTACGCCACTGGCCTGTCGTGCGATGTGGCAGTCGGTAACACGGCCGCGAGCGCTGTTAGGCGTCCCCTCTCTCTCTCCTTGTCTAGGGTCAGCACTTTGTTTGAAGTGGATTATGACTGCCTTGATGAACCCAAAATATACAAAATTATTCTTTGCAGAAGGGCATCATCTTCGTTTGGCCGCAGAGGAAAAAGTTCAACAGAAGCGAAATCACGTTACTCACTTGGATAATGGCGCATGCGCTGTACTGGTTGCACCAGTTGAACATCCTGCCGAGCGGTATGGTACTTCCCATGGACCAACCGCCGTGGTGTTACAGACAGAAGTTTAGGCGACCAGAAAAAAGAGATTACATCATAGAACCAGACTGGTGACAATTTATTTATCATTATACGTGAATACAGCATGCGCAGATAATATTTAGTGGTTTTTGCCCGCCGAACTTGTTATTTTTTGGTAAAAAAATGTCGATAAAGTGGAGACTTGCATCAGCTCTACGCATTTTTTCGGCCATAATAATCCATCCCCGCAAAAATGAAAGATGGGGGGGCATTATTCCTACCTATCCGGACACATCGAGGATTTTTATGGATGTCGGGCACCTCGTATTTCTCCAGTTTTACCGACGTCATCGAGGCAGAGTCAGGTTTTATGTCTGGGCAAATGAGGGCCATAAAAAACAGGAGAAGTCATCCTTGGGGGACCTCTGACAACGTGCATTTCCGTTCTCTTCAAGTTTCGAAGACAACCACAATAGTATTTTATAGTCCTCCTTACGGCAGAATGCGTGCGACGCAAGGGGGAAGAACTCGTAAATTATATAGAATTAGTCACAGTTCAGGGGCGTAGCTCAATTTTGTGTTACTCACTGACTTAATTTTCATATAATAATTGTTATTTAATTTATAGTTAATATTATTTTTAACGGTGATGCCTTAGACTATGGAGAAAGGCAAACCCTTATAACATTGGCAATTATTTCTCGTGCTTGAGAATGCAACGCAATTCCCTGTTTACTCATTTTGCGCACGTTAACTCCCGAACATACGAAACGGCACTGAGCTTTCTGCCAAGCTTTCCGGCGGCCGAAAAAGTGAGCGCTGTGTGGTAGCCCAAATACGCAGTTAACTTTACGTACTATAGAAACAGGCATAAAACGTGTTGGCTAACTGGTTTTGTCGGCCGGTTCGCTGGTTGAAGTGCTTTGATGCCGTATTTCAAAGGCAATGGTAGACGCGACGACGTTGAAAAAAATATAATAGGTGTTTTATTACACCGCGTTAAAAACAAATGTTAAATAAAAATGAGTAAGTGGTCGCGTGATGTGAGCTTTATTTTTTCGGTATTACAGAGTTCAGAAATTCGGCTTTAATATATGCTAAAACTTGTATTAGCCAATAAATAACGACTACTCGTAGGAAATCTCGCAACGCTGCCCGCATTCTTTAGAAACTTTTTCTTTTCTGCTTTGAACTATAAAATTAAACGTATATTACCACAGAAAAGAAAATATTACAGTCTAACATGGGGAAATAAAGTAAGGGCATTGGTTGTCGCGCCATCTCTTAGAGAGTATCAGTAACTGCAATCGAATTTGTAGTAATATTGCAGACAATACAATGTCGACGTGGTCCATTATCGAGAGGACGCCATATTGGCAAAATCAGGACCGTCGCAGCTGAAAATGGTATTAATAGAACGCCGCGTTTCAGCAGGAAGCTTTTGCAGGCAGGAAACTGAAAATTATGACTAATGCCTCGCAGTCGGCGGCTGGGCAATTTCCTAATTTAACCTTTTGATCGGACTGGATTTTCAAGCAGTCGCTACGAAAAAGACCCAATTATCGTTTGAAGGCGAAGAATTAGAAAGCCACTGAATGGGTTAAATTCGCCTAGACTTGGTTTTGCTCTAATTATAGAAAGCACGTGAAGCTTTTTTTAATTAACGCAAAAACATAATAAAATCAGTTCAATTGAAATCAAAACTGAATGGGGACATAGGGGTCACCAATTATCACTCTCTGCTTTTTAATCAGCAATCCTGACATTTTCATCGCGTTAATTATTATTTTATTCTAGAAATACCATACATATTATTTATCACATATCATATTCTTCTTCCAGAGATAATTTTTCAAAACATACAAACAAATTTAACATTGAATTTCTGACTAATAGGTAGGTACTTGAGGATTCGAACAATTAAGATAAAAATAAATAAATAAATCGTGTAAAGCAAACATTTTCTGAAACTTCGGTTCTGAATTAGTAATTACGCCGTCTTGGGAATTCAATCGGGTTAATCTCTGGTTTGCTTAATAATGAGCCAATAATAATTTCTCGGAAGGAAATGTGTTTGGAAACAGACTTCAAAACATTTAGAAAGCGGGGACAAAATGACTTAAGCTATGTCAAAACTTGAAGCAAGCGATTACTGAAAGAGTGAAAAGGGGAATTAAATGTAATTAATGCTGTTTATATTCAGGTATAGGTACAACTGTTTCTGGAAAAAGTTACTTTATACGTTCAATATACAGCGTGTTTCATCTTAAGTGCGAACACCCCCGTAAAATTTGTATTCTCCATCCGATTTTAGCCGCGTTTTTTTCTAAAAATAGGCCACAAAAAAACTCTACGTAGGTGCAAAATTTCAGGTCTCAATGTCAATTTTCAAGGCTTACTAAAAATTTTTTTCTAGTAAAAAATGACGAAAGCCATTTAGCGATTTTTTTATTTAAAATCTGACCACACAGCGTTAATCAGAACACCCCAAAACCCCCGTACACAAAATTTAAACAAAAAATATACAAGGAGTTCCATTCTGCAGGGTGTCAAAATTGAGCAAAATAGGAATTTTAAAGGCATCTGGAGAGTCAAGTGTGCCATGGAATCCCGTCAAAACAGATGAATGATCAACATGACTACTCAAAGTGTTGGTGTGCAAAGATTCAATACAAAAATGTACAATGTCTTTTTCTCTGGGCGATGTCAAAATGCTGAATTTTTATTAAACTTTATATTGATCAGAAGTGCTCTGGAATCATTGAATAAATATTAATAAATACAAAAACAAGTTATTTCTTTACATCATGTAACCAACAAATAAAAACAATTCAAATTGTTGGACCTTTATCAATAAAGTCACTGTCTAAGATGATACATTTTCTGTGCGTTTCCTGTTGTGGCACACCAGCCACCTTAACTCATATGGACTTACTGACTGGCAGGCTTCTGTATTTTTTTGACTTACTTCTTTTGTAATGTCTAGGGTGGTTTTGATATACTTGATTTTTGACCTGTATAAAGTTTAAAAAATTCAGCATTTCGAGTTGCTACAGAGAAGAACACCTTGTATATTTTTTATTGGATCTTTGCACATCGACACTCTGAGTGGTCCTGTTCATCATCCAACTGTTTCGAAGTAATTCCATGGCATTGACTCGCCAGATGAGTTTAAAATTCCTATTTTGCTCAACTTTCACAGCCTGCAGAATGGAACTCCCTGTATATTTCTTGTTCAGATTTGGTATACGGGGGTTTTAGGTTGTTCTGATTAACTCTGTGGTGTCAGATTTTAAATAAAAAAATCGCTAAATGGTTTTCGTCATTTTTTACTAGAAAAAATATTTGTAGTAGGCCTTGAAAATTTACATTAAGACCTGAAATTTTGCACCAACGTAGAGTTTTATGTGGCCTATTTTTAGAAAAAAACGCGGCTAAAGTCGGATGGAGAATACAAATTTTACGGGGGTGTTCGCACTTAAGATGAAACACCCTGTAGGTACAGGGAGATTCAAATGAACCTTAATATCCGAGTAACTCAAATGGTAATAATAACTTGAAGTAGCTAGGTTTTCTTTGCTTGACGGCAAGCGGTCAACTTGTATTCGTTTTTGGCTTTCCAAAGGACGAAAATTTAAGAATAAAAATAAACAAAATGTAGTCCCCTTTATTTGCCCAAATTTACCATATTATTTGTCAAAAATGTACCTATCCACACCAGGAATATAAATACTTATACTTCTGTGTATATTTTGTTACTTGTTACTGCTTTTATTGTATGTTAAACAAACGTACCTACTTACTTAGGTACCCAATTATTGAAACAAAGTTCACAAATGTATCTAATTATAATTAAAAAGAGGGTTGAACATTTATTAGAAAAGACAAACTGAAGCAAAGTGCAGACTGCTCTACAATATACTGTATAAAATTGAACCGTCCCGCAGCGGCGTTGCCACATGTTTGCACAGGGCTTGTAAGCTTGAGAAGGTTGTGCATATGCTTATACTTGGGGGTTTGGGGGTTTTGGGGTCGAAAATATGAGTATTTCATTGCCCAAACCTATTATTCAATGTTCCACAATAGGCACAACATATTATATACCGTTAAATCTGGAGGAATTCCAGAAATTCCCAACATCATCCAGCCCCAATTTCCGTCATAACTGGGCAACCAGCCAAAACTTGTCCGCCATTCCCATTTACCTATACGCAGATTGATCATCATTTGATTATTGCAATCAATTATTCATCGACACCCGCGACCCAACCTGTTAATCATTTAAGTCTGTCGTTGTCATCTGATTAGCTTCATTTCCAAATTTTTCGTACGAAAATGCATCAGGGAAACACCAACGGGGTCACAGATTGGAACAAATGGCAGGAAATGATCGATACTGTAATTAGTTGCATCGCTGTTTATAAACTTAAGATACAGGTGTTCAAAGAAAGGGTTAGAAATCTGGAGTTAGCTGTTGAAATGAGAAGAAGGAAGAGGGAAGACGACGATGTAAAAAAGAGATTTTATCAAGGTATGATAATAATTGTCACCCTCACAATACTCCATACCGCATAGGTACATAATGTACTTAACCTAATTCTTTGTCTAAATTCCCTAATAAAACTTCTTTTTTCGATTCCAAAAGAAATATTTAAATACCTATCTATTTTCAGATTGTCTTAAAATGAAGGACAACATACAGTTCTACGAAACGAAAACGAATAGCGACCTGAATTTCGGGCAGACCTACAAATACGAAGACGAAAAAATAAAGGCATTGGCGGCGAAAACACAACGAATACTACATACGAGTAATAAGCCGCGTGAGAAGAATACTACAATTAATTTGAAAACTGCAAAAGGCTATGTAGACTCTGATAATCAAGCAAAAAAAGTTAGAGAATCTGGAGATTTTGAAGTGAACAAAAAGCAGAGAACTGTGAATTTTCGCTCAGGGAAAAATACGGTAAAAGAAATGGCAATGGAAGTATCAAAAGATAATAATTGTTTGAAACAAAGTTGTTGTCAGAGAGCAAAGCACAAGAAACGTAAGTATTAGCTATATAAATATCGTCGAAAGGGATCGTAGAAAAAACATCTTCTGTAGAATGTGTGTTCAAAATACCTGAATATCTGAAGGTCTAATTGAATTTTAATTAGGTTTTTCGCCACCAAACTGGTTAAAAGAAAACTTTTTCAAGTTGCCTGGAAAATTAATAAATTCTTAACAGTAAATGAAATAAACTTTGAACTTGTAACTCAAAAAATATCTCAACAAATTTGTTTCCTGCGCTTTCGGAGAATAAATCCTCCTCCTTTCTCAAAGATCATGTCACGTCAAAGTGTCATTTCAGTTGGGCCCACAAAACTGCAATTCTTTCCACGGGCGTAGCCAGGATTTAGTTTTGGGGGGGGGGGGGGTTTAGTCTGAGAAGTAAATAAAACAACAAAAATATACTTACATGAAATTTAATATCTATATATTCATCCGAAAAACTACGACATATTTATAAAGTTCTTAACTTTAAATGAAATGGATAAATTAATTTCGTTCCTCTGCGCTAAATCTAAAACCATTAAAGAAGAAATCTTCGGCTTTTTCTTTTAAATATATATCCACTACTTCATCTGCATGAATTTCTGTTCCATAGTGAATGTTCATTAACCATTAAGTCTGTTTTCACTTGTAGTGTTTCGTAAATAGTTTTTCAGTCTCCTTAGGCTCGAGAAAGACCTTTCTGGGGTAGCAGTGAATACAGGAATGGTAGCCAAGATTTGTAGTAATGTGTAAATATTAGGATAAAGGTTTTTATCGCACATATCTAGGCATTCCAAACTAGATTTCGGGGTAGGCAGTCTTCTTATCAGCATGCAAGGTAGCTGAAGCTTTGATAGCTAAATCCAAATTTGTTTCTTTATTAGAAACCCCTTGACCTTGACTACACCACTTTTTCCAGTAGTCCATACCTTTAGGTTTATCACCCTTCCTTTTTTTCCCCTCCATTTTTCGACAGTAATAATGATTCACGTATCTATCCTTAACAAGGTCATCGAATAACAGTGCACTAAAATTACTCACTTACACGGTACACTTAATTCTCTTCACTATTCGTTCACCACTTTTCACTTTTATTCGCTTCGAGTTCGCATGGAACAATACTGCCGTAAGCGCGGTCACGCGCCGCGGCGCCGCTTATATAGCAGCCCAGAAGCCGTCCAGAAACTTCCACGAACTTCCACAAAGTTCCGCTCATTTCGACCTAGGGGCGTGGCGAATAATCGAGAAACAACGCAAAGTGTCCCTACAATACAAAATAGTTCGGCTGCAACTGCGTCTGCCTCTCGTCAAAAGATGGCGCTAGGCGCTACTATTACTACATAATATATTCAAACGTAATAATAATTTAACTCTTCACTCCTCGTATTTTTTCGGTATAATATTAGGTAATATTTTGCTTATTTCGGGGGGGGGGGGGGATTTGAACCCCCGAAACCCCCCCCTTGGCTACGCCCGTGTGTCCGCTGTTTTGCGAGATCCCCATACTGATCATAAAAAACTCACCCTCTAGAAGTAAGAAAGTCATAAAAATTACATTTCAGGTTCTACCATCCGCAACGCACAGTTCCGAGACGAAAACGGCAATTTCTGCTGCGCCCACCACAGAGAAATGGCAACACGTTTCGAAGACAGAATACCGAACATATTTTAACCACCAGCTACCCTCGTTTTTGTTTCAAATAACTCCTAGAGTGTTTAATAAATGTCTGTGGTGTTCGCCTGTTCTCGTTTTACATTGGTTTTAATTACTGCCTCGATACAGTGGCGGGGGGACTAAAAAATTAACTGGCGGTATTGTGTACAACCTGGACCAACACTATATTAAAGACCCGAGCCCGAGCCATTTCATTGTTGTTTACGGATCGGGGTGGCGCTATATACACGACGAAAGAAATGGCGACTTATTATAGGTTATAGGGGGTATTCTGTGGCTATTGGGATGTCAGTTTCTGACGTTTAAAAAATCCAAAATTTTAAATATCCAGCTTTATTACGATTTACCTTCTTTTTACGGTAACGAATTGTCTTTGCGTCCAGTATTTGGCAGTTTTATCCTATTAACACACCTTTTATAGGTAGATTTGTTTGTGATAACATGAAATTTCCATGCACATGAACATTGGTTGGTATATGTACAGTGCCCGCCAAAAAGTCTGCACCATATGGGAAAAATTTTTAGTAAATAACTTACTGAAAATTTGTTTGCGGCATCAGGTTTTGCTTGCTCTAGAACCAAAATTGACATAATCAAATGTTGTGACGTAGTCTCTTTTATATGTCAAATTTGACATTAATGAAAAAAATTTCCGAAAAATGGGCTTATTTAACCGAATTTCGAAAAAAAGTCATAAGAAAAATATGTTTCTTTCGCAATTTTATACCCCTATGCAAAATTTCAAGAGCCTACTACGATTTTCATATTTTGCCCTTTGTTGGATATTATTGGACATGATATTGTAAATTTTCTAGATATTTCTGATTATATCAGCATGACAGAAATATTTGTGTGTTTTTACAACCATTTACTATAGAAAGAAGTTTGTAAATCGAATTTATGTGTTTATCTGTAAAAATGAGATCAGTTTTGCACCAAGCGTGCTTCTTCAACAAGCCCTCATTTTAATTTTTTTGCAAAAAAGGAAAAGAAGGATATTTAGACCGTAAACTAAGTATTGTGCAGTATGTATTCAGTCAATGAGGGTTTTAAATTACATAGGATCGACTTTTATGGATTAACAAATACGGAAGGGCAACAAAGGGCAACATATGAAAATCGTAGTAGGCTCTCGAAATTTTGCACAGGGGTATAAAATTGCGAAAGAAACATATTTTTCTTATGACTTTTTTCAAAATTCGGTCAAATAAGCTCATTTTTCGGACTTTTTTTCATTAATGTCAAATTTGACATATAAAAAAGACTACGTCACAACATTTGATTGTGTCAATTTTGGTTCTAGAGCAAGCAAAACCTGATGCCGCAAACAAATTTTCCCTAAGTTATTTACTAAAAATTTTTCCCATATGGTGCAGACTTTTTGGCGGGCACTGTATACTGCACAGACCATTAGGTGAATTGCAGAAGAATAAACACTATTTTGAAATTATGTGATGATCTGATTAACCAGCTGAAGAAGCGAAAATTCTAGATATTATTTTGGAAGAATATTTTGTAACGTATGCAACAATGAAAATAGAAAATTTTGTTTATAGCTCCAAAGCGAACCAATAGCCCTCCATATAAAGAAGAAACTGAAAAATCTAATGCGTTTTATGCTTACTTACACTACAACTAGCCATGGACTTCATTTTAAACCAAAAGGTACCAAATACTCTTGCTTGCTTTTTAGACTCGCTGTTCTTAAGAAAATGTATGGAAATATGCCATGTGAACTTATCAAATTAGAGGGACATAACAAACAAATATTTTATTTTATTTTGGATATTAAATTGGTTGTAACAGACACATTTCCATGTATTTATTTTATAAAAGATTCTGCAACAATGGTGTTTTAACATTAAACCACATGTGGAAACAGTTGTCAAACTTGACAGTTATTCTTTTACTTGACTCCACACACCAAAACTTTGTTTTTTGCACTCGACGCGCGTTTCGCTAACTATGTTGCATCATCAGGAGATTATTAAGCCTTCTCATTCTCTACTTATTCCTAATCCATTCTATTTATACCTCCTAAGTTTCTCCCTGGCAGTTTATTAACATGTATAAGGGGCTGTATGGGATTTGTCCCTTATCTTTATTTAAACTAAATTTACATAATATGTTCGTTAAATCTAGTTTTTATGGAACGTCTAGTTTGTCCAACAAATTTTTGATTACAATATGAACAGCCTATTTCATACATTCCACTTTTTTCTAAGAATTTGACAGTTCTTTGGCCATAGATAGGTATATTCTTTTGAACAAAAATGTTTCCACTACGAATGTTTGCATTTTTTCATTTTTACACACATATACACTCTGTACGTCAACGATCTAATCATATACGCCACTGCCTGGTTTTACCCATCAACAGCTGACAGCGCACCCTATTGTACACTCCCAACATTTGTCTTTGTTTTTACGAATTGGAACGTTTTTTTCTTCCAGCGAATTTCCCGTGATTCATTACAAAAAGTTGCCAGATCGATATAAAGCTCCGATGAAAATCCAGCAAACTGTCTACAAACCCTGCAGTCTATTTCAGATAAAGTGTCTAGTCGACAAATTGATTCTTTTTTTGGTTTGAGTATCCCCATAGTCAGTTTTTTTACTTCAGCGCAAAATAAAAAAAAGAACATTTGTTGCCTTTTTTGTCGCAGTTTCAAACAAACTAGTGTCTGCCTTCAGGCTTATTGCTTATTACCTCTGTATATGCTAGAAAATCGGATAGAGCAAATTATACACAAGCGTTATAAAAAGTAGTGGTCCCCGAACACGGAAAATGGCCGAATTTCCAAGTCGTAATTACACACTGGTTTATGTCTGAAGTCCCTTTGGCACATTCGATACCCTCTAAGTTACATTCAACACTCCACACAACAATGTTTACTTAGGTAAAGTCTAAACGAACTCACTTGGAACACAGTGATATACAGGGCGCGATCTATCTCATAGCATTTACCACGCTCTGCTACTGGCAAAAATACCAGACTTATCCGCAGAAATCGCCCGTGTAAAATTCGAATGTTTTTATGCGGTCGACGTCGACCTAGTCAAGGAGGCAGCCGATGGAGCAGGTGTCGACGTGGGCCAGTTAGGCCAGTATAACCAGTGCCGTGCACGGAAATAAGGATTGCGCTTTATTTTATGGATTTTGGTTTTGTGTATAGATTTTTGTTTGGTGTTGTTTTGTGTGTAAAATTACCGGTTTGCTTTGGCTTCATTTCTGAAAAATCAACTCAAAAATTGCTCGATAGGTAAGACTCAAAGTAGAAAAAATGTGTTTCTTACATTAAATAAAGTACCTAACCTTTTCCATTAAACTATATCTCAACTAGTTTGGTAAATATTCAATAAAGTCCACATATTTTGTAAAATTTTGACACCCTGTAACTTTTTTATAAGGCTTTAAAAAGATGTGGTTTATACAAGAAAGTACGGTTATTTCTTGAAGATCTATCTAACTATTAAAAGTGAACCACTCCGTCTATACAGGGTGATTTCTTCATTCTTCATAATCTCAAAGGAGTTATGAATCATCTTATGTAGACCGTTTTAATATCATAACTACATTAGTATACCAAATAAGCCGCCACAAACTAAAATCCCATACAAGCAGCAAAACTTCAGTAATCTGGCAGCCAACTGGATGCGGAGATAGGAATATGTATCCAGATTTCGTCGCGTGCATTCCGAAAATAGGAAAGATTAAATTCGTCGAATTTTATGGCTTTCGCGTACATTTCCAGGCTCCGCCCGCATTTTAAAAGCCACTTATATCGAGCTATTGTACTTAGAATTCGATACAAAATTTGAGGGCGGCAGCTTCGCAGCTATAAAACATAAAACAGAACAATGAGTGGGCAAACATGCCCAAAAATTTAATTAGAAGAGCTTAAATTGGAACAAAGTGGTTTGCTAAGGGTGGAGGGAATTAATTTTAGTAGATTATAGCATGGGCGCATCAGGAGGGGGCAAGATCTATAAGTTTTTCTATAATAATAATGGAGAAAACCGCACCAAAAAATAATAATGAAAGCTTTACAAAAAGATACTTTTAAAATTATTTTGGAATTTGTTTGAGAGTTTGAAGAGCACAACATATTCTTTGTAATATAGACAAAAGTGTTGTAAATTTCGCGCAATTTTCCCTAAACCATAAGATACACAGGGTGTTAACAGAATTTGGTTTTTATTTTTATTTAACTTCTGAAGCATATTATAGTACAGAACTTAAAAAAATAAAAATAAAATTCTTATCGACCAAGTGTCTATTGTGTTTAGTTTCTTATATTTCTTTTTAAAATTGAATATTGACCGTATCTTCTATTTTATAATAGGTACAGTACTGAAAATTGACACTGCTGTGTTTTTGGGGATGGAAAATAATATGAAGTTAATTTCTACATGTCTCATACAGGGCGCTACTTACCTACGCTCTTTTTTGACTCGTGTTTTTACTCCTAACTTTTTTGAGATTATCTTTTTTGTCTTGGAAGCCCATAATTTTAGTACATCTTTCCATTTTGCAACAAGAGTGTACTCTTATTTCATAACGATAAAATCAACCGTTTGCGTTGAAATTGGCAAAACGTGCTTCAAAACACCTGTTAACTATCCCAACATTCGAAACATTAAAGTTTCACCTACCGCTTTAAAATATTACAGACCAACAACAATACATTCAATATGATGAAATAATTCCAAATCGACATGAAATAGGGTGTCAAAATTTTGTCAAATTCAATACTTTCCATTTTGAAAACGAATAATTTTTGGTATATCGTTCATAGGGATTTTTTTCTCACTTTAAGTTGATCTGTAACAACTAAAAGCGGTAGGTGAAAATTTTAAAAACATAACCTCAAAAAGTTACGAGTAAAAGCACGATCCAAAAGTAGCGCAAGTGTCCATCCCTAAAAACACAGCAGTGTCAAAATGTACCTATTATAAAGTAGAAAATACGGTCAATATTCAATTTTAAGAAACTAAAGACGATAGATGCATGGTCAATAAGAATATTATTTTTATTTTTTGAAGTTCTGTATGTTCCAGAAGTCATGTCAAGGTTGTCTGAAACACACTGTATATGTACATTTTTTTAGACAATTGTGTGGATTATCAGCTTCATAAGTTCATAAATAAAAAGGAAGAGTTCCTTTGTTCATAGACAATACTTTGTTTATAATAATTTATCTCTATATATAGAAATTTGAAATTTTGCATATTCTGGCTACGCCTATGGATCCTAGCAATGAGTCATTAGGGAATTAATGTTTGGAGACAGACAAATAAAGGGAAAATCCTCATAGTTACAAAAACGACTTTTCCAGTTCATAAGCTTTTAATTTATTGTTTCGCGGTAGCCCTGATATTTATTAAATTTGCATGCCTACTCCATAACCAATAAAATCAATTCCACCACCTTAAAAGCTGGATATTAACGGTATTATTCGCGCAGAATTTCAATGAAGGAAAAAAAATCGTGAGTTGAATATTAATCAATAATTCCACCCATAAAATATTAATAATTGCAATATGAGCAGCAGACTGTAACAAGACGGATGGTTGAGTTTAATTTCTGGAATTAAATATATAGGTACATTTTTTTCTATAGTTACACGGGATAAAGTTGCTCTGTGACCTAGAGGCAGATATCGCCGTTCTAATGGAAAATTATCCAGTCGGCGTTTTGGGGCAGAATGACAGGAAATATTCATGAGACGGCCATTGTCGCCACAGGATTATCCTGAGGGTAATTCCAGGATGAAACGGGATAATTGTTCTGGAGAGCCCTGTCTGGTAGATATAGGCCTCGTTTTGGGGGAGGGCTTGACGTTTAGATTATATCTTTCGGGAGATAATATATTTAGTAGTGTCAATCCACTTATATCATTATCGTGTGTTAATTTCGGGATAATACTATACCGCAGATAAACTAGCAAAGCCACAAAAGTCTGGTCCAGTGTAATATTTTAGAGTGCACTAATGGAATTTTATTGATGTTACTGCTACTCACTATCACTAACAGATGGAGCGACAATCAGATGCAGACGGGCGAATGCAGGTACCTCGATGCCGGATTGTGCATATTTTCACAAATCAAATTATCTGCCTTTAAATTGTAAGTTCTATTCTTAGCGCGTGCCTACCCTGACGTGTATAGATTTTGTTACGACGTTTTGAACGGCGGCCATTTTATATGTGGCACACAAAGCGAGTACGTTGTGAGTTGATTTCGTGAATTTCTAAATTAAAAGTAACAGTGATTAAGGGGAAAATATTTATACTCTTACGATGATGAATTGTTCGGCGTTTGGTTGCAAAAGCAGAAATGAAAAGCAAGATCCCGGGATTTCGTTTCACAGGTGAATATTTAACAAGCTACCTTTGAAAGATGCCCTAAAACTTTATTTTTTCTCAATATAACTTCTTCAAATTCCTTCTACCTTTTAGAATGATAAAGTGCATTGTTTTGTTTGTAAATAGGACCAATATAATTATTTTTAACATCGTTTTTATTGAACATTTTTTAATTGCTTAGGATAGTTTCATAAAATATGGGCTGGTTTCCATGGGCGCGCATTATTTATTTTATTTTGATTTATTCGCCACAAATAAATACAGTGTGTCCACGGATGGACTTAACTATACTTGTAAAATTTTTTATTTTCAATTCTTCGAAAAAAGTCATTCTTCATAAAAAAAAGTCTGCTTGTTCTTAAAATAAAATTGGCATGGAAAAAGTTGACATTACTTATATTGGGTGACCAGAAAATTAATGAAACGTTAATTAGCATAAGAGTAAACTACCTCTATTTGCAGAGATAATGAAAGAAGTTATAAAGAAAATTTGCTCAGCGTGGTAAGCTACTTAAGTGAACAAAATTTCAAAGCGTTAGGCCTACTTCGATTTTTTGATTTTTTTCTTGTTTTTCTTCGATTAAATAATTTTCTGTAGGTAGTAAGAAAAAACTTATAAATAAAAGTTACTCGGAATAGGAAACTGTGTATGATGGAAAATGTTTTGACAATCCTAGGCCCACTTTGCGTTTCCTCCAATATTTTCCAAAATACAAAGTGGGCCTAGAATCGTAAAATTTTGTCATCATGCGCAGTGTTCCATTCTGGGGAAGTTTTCTTAGTACAGTTTTACAGAAAACCATTTAATTGACAAAAAAAGAGAATACAATCAAAAAATCAAAGTAGGCCTAACGCTTTGAAATTTTGTACACTTAAGTAGCTTACCATGCTAAGCAAATTTTCTTTATAACTTCTTTCATTATCTCTGCAAATAGAGGTAGTTTAATCTTATGCTAATTAACGTTTCTTTAATTTTCTGGTCACTCAGTATAAGTAATGTCAACTTTTTCCATGCCAATTTTATTTTAGGAACAAGCAGACTTTTTTTTATGAAGAATTACTTTTTCGAAGAATTGAAAATAAAAAAGTTTACAAGTATAGTTAAGTCCATCCGTGGACACACTGTATATTTCAGCACTTGACAGTAGCTTTACATTTGGGAAATTATGTGCAAATAAATACCAATATTTCAAATTACATGTAGGTCAAAATTAACAACCTTTTCATTTTTAACATTTTTGTGATATTGGCTGAGAACGCGTTTCATGCTACGCCACTGGCCTGTCGGTAACAAGGCCGCGAGCGCTGTTAGGCGTCCCCTCTCTCTTTCCTTGTCCAAGGTTCTATTAGTTTGTACATTTCCTTCTAAACGGAGATGGAATATAATGCTACGCCACTGGCCTGTCGGTAACAAGGCCGCGAGCGCTGTTAGGCGTCCCCTCTCTCTTTCCTTGTCCAAGGTTCTATTAGTTTGTACATTTCCTTCTAAACGGAGATGGAATATAATGCTACGCCACTGGCCTGTCGGTAACAAGGCCGCGAGCGCTGTTAGGCGTCCCCTCTCTCTTTCCTTGTCCAAGGTTCTATTAGTTTGTACATTTCCTTCTAAACGGAGATGGAATATAATGCTACGCCACTGGCCTGTCGGTAACAAGGCCGCGAGCGCTGTTAGGCGTCCCCTCTCTCTTTCCTTGTCCAAGGTTCTATTAGTTTGTACATTTCCTTCTAAACGGAGATGGAATATAATGCTACGCCACTGGCCTGTCGGTAACAAGGCCGCGAGCGCTGTTAGGCGTCCCCTCTCTCTTTCCTTGTCCAAGGTTCTATTAGTTTGTACATTTCCTTCTAAACGGAGATGGAATATAATGCTACGCCACTGGCCTGTCGGTAACAAGGCCGCGAGCGCTGTTAGGCGTCCCCTCTCTCTTTCCTTGTCCAAGGTTCTATTAGTTTGTACATTTCCTTCTAAACGGAGATGGAATATAATGCTACGCCACTGGCCTGTCGGTAACAAGGCCGCGAGCGCTGTTAGGCGTCCCCTCTCTCTTTCCTTGTCCAAGGTTCTATTAGTTTGTACATTTCCTTCTAAACGGAGATGGAATATAATGCTACGCCACTGGCCTGTCGGTAACAAGGCCGCGAGCGCTGTTAGGCGTCCCCTCTCTCTTTCCTTGTCCAAGGTTCTATTAGTTTGTACATTTCCTTCTAAACGGAGATGGAATATAATGCTACGCCACTGGCCTGTCGGTAACAAGGCCGCGAGCGCTGTTAGGCGTCCCCTCTCTCTTTCCTTGTCCAAGGTTCTATTAGTTTGTACATTTCCTTCTAAACGGAGATGGAATATAATGCCCCCTTAATAAGGCTTTTATATATAGATTGCTATTAAGGCGCTACGATACCCCCCATTTTCAAGGGTTTCGTAGTTTACATCTCCTACTTGCATTTCTTAATATTTTCACTTGATTTTTTTTTGTGGCTTAGATAAAACTACGAAGAATCGTCGTTGTGTATCACGAACTGTGCAGGACTAATGCGACACTGTGAAAAAAAATGCCAAACATACCCGAAATTCGACTATATTCGGTTAAGAATTTCGAGTATTTCCACCGCTCAAAAATAATTCGAAGGACACAACGACGATTGAGGCATTCTATAACATTATTTTAAGACTACTTTCAAGTCGATACGTTTGTTCGTTTGGCTATGATTTGAAAACTACGAACCCATTGCCCGGCAATAAAATGATCCGTGAATTGGCCATTCGAGCAGGAATTAGACGTACGGAGATAGGCGGGCGGGCGGGCGTTCGCTGGAACTCGTATTTCCCCTACTTCCCCCTACTTCGGCGTACCTCACCGGGCTCGGAAACCACGTCAGGGGAACTTTCATCGATATCAGATGGTTCATTTTTCATTTTATTAGTCTCAGTCTCCCTTATTTGTGTTTCGCTTGTTTTGAATGTTAGTATGTTAGCAAATATTTATATTTCCGAGTACCCGAAGAAAATATTTTCTACCGCGACATTATGTATGTCGACTGGCATATAATAATACTCATTATTATTATTCCTCCAGGAATTATAAATAAATAATTATTAATCCATTGCGCCACAAATAAATTTTAGAAAATAAATAATTATTATTCACAAAGTACCTACTTTTTGCTTTTGTGTAAAATGGTTTAATCCCTAGGGCATAAAATGGCCTGGTCGTGCAAAAAGAGTAAATTTAAATTCTAGACCAAATTGTGCGCTTGATTTTTACTTTAAAAATGTGATAGGTACAAGTAATAATTTTGCCAAATAAATGGGTCATGTGAAGCATTTTTTGAAAACGAATTCCTATGTAAATCGCTGCATGATAAAAGCTAATTTATATACTTTCCAGAGGGAACGATAATAATTCTGACATCCAGTCAGTTTTAGAAACTTCTTCGTTAGAAGATTGTTCGAAAGTCATTGGAGTTGAAAATCGGGCAAAATAAAAATAGTACATTTTATTGTTCCAGTCTGTCGAATTTATGACATTTTAATACATTTTCTAGGATGTTCGATAATTCAGATTTGTCAGAATAAGGTTCTGAAACTGAACCGCAGTCAGGGCAAGAATACCTATAATGTTTGATAATGATGTCACAACAGTCACATGTAGTGAAACCAATAGGAGTAATTTGTGGGCTTGAGTGCTTTTATTCCCGTAGGTACCTAATATGGTTTCCAGAATTTGAGAGGGGTACCTACATATTTTGCATTTTGCACACTTATTCGGATTTAGGTATAAGTAGTACTGCAGGTGCATAGGGTTTGGGAAACAAACTTTCTGGGAAAAACAGGGCTTTGAATGGAACATTTACAAGGGATTAGAAATTAATAGCTCCTATTATCTCACAACTATTACTTTATTTAAAAAGGGAGACCAGTTTCGTAACTCTATAAATTAGTCCTTGAGGATGTAATTTTATAGATTAACGAAACCGTTGTGATATAATATGGCCTATTCACTCTAATCCCTCTAAAGTGAACTCTTACAGTGTAGAAAGTTTTTAGTTAGATTTATTTATTATTACACAAATGTAAATATGGAATACCTACTAGTTATATAAAACATTTTGAAGAAGTAGACTTTAGACGCACTTTTTTAGTCGTAGCAACACTATTATGCAGAACAATTATCCAATCAAACATTAATAGATGTTCAACTGACCCTAATGTGGTTCAAGAAGAATTCGGTAATCGAATCGTTAATTTAGATTTTATAATTGAGCAATTACAAGTTTTTTTTATACACGAACCCTTCATAGCATGCACCTTTGCTGATATGAAAAATAATAGTAAAATTGCTTCGACGCCAAAAAGCTATGCAGTGTGTTGCCAACGAAAAGTGAACGCCCTGAAAAATATCATTTTTAAGGGCAAACAGCAAACAGGCCACCGCCGTTTTTTAAATATATATTCGCGCTTCTTCGTCGGCATCGGCGAGACTCGTGTGACCCCGGCGGCCGTCGGCGGCGGCCGGCACGAGTTATTATTTCATATTATCTACACGTCTACACAGGAAAAAAAGACTGTTGTGATTTTAGTGAGTTCGTGTATATAGTCACTTTTCCATTACCTACTTTAAATATACAAGCAAATCCATGTGGTCCCAACAATATAATCTATACTTTTGACGTAATTGCAGATGAACCAATAAGTTTAAAATAGTTTGAATTTCCGTTAAGAAGACGTATTGTCACTTCGATACTAAAATTGGCATACTACAATGAAAGCATAACCTCGGTTTTAAAATATCTTATGTTTTATTTAAACAATTAAATTTATTTTATTTGAATAATAATAATTCTCACCCTCAGACTACTCCAAACTATATAAGAGTACCCCAGAAGCAACTGAAAAAACATTATAATTCATTGGATGAACAAAAAACTTAATTGCAACTTTTATATTCATCAATGTAAGTAATCATAGTCCAAGCAAATTGTCATTTTTTTATAGAGGTAGAAAAAAAATGATTCTTAACAGGTAGATATTTTCAGGGTTGGTTGTGGGTAGCGTCCTGAGTATAACCCCAAAAAATCACCGTCGAAGTCGTGTTACGAACCCCGCAATAGGAGTGGTTTTGCAAACATTTTTTTGCAATTTTTTTTCTTCTCATGTGTACAATTTTTTTTCTTCTTATGTATACATTATTACGTTCTCTACAACTTTCTCTCATGAAGTTTTTTTTTAACTTCAATACTTCACGAGATATAGGTAAAAGATCACCACTATCTAAAGTGCTTTATAAGGGTAAAAAAAAATTCTTTAAAACAAGCTGATTTTTTCAGGGTTAACTGGGGGTTAACTTAGGAGTGCACACAGTGATCGCAAATTAAAGGTTTTGAATCAACCCTACACTCTATATCGTTCGTAGTCATAATGAACACTGCAAGTGAATGGCTATAATTGATATTAGTACCCACAATTAAGTATTACAAATCCAGCAAAAATTCAGTGACAATAGTTGTAATTTCAGTATAATGAACAGTTAAATGTATCCCTATTCAATTCAACACCATGAAACGTTATGTTGTTCTGACAAAAGAATGTGCTTAGAAAAGAAGTATTATAGAATCAATTCCAGAACACGCTATTTATTGAAATAAAATATTACATTTAAATTATTCATTAGAATTCAATATCAATTGTAATTGAATTGATTATTGTTAGTTACAAAAAAGCTTCTGCTTGAGTTTGAGGAATAATATCTCATATTGAATTAAACAGGGTTTTTTTACAAAGACAGAGTTTTCTCAGTGTAGTACCCACGGCCGGCCTGCCCCTCAATCGTAGCACTATGAAGGGGCAGGCTGGAGTGGGGAGTCGTGGGGACTAGAGGAAGGAAAAGGATAGGCATATCTAATCGAGCGACGTTTGTCCTGAATTGAGTCGGGCATTTCGGGCGGATTTCATAAGTATCGTAGCCTCTTAATACCCAGAAATTCAATTAAATTCGGCCCCCAAGTCCCAAACTTGGTTCTTGCGAGCAGGTATTTTTTTATATCGATTCATCCAAGTTAAGCCGATGGAAATTAATTTTTGAATGTAATCCCCCAAAGTTATCAAGTCAAATTTATACTTTGTAATCTAAATCGGGCCCTAGTGGGGAATAGTGATCATATAGCGGTTTTATATGGTTATATCTCCCGTTAACACTCAATTTATGGTTTTTGGGTTTTATTTGAGATCAAAGGGGATTTTCGTCGATATCGGGTAGGTACAGTAAACGCTTTAATAACTGCACATTTGGCTGTAATATCAGAAAAACGTTATAATAATAAAAACTACAATTATTGTAAAAAGAGAAAAAAGGACAATCAAACAAAACTCTGTGAATGTCAGAATTTATTCGTATAGTGCAAGAAAGCAAACTCCGGGGAAATGATACACTTTCCGGGATAAGACCCACCGGAAGGAGTATGTCGTAGTTTCCTGTTTAACCGGAGTCGGGTCGACTGGCGTTCCATTTTCGAAACCCCATAGCCCCGAAATGTGATCTCTGAACTTCTACGATAACTATCTGTACTTACATGGCTCGAAATAGATTCTGCCAGACGTCTTCACCGGAAAAGTAAATACCCAAGTCGGACGTATAGAGATAGAGTGTTCAATACGATACCTCAGATATTAGTATCCAAGTTTTATTATAAAGGTTTATACAGGGTGTTTTCTAATTGAATCTCAATATTTAAGGGTGTGATTTTTGGGCCCACTTTAAGAAGAGAACTTCATATGGGACGTATGACCTAAACGTTTTAACTTTCGAGATACAGGGTGGTAAAGTTTGTAAAAATGAATGATTTTTTAATAATGTCTGTAATACCACTCACTCTATATATTTTAATGAAATTATATTATAACACAGGTACTATGCATCAAGAGGCATTTTTTTTATGTACGACATTTATTTTTATTTCCTTTATTTCCACCATTGGAGTTCGTGCGAAACCTGACCTGCATTTTTTGGCAGTCATTGATGATACGCCATTGATTTCTCTTAAAATAAAAATTTTTGAAATCCCCATTCATTTCTAAGCAAATCTGTTTACTTTTTTTTCAGTCTTATGTACGGTTCTAAAAACTATATCCTTAGTAAATATCAGTATGCAGAGAAATATATTTTATTTTTTTGGGCGAAAACCGTGGGTCAGACTAAAAAAATTGAAGAGATCAAATCTGCTCATAAGTGAATATTATTCCTTATTATTATTATTGTTATTATTATTATTATACAGATATTATTAAATAGTATATTTCATTACGAGTCTGGAAATAAAGATTTTTTCCGGCGCGTGACAAATTCCCGTGTGAGGCGCAGCCGAACACGGGAAATCATGCAAGCACGGAAAAATCTATTTCTGGACGTGTAATGAACGATATTTTTTATTATACATCTTTGAAAACGGAAACTTAAAACATTTTATCGGCATATTATAATAAATTTAATTGACAAAAAATAAACAATGCAGACAATATAGTGTTTGGTATGTATGATGCGTTTCCATGGTTACTCTCAAATTATTTCAAAGGTGCTTTGTTGTAAATTAGTTATTGTCAGATAAGGTGAATAAAACATCAAAAATATTACAGAAATGTATCTAAATATTGAAACTCTTACGAATTAAAATACAACATAGGTACATGATAAATATCAGAGAGCATATAGAGTTTCTTAAATTTAGTTTACTTTGCTGTATATTTCTATTTTAAAGCCATATATTTGGTATTTTTATTCAGCGCACGGAAAGTTTTTCCGTGCGCTAGCTCGAAAAACCCCATCTTTCATTATTGCTAAAACAGATGAAAATAAGGTGTTTTTAAAGAAGTATAATAAAAAATATATTTATTTTTAAAAACTTTACCACCCAAAAATCACTCAAAAAATATTGATATTCAATTAGAAAACACCCTGTATAATACAGTACATCTAAAAAGCTGTGCATTTCAGTTAGTGGAACCAACTAAAAACTTCCATACTTTCCAGAAAAGGAAACCCTTTGATATTGCAGGGTTAAATTAGTCTCATTTTTCCCGTAATTTTTTAAAAGCTTCGGAATCGCCGGACTTTATGAACTTGAAACGGTTTTCCCTTATAATAATGTTATCACTTTTGCTTAAAAAACACAAAATACATATGCAAAATTTTCTTGCGACAAGTCTGCAAATGTTCGCCACTAGAAAATAACTACTACGGGCTGTTGGCTGCTGTCGGCAGATTTTCCAAGTGCCCAGAAACATTTCCAGCTTGCGGCAGGACAAGAAATCACGCTCATTAACTGCGAAAGAGGTTCGCAATTACGTTGGAACGCTGCGGCCTTTTGTGCACTTATTTTAGGCATTCAGAACTGGCGGAGGGCCGCGGCCTTTGCTCATAATAGGCGGTGGTAATGTATTCAGGACCATATTTTAACAGCGCTTATTGTGGCGTGGAAAATTAAAAAATAAACCAGACATCGTTAGTTTGAAGAAAAAATGTTCCAGTAACTTTTCAAATTATGCAAAAAATAGTCCCACATTTTTATTGTAGCCCTCAAAATATAGGAGCTACAATAAAAAGCGATGAGACCTTGAATTCGAAAGAAAATTTCCTACAAAAAATTTAAAAAAAACTAGACGGTATGGTATAAATGAAGTCATTTTGGAACAGCATAAAAAAATGTCCTATATTCTTTTTGTGACGCCAATTAGAGTTTTTTATGCTGTTTCAAATGACTTCAGAAATACTATTCAATGAATATTTTTCCTTTCAAGGGAAAACCCCATTACCTACATCTACCATAGATTTATTTCACTGAATAGATTGGCCTGAATACCTTCCATCTTCCATACCTACCCGGTGGAAATGGTGTCTTTCCACTACATATCCCAAATGTAAGGTACGTTACCGTGGAATTTTCCTTTGCGGTCGTGCATAAATTTTCCCGGTACAAAACAAAACGTCAAACGCAGAGCCGTTGGTTGGTCTTAAAATGCACATTTTGCAGAACGTATAGGTGCACATAGCACAAACTTGGTAAAATTTAGGGGCGTTTAATTATTTATGAAAATAAAACGGAAATGAAGCTTTTTGCTCTGAGGACACAATTTGTAAAAAAAATTAAATAATTTTTTTAATATACCACATTATTTTTATTCTTTTCCATTACAAGCTTTTATTTATTACCAGCTTATGGCTTGTGCTTATCTGTTCATAAATTTCCACTAGTCAAATATTTTTATTTATTAAGATAATAAAATTTTATTAGTAGGTAGGTATACAGTGTGGTCATTTAAGTGTGCAACATATGGGACTTTTTTGTTAATTGCACAAACAAAACAGATATTGCCGAAAGTTAATGCATGTTCAATAATCATATTAGATGCACTTAGAATGGTTGCAAGTTAAACAGCATACAGGGTAGGTCGTCAAAATGTATAAAAATTGTATAAGAGTAAAGTACCCTTATTTCAAAAAATTCAGCAAAAGGTTATTAAGAAAACTTGTTTAGAATTAAAAGCTATGCCTAAATACCAAAATATAGCTTCCTAAGAAAAAAATTTTTTCGTCAATTAATTTCCAGTTTCTAATAAACATTTAAAATAAAAATCTTGCACCTTAAATGAGAGTTTTTTAATGTATGCGTTATCATTACTAATGTTTTACCTTGTTCAGAAGAATTTATGCGAAATTTTAAAGTTTTGTTTAATATCGTTGCAACGTTGCAACAAACATGAAGTTTGTGATTCCATAAAAAAATAAAAATCTAAGTTAATTTTACAAATATGCTTGAATTCGAACAAAGTTATGCGAAATTGATTTAATTTTGATTGATTTATGAAATTGTTTGGGGTGAATATTAAAACAAATTTTTTTTTAGGAGATTATTATAGTTTCTCAAAAAAATATTTTTTTCTTAGGAGGCCATGTCTTGGTATTTAGGCATAACTTTTAATTCTGGACAACTTTTCTTTATAACATTTTGCTGAATTTTTTGAAATAAGGGTACTTTACTCTTGTACAATTTTTATATTTTTTGACCTTCCCTGTATGCTGTTTGACTTGCAACCATAAGTGCGCCTATAATATGATTATCGAACATGCACCAACTTCCCTAAAAAATCTCATATGTTGCACACTTAAATGACCACACTGTATATGTAGCGAGTTAATATTGCATTGCCATCCAATTCTGAGCTATGTTTACTTCTACTGTTCTACTCACTTTTTACTAAATAAAGTGCTCAATAAACTCAAAACTGTCAAATTGTAGGAAACAATAGCGTAACAAGTTACGCCGTTCATGGCAATCTTGATTTTAAACAAAATATCGTAAATATAGGGCTGTAAACTGGCAAACGATTCGAGTGGACATGTAACACATAATATTATATCATTGCACTCGCAATTTCATGTAGGTTTGAAATATCCAATAATATACAGGGTGATCCATTAAAAAACGTATGTTTTGTCTATATCTGAAAAATTCGTCTTTCAATTATTTTTCTGATAAGTGCATTGAGATCGTAAGAAAATTTCCTACAACTTTCGTGTTTATCGTTTTTTTCTAGGTCCAAAATTTAATAATTTAAGGGGTGGGCAACCTTTAAAAAATACCCCTGTACATATACGAGACATTCCAGAATATCATCTCATCATAAAATATCATATCTCTATCATAGTATTATATGACGAAATATCGAATATCGAATTATACACCAAATAGTTACAAAGGACAAAATCACTTGTACGATTTCTAGCCCTCATTAACGCTAGAGAGTTTGACACCCCACATGTGCTTATTGTATTAAAGCTAATAGGATTCTACTTCAGCCCCTCCTTTGCCCATACAGGCTGTCCCATATTTCATCGTTTTTCAACCTGTTTTGATCAGAAAGAATTATTTCAAAGAAAAAGTCTGTTTCCCTGACGTCAAATAAGAGCCGTATAACAGACCAAATTAGACAACCACTTCGCTAACCGCAGGGCGAGACCACGCGACTAGTAATTCGTAGATCGCAGGTTCAAATCCCACGCAAGTCCAAATTTTTTTTATTATTATTATTATCGCTGCATTCTGCCCCTTATTTTATCATTTTTAGTAATTGTACAAAGGTTATTATGGAGATTATCACTCACAATCTACTCCATGGGCTATTTAGAGTATAATTCAAAGCAGTGCCGGTTTAGCCAAACTTCGGGCCCTGGACGCTATAAATTTAGGGCCCCTCTGCCCCTCTTATAGTCTGCCTTCGGCCTCTTTTTTACAAATGTAACAAAATTTGGAGTTTCAATTTTTGTTACAAAATGGAAATTTGTTTCGCAAAACTGATCAAATAAATTGCATTGTTTTTATTTTTATTTGTTTTGCATTTCTGGAGTATAGTTACGGGATATTTTTGGATAGAAATACAAAACTATTCAATTTCGCATTATTTCCCAAAATTTTTTGATGTTTCATCCCATTGTATCTGACAAAATGGACGTTTTCAGCGGTAAAAACTTAAAGTTAATTACAAAAAAAAACTTAAAGTTAATTACAACTCCAATAGTTTTTATAATCCACGTTGTAAAGAGAGTTGCAATTTTGGGGTTCCATTAGTTCGACTGTTAAAACATTGTAACGCTACTTACAATATTTTTTCCTGTAAAAATCACAAGTTTGTAACAGTGTTCTTATTATGGACTAAAAGAATTTCATTTTTCCATTTTTACCTGTTTTACAATTTAAAAAATGATAATATCATCGAGGTTTAATACAAGACATTCATTTTGAAGGCCCCGGAGAACATTATTCATTACTCTTTGGAAGGTGCTGGGTGCATTTTTGAGACCAAATGGCATTCTTTTAAATTGATAGTGACCAGTGTCTGTAGAAAAAGCCGTTTTGGGTATATCTTCAGGTGACATCTCGATTTGGTGGAATCTATTTGCTAAATCGAGGGTTGTAAAGTAGTGAGCTTTGCCTATTGTGTCAAGTATATTTGTGATATATTGGTAATGGAAATTTATCGTCTATAGTTTTTAAATTTAGTTTTCGAAAAATCAATAACGATGCGTCATTTCTTTTTTGCAGATGCGTCTAATTTTTTTGGGACTGTTTCAGGGAGAGTTTGAGTGTAATTTAATTTTTTCATGTGTATGTTAGATCAAACAGGATCAAACGAATAGGTATTATCTTTTTTAAGAAAGCCATACATTCTAATGTGTTACAATGTTTTTGCACGGAAATTGTTTAAAATCAAATACATTGCAACTTTTATGATATTTAATTGTATCATGGAAAAACATTGTAAAACACTTTGCAATGTTTTTACCGTAAAATTTTTGAATTTTTTGGAATTGCAAGTACAAAAAGGCTAGAAAAAGTAGCTTGTTCGAAAAAGTGACTATAGAATAATTAATACCCACTCATATAAAAGCCTTCTATTTTCTTTTGAAAAAAGTACAAAAAAATGTCCATTAGTTAAAAATATATTAGCATTTTTAATAGCGTCGCTCCTGGAAACTAGGCTGTTGTCAGTTACAATCTGAAATTGTCGGTAGCAGGAAAAATGTAATACATTGCACGAGGCGTAAGCTCTTTTTTGAAAAAAGTGCAATGTAAAACAAGTGTCTGTAAATTTGAGGTGTCCTGGAAACCGGGGCAGGCTGTACAACTACCCCTCTAATTGCCTTCCAGCTCCCCTAGATGTCAAAAACACAAGCCGAGGCTTGATTAACACAATACAACGGCGCGCTGGCGGCAAAAAACGATCCGATTTGCATCTGAGAAATTTCCTGAAGGCAAAAACGGGAGTTAACTCCGCTAATGATACCAGACCGCTTAAAGTGAGTACCTACTTTGCAAACTTTGAATTTAGTTTAGGCGGTAATTAATAATAAAGCGGATTTAAATTGATGGACAGTCCTAAATGGGAGCGAAATAGGTTTGTGGTGAAGTTTTTGACAGCAGCCCGTGGCACGAACTTTTACTTTACGTGTTGCGCATACGAAATTTTTTCTGCGTCACTTATTACTTCGCAGGACTAGGGATGACTCAGGTCGTTTCTATTTCGTGTTTTAAAGTCGTTTGAATACACAGTGTCCTCCAATGAGAGCTCACATGATTTATTTTGAAATTCTGGATTTTTTCGGATCAAATTACGTTTCATCTTAGGTAATTATTGAATTTTAGTTTGATATTTTAATTTATTGTTATTTTTACGTCAAATTTATACCTCTAAATGCTTAAAGGTACCATGTGGTCACGTATATTTTTACACCCCATTATTTTATGAGGTATACCCTCAAAAGTTTCATATTCGAAAAAATAAGCATCAAAAGTTCAAAATTGAAAGTTTCATTCTCGAATATTTTCCAAACCCTGGGCTCAAACAAACATATCACATGTACATACATCACTGAAATTGTAACAATGAGCGGATTTCAAATATCTAATAATATACAGGGTGTTCAATTTAAAAAACATAGGTTTGGTTTTTCCTAACCTCAAAAGTATAGCAAATAAGGGGGTGTAAAAATATACGTGATGATCTCACTGTAGAATGTACAATGTACAGGGTGTCTCACTATAAATTGACAATAAAAATTATATTTCAAACAATAAATCAGACGAAGTTTATTAACTATGTTAGGTACTATTTAAAATTTCTCATGTCTCTCATTTATTTTCTTAATTTTTCTATGAAATCTTAAAATAGCCCACTATGTTTTCCAAAGCGTGAATATACTTGCAAACTGTTAATAATTATTACTATTATTATTTGGCATTTGTCTTCCATGGCAACCTACGAGTATAACCCAAGGAGTAATCCCTCACAAAAAATAAGGCTCAGTTCTGAACGAACGGTTGGAGCCAACATATATATATCATTATACTTCGTTGGAATCAGAAAAATGCGCAGAATTCAATAATCCAAAAATATACAAGGTGTTCCATTTTTAAAAAAACGTAAGTTATGTCTGCCGCGGCTTTCTAGAACACACTGTATAAGATCCAATAGCGTCACAAAAAAACTTTGTATTAGTATCTAAAACTTTTGTAAAAAAGTTTTTTCTGACCTCAAAAACTAACAAAGTTAAGGGAAGTGTCAATTTGTAACATGTAACGTGGCAACAAACAGAATTCTAAAGCAATTTATTTATTTTGAAAAAGACATTTATATCAATTGAGTATTATTGAGTAATAAAAAAATTATATCAATGATAAAACACATTATTATAATGATATTATTATACATAGGTAAAATATTAGTTTCTATATGAAGTTACAAGTTTTTTTATTTTGTATAAATTTCATAAAATATTTTTGAAAAGTGACAAAAAAATATATAGATACCTAGGTATTTTAATAGAGCCTTCAAATTTGGTACTTACATTTGTGCAAAATTAGAAAAAGAACAACTTTTTCTTGTAAAACTTTTTGAAATTTTGAGAAATAAGCCCATTACTTTTTGAAGGGCACTGTAGAAAAGTTCCAACTTTATCGATTCAGCGGGTCGATTGACGTGAACAAAAAAAAACATTTCCTTGAAGACTTTCCCCTATAGAAAATATCTAAATAGTCTTTACTCTTTAACGTGTGTAATTTTGTATTTACATTTAACAGACATATAAAATTTTTAATATTTAGTTTGTCTTTCCCATTGTTGTAAAATCTATTAATGTAAAACCGGTAAAACCGTTATTACCCGAATTCACTGACTGCCAATGGCCTATATGCGTATTCTCCGATATATTTTCCAACCGGTTCCATGGTGTAATGGTTAGCACTCTGGACTTTGAATCCAGCGATCCGAGTTCAAATCTCGGTGGAACCTTACACTTTTTTTATTTTCCCTCCCTATTTTCGGCAATCAACCCCCTCCTAATGTGACTTTGATTCCCCCCTTGAGCCAAGACAAACGATTTTCCCTAGAAAGTTGCCGTCAAGAAAGCCGAAAATTAATGACTTAAGTTTGGCACAATTAATTTGGGGTTCGTAAGTGAGGGGTTTGATTTATATTTTTTAGATGAATGCGGAATGGCGAGGAACAAGCAGAAAGATGTGAAAACTCAGCAGAAATTGCAGAAAATTAATGAAAACCCCAAGAAAGAAGACAATAACGGGTACGAAGAAAAAAGCTTTTCCAAGTGGATAAAATCAGAAGAAGGATTGGAAAATCTCAAATTATTTGTTATTGGAAACTCCTTGATAGTTTTTCTTTTAATGTCCTGGCCGCAAATAAAAGAAGGTTTGGACGCGGCTTATTATATGTATATAGAATATACTCAGAAAAATAAACATTAAAAATGTTTGCAGTTGCTTTTAGAGGCTTTATTTTTATTTTTGTAATGGTTTCTTATAGTGTACGCGTTTGGCAGCTTGTCGACGATTATTTTAGAGAGAATTTTAAAAAGTATCTCGAGAAAGAATTTCAAGAAAATAAATTCAAACGACCTGAATATGTTAATAAAGCCTTAGTTGAAAATTATTGTACTACTGATAATTTTAATGGTTGTAATAAAGAAAAACATAAATACTGTACTTTAACTTCTTACTTTGAAGATAATATAATTATGGTTACTAATAAAATGTGTGATATTTTGTGAAATAAGTAATTAAAAATGGACTATTAACTGATTTTTCACTTACCTTCTCCATTTCAACAGGTGTGTACTATTTATATGTTTTTTAAACCAACTCAATTTAATATAATTTTGCAGGAATTTCCTTAAAACTAATTTTGTACATACCTTTAACAATTTTCATAGGTTAGAATCAACAAAACAGGTGTTATTGACCAAACGAACCATCCACACACTTCTTAGAATGTTTTATATAGTCAATTTCACTCAAAATTTCACCGCATTTTCACAATAATCGTTTCACAAAATTTATCGTGTATAAACTCATTTACCGCTAACAATTATTTTAAAAACTGTTTACTCGCCTGCTTCATGTTAATAAAAATATTACACCCAACGTACTATATATATGGATTAGTGACCTTCAGCGCCATCTTGTCGTGAGTAGTCTAAACATTGGGCCACCTGTTGAATGGGCAACAAGTGGCAAAAATCAATGAAGGATATAAGGGCCAAAAAGGAGGAGGATTATTGTTACCTATATGCGTTTCAAAAATGCTAGGCGAATTTGAAAAATAGTGGGTGCCACCGTGGTACCTACGTAAAAAAGGATGCGGCGTATATAAATAGTAAAATAGCTCAATTATTTTATTAAGGAATCGTTCGAAGATACGTCGCGTTTCTTGCTGTACAAAACTGTCTTAAAATGGAAAAAATGATGCCTGGATTGCACACGTTAAAAAGGGGAAGTGTCCAGTTGCAGAAGGCAGCGAAAGTTGTCAATGGTAAGAAGAAAATAACGGCGTGTTTTTAATTTTTTAACTTTTTTCTTCACGTGTTTAGACCAAATAGGATCGAGGCAGGTACTCATGTTCTTTGTACTGACTGGGTTTATATTGTGTGGTGTGGTCGAACAAAGTGCGTCTGTAGCTTTAAGGGCAAACATAACTTCAAGTTATTCGGCTGCGGAATTTGCAGAATATGTGGAAAATACTAGTTATATCACAAGGTATTGTCAGCCAGCAGAAGACAATAACACTTTTGACAGTTTGTATGGGATACATGTCGTCAGGTCTATACCACATATTGAGGTAAGCAAGTAGGTGGTTTTATGTTTTTTTTTTTACAAATAAGTTGCAAAACTTATATGTCATTTAAATTGAAATAAAGTAGGTAGTAAACTTATTATACCTATACTACTTGTTGAAACAATATGTCATAAATGTTATTTATGTTTTTTTATTTGTTACTGTGGGGGCAAAATATAGATAATATTAAGACAAAACTATTGACGCACAATAATAAAATAAATCAACAATGAAAATCATAAATAAATACCGATAAAATATGTAGGTTCCTATACAGGGTGTAACTAAACTGAAGGCCAAAAATGAAACCACGTATTCTTGGAGTCAAAATAAGGGCACTTCTTCATATATCTTTTTCTCCTACGGGCCATAGTTTTTTTTTATACAGAGCGTAGAAATTTGGAGAAAAATACACATATTTCTTAGTATCTCTAGAAGTATACGAGATATTTTCTTCAAACTTGGCGTGTCACATGAGCAGATGAGCCGTCAAACTTAAGGTTGACATGAAGCTTCTGAGGCTCCCAGTTGCGGAGATACAGGGTGTTAGTAAAATTAATTAGTTCAGAAAAATATGAATACCCTGTATAATCGCATTTTTTAAATTTGTTTTGAGTGGTGAATAGAATGATTAACAAAAAGTATCTCTTAGTATTTTTTCATATTCACAGCGGTTTCTTAATTATTTTCAAAGAACGGCAACGCTGCAATGAACAATATCCACTTTAAGAATAATTCTAGCAAACTGTGGATGTCAATTAAACTTTATTTAACAAAATACAAAAGCAAAAACAATAATAAAAGAAACGTATTGCTATTAGAAAATTAAATTATTAAATGTTCGAAATGACCGCCGTCTCTTTCAATACACGCAACTATGCGTTTCCGCATGTTTATTATTGCCATTCGCAAGTCCATAGCAAAAGTGCGTATCAGTCAATTCTTCAAATGAAAATATAATTTTTCAAAATATTGATACTAAGGTGCAGAGTTGGCAGCCACAGGATTCAAATAATGCCAAGTTTAATTGACATCCACAGATTGTTAGATTTATTATTAAAAAACGGCTGAGAATATGAAAAAATACTTAGAGATACTTTTTATTAACCATTGAATTTACCATTCAAAACAAATTTAAAAAATGCGATTATACAGGGTATTCATATTTTTCTGAACTAATTAATTTTAATAACACCCTGTATCTCCGCAACTGGGGGCCTCACAAGCTTCATATTAACCTTAAATTTGACAACTCATCCGCTCATGCGACACGCCAAGTTTGAAGAAAATATCTCGTATGCTTCTAGAGATACTAAGAAATATGTGTATTTTTCTCTAAATTTCTACGCTCTGTATAAAAAAAACTATGGCCCGTAGGAGAAAAAAATATATGAAGAAGTGCCCTTATTTTGACTCCAAGAAAACGTGGTTTCATTTTTGGCCATCAGTTTAGTTACACCCTGTATAAGTTCTTTTGTGGTCATATCTAAATTATGCAGGGACATGAACATGAACATACCAAAATTGAAAATGGAGATAGAGACTAGAATCTAATTTTTGACTATTTTTAAAGGTTCATTTTTTTGTTTTGCTGTTTAACAGATACCTATGACTAGAACCGACCAAACAGAAGCCGTCCTCCGTCAAGCTTTCATGTGGGGCACCCTGGCAACCCCCTTAATAGCCAGCAGAGCAGCTGCTAGGATAGGAGCGGAAAGACTCTATGGTGCCGCTGTTGCCGGGGCTGGCGTACTGTCAATTCTTGCACCTGGTGCTTGGCTTGGTTCTGCCCATTCTGTGCTGAGGTTCGCCCAGGGCGCCTGCGTGGTGAGCTTGAAGAAAAATGTTTTTTTATGTTCTGGTCGTTCATTTTAGGGCGCCACGTGGCCTGGAGCGCACATGCTGGCGGTCACTTGGATAAAACCGAAGAATATTAGCGCATTTGTGTCACTGTATTCAGGCGAGTTAAGAAAAAAACACCCGTTATTCTATTTGGTGATTTATGCAAATGCGATTTTAGCTGTGAATCTTGGCTACTCGGTGGTTGGGATCTTGGGTACCGCCCTTGTGCGAAGAATCGGTAGGGATTGGCTCAGCTACGTCATCGCGATGGCTTCTTCTTTGTGGTACTTTCTCTGGTGGAGGTTCGTCGAAGAAACTCTTCACCCGAATCGCCCAAAAAGAGATGCAAGTGGTGTCTAAAACAGTTTGTCTTCATTCAAATGTCTTCATCTATTTAGGAACACAGAAATCTTCCTTGGAGGAGGCTGCTAGCTTCGAAACCAGCGTGGGCTTGTGGCGTAGCTGTTGTTGGTAGCCAATGGGCAGATGCTACGTTGATGCTAGGTGTCACCAAGTACCTGAAGCTTGTTTATGGTTTTTCCATAGAATACGTTGGTAGGAATAAAAATAAAAGTACTCAAATTAAAATGAGGTCTTTTAGGAAGATATACTTCAGTCACTGCCCCACATAGGCCACTTCTTCGCTGCCATAACGTTTGGAATAGTTGTAGACCACGTGAGACAATCTGGAATAGTTTCAACTACAACTGCACGAAAATTATTCGTTTACATGTGTAAGAATGTAGAGTTGTCCGAAAAAAAAATCTCTTTATGCAGTTTTTAGCCCATTTTCCACCAGCAGCGCTACTGTTCATCCTGGGATATACAGGGTGTGACCCAGCTGCGCCCGCAGCCTTGTACACAGCTGCGTTAGCAATGACTGGGGCTACACCAGCTGGGGTATTCGCTAGCGCAGCTGATATTGCACCAAATTTTGCTGGTAAGAATTTTTTTAATAATATTCAAAATAAATATTTTTTGGAAATTTTAGGTACTGTCTTTGGATTGTGTCAGACGGTGGGAGCTGCAGGGTTGTTAGCAGCAAATTATGCCGTATCAGAAGGTCTTCATGGATCAGTAAGTCGAAAAAAAAATATAGAAATTTAAGCTTCATTTGGTAAGTTTCACATTTTCAAATTAGCAGAAGACTAAAAACGATCATTAATTATTATTGGTAAGCATCATTAAAACAACATTCTGCGAATATTATTACACGAAAACAAGAGTTTGCGTAACGTAATAATAATAACACTTTATTTATTACATAGACATGTAATTCTAATATCGCACTTAATAATAGAAATAACTTGTTCAAATTTATACATAACGACGTATATTTAAAGTACGATCTATTGCTTCCTTAACAAACAAATTCCTTTGAAAAAAAATCTAAATCTGAAATGAAATAAGGTTTGGATTGCTTTTTAGCAAAATATTCTCAGTTCGCAGGCTGGTGGCGGCTGGTTTTCGGAGTTTCGACAGGCATACTCCTATTCACTGCCGTATTTTTCATGATGTACGGATCTGGTTCCGTGCAAGATTGGAACGAACCAGAAGAACCCACAATAGAATTGGAACCAGTCGAGGAACCCTCCCATTTAGATTCGGTACTAGAATAACAATAGCAGCAGTTGCATATGTGAGACACTTAGTTAGGAAATAAACAAATAAGCACGCTCATTGTTTCACTTTATTTCTCACAAGCCTGCAATTCACATCTCTTTGGTAACAGTTTTTTTTAGGCAATATTTACATAACTCTATACATAAAGCCGTAATTGCTTAAATTAACACATAAAGAAAATAAATTAGGTAAAAAATATATCACCGAAAGCTATATAATACAGTTTAAAATCATTTACATCTTATTCTAGGTACTCCATATCTTCCTCTTTTAACCTTTTTCCTCTCCTCAAACTCCTCCTAGGTCTATCTTCTTCTTCCTCACCTTCCTCACCTAATATCTCAATATTCCTCGTTGGTGCTCTTCTATAATGGGCACTAGGAGTGTTAGCGGCATTTATTGCTTCCTCCACATCATCATTATCAAGAGGCAGCGCAGGATTCATAGCCAGCTGCAACATTCTCAGCAATAGCGTTTCCCTTACTTCTGCAGGAAGGTACTGTTCGTTCGAACTGTCTTCCTCTTCAGTTTTCTGTCTGGGCAACAACCTTGCCACTCTCCTACTCGGTTGGTTCGACTCCTGATGCTCATGGTCGAATTGCTGTGGTCTCTGCCTCAAAATAACGTGTTGCTGTTGTTGAGGGACCACGTACCTGTTCTGTTGCTCAAACTGAACAGGTCCGTTTCTCACCAACGGTACCCTCTGTAACACGTAGGGCACGGGACTCGGCTGGTACACCGTTTGGTACCTAGAAGGTTGCTGTTGTTGGTACCTTTCTTGGTGTGCCTTCCTACTGGTTAAAGAGGCTATTTTTTCAAGTCTCTTCTGGCGGGCGATCAGTTGTTCCAACAACATTTGGAACTCTTTGGTGCTTACCGGTGGTTCTATTTTGTCTATGTCGTTTTCAATGTTGTTTTCATTGTATTTAGGTTGGGGAACAGGTACGGGAACTGGTATCGGCACCGGGTAAGCTACTGCCGGCTGTGGTACTTCCCTAATATATCCGTTTTCATCTACTTGTACAGGTATTGGTCGCATATGGGCCGCCGGTATCAATTTCTTCAGTTTTTGTTGTTCAATTTCGACTCTAGGAGTTGTCGCCGGTATTCTTTCATAGTCGTACTGCCTTCTTGCTTCTTGCACGTCTCTCATACTTTCTACGGGTATGATTCTACCTTGCAGTTGACTTAATGGTACCAATATAGCGCCTCTCTGGAAGGGGTGGCGTATTGCAACCAAAGGTTCGTGTGCGCTTCCATCTGGCACCCTTCCATTGGGCGGTATCTGCACAACTGTTGGAATAGGATTTTCAGTGGTAACGCTGCTTTCTTGAGTCGTTTGACCGTCCTCGAGCCTCTGGTAGTGGTACGTAGGTCTTGGAACGGCAACGGGAGTAGAAGTTGTACTAGAAATAATCGGTACTATTCTATTTGGTCTTGGCGTTGTCGTAAACAGTGGTCTAGGTGTTACGTTGACTCCTGAGTTGTATACATCGGGGTGGTCGTCGCCTAGTGACTGTCGCAAGCTATAAATGTGCTCCTGAGCATCGAATTCTGGTTGTTTTTCTTGGGAGAGCTGCTTGCGAAGGATGTTACCTTCTGGTGCTTCGGTGACAGGTTTATCTTCGAATTTTCGTAACGAATAATGTCTAAATACCGGTATAGAAGTAGATTTTTCGGTGATAACTTCTGTAGGTCGCGCTACTTGCCCTTCAGACTTAGAACTAGAGGTGGTTGAGGGTCTTTGTAGAAGGACTCGTGGTGCCGCTGATGTGTAGATGATAGCGTTAGGTTTGGACGTTAGTTTGCTGTTCAAAGTAACTATTTCTTTGTAGTTTGGTCGTATGGTGGTGCTACTACTAGATATAGAACTCGTTCTTCTTCTAGCTATACTTTGAATGGCGTTGCTACTGCTTGTACTGAACGTGGTGCTTGGAGAAGCTGTTGAGAGGGTTGCAGGTCTCCTGGTGGTTGGAATAATAGTGCTAGACGATTTTTCTTTGGGGCTTTTTTGAGGTATTCTTTGGACAACGCTTGTTTCTGGCTTGTGGTTAACATCGCTGACGTTGCTGGTTGTATAAGACACCCTTTTTAGTTGGCCTTCGTCACCGACGAAGCCATAGGTACCTTTAACGTTACCGAGAACGTCCCTGCTTTCAATTTTGAAGGAACCATCGTCTGCTTCGTAGCCTATCGTGTAGGAACCATCTTGGTTGACTTTCTTTATTCGTTTGACGATTTCTAGCTTGTCCTTTGATTCTGCCGAATCGAGTTCTTCTTTTTCTGTGGATTCTGATGGGGTGGGTTCTTCTTCGGTTGTACAATAGATAGGGGTAGTGATGTAGAGAAGCAAAACAAGCTGCAAAAGAAAGTTCTACTCTAGAAAAGGTTATATAACGCAAAAAAAAAACTACAAAATTAGTACAGTTAGTTCTCTTATGGCCTAATAACTATGAATGCACACAACTAAACATCTGCCACCTACTCTTTGAGTTTCCTGTTTTCTTCAAACAACTATGATGACAGTACCGGGTGATCGTCTACGCTTTCTAGTGTAACTAAATTGTGCGCATTGGGTACTTCTTAAACGAACCATCACCGAAATAATGTGGCACCAAAGAAATAATTACCTTATAATAAGTAGGCATGATGACATTACGAGCAGGTGAACGCGTACTGTCAACACGCGGTAGCAGGTGGTTCCCTATATAATTTCTTGAGGAAGAGAAGTGGAAGATCTGCGACCTTACTACAGCCTACTACTGGGGCGTAGTTTGAGATCGCTGTGACGTTGCCAAATGTAGCACCATGAAATTCTCGGGTAAAAAAAGTTAAAAGATGGATTTTTTGTAGGATTTTTTGTTGGTACTTACCAATTATAGTGTTACTATGACAGGAAAATGCTTTCATCTTTAGGGGGGAAAGTACATACTTATTACAACTCTGTTACCACGGTGCTAGCAATTTATGAATGGAAGATCAAAGAAAATTCATATGGTTTGGCAACGCAGTTAGTGCATTGTTTGTCTGTCTCCTATGAAGATTGCATTTGTAGTGAAAGTAAAAAAGTGGAAAATCATGTTATTTTGTTAGGTATTCCACTCGTGTTTACGCTCCTGATCGAAAAGAAAAATGTTGTTTTTATTAACAAATTAAGAACACTGATTACATTAGAAGATATATTTTATTTTCCAAGGATGACTTTTATAGTTTATTTTTTGTTTAAATTAGGACATTCCCACAATTTGATAGATATTTAATTAAAAGACAATTCAAACGTGTTTTGAAGTTTGCAAATTCTGGAATGGTTTTCTAAACTTTTTTTATGATTTTCAATAATTAATCCTTTCTCAATATTTCTCACACAATTGAAAAATAATTAGTAGTTTCTAAAAACGATGTAAATAGTACTTACCAGTCTGTTAATAAATGGTACGGACATATATTCGTGAAACCGTGAGAATTTTTTTTACAAGTTCCTGTACATGGTAACTAAGTACTTTGTTGGCAGTATTTTTTCTCGTTAGGTATTCAAAACTCGGCCAATAAAGGCACATTTAGCATTTCGTACACATTGCGAAATTGTTACCTATAACAGTGCAATCTTTCAGTATACCTAAATATTTTAGTAGGTTTGAATATCAATCGATCTGTCATTGAGGCTGCACAACAAGCAGCAGTTTGGAGTTTTTGTTAGGAAGCGCCGTGCCTCGTCATACTTGACCTAGGTAGAGCGATCGTCAAAGTCAAGCAAAGCCGCGCGCAGTCGGTTTCTGGACGGGTGATCCCTTATGATTAAGTTTTGCCTAATAAAACATTTTTTCCGATTTAAAAAAAATAATATGTACCTCGGCACTGAAGTTCTTTTTATGACTCATGTGGTTTATTTGCCTCGGCCAGAGGCCTCGACAACTACATTCCATATGAGTCATAAAAAGTTGAACTTCGGTGCTTTGGCACATAAATAACTATTATTGAAATAGTAAGTCAAATAGTGCAAACATTTTACTTGTATTAGATAAAGTATGTTTTTAATATGTAGTTTAATAACATAAAAGTAAATCAATTTATATTTATATTAAGTATCTATGCCAAATGAATAATTTTACCAAATTAAATTTTAAAAGTTACAATTGCAATAAAAAAGTAGCTTATAATAATTATTATTGGTTGATTATAGCATGCATATCCAATCTGCCAAACTGTGATATAATTTTTCAACTATGGACTTATGTGAACATACCTACCTATACACATATGTTTTTCAGTAGAAAGCAGTTCAGGATATCCACTTGCATAATCTTTTGGCATGATTCAAAATCCACATTTACGAGAAAAAGCATATAAACTTTGCATACAAAAAAATATTGTGATTTCCTTGAGAAAACAAACAAATATTATTTATATTTTTCGCGTTACATCATACGCCTGTTATATGGTAACCTCATTGTTTTATATTTGAATATATTATTTCCAAAAAAGCGTTTATGCGCTCCACCAAGCATTAAATATTATTTTCCATATAATATGTTCATTAATTGAATCTTGTAGATTTGTATCTAAAAAATTCTAAAGTAGTTTGTACACACACCGTGCGAAATGGCACGGTTATTGTATTTTTTTAGATTTTGCAATTTGAAAATGGCTTGTTTTGGTAAGACAATTGTTCTGTATTTTCTTCGTTTGTAATTAAAGTGTCTCTGCATTTTAGACGAGGGATTTGCATCAGAAAACAACCTTGAATTTCGTTGGGGTTCTTGTCTAACAATGGATGAAATATTTCCGTGGGAAGAGGTCTAGTTTTATAGTCAAATGGGAATTATTAGGTAGCTGCTTATTTTGCTTTGGATTATTCTTGTTCCTTCCAGAAGAACCACCTGGAACAAGAACCAAATAGGTACCTCTTAAGAAAGATTTTATATTATTGCATGCAATCGTATTATACATGAGCACAGGATAACCATTCTGTGCCTATTCTGTGACACGATTAATAGCACAGAACTAAAATAATAGTTTAGAAACAAACAAAGATCTTGATATTTTTGGTGCAACACTTTTACCTATAGATTCTTTGTTGGCTACAGATTCTTTTGTGGTTGTATTTTCATTTTGTTATTTCTGTTGCTTCTGTTTGATGGTCTACTGGTTATAAAAAAAATAAACATTTCTAGTGCTGACGCCTGTTTGTTATTTAAGTAAGTATTACCAGGTGTTTTCTGGTACAGGCTAAACAATACAGTTGTCACTTTGCTCATGTCGGACAAATATAGTACCATGGTTCCATGGTTCCTTTAGTACTGATATTGTATACTAGGTGGCGCTATGAGGCCATGGTCTAAGTACCATTTGGAATCGGATTATAGAGGGTCTAAATATTATATTTAAAATTTTGGAGAAAATTCATATTTCTATACATCAAATTATCAAAAGTCATAAGTTGTCATTTGCAACTAAATAACAGCAATTCGACCTAAATGATAGTTTTATCTGACCGTTTTGTTTTTCTAATAGGTGAAAGCCATTTTTCGTAAAAGATACCAATAATATATTGTTAAAATTAAACATAAAAATAAGAAGAAAAATGGCAAACCAAAATTAATTTATTAAAATTTCATTACCACCTATACTTACATTTCGGTGCAGTTTTTAAGAAAAATCACCTTTAAATTTAAAAGTACTAAATTTGCTATTAAAAAAACTAAATTAAATAGTAGTGAGTTAGTTTTATTGACCAAAATCAATTTTCCAATGTTCTTTGAGTAAGCATTCAGTTAAAATTTATTATTTTTTCGAAAAAATGTGTTAGTAATACTTAAATAACTTAAACAACTCCAAAGGAAATCGATTTCAGTTTTTTGTCAACTATACCATTAAAAAATGTTCGGTCGTCTTGGTTACTATCAGACTTATGGTCGTGGGGCAAAGTTTGAACATTATTTTTTGTAATAATATATTTATTTATTAAGTTCAATATTTTTAAATATCATAGTGAGATTTATTAAAAATTTCTTATGCACAATTTAAATTATTATTTTTTAAAAGCACCTGCATTATAACAAGTGGTGTGCCTATTATCGATAATAACTTTACTTAATTTTAATTCATAGATTAACGAAAGATATTATTGATGATTATTAGGCATAGCAAGAGTTGTATTTAGCAAGAGAATTTAGCAACTGCGAATAATTTAATTATTCAGTGTTCAGCATAATAGTTGACAACCAAACTTATTAAATAAATTAAGTACAAAAATTATAAATATTTTGCATTTTCGAAAATGCGATTTAAAAAATAAAAAGGTATATAGTCTTAACCTGGATTTGAACCCGGGACCTTTGGCACCCAAAGCGAGAATCATGCCACTAGACCATTATGCTTCCATATAAAATTTATTTAACTAGAAGCATTTAAATTTAAATGGCTAACAGTTGAAGTTGAAGTCAGTACTGTGAAGAAGTTATCGGGTTACCTGATTGGTTAATATTTCACAAATTATGTAGACAGGCGTTGAATTCTCTAGGATATCTCATTTTGTAGAATAACTGTGCTATAATTTCTACTTAAAAAATGTTAACAGTTCTAGTTTTATTAAATTTTGTATTGCAGGAAGCGGAAATCATGCCACGTTATAACTTAATTACTTACCATTTTTGTTCTATTTTTTAAGGAAGCAAATTCATGCAACGCACGTTATCTGAATGAGTTAAACACCAAACAAGGTGTAATAAATAGAATTACAACATAACTTTCTTACTTAACAGTCAAGGTAGTGAGTTTGCCTCAATTCAGTTTCACTCCATTTTTGTATGAATAGGAAAAGAAATGCAGTGTCACAATATTAAACCTTATAAGACGAATGTCTTTTATATGTAAAGTTAGAAACCAAACCGTGCACTTTCATTTCGTATGAAAAAAAATTGTCGCAAGTTATTTACATTCGTTTATTTTATTATAAACATTCATCTTACAAAACAACAAATAATAATAAAATGTCAAAAAAATTATTGCCTAAATTACATTAATACGACTATAATATCTGACGTAGATAAATATAATTTATATATACATAATCCTAACAATATTTAACAGGCAAGACTTAAGTACCTATACGTTTTAGAGGACACATTTGTGTACGACTACTGACCTCGGCTAAACCTCGCTTTACATAAAAAACATATATCAAGCTTAAGAGATATACCAGTCTACAAAAAGCGGTGGGTTATAACTAGCGCCCTCTATGGGAAGGAAAGAAAATTGCCAAGGTTTAGCCGTGGTCCGACATTTCGCGTGTACTACAGTCTCGCCACTTCGATTCGTCAATATTCGTTACACAAGGTCGTTTGGCCTTGATTGGAAAAAAAATTGGAACGCTCTTAACCGGTACACTCTCTTAAAAAAAGTATCACGTACTGTACTGAAAGTGAAAATAGTCTATGGGGGTTACGCAACCACACTCTGCTTTACTTTCTTCTTGTGCCGTTACACTTTGTTATGGTCAGTCGATCGAACGTATCTAAAAGGAAGCAGCTCCGAACCTCAACTATTCCACCCACCTAAAACTGTATATTATGCCCCCTCAGGAACGCGTCGATCTGACTATTCGTCAACGCGCCACCGTTCCCCCCGACCGCCGGCTGATAGTAGTACACCGGGGCCGCCTGCTGCTGCTGCTTCTGGCTGGCCTGCTGCTCCTGCCTCGCCCTCGACTGTTGCTCGTAGAGCTGCGCCGAGTTCTGGAACAGCTGCTGCGACTGCTTCGCCAGGTACGCGGCCTGCGGGCTCGCCTGCTGTTGCTGCTGGGGCTGAACCCGCGCGTACTGCTGCTGTTGGAGCTGCAGCACCGGCGCCCTGTGCGGCTGGTGCACGTACGGTTGGATGCGCTGACTCAGGCTGATGTCGCCGTCGGTTTGCGGCAGCGTCTGGTAGAGCTGGGTGTTGTATTGGCCGGTCGCGGGGTCGAACACCAGGGCCGAGCTGTAGATTTGACCGGTGGATGCTTGTGGTCTCGGTTTTGGTGTGGTTCTGGATGGTGGTGTTGGTGAGACGATGTTATTGTCTGTTTGGAAGCGTTGCAGTTCGGATTCTAGGTCGATTGTTTTGGAGGGAGCCGCGGTACTACTTGGAGAGGCGAACTGTTTTGTGTAGTATAGTTGTGGACGGGGAGTAGCAGAAACCTGGAATGATTTGGAGTTAGAAGATAAAAACGTAAAGGGGTAGATGAGTTTTCGTGCTACCATGATGGTTAATTTCGAGGAAATAGTTGTAAGGCTTGGTAGCACGCGAGAAATATATCATTTTTAGCCTCTGACCTGTAAGAGTTGAGGCCTGTAAGTGGTGGCGGGTAATTGGGTTCTAGTGCTAGGTGTTGGTGAGACGCTGAGTGGTCGTGGAGTGATGCTAATAGGTTCGTAGCTCTGTCTATAGATTACAGAGGCGGGCGTCGAAGATGGGACCAACTGAGGGCGTTGATAGGTTTGTTCCTCCTGCTCTTGTTGAGCATAGTATTGGGGTCTTGAGATGTACTGGGGGCGCCTCACCACTGGCTATAACACAGATTTTGAAGTTGGAATTGTGAAGTTAGGAAGAAGAACAATGATGTTATAATAGAAGAGAGAAGAAGAGAAGAAGCAAAAATGAAGTTTGTAGAAGAAAAGTGTATTATAAGAAAAACAAGAAAGAAAGAAAGAAAGAAATAAAGAATGGAAGAAATAAAGAAAGGAAAATGTAGAAGACAATGTTAGAAGTTACAAATAGATTAAAAATTATTTAAAGATCGCAGAAGAAAACAGTTAGAAGAAAGAACTAACCAAATACTGTAGGTACTTACAGCTGGGGTAGCTTTCAATAGCTGCTCAGGAGCAGTCTCCTCTTCTTCACCTCTGCTGTTCACGTAAGCATTCTGGAACACCGTAACTGGTCTAGCGGTCGGTTGTGGCCTAGCAATAGGCCTAACTGGTCTTGTGGGGTAATTGTCTGGTGCCCCAGCTGCTTCTGAGCTTTCTGGAAGGTCGTCTTCGTCTTGTTCGTCTTTCGGAGCGTTTGGATCACATGGATTACCTATGGACAAGGATTTATCATAGTTTTCTTGAAGTCTTAAAGAAAAACCAACAACTCAATGGAACATTTCAAATAATATGAAGCCAGAAAGTACCTACCAGATACATAGGTAAACTCCCTTTTATTGCCATCAGGGTCTACATAGCCATATTTGCCTCTTACAACACAATCAGTGCCTCTAGTTTCTTCCTTAAATGACCCATCAGCAGCTTCATATCCAAAGGTAAAGGATCCATCATCATTTACTTTGTTGTAGTTTCTAAAAATTATAGGTAATTTAAAAAATTTCACACCTTTAGTTTCCAACTAATCTACCTGATTGTTTGAACGGGCGGATCTTTGGTAGTTTCCTTCCCTCTCGAAGCAATAGCTTGCGCCTTCGAGTGCCCCCTAGGTATATAGTTGTCCTGCCTCGATGTAGCTGTTTGCTAAAAATATTTTTTGTGTTTCTGTTCTCGATATTTTCGAAGACCACCTACCTGTCCATACAGGCCATTGTATCGATCTGCAGCTGACACTAAAACTACCCTCTGTCGTGGTTCGGCTTCATCCTGTGGTTCAGCTGCGTAGTACTGCACTGTTTCTTCTTCTGCCGCATCTTGGGGGAGGGGCCTTTGGACTCTGATACGACGAGATTGTGCCAACGTTGGTGCTAATAAGCACACTCCTAATGCTAGAAGTGGTAGCCACTGAAAAATGTAAAGGATCATTGCGAAATTTATTGACGATCTTCTAACGAGAGTGAAATCTGATTATTGCAATTATAAAAATCGCGGTAAAGTCCTTGGCTTCCTAAAATTTAAGTAGGTGGGAGTTTTAAGACAATAGTAATGTGATATAAAACATTCTTGTGCGTAATTGATATCAGGAATATATCTACTTCTATTCATTTCTTATTAATGCTTCCTATATGATTCACATTAGCTAACTGTATTAATAGTAGGTACACTCCCAGTTGCCTTGAGACTTCTGTATCTCCAAAACCGATTACAAATTCGAATCAATTTACATAATTTTACATGAGAAGTGCATTCGTTTGCGTTTTAGGGCAAAATATCTTTCGATAATTTGTGAGATCGCTCACGGGGAACCATAAATTTTGAGTGGATTGTTTCAACGATGTGAACCACCAGAATGAAGGTTACAGATCGAAAGGCGTGGTGCGTGGTTCTTGCGGATTCAGAGGAACCGAGGTCACCCAGATGGTATAGGATGTTTGTTTAGATAAGATTGTTGTTAATTGCAATTAGGATTTTGTATTGAGATAAAAGCAACTATATATGTTTCATATGTCGTAGTCGAACTATCTTGGACTGAAATGCATAAATAATACATTGGTTGTATAAAATATTATCACCATTCAGCAAATAAAAAAAAATGTTTATGTTTAAATAGTCAAACTCCCAGCCAATTGTATGTAAAAACCCCCACAATATCTTATTATTTGAAAGATAATCACGCATGCAGAAAACATTGTTCAAATCGAAAGTGCAGCATAAGTGTGAGAAAAAACCTCCAGACTCAATGAAAAACTGTTTTCAAACGTCTTTCGTAAGATTTAACAATTAGCTTGGCTCTCTCAAAGAAGTCTCTGTTCTGTCTATACAACCAAAAGCCCCTTGCTTCACCTTGAGTTGCAATAACGTACGTTCTACATACGTACAAAAAAAAACAAGAATGTATTTATAACAGGTACAAGAGAACACCACATTCTTCTGAACTTATGTGTCGCAGAATTTCTGTTACGTCATTCGCGGGCTGGTGATTAATTTTCAACAATACCACAACACGGGGCGGGAGCCTACGCCCATCTTTGCAACGGTATCGTTTTTAAATCTCGCGAAATGTCAGTCCATTCACGTCGAGACTGGTCAGGGGTTATTGCAAATCTATGCAATGTAGAGTGTAAAATTGTCGGTATTCTATTTTAAGTAAACTATATAATTGGTCATTTTGAAATAAGGGCAAGGCGAGTCGGCGAATAATGAATTGATTAAGTATATATTCGCAATTAGGTATGCATTTTTAAATACACAGTAACTACTGGTGCAATATCGTGAGTGTGTTTTGTTAATTTTACGCATAGAATTTAACATTTACAACTAGGTTCAGCATGTCCCAAATAGTTTGCCCTACCCCCTGGATCTCAGGAACCGTAAGAGATACAAAAAAAACTTGAATACAAAAGTTGTAAGGTTGGCAGTGGACGTAACCTCTCTTTTATTTTCACATATACAGGGCGATTCGTATTTGCAGGACAAAAATAAAATATTTAGTTTTTGACAATTGCATTCATCCTTTGGAATATTTGCATTCTCGATGAAATTTTCTACAGAACCGTTTTTTTGTTTTGTATTTTGAATGCAGCATTGCCAAGATATCGAATTTTTCTTGGAATTGAGAGACTTCGTGGAGGTTATAGAAACTGAATTCTGTATCTTTATTTTAATAGATATCAAAGATATATTTTGGCCGAAGTATGACAGCACAACCGTGTGTGGTGTGGTATGTCGAAATTGGTTTTTGCATATACAGTGTGTTCATAACAGGCTCTCAAAATCAGATAATTTCAAACAGCAATAACTTTTTTTTTCAAATGGAATGACCCATATTTCTATAGTTTGTTGGGTAATTGTAACTTTTTAAGCAAATCGGACGACTTTGACTTAAATGGGTAAAAAATTATCCTCAGACACGTCTTTTAATTCTAAACAACTTTTCTAAATAAATATTTTTGATAATTTTAAACACAAAGGAGTTTCACACTTGGAAATAAAAAAACGGAGTTGGCTGATTTGTTTGAAAAGTGATAATCGGACACATCTTTTAATTCTAAACAACTTTTCCAAGTAAAAGTTTTTGATATTTTTAAAAATAAAGGCAGTTTATTCTTGATCGCATTTCATGTTTTTGTATTTTTTGGACACCCTGTATAAAAAAATCAAAAATTCTCTTCGTGGACCATATTTCTTCGAGAAGCAGAAACTTTTATCAAGAATGACTTTTTGTCGAAAAATGAAATATTTGGCCCATTTGTCCTCTTGGGATGTCTATCCGTGGACATACTGTATACGGGTTTAGGAATTTTATTTCCCGTATTATCTGAAATGACAATTATTTCTGCCACTGTCTGGAAAAATAGTTATGGCTTGCTTTATAAACCTGAATGAAAAATGCGAAGAAATTTTCTTAAATAGTAAATATCTCGAAAACGGGTAGTTTTTGGTATAGAATGGTATTTACATAAAATGTGGGGCTTGGATGCCGGCATCCAACAAACTATAGAAATATGGGTCATTCTATTTGAAAAAATAAGTTATTTCTGTTTGAAATTATCTGATTTTGAGAGCCTGTTATGAACACACTGTATATGCAAAAACCAATTCAGACATACCACACCACACACGGTTGTGCTGTCATACTTCGGCCAAAATATATCTTTGATATCTATTAAAATAAAGATACAGCATTCAGTTTCCATAACCTCCACGAAGTCTCTAAATTCCAAGAAAAATTCGATATCTTGGCAACGCTGCATTCAAAATACAAAACAAAAAAACGGTTCTGTAGAAAATTTCATGGAGAATGCAAATATTCCAAAGGATTAATGAAATTGTCAAAAACTAAATATTTTATTTTTGTCCTGCAAATACGAATCGCCCTGTATATGTGAAAATAAAAGAGAGGTTACGTCCACTGCCAACCTTAATTCATTAATATTCAATTATTCAAGTTTTTTTCGTATCTCTTACGGTTCCTGAGATCCAGGGGGTAGGACAAACTATTTGGGACACTCTGTACATAACAACCTTCTGAAATGACCAATGGCCACTAGCAGTTATCCAAGATTTTGGCAGCTTCTATCTCCAAAATGGTTCGAACTAAAACTGTGAAAAATGTATTTGCAATGTATTTAATTTCTGTAATCGAATCTGAATGTAGAAATGCGAGGCATTACCGACAATTTCGTATCATTATCTCATATATCTCACGTTCAGTCTGTTACGGCATACAATTTTAATTTCTAATGACCTAGTAATGAACCCTCAGATACACAAAGACAAAAGGTGGCTCCAATCCGGTCACTATGTAGGTTGAACGGTGATTTTTATTAGATTGTATTACCGGTGGGCACAGGCCTACGTACCTGGTAACTACCCACCAACCAGGAAAATTTGTCAGAAAACAAATCGGATGTATGTATATTGCAAAAAATTCGGAATTCGACAAAAACTGCTCCAATTTAAAACGAAAGGCAAACCCGTTGCCTATTTAGATCATTAACATGATTATCTAGACAGCCTCTGGGCGTTTCCGAGATAATTTATATCTCTAGAAGTGTCATTAAAGTTTGTGAGGAAATGATTAACTCTGTTCAAAAATTCCGATTTCGAAATATACATCGCACCGATCTAAATTACTAAATACATTTAATTATATATGCAGAAAATTACATAAAACAGAAAATTGACCGCTTCTTGCATTTTTTTTCAACGGAGAATTATTTTTGCTTCCTTTGTGCATGCTAGTATTGTAAGTAGAAACTTTTTTAGCAATGCATAAGGTAACGAAGTGGAACGAAATTTCATCATCAATTTGCGCAAAAACGGGCTAACTCAACCACAATGTACAGAGCAATCCACTTTTAAATGAAGACCAATTAGTAGAATATCAAAAAATATTGGGAGTTTGTTCTATACATTTTTTTATTTGGATGAAAAATACACAGTGCTAAAGTTTTAAACATCACATGCTTGTTAAGTAATAAAAATTATTGTTTTTTTATGCAGATTACTGTAAAAAAATGTCCACTTTATGTAGTAAAGAAGAGTTGCTAATACATTTTGCCTAGCTACCAACAAAAAAATCGTCAGAAAACAGGCTATAGAATCGTGAAATCGTGCACATACTGTTGACCTTTGTGTCGAAATGATTCTGTTGCAACTGCACAGTGCATTACAGTGTACCCAACATACTTTTTGGGTCCTTTGCAACGTAGAATTTTGTCAACATACCCGTCAGTCCTTGAACTTTGAGAAGATATTTTCCACAAGAAAATCAGGTCGATATATTGTGTATGCAGATCAAGGGTTACATAACTCTATGATGTTATTGAGACGCATTTTACTTTCTAGCAATTCTTACTAGCCAGCGGACCGTGGTATAGCCAGCTACAGCTTTCATCTAGGCCTTTTAGACGAGGAAAGGCTTCTGACTCTCATAGATGGCCAGATCAGTTTAAATTCATCCATTTTCCATTCCCTGCCATTCAGTCTCATTATTTATTGTTTTATGTCTGCTTTTATTTTTAGACAACGCCCATTCACTTCTCAGGACGAAATGGTGTTATTAACGTTTATAGAGTCAATTAAAATAATTGTAAAAATGTTCAACGATTCTTGCAAACCATCTTTTACTTTCTATGGGATTGTGTAAAGTGGCTTAATATACATAATTATTATTCTTAGGTTTCTATTAAACAATTTCAGAAGTTATAAAAAAGACGCTCTGTATAAGTGCATATATGTGAGGAAGAACCAGGTATATGCCTTGTTATGGTATTTTGTTATCGAGTTTAAAGGTAGTTGTTACAACTGACTACTCAAGGGTGACTAACAGCGATGAAAGTGTCTGGAATAATTATTTAATTTGCATAGAAAATGAATTAGTTTCTTCCTGTTTTTTTATGTTACGAAGCATACTAAACGATTTTTTAAAATAGGCACATAATATTTTAATTGTCAAGGATATTGTGATTAGTTCTATACAAATACAATCTGCAATTTTACATCGCTCTCTAAAAAATGCCTGTCACTGTAATGCTGCACTTACTGCAATTACACCCTAGTAATTTAAACAGCTGTTATGGAACAAACAAAAACTACCTACTGATCCTAAAAGTAGTTCGTTTATTTAAATCTGGTAGCAACCTGGCACAATCTGGTATATACTTATGAACACATAAACATTGCACCTCGAAAGCAAAAAATATTTATATTGTACGCCCAACTATTCCATGCCGTTGACAGAATATTCCAAAAACTGCACAAACGTGACACGCTGAGTACTTTTACTTTTGTGGGTCGTGATTATTTCTTGACTGCGTAAATGCAATCGTGAGCCTACAATAATTCTTTAATCCATCGAGAAAATAATTAATAATATCGAAAAAAATAGCTTGTGATACACTTTCACTTGTGGGTAAACCTCTGTTCTAGGTAATCTGTCTACTTATGTCTGTATCAAAAAACAATTCGAGCTGGTTCACGATCTGATGTAATAGCAATACTAGGAAATTGCATGTTTGCCAAAGTTGCTGATGATGAAAATTGATCCCTAAGGTTGAAAGATATTAATTTTGAAAACAGCGTTTTCAACTCTATCCATGCTTTCCTCTCTAGGTAGAGAAAAGTATTTTCTTCTTGTAGCCACAGGTAAATTGTAATTTCAATTTCTTGAATTGTATCTAATCTATAGAAAGCTAAATTACATATCTAAAAAAATGCACACCTCATACACCCGATGGTATCATTATATACATTGTTTAAACCAGTCCTATATACATCGGATTTCTCCTGAATTTTTTAAAGCCGCTGTTCTGGGCAATTTAACATATACCTAAGGCGTATTCCCAATATCTTTGAATGAAAGGATTGAAACAGGTATTGTTCGAAAACTAGAAAAAAAGTTGCAATCACGTTTTCCCATTTGAAATCCTATCCAGAAGGTCAAATTTAAATATAAGCGAGTAATTAAATAGGCTTATAGGAATTTTTTGAAAAATGCAGACAAGTTTTCCCCTTTGCATTCCCCGTAAAGTCATTTAAATAAACTGTTTATAACATTAATTTTATATAAATATGTTATTGTTTGTTATAAAAATAAAGCAAAATTATAAAAAATAGTGATTTAAAGGGTAATACTGTTTTTCTATTGTGTTTTTTGCTTACCGTAGTCCTAGGTAATAGCATCTCGTATTGAAAAAAATCCAAAGTATACACTGAAACGGTAGCACTATTGTGTAGAAACTGAAAGCACAGTAAACGCGAAAACGAGAGTGGAAGCGTAGCGTATATTACCACTCTTTTATAACCTCTGTTCGTTAGACTCGTGGTGGTAGAGTATTCAAGAAAATCACGGCTTGTACCTACACTACACGGAGAAGTCTACATCTAGACGTAGGGCAAAATGAAAATTACAGAGAATATTTTGAACATAAAAATGTATGTAAAGACAAACATATATATATTTCTAGAAGTACTTCCAAAAACCAGAATACTTTCAAAGCGGATATTCCTTAAAAGTATTGTTTCGACAAAAAACTTATTCGATAAAAATATATTCGCTAAATCTGTTTCACTTTAAATTTCCAACGGGTTAAGATATCTCATAATTCGAATTTGGTATACGGTATCTTGCCTACAATAATAGTGCGAAATGGTGGAAACTAGGCGATGATAATATCACAGCCGACTCTAGGGGAAGCCCTGAAGTAGATAAATTTGTTTTGTTTGTGCAAAAGTGAAACATTTCTATAAAAGTTCGAAGTGGAGAATCGTTCCTTTACAATTTCAAGCCTTAACATGCCTAGAACGATCCAGGGGAAGCTAGAACTTAGTTACATACCTAGCTGTAAGTCAAATCGTTATAATAATTTGAAGTAGCTAGGTTTTCTTTGCTTGATGACAAGCGGTCAAACTGTATTCATTTTGGGCTTTCCAAAAGACGAAAATTTAAGAATCAAATGATTAAGGGCCAATTGCATAGGCAAACTAAAGTACCCTTTAAAATTAAAGGAGCTTTCTAACAATCCAACCATTGTTTGTTTGTTGCAAAAATTTCTTTACCTAATGTAAAGTCAAAAGATGAGTTAGTTGAATGTATTGTGAAATTGACCCTAACTGCCATTTCAATCAGAAGAGATTACTCTCCTTCACAACATGCTGTTCTCTGTTCGCTTGTTTGTATTTTTATGAAAATTTAACGATAGATCATTTGCCTGATCGCGCACTTTGTGAAAAATTCTCGCAAAAATTCGACTTACAACAAAATGTAGTCCCCTCTATTTGCCCAAATTTACTATATTATTTGTCGAAAATGTACCTATCCACACCAGGAATCGTACTTATTATAAATACTTATACTTTTGTGTGTATATTTTGTTACGTGTTGCTGCTTTCATTGTCTGTTATCAAATGTACCTACTTACTTAGGTGCCTACCCAATTATTGAAACATAGTTCACATATGTATTTAATTATAATTAAAAAGAGGGTTGAACATCTATTAGAAAAGATAAACTAAGCCAAAGTGCAGACTGCTCTAGACTGCATAGACCCGTTGAACCGTCCCGCTGCGGCGTTGCCACATGTTTGCACAGGGCTTGTAAGCTTGAGAAGGTTATGATAATATCTATACCTATTATTATGGGTTTTAGCCAACGAAATTAATAAATAGAGGGAGGGTTTTTAAGAATAAAGAAAAAAATCATTGCAATGAAAAAACAAATACTCACAAGGAAGTATTTTTTTATTCATTGATCCAGGTATCTAATCATCTAATTTAACACAATCTAAACTAATAACAATAATTATTTAGCCAACACCGAGCGGCTATTGAAAAGTATCGACCTTTAGAATTGACCATATCGTACCCCCTTCGATCATTATAATTACTGTGTTGTAAATTTTTTGCTGCTCCAACAGTTATAATTTACTACTACGCTCGCCACACATTTTAGAGCTCCTTCTTTGGTCAGTGTGTACTTAAGTGTTGCAAGTAGATGGTTAAAGATCATTTTTCTTTTTGTTTTTTTGTAGGAGGTTATCTGATAGTTTTCGAACTGATCCAGTTTTCTTTAATCGCCTTCATTAAAAGCGAGGTCAGTTGATATATGGTCGTTTGTCTTGTCCCGGACTTATTTTATTTTGGAAAATATCCCACAAAACAATGCCACACCTTGCCACAGTGTCTCATTCATCAAAATAATTTTCAAATTGGAAGGTGTTATTATTATTTTTTTCATACAATGGCCGTTTGACCTTATTGCGTAAGTGTGTATGGCCTTCCCAAGTATACCAGCAGGCCACCGATTCTTTAAATCATGGTATTATGGTTGCCTTAGAGCTACCACGATTTGCTATGAAATATTGTTGCTTGACGAGATAAAAATAAAAGCAATTTCTGGGCGAGCATTTCCTTATTACCATACATTTTTTCTTTAAATCTCACTGAAGTACAAACGTCAGAAGTTGAATTTTTCTGCAATTATGCCTAGGCGTAAAAATGCTGTTGTATTCTGTAGAGCAAATGTTTTGAAGTAAAACCTCCATTTATTATTTTGTTACATATGTTTGTTATCATATTTTTAGTTGAAATTGATTTTTCTTTTCCGCAACTTCTGGACATTATTCTTGCTAAATATATGTCGAAATTCGTAAATACTTCACGCTTGGTGAACTAACACACTTACCAAATTATAATATTTGAGAAAAAAGAAAACACAACACAACGTACATACCTGTGTGTTAAGTTCTTAATTTCTAAATTAAATAATTAATCAAACATTATATCCTTAATTATAGTTGTTTATAGCGTTTTCATTGTCAGTTCTTCACGTACGTAAATCAGGCAAATTAAGAAACTAGTTTTAACGACATATTGTTGGGTTATACACAATAATCCCGGTAACAATTACTTTATGTTTAGAAATTCTGTACAATGGGATCGTGCAGTGTCCAATTTTTTTTATCGAAAATCAAAGTGAACGTTAACCAAACCTACCATTTAAATAAATTTAAATAAACGAGGCTAGTTTACTTTAAATGGGTAATTAATCAAATATCACATATTTATTATCATTTACATAATTGCGAGCCCAAGAAAAAAATGTATTCTGGGAAAAACAACAGTGACTCTTCATTTAAACAATAATATTGGATTTTTTATGAGAACATTGAGCTTTCTAAATTTTTTTTTATTATTCTTCAAACAAGAATAAGAGCATATACACGCATTCAAATGTATATTTTATTGTATGAAGGACATGGGAATTGAAAAAAATGTACACAGTGATCGGTTATCCAAACATCGAACATATCATACATATCCAACCAAATATTACAGTAGTAATATTTTTTTAAAAAAGTTGAATATTCATATTATTTTTTTATTTATATCTCAATAACGGCGCTATTTAAAAATTTGAAATTTTGTATGTGTTATCTACTTACTGGAAGACGCCTTAGGGTAGTTTATTCATTTACACAGTGCCCTAAATAAGGGTAAAAACTAACAACACCTATTAATTTTTTTGCTCAAACTTTTTTGAGGTTATCTTTTTGATCTTGCAGGTCCATCATTTTAGTGTATCGTTTCATTTTGCAACAAAAGTGTACTCTTGTTTCATAACGATAAAATCAACCGTTTGCGTTGAAATTGGCAAAACGTGCCCCAAAACACCTGTTGTGACTTCAACATTCGAAACATAAAATTTCTACCTACCGCTTTCTGACATTCTGACTCACTCTGTATATAACACTTAAAAATACTTTTTTGTTTATTCTCTAAACTTTTTGACGATAACCTTAAAAAATAAGGTAATAAGCAGATACATAAATTCATTCTATTGAAATTTTTATTGGTAGAAGTCTGAGTTATGAGTTTGTATGTTCCTAAGTTAGTCAACTTGGTTAGTGTGTAATTACGTGTTTTTAGTGTAGATTTTTCAACTGTCTTAATTTTTGGGGCTTATACTTGTCCTTTAAGCACATTTGGAACTATTTTAAGTTTTTGAAGATTTTGGAATCATAAGCAAATCTTAAGCCTGGTTCATACAGCTTCTTTATCTTTTAATTTTACTTTATCTTTGAGAAATATTAAATGTCATTGGTCAGTTTAAATCAAGGGAAAAATGCCGTTGGTTATTTCTTAAAGATAAAGTAAAATTAAAAGATACAGAAGCTGTATGAACCAGGCTTTATAATGGTGTACAAATGCCTGACACCTTTGTCGGCCATTGGCTATACAATGTGTCAGATATTGGTCACATTTTTGGCACTGACTATGGCAGACCTCGGAGTACCGTCTTCACGAGCTTCAGAACATGACTTATAAATTTGTCACTCAGCGTTTCTAAGTCGTATCTTCTTCTTTACAAGATTACCATCTCAAATTAAATTCAATTAGGTCTTCAAAATAAGTTCAAAGATGAGTAGTTAAGAAACAACTCTCTAGAGAATTTATGGCGTCTGTCATTTCAGGGGAAGAGAAGAAACAGTATTTTTAGAAGAAAAAAAGTGAAAGATATGGAGAAGAAATGAGGGAGGGGAAGAGAAGAACAATAAATAGAAAACATATAGAAAATATTAAATGAGAAAAAACAGTTAAAGCTAAATAAAATGGGAATACATTTCCGAGAATTATAGAAAAATAAAAGAAATAGATAAATAAAACGAACATTATATTGAATAAAAACTGTGACATATGAACAAATAATAATTTCCAAAATTGGAAACCCAAAGTTTTCTACTCCAGAATAAGTTACTATAATATATTCCAGAAATGAGAATGTACGAATAAATAAACATTTCTACAGACAATAATCAATTGTGTTTTTGTTTTTAAAAATTGCTGTGACAATTTTTATAGGGTGTCAGGTTTTGAGCTTATCAGATTCATTCTAAGGGTATAGTCAAAAATCACTGTAAGTTACTGGGCAAAAAATATAAATTTTAAAATACTGTTTACAAAGAATATATTACAGATTTGATTTGGGCTGTTGGTAATTATTTCCAGTGATGTCTCTCCTACTTACTTCCATATTAAGAATCATCAATAAACGCGCCAACTTGATTTTTATAGACTAAAATTTAATAAATCAATTCTTAAGTTGCCAGGCACTGGTATAAGTTTACTAACAAAAAACTTGAGCAATATGACTTCCTTGCATCACACGCTTCCATATGTATCTAATTGCTTTTAATTATTTTCTCTGCATGTTATAGACAGAACATCCGACATTTTTTTCCAATTTCCTTTCTACTGTTACATATTCATTGGTCGTGGTTGCGCTCTATCATTTAAATGCTGTTTTAAAATAGGCCTCATTGAATGAAATGTTGGGCGTGGGACTGTTTTGTAACAACCGATTCGATAATTTGTCCGAATAATTTTTGACAACACAATCTAGAGTTAATTTTTCACGTACTATTGTGCTTCAAACATGTCTAATTTTATTCATGATCCAATCCGCAATCAAAAAACTGACGTGCACCCATTAAAATCACGACATTTATTTGAACCCAACGTATTAAGTGATCCTGTTATAGATTACTTTTCTAATTACTGACCTAGAACTTTCAGGCATAATAAGAGATTGAACCCAGCTCAAAATACTAATACCTACTGCCCTGGGTCACGATTTTCGAATTACCTGGCAATTATTTTCCTACAATACCTACATTCGACAGGAATGTAAGAAAGAGTGGTGTGTTATGTAACGGTTGTGGTTGTGTCGAATTTTTTTTGTTGCACAAGTAATTAATACGTACTTATTTTGTCGAGCACGCGACAAGGCGATCATTATTATTATGCCAGTCGTTGTTTAAATATTTTGATTCCATTTCGATTTTCTGTTTAAGTGTAGTATGTGTAGATAGCGTAAAGAGTTACGTAAAGGATTCTTATAATACCTATCTACCTATGCAGAAGTCTCCTTTAAAAATGGTAATCCCGAAATTATTTTCATTCATTCCATAATATCAAAATGCTCCAATTTTAGAAGGTGTCAATATTTGATTAGGTACCTACATTATTAAATTATGTAACAAAAGTAGCTTATAGTGGACATTGAAAAATTTTAATGTTAAGTGCCTTGCAACTTTTACATTAATTAAGAGCATATCATAACATAGATTATATATTTTTTCAATAACTCTAAATGAAATGTATTATATCATCGACAGGTTAGATGAATATATTGATGGATCTATAGCCTAAAGGTACATTTTTCTACATCTAAATTTTTTTATATAGGTTAAAAATAAGATAATTCGTCTACAATTAAAAAAAAAAAGATTATCTAACTCTCCATACTATCATTTAACAACTTTAAACAATAATACAAATTAACATCATGAATATTAAATTAAATGTTAATTTATCTTCAGGCCTAAATAATTGCAGATGCTAGCTGAGCTGTGAAATGAGAGATACCTTTATATAGAATCAAAACTATCTTAGTAAAAAGTTTTCTATGTTTTTAGTTCTCTCTAGCCTTGCTTACTTACACTATAGTGTTGGTACTGCCCACGATATACGTGGTACTACCAAAGAAAAGAAAACAAGCAAAACTGAATTCATCTATTGACTGAATAAGGAACTTAACTTGAAAAAATACAGAAATCTTTATGTTGCCTCAGGGTTTCTTTTTAATAAATGGACTGACTTTCACATGGATGGCTTTCACCATAGCCGGTGTATCGTTCGGCTACGCTTGCAGCTTTCAGAGACTGCTACCACCAGAACATGGCTATTCTGTGCTGCTACTTATAAAAAGTAGGTTCCTGTGATAATTAACTACTGAAGAACAATTTCAACAGCATAGTAGTTCTATTCAAATACAGATGGCATCCTAGGGAGTGTAAAGTGCTTTTTAGAAAAATTTTGATTACAGAGGCTACTCACGATTTATACCATTTTTATTAAGTAGGTAAAAATAAATCCAAGAAATTTTTGGAGTACGTGGTGATTTTTTTTATAAAAATTCAGTAATTTGTGAATTTAGTCTTAGCATAATTTATAGCATGAATATATAGGGTACAGGGTGGTCCAACTTTTATATATAGTATATAAACATAAACATGTATCGAAATACTAACGGTTTTCGTCATACAGGGCTTCAAAGTTCAATTTTTTTTTTCAAGTTTTCTTTAATTCATTTTTGTGCAGAAGAAAATCAAAGTAATTCCAGGCTTTTAAAATTTTGCACACTTACATAGGGTGTCCAACTTTAAAACTGTACAAATCCGTAAAATCTTCATTTTCGGAGATAACCGCCTAAACTTTTTTTTGTTAGAAAGGACTTCAAAAACCGCTTCTTTTGACCTTCCTGCCATTTTCAAAATGCAAATACAGGGCCGGCTGCGATTTTTTTATACCCCCGATTTTCACGAAAACCATTTAGCGATTTTTTTATTTAAAATCTGACCTCACAGTGTTAATCAGAATACCCAAAAACCCCCATATACAAAATTTGAACAAAAAATATACAGTAAGATCCATTCTGTAGGGTGTCAAAGTTGAGCAAAATAGGAATTTTAAAGATATCTGGCGAGTCAAGTGCTTTCAAAACAGTTGCATGGTCAACAGGACCACTCAAAGTGTTGGTGTGAAAAGATTTACTACAAAAATATACAGGGTATTTTTCTCTGAGCCATCTCAAAATTCTGAATTTTTATTAAACTTTATACTGGTCAGGAGTGCTCCGGAATCATTGAAAAAATATTAATAAACACAAAAGTAATTCATTTCTATACAAAATTCCAACCAACAAATAAAAACAATTTAAATTATTGGACCTTTCAACAAAGTCCTGTTGTGGCATATCAGCCACATTAACTGATATGAACTTACTGACTGGCAGTCTTCTGTATTTTTTAGATTTAGTTCGTTTATAGTATGTGGAGCGGTTTTGATATACTCGATTTTTGACCCGTAGAAAGTTCCAAAAATTCAGTAATTTGAGATGGCACAGATAAGAACACTCTGTATATTTTGTATTGGACCTTTGCACACCAATACCTTGAGTGGTCCTGTTGACCATTCCATGGCACACTTGACTTGGCAGATGCCTTTAAAATTCCTATTTTGCTCAACTTTGACACCCTGCAGAATGGAACTCTCTGTATATTTTTTATTCAAATTTGGTATATAAGGGTTCTGGGATATTCTGATTAAAGCTGTGGGGTCAGATTTTAAATAAAAAAATCGCTAAATGGTTTTCGAGAAAATCGGGGGTATACAAAAATCACAGCCGGCTCTGGATTTCCATTTTGAAAATGGCAGGAAGTTCAGAAGAAGCGGTTTTTGACGGCCTTTAAAACAAAAAAAGGTTTAGGCGATTATCTCCAAAAATGAAGATTTTACGGATTTGTACAGTTTTAAAGTTGGACACCCTGTATATTCAATATTTAAGACCTATAAAGGCCATTTTACTGGAGCGAAAAATTAGTTTTTTAAACGCCCAAGACCCATGATTTTTTGAATCTAGAAACCCTTTTTGAAATTCGAAATGAAAAACTAAGTAGTTGTGCAAAATTTCAAAAACCTAGATCTATACTTTGATTTTCTTCCGCTAAAAAAATTAAAACGCACAAAAATGAATTTTGCAAAAACGGTTCCTACATTTTTTGAAAAAAGTCAAGAATAGTTTTTTGTCTTAGAATTGATTGGCAAATTTAGTGAGGCAAAAAGATAACTTTTAGAGTGGCGTACTATATTTTTTACGCATGTTTATATGAAAGAATTTACTTATTTTGACTTTTTCTATAGATTCCTGAAAAGTTAGACTACTCTGTATAAATAAACATGAAAGAAATTCAAGAACACTATGAAACTGTATAGTTTTTAGAATTTTTTTAATCACAATAATTGGAGTGGCAAAATTCTTTGACATATATGTTTATACTCGATCCTCATAATTTTTCACTGATCAGCAGGTCAGAAGTTATTTTTGATAATTTACTTCCAAATTACATAAAGGGTGGTAAGTTCCCTGCATTTTATGCTACTCTGCCTTTTTACATTGCCGCAAAGACAATCCCATTGCCGGTACTTGATACTAATGGTAGATACTTCCACACTGAAAATACAGTGTGACCCATTTGTTTTGGGGTCAGTCTGTAAAAAGTGTATCAATCGTGCGATTTGGCTGATTTTTTTTTTAAATTGTAGAGCTCGATGAACTGCACATTTTGAACAAAAATTGCCTGGTTCGCATAAAATCCAAAGCCTACTATGACCGTTTTTATGAGCAAAATTTTAAGAAACCATATTAGCGTTTTTTTTGAAAAAATCTGTGTGCGCCAATGGATTGAGCACCCCTCGAAATGGGTATGTAAAAAATTTCATCAAAATATTTCAAGTAATAACGATTTTGTAGAAAAATTAAAAATGCAGCCAAGGTACGTCTTTATTTTCAAAAATTCAAAGTTGGCCATGGAAAATAATTGAATTGTTTACTTTTATTAAGTGTCAAACTGTCTAAATTGAGTTCAGAAATTGTTTGTGCTCAATACAATTAATTATCATAATTATGGAATATTTAAGCATAAGAGACAAAATAGAAATTGTTCGACTCGTGGGCGACAACGAGCGCTCGGCAGCAGAAGCTGCGGCCGAATTTAACAATAGACACCCAGGTAGATCAGTGAGTCGAAGTACTGTACAACGTATAAACAATATATTTTTGATGAAACTGGATCGATTTCTAAAAATTTATTAAAAACTAGGCAAAATGGACGCCGTGGACTTGTTGAAAATAACAATCAAATTCTGCAATACTTTAGTGACAATCCTCGAAATAGTGTTCGAACGGCTAGTTTAGACCTTCATATACCCAGAGAGAGTATAAGGAGATGTTTGAGACAAAACAAAATAAAACCGTTTAAGCCAAAATTTTTGCACACCCTGGAACCAGGAGATGAGGAGAGAAGATTAGAATTTTGCTATTGGCTGCAAGGTGAATATCTCCATAATGGCAACTTTTTAAATGAAATTTTATTCACCGACGAAGCCACGTTTACTACAAATGGTGTAGTATCAAGTCAAAACTGCCGTCACTGGTCAGCTGAAAATCCAGAGTTTATAATAAATGCAAGGAGACAATATTCACAAAAAATTAACGTTTGGTGTGGAATACTACGCGACAGAATAATTGGCCCATTTTCTTTGAAGGGAATTTGAATGCGGCTGGCTTCTTGAATTTTCTAGAAATTGAATTTAGAAATGCTTTAGATGAGTTACCATTAAGATACCGTTTAAATTTAAAGTTACAGTTAGATGGCAGTCCTATTCATAATGCTCGTTTAATCAGAAACTGGCTAGATAATAATTTTGAAAACTGTTGGATAGGGCGAAATAGTCCTTTCTGTGAGTGGCCACCGAGATCTCCGGACTTAACTCCTTTAGATTTTTTTCTTTGGGGTACACTTAAGCAAAATGTTTATAAGTCAAGACCCCATAATTTACAAGAACTGCAAGCTAGGATAAACCGTAGTTGTGAGGAAATTACTGCACAGCAAATACGAAATGTAATTTTGAATGTACGCAAGAGGAACGACAAATGCATTGTAGAAAATGGAGGCTTGGTAGAAGTTACAAAAATTTTATAATTTTAATTGTTTTTATGTTTTGTGTTTATAAGCATAAGGTTGTATTATTACAATTCAATTATTTTCCATGGCCAACTTTGAATTTTTGAAAATAAAGACGTACCTTGGCTGCATTTTTAATTTTTCTACAAAATCGTTATTACTTGAAATATTTTGATGAAATTTTGTACATACCCATTTCGAGGGGTGCTCAATCCATTGGCGCACACAGATTTTTTCAAAAAAAAACGCTAATATGGTTTCTTAAAATTTTGCTCATAAAAACGGTCATAGTAGGCTTTGGATTTTATGCGAACCAGGCAATTTTTGTTCAAAATGTGCAGTTCATCGAGCTCTACAATTTAAAAAAAAAATCAGCCAAATCGCACGATTGATACACTTTTTACAGACTGACCCCAAAACAAATGGGTCACACTGTATAGTTCCTTAGTGCCACGACAGAAAGCTCCTTAACAATACCTGTCAAATGGACTCCAACTACAGACTCCAAAAACTAGCAGATTGCATTTCTTATGAAATGATATTTTCCCCCAAAATATACTCTTCGCAATTCGTAGATTAGCCAACATTTAATAGTGAACCTCCATAACAATGCATTTGGAAAATATTAAGCTTCAAAGTTGGAGTCCATTTGACAGCTGTCATTGAGAAGCTGAATATATTTTTTATTATACTTCTTTGAAAACACCTTATTTTCATCTGTTTTAGCAATAATGAAAGATGGGGTTTTTCGGGCTAGTGCACGGAAACAGCGCATGGAAAAACTTTCCGTGCGCTGAATAAAAATACCGAATATATGGCTTTCAAATAGAAATATATACAGCAAAGTAAACTAAATTTAAGAAACTCTATAATATGCTCTCTGATATTTAACATATACCTATTTTGTATTTTAATTCGTAAGTGTTTCAATATTTAGATACATTTCCGTAATATTTTTGACGTTTTATTCACCTTATCTGACAATAACTAATTTACAACAAAGCGCCTTTGAAATAATTTGAGAGTAACCATGGAAACGCATCGTACATACCAAACACTATATTGTCTGCATTGTTTATTTTTTGTCAATAAAATTTATTATAAAATGCCGATAAAATGTTTTAAGTTTCCGTTTTCAAAGAAGTATAATAAAAAATATCGTTCATTACACGTCCAGAAATAGATTTTTCCGTGCTTGCATGACGGCTTGTCACGCGTGCACGGAAAAATCTTTATTTCCAGACTCGTAATGAAATATACTATTCTGTGCTTGCACGAGAAACTTGAAAAACTCCCGCAAAATAAACAAAACAAAACAGTACTCTAGAAAACCCCTACCGATAGGTGTCGGTACTAACCGCCGCCATACGCGTACCGCTTTCAAACGCGTTTCCATGGTAACGCAGGTGACGATTGTGGACGCCAACTTGATGTGCCCCCACGGAAGTGCTCCGATTCGCCCGTTGAACTCGGCTGGCTGAATGGCGAGCAGAAATCTGCTGTAGCATTTCCGTTGTTCCCGTCGGACGGTTGGGTAGTCATAGTTCACGCGTAATTGTGACCTGTGGTGGAAAGTCGGAAAACTCTTCGGTGGCGGTGTGAGGGCAAATTGTGCAGAAGGATTGTAGTTGCTCGATTATTGAGGGAGTTTTTTTGTAAAATGTTTTTAGGTGAGAAAAATGAAAGTTTTTAGCATTATTTTTCTGTACAGTTTTGGAAGATATGTTGGAAAAATTCTAGCTCTAGCCCAGATTATCATATTCTTATTTTTATTTATAAGAAAACGACACCTGCACATGCTAATTTCTACTAATATAGAGGGCCAGGCAGAAAGTTGGTGTGAGATTTTTTTATTTTACATTTATCGGAAAGTTTTATTCTTGATAAAAGTTTGTGCATTCCTGCAAACTCAAAACGCAGTTTTTAAAATTTGATTAACGGAAGTGCTCCGGGAAGTTCAAAAATTTGAAAAGGGCTCAAGAGTATGGATAAAAGATGTATTATGAAAAGTTATTTAGAATTAAAAAATAAGCACAATGAAGTTTCAAGTTTCCATTCCATAAAACACCTTTTTGAGCATTTTTTATGATTTTCCCCGTATAGAAAATAAAACCACTTTATTTAATATGCTAGGTAGTTGCGTTTTACACATGTTAAAAAAAATTCTAGGTCGATCCCAGATCATCATACTCTTATTTTTATTTATAAGAAAACACCCCACATGCTAATTTCTACTAATATAGAGGGTCGGGCAGAAAGTAGGTATGTTATTTTTTATTTTACATTTATCAGAAAATTTTATTCTTGATAAAAGTTTGTGCATTCCTGCAAACTCAAAACGCAGTTTTTAAAATTTGAATAACTCATTTCGTATACGGGGAAGTTCGAAAATTTGAAAAAGGCTCAAGAGTAAAGCATTATTTTTTAAATAGGTATACAGTGTGTCCCAATTTGATACTGGACACCTCAGAAATATATGAAGGGCAAGGAAAACAAATGGTCTTTATTTTTTTATTGGTAGTACCAAGGGAGAGTATCTCATAGGCGGTGGTATTTGGATGGGGTAATTATTTCATGGCCTGCTGTGATTTTTTAAAATAGCAAATTTTCAAGAAACCCCATTAGCGATTTTTTTACGACAAAATGTTATTAAGAAAACTTGTTCAGAATGAAAAACTGAGTAGATTCGAAAAATTTCAAAAGGCTAGGCCTACTTTAATTTTTAGATTTATCACCCACTTTTTTCTTAGAAAAGTGTCCTTTCTGGAGCTTTCACGTCAAAATTTTATTTGTTCACGATGATCAACTTTCCTTAATAATATTTTGACTTGAAAGCTTCAGAAAGGACACATTTCTAAGAAAAAAGTGGGAGAAAAGACGAAAAAGCTAAAAATCAAAGTAGGACTAGACTTTTGAAATTTTGCAATTCTACTCCGTTTTTTATTCTGAACAAGTTTTCTTAATATTATTTTGTCGTAAAAAAATCCCTAATAGGGTTTCTAGAAAATTTACCATTTTAAAAAATCATAGCAGGCCATGAAATAATTACCCCATCCAAATACCACCGCCTATGAGATACTCTCCCTTGGGACTACTGATAAAAAATAGAGACCATTTGTTTCCCTTGTCCTTTTTATAGTTCTGAGGTGTCCAGTATCAAATTGGGACACACTGTAGATTAGTGTAGATAAAAGATGTATTTTGAAAAGTTGTTTAGAATTAAGAGATAAGCCCAATGAAGTTTCAAGTTTCTATTCCATAAAACACCTTTTTGAGCATTTCTTATGATTTACCCCGTATAGAAAATAAAACCACTTTATTAAATAAATATGTTAGTTGCGTTTCCGAGAAGATTTATCATTTATAAACGTGACTGTCATAAAAATTAATTTATTTGCACAATAGTAATTATGATTGCAAAATAAAAACGAAAAAATACCTAATTTTTTTATGCAAAATTTCTCCCGTTAAAGTTTTTACATTTTATTTACTTATTAAATACAGGATTGCAAATTATTTAAGAAGCAAGCTTAACAAATATTTAAATATATAAATAATTATAAAAGTAGCATCAAAGTTCTATACAGGCTAAGTCAGCCTTACCTATAGAGTTTATGTTCTATCGCTGTACTTTTAAACATCTTTGAAATACCTAATGCTTGCTCCTTTATCTTACTACAAAATATTGACCACAGATGTAAAACAGAAAGTGACTAAAAATGATAGTGTCAATTAGTTGCTATTTTTGTACCTCTATACACCAATTCCCACGATCCAGTGTAAAATAATTATTACATCAGATGACTTTCAAAGAAATTGTAGCATTTGTAGAAACTGTATCATTTTTACGTAACCCAGAATTAAAATAATCGGATTTTCATTTACATAACCGATCATTTTTCTCATTAAATTAGAAAGAGTCGAGATAGCGTCTACCACAAACTGCGTCACGCATTTTTAGACGATTCGTTTGCTCTTTAGAATCGCAAATTGCTTTTTTCAGCTTTTTATATCCATTTAGTGAAATAAGTATATATAGATACAATCCTATCTATTATTTTCTATTTGCCATTTTTGCGATTTTGTTCCTTTATAAAGTAGTAAAAGTGATGTATAAAACTGTATTTTTTTATTTCAAATAAAGTAACAACTAATTTTGCAGTTTATTAAATAAATATGCAGAGTATCCCAACCAAATTTTGAATATTATATTTTTATATTATAAAGGAATAATATATTATATATCGTGTTCGTGCTATTATGGTTTGGTGTAACTTAACCGCTTATACAGGGACCGGCAGAAAGTTGGACAGAAAAATTTAATATTTTTACACTACACTACATTTCTAGCTGCTAATCGAACAAAATTAAAGTTTAGTAGCAAATTCATGTGTTATCCTATGATAGGTTGCGCTTGCAGTTTTTTGTTTTTTTGTAATACAGCGTGGTCGAAAAAAATACAAAAAAGTTAAATTTCCTTTTTTTTGACTAGGTGGCTGTGACTTTAAATCTGACATCCACCTTTGATTTCAAACAACTTTTGTAAGTAACTTTTTACCGTATTTTAAAAAATAAGGGTACTTTACTCTCGAGTTATTTTGACATTTTTGAATGTGCCTACCTCGTATCCAAAAAGAGATATTTAAATTTTGATATGTGCGTTTTGAGTTTGAAATGAAGCACCAACTTTTATCAAGAATAAAATTTTCTGAGAAATTAATAATAAAAAGTTTTCCAATTGTGTCAAACTTTCTGCCGGTGCTGTATTTACAAGTAGGTTTAAAAATTGTGTTACAATCATAATTTTTACACAGAAAACTAGGACTGCTATATTTAAAAAATATATATATATAATTCGTTTGCATGATTAGCTCCTTTAAAATAGGAAGTACGAAATGTAATTACTGCACTTAATTAAAAATTCAGTTGCACCAAGTACAGTTGTTAACCATTTCAAACTTTGACACGAAAAGTTTTATCTGGGTCAACTCGATTAGAAAAACTAGGACATTTAAAGGGTGCAGACTTTATTAGTAGCCCATTTCTCATAATTTATTGAGAGAAAACGGATCATTTGAATAATCTACAAAACATTTATTATTTGTATGACAATGCAAATAAACGCAATAGAGAAATTCAGACTGAATATCAATGATTTCCTTCTGATAGCCTAAAGGAAATAAGATGTAGTTTATTGCAGATTTGTTAAAGAAACGAAAACAAAACTCTCTCGTTTTTTGTATGCTCATTTGTTACTTTTTAATTTCGTTATTGTGCTTCATGTTTTGACAACGACTTGCGCAATTTTCAGCAGTCCGTAAATTTCTTTTGTATTAATGTCTTATTATGTTTCCCTCGAGCACAAAAACTAATCTAGTCAACTGTATATATAAATTAACCAGCGCAATGATAATGGTCAAGATAATTGGTTGAAATCGCCTTCCAAGATTCCTTAAATTTTTGCGAAAACTAGAAATCACCGTAATGATACAGAATGCGTCCAAGTTGATTTGTAGTGTGAAAAATTGTTTAATTTTACAGATAATCGATAATAGAGACACGTTTTCGATCTGATTTCGCTACTCGAAAGTGCATTTGCATGCAAACAATGATGTATTGCCTACAGAAATGTCCCATTTTACGTAAAAAATAGACATACGTGATCTAGAATACACACTTATAGATTGCTACGTGATGAGAAGTGAGCTTGGAAAGTTATTCTCAGAACTTTCACAAAAAAAATGAAAATATATTGGCAGCATATGTGGCATTTTTTGACCTTAACTTTGATATATTATTCCTGTGTTATGGTTGAAGGTACGTCTGGTCTCTTGGAGCGCAACGAGTTGTGAACTTATCTCGGACATTGACCAAAGAGTTAGTAAAACGCAACATAACACAGCAATATTGTAACAGAAAATTCAATCCTATCATTCTAAAAATTTAATTTTCAACTGTACATTTTCAGTCTCTCTTTCGCTGAACTGAGGCCTTTTATTTGCCAAAAGAAACTCAAACATCTTTATCGAAATAACATGTCCCTAGATACCTGCTTCATGTAAAATATGGTTGTGTTCTTATGATACTATGCGTGCAAGTCAAATAATATAAAAATACCGCTGTTTACACTTCATTCTGGTGCAACCATGTGCATATATTTGGGCATATATACATGATATCATTTCCTGTCTGAATTTACCATATCCTGTAAAAGAGCACCCCTCTGTAGTTTGCCAATGACCTCGTGGGCATTCATCGTTACAAGGTTTACGTGTGTTCAATATCAAACAAATTTTGTGTAACATATTTATATTCCACAGACCTAGAAAATTTTAATTGAACGAACATGGTTGAGATGTGCCGTTGGGCTCGCTATGTAGATTTTCTTTGGTGAGTAATTAAAACAGGAGATTCATTCGATAAATTAACAGGTTAACAAACTTGTTTTTTATTCGGAACGTTATTTCGGTATTTTGTGTAATCATGGCACACAATAAAAAAATTAACGGTAGAAGCATTTAAAGGATAATTTGTTGTGGGTTTGCACTTTTATTTTGCGGTTGTCAAGATAAAAAAATGTATAAAAACTTGTATTACAAGCTAATTCACGTAGAGTTATTACAATACAATCAAATGAAAGTTTTCAATGAAAAATTTTCCCATATAAAAAGTTCGAATTAATAGTTTACATCATGTATGTACGATATTTTGTATGACCTTCAATCAAATGGCTTTTCTGAAGCAATAGCAATATAAAAAAATACAAAATAACTCTTATTTTATGGCACATTGCATATGCCATCAAGATGAAACTATGCATCTCAATCTTCTAGAGATACATACCTCTATCAATAATATATGTCCCAGATATTCTGCATGCTTGGTAAACATACGAAACGGGGCATTACATTTTTTGAGTTAGCTCTCCACGATTTTACTCCACTTTCGATGATTTTTAATGACATTTTTTTTCAATTCATGGTTAGATATGGTTTGTTACTTTTATGGGCTAATTTACGGATTATTGTTGCATTTTCTTCCGCATCTAGTAGTAATTGATGACTTTTTACCGTTTTTATATAATACGATAGCCTATCAAAATTGTGTCGAAATTTTTAGCTCATATTACTGTAAACAATAGGTATGAAATACTGTGCATTTTCCCATGAGACAGTTGAATAGTTTTAGCCCAAACATTGCAATAAAAGTGTTAAATATACGAAACAACTATGTTACTTCCTTTATTGGGTAATTTAAAAAAACCTGAAAAATGTAGTGCAGACTTGTATGAAATGTAAATATAAAAATATAATTTCTTCGGATTTTTTTCTTTCTAGTAACTAACTGTACTTTTCGAATTATATTTAAAGCTTGCTTTCCTTTCATTTGAACACACTTTCCTTGGACGACATCGGCAGTAAATGTAACGATGAGTCTGCACAGGAAATCCTAAAGAAATCAGGATGTAAAGCTATTAAGAAATTCTTTAATAAATTCAAAAAAACGCGACACTATTTTGGAACTAGTTTCTTGCACGTGTCAGGAAATAATATATCACGCAAAAAATATTTTATAATCTTCCACATTTTTATTTGCAGGAAAGCAAGAAGCGCCTTACTTGACTAGCGTAAACTTATAATAACCGCAAACAAGAAACAAAAGTAGAAAAAGTAACTCGAGCGAAAAAATGGAACCACGTATGACACACTACATTTAAGAGGCACTGAAATGATGACTGGATCGAGATGCATCTTCAAAAACGCGTTAAGGACATTTAGCGGCTTCAAAGTAAAAATAAAGTTCAAAACAGTGCTCCTTTTAGTGTTATTTTTAGTGTTAAATAGTGTAAACGCGAACAGACCACCTAGATTTCTTATAGATGGCCAAACTGAAATAGTATTAAGACTGAAAGAAGGTGAAGAGACACCCGTAGGTACGTTCTTCAACATAAAGTGAATAATCGCTTGAATTTGCATATTTTTTAGGCACTTTAATATACAAACTAAAAGGTTTTGATGCTGACGGCGATAAGCTTCAATTTGGTGTTAAGACCTCTTCTGATAGTAGCATAATAAGAATTCAAAGCACGTCGGACACTGAGGCAAACATATATTTGAACAAAGAACTTGACAGGGAGGTAGGTACCAAAAATTGTACCATTATAACCTTTTTTCTACATTATTATTCTTTAGGAACAAGATGAATATAACCTAGTTCTCACCTTAACCGATGGACATCTTGGTTATGGCACTCAAGTCACTCAAAGCCTACTGCTTCTTGTAGAAGACGTCAATGATAATTCTCCGATATTTTTGGCTCATCAAGTCAGTGTTCTCATGCCAGAAAATGCAGAAGTTGGCCAAATTGTTGCTACCCTCCAAGCCAAAGATGCTGACGAAGGACCATACGGACAAGTCCTTTATAGACTTGAAAGATTCGGTGAAAGTCCTTTTACAGTGTCTACTGTGGGGGAGAAGGCCGTGGTAAGGTTATCAGGTGAGAATCTTCCATTCAGTTTTAGTTCTTTGCATTTATTTTTGTACATTTAGGTGCACTCGATTACGAGAAACAATCGGTGCATCAACTGAAGATTCTGGCACAAGATAGAGCGAAAGACGGCAGGGTGAATACAGGAACTGCAGTGCTGTTGGTGAAAGTTGATGATGTCGAAGATCAACCGCCCGAATTTATAAAAGTTAATCCGGTAGCAAGAATTGCAGAGAACAGTCCTGTCGGTACTTCGGTTCTAAAGGTTGCTGCCGTTGATGGAGACAGAGGAGTTAATAATAGAATAAAATATTCGTTAAATTCAAACGGTTTAAGTCAAATTGCGAATTTGTTTGGAATTGACGAAAATAGCGGTATTATAAGGACCAGAAGTATCCTGGATAGAGAGTCCAGGGATGGTAGTTCATACACTATACAAATTAGTGTAGGAATTTCATAATATAACTTTTTCTAGTATTTATTTGAAAATTTTCAGGCCACTGAACTTGGTAGTAACATCAAACCTCCAGAAAAATCAATGACTGAAGTAACAATTATTGTTACTGATTTAAACGACGAAACTCCAACATTTCAAAGCACACTGTATGAGTGCGAAATTGCAGAAAATTCACCAGTGAATACACCTCTTACTTTTAAAGAAAACGCCGTTCCAGAAGTTTTCGATTTTGACCAGGTAAGTCCAGAAAAATCTCCTCGCCAGTTATTTTGTTATACGTCATATTTTTAGGGCATCAATGGAACCTTCCAACTCTACGTAAAAGGAGCTTCAGATACCTTCGATGTAACTCCTTCAAAAGCAATCAATGAAGCTGCTTTCATCATCAAAGTAAAAAACAGTTCAGCCCTGGATTTTGAACGTATTCATTCTATAAACTTCACGATAGTAGCCAAGGAAATTGTGAAAAACAATCCCAAGTTTAGCGAGGTTCCGGTGATTGCCAACATTCTCGATAGAAATGACAACTATCCAGAATTTACAAGGAGTTTATACGAAGTCTGGATACCTGAAAATTGCGATGTTGGTACCACTGTTGCTTGGGTTCAAGCTTTGGATGACGATTCTGGAAAATTGGGCTCGATGGGAGTTAGATATACGAACTTGGCTGGCAGCATTGAACACATGTAAGAAAATCATATCTTGATTTTTCATTTGTATTTATTTTATTGTTTATAGGTTGAACTTGCATCCAACTTCTGGAGTGATAACAGTAAAAACAGCTGGAGGTCCAAACTGGGACAGAGAACAAGTATCCAGGCACTTTCTTACAGTAGAAGCCAGAGACGATCTAGGCAATGGCAACAGAAATTCAGTTCAACTAATCATCAACATCGAAGACGTAAATGACAACCCTCCAGTATTTTCCCAAGCCAAATACGAAGCAAAACTTCTGGAAAACAAAATAAACTTCGAGAAACCCCTGAGGGTCGAAGCTACAGACCTTGATTTGAACGGTACCAAAAATAGCGAGGTCGATTATTCATTATTTGGGGAGTTGCACAATAATTTTTCTATAGACCATAAGACTGGAGTTATCACACCGAGGCAGCCTCTGGATTTTGAAGAGCTTGAAGGAAGTCCTTGGGAAAATATAAGATCGTTGTACCTAACAGTAAGAGCACAAGACTATGGGATTCCTTCACTTTTTTCCGAGGTCCCCTTAATAATCTATGTCGAAGATGTAAATGATCATAGACCAATATTTGAATATATGTTTTATAATGGTACTGTTGCTGAAGATGTAAAAGGAGATACACCAATCATAGAGGTAAGAAAAATTAATAAAAAACTTAATTTTTGAATATTGTTCTTCTCAGGTTCAAGCTTCGGATCTTGATGGTTCTTCCCCCAACAACCATGTGGTGTACAGAATCCAAAACGGAGCTGACGACAAATTCGTAATGAATCCAGAAACCGGATTGATTTCTGTAGCAAGGGGTGCCAGTTTAGATCCTGATTTAACTCAACCAAAAAGAACGCACTACTCTTTAAACGTTGTCGCCTTTGACGGAGCAACCGGTGAAAGAAGGTTGCAAGATGTCGTTAATGTCAACATAACAATTATGGATGTAAATAACAAAAGCCCAAAGTTTTTGCCAAATGGAAAAGTTACTGTTAAGGAAAATACTGCGGTAGGAAGTGACGTAACCAGACTTAGAGCTACTGATTTGGATCCGACGTCAAAACTTTATTTTAAAATTGACGAAACAAGTTGTCAAGCCATAAACGAAAAAGGCATAGTTCTAAAGCCTTCGGAATATGACTGTTTTGGAAGCTTTCATCTAGACAACACTACAGGAGTTTTGTCTATCGCGAGGAATTTGGATAGAGAGACAGTTGAAACTTTTAGAATTCGCCTTCTGGTTGAAGACATCAATTCAGAAAACGGTCTGCAACAGGACTCACAAATCCTAACGATTGATATAGAAGACATAAATGACAACAGTCCGAAATTCAGAAAGGCGTTTTACAAATTTTCTGTGGCAGAAAACAGCAAAAATGGAGTCATGATTGGAACGGTCTTTGCTAATGATGCTGACAAAAACAAATCGATTTCTTATTATCTAGACGGCAAAAATGATTTCGTTCATTTGGATGTAGATTCGGGAGATTTGGTTGTGGCCAACAAAATCGACCACGAAGCATATCAATGGTTGAATTTTTCAATAAAAGCTACAGACTCCGGAGCGCCGCCTCGTTCTTCACATGTTGAAGTCTTTGTTCAGATTCTCGACGAAAATGACAACAGCCCTTTCTTTTTGACAGACCCAAGGTCACTCGCTATTTCTGAAGATACACCAATCGGTCAGCAAGTTGGAATGATTCAAGCTCTGGATGCTGATTCTGGAGAATTTGGAAAAATTACGTATCTGCTCGATAGGTTGTCGTCACAAGGGAAGTTTAGTTTGGATTCTGATACCGGCGCACTTAAAATTGCTGAGAAACTTGACAGGGAAGATAAGGCGAACTATTTGTTGATTATCGAAGCTTGGGATAACTATCAATATGGTTTCAATAACGGCGAAAGTAGGAATGCTTTCAAACATATAAAGTATGAATTAAACACTTTTGAAATTGTTTTGTAAAGTTCTTTTATTGTAGTGTAACAATTTTGGACGTAAATGACAACTCCCCGGCTCTTCACCTTTCTTCACAATGCGTCAATATAACAGAATTTCAAGAACCAGGGCAAGCTATAACAACAATTCATGCCTCAGACTTAGACGATCCGAATACTTCAAATGGACAAGTAAGATCTGCCGTTCCCCTGGGCGAATTACTGCATGATTTTTTTTATTTCAAGGTTATAATTGACATAGCGGACGGAAATGAAGAAGGCCTTTTTGAACTTCGTCAAGTTAGCGAGTGGTCTGCCGACGTTAAGACTACAGCTTCTTTAAGGGGGAGACATGGAAATTATTCACTGGTGATGAGGGCGCAAGACTTGGGAACACCAAGTCACTTGGTTGAAGATGTTTTGAATGTTTGCGTCACAGATTACAATGACCATCCGCCAATTTTCGTGTCGCCACCTCACAATTCAACGCTACGAGTTCCAGAGGTATAAAAAGTGATTTTGTAGACGTATTTTTGATTGTTTTCTTTTCTAGAATGCAACTATTGGAAGCGCTTTGGTCCAAGTTAAAGCTCTCGATGAAGATGTTGGTTTGAACGGAGCGATACGCTACAGATTGAAGAATGATCCAGCAGGACACTATAAAACGTTCAACCTTCAACCTGTTTCGGGAATCTTGGAGTTGAGACTGCCATTAAGCAGGAAGAAACAAAAAATATACGACGTAAGTTTGTTTAACGCTCTAAAAACATGTCTTGATACAAATTTGTAGATAAGAATCGAAGCATACGATTTGGGAGTGCCGACATCATTGAGTTCCGACCTTGATCTAACTGTTTACATAAGCGACATAAATGACTATCAACCGCAATTTTTAATGGACGAATTCGTGGTAAATTTCACGGAGAACAAACGTCCAGGACTAGAAATAGTGAAACTTCCCTCAACTATTGATAGAGACGAAATAGAGTTTGATGGACCTAAAGGTCCCATTTGCTATTTTATAATAGGAGGAAATGAAAACCATGTGTTTCGTTTAAACCCTGTTGATCACATTTTGACGTACACAAGAATGTTGGATAGAGAAGACATTGATGTTTATATTTTGTTGGTCAAAGCTACTGAAGATTGTTCTAGGTCGCCAAAAAATCAAAGCTTCTTTGACAGTTCAGATGATACGCAATTGAAAGTTATTGTAAAGATTTTGGACGTCAATGATAATGCACCGCTGTTTATACACAGGGTGTTTACAGGTAAATAAACAATATTTTCGATCTTGAATACCTTTGGTACTAAACAAAAAATGTTTTAAGGTGGTGTGAGCACTGCAACAAGTTTTGGCACGAAATTCATGAATGTCAAAGCAATAGATTTGGATACAGGAGAAAATTCGAAAATTTCATACTACCTCATTGGTAAGGTCCAAATGACCTTAACTGAGGGTCTGGAAAGTTTGCAAAGGTTGCCATTTTTGGTTGAAAAAGAAAGTGGGGATATCATGTTGAATTTTGATCCACAACAAGGCATGAAGGGGTACTTTGACTTTATGGTAAGAGTATTTGAAAAGTTGATCGATTTTTTTATAACCCCCACATTTAGGTCTTAGCAAACGACACTGGTGGTCTTCAAGATACTGCAAGAGTCTTCATTTATCTTCTTCGTGAAGACCAAAGGGTTAGATTTGTTTTGAGACAACAAGCGCCTGATTTGAGGAATCGAATTGAGACTTTTAGAGAGTAAGTTCTTATTACTTGAAAATTATTCCCTAAAACTCTTTTTTTAGAGTTCTAGGTAATGTTACGGGGGCAATTGTCAACATAGACGAATTCAAAGTTCACTCAAACCACGACGGTTCGGTCGATAAAACTAGAACAGATCTGTATCTCCATTTGGTTGATCGCAAGGACAATTCTATATTAGAGGTTCAAGAAGTGTTGAAACTGGTGGACAGAAACACCGAAAAACTTGACGATCTTTTTAAAGAATTCAACGTTTTGGACACTCAACCTGGCGGAAGTCTAGCGTTACAGTCGAAGTTACAGAATGCCGGAGTGACTTTTTGGTTGAGCTGCACAACGTTGTCTCTGTTGTTAATGTTGTTGTTGTGTCTTGCTTTGTGCTTAAGTCAGAGGCAAACTTACCATAGGAAGCTGAAGGCTGCCACTGCAACTGCTTATGGTAAGTTTCAGATGTAAAAAATAGATACTATAGGGTTGAATATCTTTCAACAACAATATTTCAGTAAGTGGTGATTCAGAAATTGACGGTAGAGGGTTGAGTATTATAAACGTGAGGGTGCCAAATACGAACAAACACAGCATGGAGGGTAGCAACCCGATATGGTTGAGGGCTTATGAAAACGAGTGGTACAAAAATGGGGATGACTATAGGTAAAAATCCTGATGAATTCAATGAAAAATCAACACTAAATTTTCAAATTTCCAGCAATAATGGTTCTGAAAGAGATTCTTTAGATGAAAATGTGATATGCAACGAATCAACGCAAACGGTTGATGAAGGGGATAATCAACAAAATAACGTCGCCAGAAATCAGAATTTGTATCAAACTTTGCCAACTCCGCCACCAAGGAAGTTGGAGACAACGGAGTTATGATTTAAGGCGAATAAATATTTGTTGCCAAGTACGAGGGTTATGCCCATGGAGGATATTATTGAAGAGGATTTGTAAAAAAAGGTTTTTCCAAAGATATATCAACATGTGCAATAAATATGCAGGAAATAGTTATCGATGGTAACTTCTAAATATAACATTTTTTGACAAAATCGCTCAAAAATAAAGAAGTTTGAATTTGTATATTTATTTAAGTAAAATAAAATGTTATGATCAATGCAACAATCTGAAATTTCACTGCCAGTAATAATAATTATTAATTTAATACTTTTATGGCCTGTCAGGTACTCTCGGTGTTATTACACAAATATATGTGCCTAATTTTTAACATTATTGTGTCATGGTTATGTTTACAAATTTATTACTTTGCATAGGAATGTTAATATTCCGATTAGAATTTAAAATTTTACGATCATTTTCGTAAGTTTTATTTTCGGAGTTTCCATCATTGTTATATTATACAACGACTTTTTCGTAGGTGTATTTCGTACAAATTTTTTTAATAGTTATTACCGCATGTAAATAAACACTGTAGCATGTAATACATTTATTTATAAAGATATATTTGAGTGTCTCATTCACAGGTACAATACAAAATGTAACTAAACAAAATTATAGTTTCACAATTATTTTGCGACATTTAGTCACGTTTTTTCTCTTTCTTCTTTGGAGATTCATCATCATCATCGCTTCCGCTGCTTTCAGCCCCTCCAGACTTCCTCTTGCTGCCTTTCTTCTCCTCTTCGTTTTCCTCTTCACTTCTTGCTTCCTGACTATCGTCATCTTCGCTGGAAAGCGTCAAAGTTCCCAACTTTTCCTCATATGTAGAAACATTCTTCTTAATCCTACTGGCATCAGGGCTGTACGCCCACAAAATTAATTGCATGTGCTCTTTTGTTGGTAAATCATCCTTCCACAACTCCGGCTTGTTTTCCTCGAGCAGCTTCAGCAATTTCTTCAATTCGGCGTTTCTAACAATATCCCAAGTGGGTTTTTCTTCGCCACTCGAAATTGTTCGTAGATTCTTGTAGTCGCCTTTAGCTGTTTCTTTGTAAGCCTTGAGAAATTCCTCTGACAAGGTGTCTTCAATGGTGAATCGAGCTCTAAGTGGCAACAGAGCTTCGATCGAACCGAGCGGTAAGTAGGCTCTGTTTTCTTTCGAGAGATTGTTCAGTTCGAAATCGCGCAAAAAATCATCGAATGTTTTCATGGCATCGTTGATGTTTTGCAGCTTTTCTTTGTCCTTGGTTACTATAAAAAAAAGTGGAAACAAAACGTAAAAGGTAGATTCCAATTTCACTGTTCGTGTTATTTAATGGGCGATAAAGTATTAGCAAATATTGCTTTAGGTACAAACATGAGATAACAGATAAAACACAAGCGGCCGAATTGAATTTTTAGAAAAAGGTTAAATTAAAAATATCCCAATAAATGTGACTATACGCGCCGAAAACATCCAGAGCATTCTAAAGCGATTTTTTTCCGTATGTTGGCAACCACTTCGAAAATATACCTACCATAAAAACGTTATATTTGTGGAATGGATTTATATTCTATTTCGGGCCGGTCGAAATTTCTCATATTTTAGCATTATAAATAGAACACAACATAAAAAAACTTACAAGTCAGCGTCCGCTTGGCTCTTCCTATCAGACCTTTGACTGCCAATTTCTGATAGTCCGGATCTCTACCTTCGAGATTTTTCAGGGTTTCCAGAGCCTTTTCTTTATCTTTGAAGCCAAGACCGGGGACGCTATCTGGTTTAGCTTCCGACATTCTTATTCTGCTCTGAAACTATAAAAAACACGTGAAAAATGCCGACTAACGAACTTATCGAAGCAAATACTTACCTATTACAGACGGTGTTGCTAGTTATAACGAAGTTATAAGTAAGTCGAGAGACGCAAGCACACGACGCGCGTCTAGCTGTGTTCTAATACTGATTTGGATTCGAAAATCCGGACGTTTTGTAGACGGTACGATGTGGGTACAGCCGCTTTGTAGAAATACTGCGCCGGATTATATGAGGAAATGCCTAATCGTAGAAGTTACGTCACACCGTTTCGTTTGGGCAACATCTCGCATTAAAATGGACAAACGTATAATGTCACGTTTTATTCTTACGAGGAAAGCGCCTCAAACCTGTTTTCTAGGTCAATCGATGTTAGGTAGGTACACAAGCCGAAGTAATGATTTTTCGGTTTATTAATCGATATTAATATAATTTTTATATGCACCGGAGTGTGTAAACGTATTTTCAATAGTAAAGGAAGAAAAATGAACAGAAAAACCTTCCTAGAATGCGCAGGGGAGAATATAGAAATTGGAGAATGTGGCGCCACCTATTGACAAATTTTAAAACTTTTAATTTATAAAGCAATCTATGTATCTTAAATCTTAGTGTGTGTGCTAAAATGTTCAATAACCTCAATAATATTGAGAGCCATAATATGAATCATTGCAACAATATTGCCAATGAAGATAATATGATACAAATTAGTGAATTCTCTTGAAATTCCATCGACGCTTGAAATCAATATTATAAGTAGCAAGTTTTTAAAGAGTTTTTCGCCATCTATGAGCAGTAGCAAGAAGCTAACTATTTTTGCCACAGTTATCTTCAATCGGAATTATTGAATAACAAGCGGGAGAGTTTAGTTCAGCTTCTGGCCGTAAGATGGAGCCATATTTTTGTAAGCGAAAAATAGTAATAATAGTAATAATTATAAGATATAATTACACATCATTTCTGAGCAGTCAGTGATTATGGTAAATCACTGTAAATTGTAAATACCTACTCTTAAAATCAATAATACAAGCGTCGATGGAGGAAGAAGTAGCAAGTTTTAAAAAGTTTTACACCATCTAAGAGCAGCAGCAAGAACCTAACTATTTTTCCTACAGTTTTCTTCAACCAGAATTAATGAATAAGTATCGGGAGAAATTAGTTCAGTTTCTATCCGTAAGATGGAACCATCATTTCAGGGTGTGAAAAATGTTCAATAGCATTGAGGAATTTTATAAAAAATAATAAATGAATTAATAGGTAATTGAGATGGAGGATGTAAATACACGACACAAATTAATAAATATGCTTGAAATACATAAACATAAAAAGAGTTAGGCGTCATCATCTATGAGCAGTGGCAGTGATCAGTGATTTTGGTAAATCCCTGTAAATACGCTTGAAATCAATACAAGTAGCAAGTTTTAAAGAGTTTTGCACCATCTATGAGCAGTAACAAGAAGCTAACTATTTTTCCTACAGTTTTCTTCAACCAGAATTAATGAATAAGTATCGGGAGAAATTAGTTCAGTTTCTATCCGTAAAATGGAACCATCATTTCAGGGTGTGAAAAATGTTCAATAGCAGAGGAATTTTATAAAAAATAATAAATTAATTAATAGGTAATTGACATGGAGGATGTAAATACACGACACAAATTAATAAATATGCTTGAAATACATAAACATAAAAAGAGTTTCGCGTCATCATCTATGAGCAGTGGCAGTGATTATGGTAAATCGCTGTAAATACTCTTGAAATCAATACAGGTAGTAAGTTTTAAAGAGTTTTGCACTATCTATGAGCAGTAGCAAGAAGCTAACTATTTTTGCTACAGTTTTCTTCAACCAGAATTAATGAATAAGTAACGGGAGAGAGATTAGTTCAGTTTCTATCCGTAAGATGGAACAATCATTTTAGGGTGTGAAAAATGTTCAATAGCAGAATTAATAGGTAATTGACATGGAGGATGTAAATACACGACACAAATTAATAAATATGCTTGAAATACATAAACATAAAAGGAGTTACGCGTCATCATCTATGAGCAGTGGAGTGATCAGTGATTATGGTAAATCCCTGGAAATACTCTTGAAATCAACAGAAGTAGGAAGTTTAGAGTTTTGCTGAACAGTAGCACGAAGCTAACTATTTACGCTACAGTTATCTTCAATCAGAATTAATGAATAAGTAACTGAAAGATTAGTTAAGTTTCTAGCTAGCCATAAGATGGAGACATCATTTTAGATCGTGCAAAACATTCAATTACAGGAATTTTATAAATAAATGAAAAAGGTGATTGGCAATTATCGAGACGATGTAAATGCACCATACTGCTTAATAAAAAATATGCTTGAATCATAAACATAAAAAAGTTACGCGTGATTACTGCGTTATCTATGAGCAGTGGCAAGAAGATGACCGACTATTTTTGTACAGGTTTCTTCTGTCAATGTTACTAAAAAAAATAACAACATATAACTAGGAACTGTCCAGTACAGTTTATAGCCACTAGATGGAAGATGATTATTTTTATATGGGGTTCTTCTGCCAAAGTTAACTACATAATATGTAGGAGTGTTTAGTACCGTTTACACCCACTAGATGGAACAACGTGCTCCTGTCAAACAGCAACTCGACAAACACGGACGTAATGCCGAGCTCGCGATTGGTCGATTGTGGCCAAGGTTAGTATGGATTCTGACAAATTGAAAGCTTGGATATTTTAGTGTTTTGGTAAATAAAACAAGGTTGTAACAAAACTTTTAATTGTTCTATCGTATATACATCAATAGTATGCCATTAAGTAAGGAGCCACAGACAATTCCCCTATTCTGTGGTACAGCAACAGCATCTATTTGTTCTGTGTACCCATTACAGTCTATTTCTTTACTCAATGGTGTGTGTAGTACAGTTTGTAGTCACTAGATGGAGATAACGTGTTTCTGTCAAACAGCAACCCAACAAACACTTACGTAATGCGGAGCCTAAATTTTGGTGGATTGTGATGGATTGAAAGCTTGAGATATTATATTTTCGTTTTTTTTTTGGTAAATGAAACAAGGTTATAGCTTAACTTTTATATTATACTATCGAATATACATCAATAATTGCGGTTACAAAATAAAGTTCCTAGTTATTTATTTGACGGCAAGACTTACATTAGTATAACGAATTTTGTACTCACACGTATATTTATTTCCTAGAAAAGCTCAAGCCTCGTATTTCTTTTATATAAAACGAAAATTGTTACTTCGTCCGTCGTATATTCCTATCTTCTTACTTTTAATATAATCACAGCATGGCATACATTTTCTTTTTTCCCTTACATTATTTATTATAATAGCACATTGTTCAATAGCATTTTATGCTTTTAAAAAAATTATAATATTAAATAAACAGTCTTGAGATCAACAAAAATATATTATTGAAAACGTAGTACTTTGCTAATAAAATGCAGTATATAATAATAATAATTTTTTAAATAACGTTTTTTATTTCCTAAGCTGCAAGGGAATTTGCAGAATTTTCAGAACTATTTGTTGGGGGAGTTTCTAACGTAGAAATTTTTGGATGCAAGTTATGCACCTAGAAAAAAAAATACAAAAAATATAAAATTTTCATTTTCGAAAAAGAAAATACCTGGGCAATATTTTTGTCCATCATGGTCTGCATTTGGTGCTCCATTTTTCTGAATTTCAAATGGTGCTTTCTACCACCTTTCTCCAGAGAATCCGAGAGAGTACTAAAATCCAAAAGGAATTTTTTTTCATTAAAACAGGTGTAGAGAAAATTTCCGTGTTTGGGTTTTTGGAAGAAATTTTGACTTTCACTGAAAGTTTCCGAAACATTACCGAGTAACTTTCCTGGAAAGTTTTCGGGAAAGAAAGTTTAAATTTGCCGCAGTAAATGCCTAGCCAGGATTTATCACATAACCTAAAAAAAATACAAAAAAGAACAATGAACAAGAACATTAGAATTGAGTGCTATAATAGACTTTCTGATTTCCGAAGTTTAAATTTAAATTAAATTAAGTAAGGGAAATATGATTATATGAATATATAAATTTTAACAAATCTACAATATGAGAAGCACTATTCTTTTTGGTTAATTGTTTCTATTAGTGAGATTTTTTAGATTTTTTTGAATATTTTTCAAGTGCAGCAAAATTATCAGGACTCTTAAATTTGCATAATCAAAACGACTGTATATTTCAGAAATTTTAACAATGATGATGAGCACGATTTTTGGTTACTTTTTTTCATCATTTTAGAATTTTTTGGGAGACTTTTCAATCCACAAAAAATTAACCAATATTCTTAAATTTGCATAATTTTTATGAACTTTTACTGTATATTACCGAAATTTTAAATTCTAACAAATCTTCAAAATTAGAAGCAAGATTCTTGGCAAATTTTAGAGATTTTTTAAAATTGTAGGAAGATTTTTCAAGCGCAGAGAAATTTACGAATATTCCTATATTTGCATAAATTATTAACATTCCAGAAATTTTAACAAATCTACAAGATGAGGAGCACGATTTTTTTGTTTAATTTTATCCATCAGGAAGACTTTTTGGAAGGTTTTTAATCCAAGAAAAAAATTAACGAATATTCTTAAATTTGCATAATTTTTATAAATGTTTACTTTATATTACAGAAATTTTAAATTTTAACATATTTGCAAAGTTCGAAACATGGATTTTGGTTAATTTTTTTCTATTAATGGGATTTTTAGAATTTCTTTGGATATTTTTCAAATGCAGCAAAATTACGAAGATTCTTAAATTTGCATAATCAAAACGACTATATTTCAGAAATTTTAACAAATCTACAAGATGAGAAGCACGATTTTCTTGGTTAATTTTATTCATCAAGCAGACTTTTTAGATTTTTTGGGAGATTTTCAATCCAAGAAAAGATTAGCGAATAATATAATTTTAATAACAATTTTTATCGTATATTACCAAAATTTTTAATTTTACCAAATCTTCAAGATTAGAAGCACGATTCTTGGTGAATTTTATAATTAGAGATTTTTTTACTAAAAGATTTTTCAAGCGCAGAAATATTTACCAATATTCTTAAATTTCCATAAATTATTAAGACATTCCAGAAATTGTAACAAATTAGCAACAAGGGAAATATGATAATGAGAATATATAATTTATATTATTCTTGAATCTAAGTTTCTTTTCTATGTTTAGTTTTCTATTTTATTTATTTTATACTATATCACTATTTCCATTCATACCTATCGAAATATTTCTAGTCGGAGATCACTACAGTTAGGTTAGTTATAGAGTTGATATTGATTTAACTATTATGATTATTTATTTATTTATAGTATTATCTTATTTATTAAGTACCTACACGTTTTTACTTTTTGGTAATAATTTATTAATAATATCAAATCTGAAAGTGGAAATTTGAAATTTTGAATATGAAATAAGTATAAGTTATAAAGCAAACCTTTTATATTTTATTATTTTATACGTTGTTGCAATATGTTCAGCAAATTTCACAAAAAAAATATGACATATTTGGTACTTTTGGAAAGCCCCAAGTGTGACTAATCGAAGTAAACAATAAAAAAAGTTGGAAAGTTTCGGGAATTCTTAACTTTTTCAGTTACTTTCATTTTTTTAAGGGTCCCGTGGAAAAACGATGAGGTTTCTTTTTTTTTTCGAAATCGATATTTCAGCGGCGTGTGTTAGCTTCCAACCTGAGGTTGATACCTCACACCAAACCTTACAGGGGATAAACAATGATATTCCGCTAAAAACTGCGGTTGAAAATATATGTTTTCTATGCTTGAACGCGATACTAGTATTGTTAGCTGTTATAGAGTTAGCAATTGTTTATTTAAATATTCTGTATTTTTGACAATATATAATGTTAGAATTTTCACTTCGTTTTATTTTGAATTTTACAACTTTGAAATGGATGGAAATGTTGCGTATGGGTATACATAATGTTTTTATTCGTGCCTGGGTTCAAAATGGGGTTCTAATAAATTTTTAATCTAGAAAATTACTTAGAATAAACTATCAATGTCATTAAAAGTATTGGTTCAAACATAAAAATGAAAACTATTTCATCTGTAGTCGTGAAACTTTAAATTTCGTTTTACCCTAGAAGAATCTACTACGCTAAATTATTCTATGGTTTTACTCAACTTTTAAAAAATGGAACCTCATCGTTTTTCTACTGGGCCCTTCATTTGCAATCCCCTGTCAAAAACATTAATACTATATCATCCAGTGGCATGCCCAGAAATTGTGTCTGGGGGGGGGGGGTTCGGGGGTTAAGCGAATGGAGGTTTAGGGGAGGGAGAATGGGAGGGGGGGGGAGAAAAATCTAAGACTGGTAGTTAAAAAATATACTAAAAATTAAAAAAAAACTTTTCTTAAAAAGGAACAAAACTGATTTTAATAAACCTACAATCCAAAATCAAGTTTTCGTTTTTTGGATTTGGACTTGGACTGGACTAAGAGTTCCGACTACTATCCGACCTGAAAACATCCCATATAGCACCTAATAATTTTTGAATATACAAAATAAGTTCCTAATGTGCAAAAAATATTCCCCTATATTTATAAAACATTGTTACAATATTTTATGAAATATGTTCAGTAAGTGCATAATATAACCAAGATATTTGTTAAGCGCAGATACAAATATATTAGATATTAGATGAATGTCCAAATGATGTATATTTCCACAATATCTTGTGTAAATATTGCTAACTTAGTGGTTCTTATAAATATTTACAAATTGAACATTTAACTTAAGTACATTACAGCACAGAAAATGTGGAACTATATTTTCTGTGATTACAGGCACGTTTACCTTAGGAATGTGCAATTTTGGAATATTGCTGGAACATGTTAAGTAGTATATTCATACAGCAAATATCTTATGAATGTTCACAAATGGTTGTATATAAGACATTCACGATATACTTATCTTATCAATGTTCACGAGTGGCGATAACTGGAATATCATGACGTCACCGAGATTCTAGCTTACACTATTTTTAGCTAATATTTCAAAGTACGTCGATGGCTCAGTTGGTCAGAGCGTTGAACTTGTAAATCGATGGTCGTAGGTTCGAACCCTGCACCCGGCATTAGCGTTTTTTTTATTTTATAATTTACACGTGAATATTAAATGGATATACATAGAACATACAAAAATGCTTCTGAAGTTTTAAATTAATCTTCTATGAATATTTGTGGATATTTATAATACGTGAAATAGTATCTTCAAAAGGCAAATACCTGAATGTTGCCTGAATGTTCAGATAATGTTTCTACAGTTTTTATGAATATTCCTACAATATGCATGTTCTCTGAAAAAATATTATCAGAATATTCCGCCAATGTAATTTTGCTATATGGGATTAGCCTCGCGACACCGCGGCGAGTTATTTTCCCGAAAACCTGTTTGCCCCGAGTCCCGATTGACCCCAGCGCAGCGTCCCGATTCGTCCCATTTGAGGGTGCAGATGTATTTGATCATCTGTATTCTGTACCCCTACCCCTGTAGCTACGCCGCAGAAGGAGAACTGTACAGTGCAATTATTATCATCATCCGCATATCCGTTTTTAGACTACAAAGTGTGCATTTGTTTTAACTCATAAAAGATAACATTTTTGTTTAATAGAGTAGATTTTCGGTTTTTCTTTTGTTTTACATTTTTTTCTTCACTTTTCGTTTGAAAATTTAACCTGCTTGGGGGGGGGGGGGGTTGAGCCCCCGAAACCCCCCCCCCCATGGGCACGCCACTGATCTCATCCCCAACACGCCTAACAATATCCCCCCCCCCCCCCCCACCTGCCGCCGTCCTGCTTCTGCTCCCCGCCGCTGCCTCCGTCCAATCCCCTCGTCGCCCTCTCCAGCGCGGCGCCCAACTCCTGCAGCCTCAACCTGCAAGCACGCCCACAGTCACGCCCCGCTCCCCCCGGCCGCGCCCTCCCCCAACTCACCTCAGCCGCCCCTCCCGCTCGAGCGCGCGCGCCAGCCCCAGCTCGACGCCGCGCTCGTGCTCGTCGCCGCCGCCGCGCCTCGCCAGCTGCTCGCCGGCCTCGTGCAGCCGGCAGCGGAGGCCGCGCAGCGCGTGCGCCTGCGCGGCGCGCCGCTCGTCGGCGCGCCCGAGGCGCAGCTCGGCGGCGGTGAGGCGCGCGAGCAGCTCGGCGCGGTCCTCGCGCAGCGACATCAGCTCCTGGACGAGGACGGCCGTCTCGAGGTCGAGGCGGCGCGACTCGTGCGCGGTGGGCGGGCGGGCGGGGGGCGGCGCGTCCGCGTGCGGCGACTCGAGCACGACGCACGTGCCGCGCACGCGCGACCGCTCGAGCTTCAGGCGGGAGACGTGGTCGCGCAGGCGCAGCTCCTCCGACGCGGTCCACGGGGCGCGGCTGGAAGCGAGACGGAGGGAGTTTGTTTTTTTTTTAGAGGTATATCAAGTGCAGATAAATTACGAAGACACTTAAATTTGCATATTCGAAACGACTGTATATTTCAGAAATTTTAACAAATCTGTAAGATGAAAAGCACTTTTTTTTATTTGATTTTATTTCTATCGGGGAAACATTAGACTTTTGAGCAAGAAAAATTAGCAACTACACTTCAATTAGCATATTTTTTATGAATTTTTACTGTATATTGCAGAACTTTTAAATGTTAGCAAATCCTCAAGATTAGAAGCACACGATTCTTGGTGAATTTTCCAACTAGGGATCTTTTAAAATTGTAGGGAGATTTTTTAAGCCCAGTAAAAATACGAATATTCTTAAATTTGCATAAATTATTAACACATTTCAGAAACTTATTAAACTTGCAAGGTTGGAAGCACGAATGCCGGTTAATTTTTTAAATTACTGTTATTTTTTTAAATTTTTTGGAGATTTTTCAAGTGCAGAAAAAATACGAAGATTCTAAAATTTGCATAATAAAAACGACTGAACATTTCAGAAATTTTAACAAATCGGTAAGATGAAAGTAGAATTTTTAGTTAATTTTAGATTTTTTTTGGGACATTCTTCAATCCAAGAAAAATTAACGAATATTCTTAAAGTTATTACGAGTATTGTTTATTACAGATATTTTAAATTTTAACATGTCTTCAAGATTAGAAGCACGATTCTTGGTTAATTTTTTCAATTAGAGGTTTTTTAAAATTATAGATTTTTCAAGCGCAGAAAAAGAAGATTCATAAGTTTGCATAATCGTTATGGTAAAAATACATTGCAGAAATGTCAAAAAATCTTAAGGTTAAAAGTTAAAAGCATGATAAAAAAATAAAAGAAGGAACATTACCTAGCATCTTAAAAATTACCCACATACTGTTAGTGAAGAAAACACAAGAAATAATTTAAATATAAATATGATAAATCTTCAGAACATTTTCAAAATTTATAGTCGATATCCATTTTTTAAAAACAGCAATTTTTTAGAACATTGGTTACTTATTAGGCAGATTTAATTATTACATAATTTAAAATTATTTTGACAACATACTTTCGCAACTTGATAAGATTTTTTTATTTTCAACTTCCTGAGACATTTCTTATTACATTTAAAACTGGACACAAATGTAAAAACAATAAATTAAATACGGTTTAAATAAAAACAAAATAAAAAATTTTGAGAGCTATAACAAATTTCAAGAGTTCTGGCTTCCGAAAGTTCCTAAATAAATATTATATTAAAATAATTCGAACCCGGAAAAATAGGATTTGACTACAAAAATAGAATTAAAATAAATTATTTTGTTCTAGTAAATACATTTTATCCAAACAAATATTTAATTTTTTTTAAATAGAATAATAGAATATAACTAAATGTAATTTTTCCAATTATTTAATAAAAAAATCTAAAAGATAAAATACAAAAACAGATTTAAATATAAGAATATCAATATGTTTCATTTTTATCTAGGAACCATGAAAGCAACTTTCGTTCCAGTAGCATTGATATAGAAAAATAAATTATTTAAAAAAATAATTAAATATTTTACTAATAATTAAATTTCCAAATTTGAAGTACAACAAGCTTTGATATAAAACAATATTTTTTTACTACTAACCTGAGAAATCACCATTATTTACCTCATTCCTCTAATGAGAAGTGACATTTCTCACCCTAGGTAAATAATGATAATAAAAAAATACCTAGGTAAATACTGGAAAATTTTCTATATGACATTTACAAATTAGTTTCATTTTATCAGCTTGACAACTGAACTCCCAGGCTACTTGATATTTGGAAGTATTTGAAAGAAGGGAGAAATGACTAAAATATCAAAATCAAATATGTAAAATATGGCAATATTTCAATGTTAGTAGTTGGTTGAGAAGGCCATTATTTACCTCGCATATTATATCCTTCGGCGCTACGCGCCTCACTTCTCAACCTAAGTGTATAATATACTATTAAATTACATTAAATTTAATTAATTAAAAATTTATTTCTTTCAAGAAATAAAACCTCGATGAAACCAAAAATATCAAAATTTAAAAATTAATATAACAAACACTGGTGTATTTTCATTCTTTGATATTGACAAACCTATTATTATTTTTTATAAAAAATCAAAAACTGACACCTTCACTCACCCTTCGTCTTCATTTCCTGTCGCAGCATAGACATGCCTGTCGCCCCACGGAGCTGCAGCTGCCGGCATAGCTCCAGCTTCATCCAAATGCGCTAGCAGTCTTTTAGCTACCGACTCGGCTGCGGCCCTATCTCCTTTCGAACTCTACAATAGAATCAAATAAGTACACAACGCAAAACGCAACACCCAGAACCCACTTACGTCGTCCCCTTCTAGAGCTATCTCTGTTTCTAGTAGTGCCAAGAGTACATCGTACGCTTCTATCGCTCTATCTGACAGACCCAGTGCCAAACGAAGAGCCACAGCGTTCGATTCGTATTTGCCACACAGCAGGGCAAGCCTAGAATACACAAGGTAAAGAACAATCAAGGCACCTTGAGCGAATTTGTTGTACCTTTCGCAGTGTGCTTTGGTCTCTGTCAAAGTCAACGCTAGCACGGCATTCTGGGACCTGGCGTGCTCCAACCTGGCATTCGCTTTCCTCAATTCGATATCGACCGATTGCAGATCGCACTGTCTCAGTATATCACCGACTATAGTTTCTGCAACCGAAGTTGGTAGGTCTACCGATACCAATTCGTTCGGTGAAATGTTCTTCTCGTCCGCGGCAGTTTTCAGTTTGATTCTTTCCGCCATTTTGGGCACGGATATCTTGGTGGTGCTGCCGAATTTGGGCTGCAACGGTTCACAATCGGTTTCGATGTGAGAATCGGGCGATTCGAGGATTTTATCATTTTCGGGCCTGTTGGAAGACAGCAGCGATATTTTTTGTTCGGCCTCGTATAGCTGCTGTTTAAGGTTCGCTATTTCTTGTCGCAACGGATCCACTACTTCAGAAAATGTGTTGTATTCGTTGTTTTCATTATGGGACGATGTTAGCTTTGGTTCGGGGAGTTCTATAGGACTTTCCGATAGCTAAAAAGGCAGAAAATAGAACGAAAAACCGGCGCTGAATACAACATACTGCGAGTTTGTTGTCCGCATCAGATAAATCGTTCTCTAACGGTTCTAATTCGCTAACTTCGAGTGGACAGGTTACAGACTCTTCGTGGGCGCTAGTGCAGGATTCTACAATGAAAATATTCGCTAAAAATATCGCCAGATGTTATAAAAAAACATAAAATGATATCCTGACGCCTGGGCTATTTTTGAGAATTGCTCGACCTTGCTGGAAATGAATGAATAACGCTCACCGGAAATTTCGTCTTCTTCTGCGATCGCCATTGTTCTTTGTCTGTGCAATTTTCTGGTAAGTTCCGCGATGACAGAATGAAGTTCAGTCAGCTGCTCTTCGTACCTTTGCGCTTGTTCGTCCAGTTGTTGCTGAAGGCGTTCCTGTCCGTAGAAAAAGTATAGTGTGCAACATGTTGAAAATTCCCCGATGCTTTTTCGTAAATTCTGTTACCTCGACCTTTTTGTGGAGATAACAGTTCATTTATCTTGTAATTTATGAAGAAAAACGCGGGCCTGTCTAAAATAAGGGCCGAATAAAGCCCTATTTTCCCTTTGGCCTCCCCTAACGCGCTTTTAACTTGAAGGGTAGCTAACAAACGACCCTGTTAAATACTGCTTTGCTCGGACTAGGTTTAGGAAAGGAGAAATACGTGATGTCATAATAAATTCTGGATAGTTTTGTACTATAGGGAAAAACGGCACATTTTATTTTTAAAAACCAAGGCCCTACTACTAATCCACCATTTATTTTTTATAAATTTTTCATACCTCATAAATTTTCCATTCAGGTTTTTGTATTTAGGTATACCTACCTATTGATATTACTATTATTTGTAGGTATAAAAGAAAAAAGCAGCATAACGAAAATTTACGTTACTCGACATTTCCCCATTATGCCATTACCCAACTCGGAAACTTTCAGCAACTTCATGAAAACTTCATAATAACTTCACATATACAAAGACAAGACCGAAACAAATTTCTGCCCCCTTAAAAGCATGGCAAACTTTTTAAGGTATCGCATATCGCAATATACAGGGTGAATCAGTTTTTTGTAGCAGGACTTTAACAGGTGATAGATCTTCAAAAAATAACCGCACTTTTTCGTATAAACTATATCTTTTTAAAGCTTCATAGAGGTGTTAAAATTGGAAAAAATATGTGGACTTTATTGGATATTTGCCAAACTAGTTGAGATATTTAAGTAATATTTGGTATACGTTATAACGACATGGGTTAGCATAAAATCTGTTAATATCGAACATCTTGCACAACCAGTGGCGGAGAAGTGGGTAATTGGTAAAATTATTTTTAGAAAAAAAATGAATCACCTTGTAATGTAATAAAAGGTATTGCATTTTTTTGTAGATTTGAATTACAGACAAAAATTTCCTCATAGTATTTGTTCGCATGTGTTAAAGTTTAATGTCAAATTTCATTTTTTTGTATTTTTAGGGGTATTTCTGAAAAATTATCTAAAAAATTTGCCCCATAAGAAAGACTCAAAATAGAAAAAACGTGTTTCTTACTTTAAATAAAGTAACTTTTTCCAATCGACTAACCCATTCAAGGTTTTACTTTTCAAGATACAGAGCGTAACATTAATTCTATCTTCCTTAAATGTTTTATACCCTGTAACTTCAAAAGTATAGCCTTAAATAGGTAAGTTTATTGGAGAAAGTTACTTTATTTAAAGTAGCAAACACATTATAATTTCTACTTTAAGTGATACTTATGGGGCAAATTTTTTAGTTAATTTTTCAGAAATACCCCGAAATAATACAAAAAAATGAAATTTGCCATTAAACTATAACACATGCGAACAAATACCAAGAGGACATTTTTGTCTGAAATTAAAATCTACATAAAAAATTCAGTACCTTTTATTACAATACACAGGTGATTCATTTTTTTTTCAAATAATAATTTTACCAATTACCCACTTCTCCGCCACTGGTTGTGCAAGATGTTCGATATGAACAGGTTTTATGCTAACCCATGCCGTTATAACGTATACCAAATATGACTTAAATATCTCAGCTAGTTTGGTAAATATTCAATAAAGTCCACAAATTTTTTCCAACTATAACACCCTGTAAAAAAAAAACAAAAAACTGATTCACCCCAGACCTGGTCAGTCCAGAAAACAGTCTCGAGGTTGAGAAATTTTGCGTGGAAATGCCCGGTGAGACGAAACCCACAGATTCAGCGCAACTATCATCCTTTCGAAAGGGATAATCTTTGGGAGATATATACGTCTCTCCCATAATAGGATTTTAATGGTGGGAGTTGGGAAGTTTTCAGACAATTGCTCCTGGGGCCACGGACAAATTGAAATCGATCAACACGGGGAGCCAGCGTGCATGGAAATGACAGCCAATGGAAACTTCCATTAAAATATGGGGGAAAACGCTCGAGATCCATTTGTACTTTTTGTGGCATACGCTTATTTACATGGATTTGTAACTAATACAAAATTCACTATGTTTTGCGGAACGATCAGAAAAAAAACAGCGATCCGTTAAAAATAGCCTGGACCAACCAGGCCTCTGGAAAAGCGCGCCGCCGAATAAGTGGCTATGTGTTGGTGTAGGTTGGGCGTTCTAGGTCACAGTGGAAAATCGATTTCCGCAATTTCCTCCGTGTTCTTTGGAGGAGCCGCTTAGTTTCCTGTCTCTTTACACCCCCACCGAAAAAGAACGCGAAAACTCGACCAATCTCCAGAGAAATTGGGAAAATTGAAAAAGCCATCGAGTGCACGGGTTATCAATCCGGATGAAGGGATCTAACGTAAAGCCATTTTCCAGAAAGGAACCACAAAAAAATTGACGGTCAAAAACGAAGTTTTTCAATAGATTCTTCATCTTCATACTGGCCTTCCATGATGATCATCATGACCTGCATCGTTCCACAGGGTGAGTTTTTTTCAATGACCACTATGGGGATCTCGGAAACTAGCAGAGCTAGGTTAAATGGGGAAAGAATTGTGCTGTTTTGAATGCTCAATGCAATGCCCCTTTTGGATTTTTAAAAAAGTTCATGGCTCACTAGATATTTTGAAAAGAGTGATTTTTTGCTATTTCATCAGATCTCTGTAGCTCCGTTATTTCTGTTTATACAGAAAAACTGTAGAGACAAAAATTGTAGATAATTTTGGGCTTAATAAGATAATCTAATCCAATTTTTTATGTTTTTTGTTTTTTTCCAAAGAAATAATACTCGGCATAGTTATTATAAAAAATTAAAGAGCTATGGCTAATTTTCTGACTTTCAGCCATGGAATATTTTCATAATTACGTTCTATTTTATAATAAGACACACTTCAAACTTTCTAATATTTTGTTTTTAGCTGGTAACAAAATGTAACAAAATAAAACAAAAATTAAAAAACTCAAAATAAAATTATTATTATTTTAAAAGGTGTTGAAAACAATCCACCATTATTATTTATGCAAATATTGCATCTTTTTAAAACTGAATTTGTCGCCTTTCTTAGAGAGCGCCTGGCAATACTGGCAATTGCTTCTAAAACAGCTGCTCTTAATTCAACAATTGTCTCATACTTTATTATTTGTACCGTTTCCCACACAAAGAAATCCAAAACAGACAAATCGGGGGATCGGGGCGGCCAGGAAATAGGTCTATTTCTCCCTGTCCAACTATTTGGGTAGAGCTGATCTAGGTAATTTCTTAAGGACAAATAATTATGTGGTGGAGCTCCATCATGATAATTTTTTTTTATTTTGTTACATTTTGTTACCAGCTAAAAATAAAATATTTGAAAGTTTGAAGTATGTCTTATTATAAAATAGAACGTAATTATGAAAATATTCCATGGCTGACTATGTGAAAATTTAAATAAAACCAGAAAATTAGAGATAGCTCTTTTATTTTTTATAATAACTATGCCGAGTATTATAAGTGGAAATCTCAATAAATTAAAAGTAAAAAAATATTTTTAAAAAAGGCTTTTATTTAAATGCGCTAAAAAGAATAAAATAATCTTTTCTTTTAAAACTTTTACTATCAACTTATAACGTCATTCCACAATTTATATGATATAAAAGCTTGTCGCGAGATTTAAGTAGTGGTATTTACTTAGTTTGAAAACTTAAATCTCGCGACAAGCTTTTATATCATATAAATTGTGGAATGACGTTATAAGTTGATAGTAAAAGTTTTAAAAGAAAAGATTATTTTATTCTTTTTAGCGCATTTAAATAAAAGCTTTTTTTAAAAATATTTTTTTACTTTTAATTTATTTTGTAATTTTTAGTTTGGCCAGGTGTCTGAGTCTATTCATCTCAGTTAACGCATCATTGTTGCAAGGTCGTTTGCCGGTTAGTTTAGAACAGTCTAGCTCTTCAATGAGGAGACCTTCTAATGACCATCTTGGGTGTTCCGCCATGTTGGATTTAGAATGACGTCACACATATAATCATGCATTGTCATCCAAATTAAACGTGGGTACAAAATTTCAGCTCGATCGGTTGAAATTTAACTAGTCCGCCATCTTGAGTGTTCCGCCATGTTGGATTTAGAATGACGTCACACATATAATCATGCATTGTCATCCAAATTAAACGTGTGTACAAAATTTCAGCTCGATCGGTTGAAATTTAACTAGTCCGCCATCTTGAGTGTTCCGCCATGTTGGATTTAGAATGACGTCACACATATAATCATGCATTGTCATCCAAATTAAACGTGTGTACAAAATTTCAGCTCGATCGGTTGAAATTTAACTAGTCCGCCATCTTGGGTGATCCGCCATGTTGGATTTAGAATGACGTCACACATATAATCATGCATTGTCATCCAAATTAAACGTGTGTACAAAATTTCAGCTCGATCGGTTGAAGATATCTGCTTCAAAATTGAGTTGCAAGATTCCACCCGAACAAATTACATACATACATACATACATTGCAAGTTAAATAAAAGCTTTTAAAAAATGGCCGATTTGATAAGGCCACACTCAACTATGATTTATATTTAAAAAACACAAGTTTATGTCATAACTCAAAAACCACAAACAACATAAAAAATTGGATAAGATTATCTTATTAAGCCCAAAATTATTTACAATTTTTGTCTCAACAGTTTTTCTGTATAATCAGAAATAACGGAGCTACAGAGATCTGATGAAATAGCAAAAAATCACTCTTTTCAAAATATCTAGTGAGCCATGAACTTTATTAAAAATCCAAAAGGGGCATTAGATTGAGCATTCAAAACCGCAATTCTTTCCCCATTTAACCTTTGTTCTAGCTCTGCTAGTTTCCGAGATCCCCATAGTGGGCATCGAAAAAAAGTCACCCTGTATAAGTAGAGAGAAAGTTAGAAGATATATTGAAATAACGTGGAAAAAATCCTGGGTCAGTTACCAAAAGAAAACCTTTTCCCCGAATTACTATTTGCGATTTTTGTCTAAATCCCGGAAAAACCATTTGCTGGGTAAAACTATAGCGATAAGACATAGTCCATTTCTATATAGGTACCACATAACACCACAAAACATGCTTATACAAACAATATTACTGTTTATGAACAAAGAGTAATTAAATTTATTCATTAATTTGTTATCGCCTTTGGTTTTCCTAGATAAAGTTTTTTTGTAGTGGACATGGGGAATCCTCAGTTTTGCCCAATATATAAGTTGGAAGCAAAATTCAGTAGCCACAGATCAGTTTTCAATTCCTATTCAGTCAGTACATCTAAGGGTAAGTCAACTTTTTGTAAACTTTTCGTACTTTCAAATAAATATTAAAAATATTGTACAAGACTGTAATTTTTCAAATTTTTGCAAAATCTATTACTGTGAATTAAATAGCGGAAGTTTCATTACAGCCTCTAACCGTTGACTGACGTATTAATAAAGACTGCTCACGGCTGTCATGTTTGACAGTTCTCTGGCTCACCATGCGCTTCCCGGAGACAAAATACAATGCAAAATACATTGTTGACCATAGGCGCCATCTACTTTCCGGAACATGAAACTATAGCCGTGAGAAGTCTTATTAATACGTCAGTCAACGCTCTAACGTATCCTAATTAGGCTGCAATAAAAGATTTTCCGCCCCGGTATACCTAATGTTACTATTTATAAATAACGTCTAGCTTATTTAATAAAAAAAAATCAAGACAAATATCTGATATTAATTCCTTTTTTTTTTTTCAGAGACCTCCAATAATCAAAAATGAAGTTGATCTGTATTGGTTGCTACCAATGTAGTTCCTTATAGTCGCCCAACCGCATGTAATATTCGCGGTTTAAACATTAAAATTTACTGTTCCATCTCTCCTTTCTGATTACATACAGTTTGAAATAATAAATAATATGTTTGGATGTGACAGTGACACACGTTTAAGGCATCGATTGTATACTTTCTGGTAGTTATTTCTCTATAACCTAGCACATTTGGCTGAAGATGACTGTTCTTTTTATGCAGTCGAAACCGGTCCCATTGATTGTAAAATAAATAAATTGCTCTGTGAGTAAAAGACCTTTTAAACAAACCACTGAATTTAAAAATGAAGTTCTTCAACCTCTTCTTCATAGTAGCCATGTTACTACTGGCTTTCCATGAATCGGCCATGGCCTGCCTCAGCAATGGAAGATCATGTCAAATGAGTGGGTCCTGGGGAAACTGCTGCTCTGGTTTTTGCTATCAGCAAGTTGGCTGGGCCAGTGGATATTGCAAGAACCGCTAAATAACACTCCTTAAGCCCTTCTAAATCTGCCTTACTAAGATATTATGATAATAAATAAATTGTTGAAGAGTTTGTTTTGTTTTCTTGGACTTGTTGACGTCCTTCGACGTTTTTTTTTTCAACAGGAAACAGCTGAGACATACTTATTACAGTCGCGTTTTCTTGATATACGTCGATCGATAGATACAATTAGGTTTTCCTACAAACGTAAAATGATGATATGTAGCCTCTGGCGAACGTCAATATGAGATAAAGGTATAGAAGGTTCGCATTTCACTAGGTAATGTCGCAGAAAAGTAAATAAAGTGCCTATCAAGTCTAAACGAAACAATGGATTATTTAGAGGCAATTAAAATTTGTTTTCTTAACGCTTTGTACAATATGTATCACAGAAAGCAAAGATATACTTCCTGTTAGTTGTTTAACTTTCTTAAGCCCACATCCGGGCTTCGATCTAATCCTCGAGTTTATTTCTATATCGCATTCCAAGAGATGTTTACAAATTCCTTGATACACTTAACTAAAGGAGAAACTAAACACTACTTTATAGAAACTATAAAAAGAATCGTCGTGAACCACTTCGTTAATAGTTCAAACCTCCTATTCATAATACCCGCCTCTAGAATTTACCTAGGAATCATTTCCCTTTCTAATAATATTAGAGTTGAGAGTTGAATTCCAAATTCCCAAAACCAAACCTGGCACAGCCTCTTACCCAGAGTATAGCTACTAGATATACGGTGCAGTCTCTGGGGATGCCAGAAGGCAATTTCTGCTGGAGAAATCTAATTCCGGACTCTGATTTTCCATTTCCGTACTTGCAGCAGGTATTTCCAAGGAAAACCAAAGGCAAGTACAAAGTGATTCTTAAATAAGCATGTAGAGACAGAAAAGGAAGAGGTTGATAACAAATCGATTGCGAACTTCAAAGGATTTCATTCTTATTTTTCTATAATATATGAATATAAGAAAATCTAATTTAGTAGATATATTAGCTCTATTATAATAGCATATAAAGGGTGTTAGTGTATAGGGAGTGCCACAACCACCTACATATTTTGTTAAATTTTATTTCGCCAAATATGGACGAATGTTGATGATTCAAAAAATAAATTATATTCAAAAAAAATTATCAGAAATTAATATACAGGGTGTTGTTGGCATATTATCTTAAAATACATATACATGTTTGCATAAAATTTTAAAGCATCAGTTGGTCAATTTTATGAGACAACCTGTACAGTTTTATACATATAGCTGTCATTAATAATCTTTTTTTAGCATTCAATGCAAATCTCATATCTATTTCTCATACATATTTGACGTAATTTACGACTTCACAGTATTAGGAAATTTTATACATTTATAATTTTTTGAGCGGAATAAAAGCAAAAAAAGGAGAATAATTATTAACAAAATGTAGTTAAGTATAATTACTTGGGTTAATGAAAAATATTCTTCATAACAACTATTGCTTGTGTTCAAACGTCCCAAAAGTATCTTATTTTGTCAGATTTATGTACCGGGTGTTCAAAATTTAGAAAAAAATATATGAAAAATACTAAAAACAATGTACCTACTTTTATTTAGGTATGTGTGAAGATATTATGGAAAGTAATAAATTAGTAAAGGATATTGGATTTGAAAAGCGACGCATCAGTACCAAAGTTTGACTCAATGTCTGAATGTACAGGGACTGTGAAAACATTCCACCCCTTATAAAATATGTAGTGATTTATATGATTTCCTGGAAATTGTCATTTTTTTTAAATAAATCAAAACCCTGTTTGTCTGTAAACGGAATTGCTCTGTGAATGTTTTATAGTATATGAGGAATTGTCGAAAACTGCTAGTAACCACCATTTAAAAAATATTTCATTTATATTCACCCATTTCATTACTTCTTTTTTAAATGTGGGAATATCATTACGGTATAATATAGAACCCGAGCACGATTCATAATTAAACGAATTTATTAGAAAACGAATGAACAATAAAAAAGATTATATTTAAATGTAAATGAAAAAAGACAGGTAGCAGAAAAAAAAAACAATTCAATGGTGGAATATGTTGTCAATCATTTTCATAGTATTTTTACGCATAAAGGTTAGATTTTCTCATCTTTTTCTAAATTCTGAAGACCCGGTATGTAAATCTGACAAAATATAATTTGGATCATCATTTAAGCACAAGCTGGATAATGAAGAATAACTTTTTTGCATAAACCCACAAACAAAAAAGTTTTCCTTCTTTAGTAGTCACTCTATAGAGACCCTGTATAATATTAGTTTCAATCTATGGAAATTCGAAAAAATACCGAAGGAAACTAAGGCAGGAATATTTGCGTAGGTACCTACAATTTTAAATTACAAACCATAAATAATTGTACTGGTAAAAACCTATTTTCAAACAAACTATAGATTGAATGCACGAAACTACCTTCCAAACCTATCAAACACATAGGTCAACCCCGCAACTCCGCCCCCGCCCAATCACGCCCCGACTTACGCAGCTCCCCTCGCAGGCCCCGCCCGCCGGCGCGGTCGTGACCGGCCCGCCGGGCGTGGTGGGCGTGGCCAGCGGCGAGGCCGCGCCCCCCAGCAGCGGCGGTTGGTCCGCGCCGGCGGCGCCCCGCGATCCCGGGCAGCACAGCCACGAGCGGCGCGGCAGGTCGCCCGCGTACGGCTCGTCGTACGTCCTCTCGTCGGCGCCGCGCCCGCCCGCCGTGATGGTGTAGCACTCGCGCCGCCAGGGGGCGCGGCAGTCGGGCCGCGCGTAGATCAGGTGGGCGTGGCCGAGGCGCGGCCCCGCCTTCTCGGGGCTGGCCGTGCACGGCTCCGCCCCCGCGAACACGTAGGTGGTCAGGCAGCCGCCGCCGCCGCCGCCGCCGCCCTCGACCATTTGCGGGTTGGCTGCCGGTGGCGGGGTTACATGCCGTTTGCGAGTTAATTCTGTTATTACGGCCGCGATAATGGATTAATTAGCGTTAGGTGGGTAGGCGCGCGGTGCTCCCATCGTAATCATTTACAGTGGGGGATAATTGATGGAGGGAACGAAAGGTTTAAGCTGCGTGTTACTTCGTGGAAATTGCCGGTGTAAAATTAAGCGACAAATTCTGCTGAAATTTATGGAAAATATGTTCATTATCGATATACAGGGTATCCCAACGAAAACATGACCCCCCCAAAAATTCGAAAACCGAACAATATTTGAAAATTCGCAGAGACCCGTCGATTTTTGTTTTTGGGGGGAGCTTTTTTGACAGTCAAGCCAACCCGATATGTTCATCCCCCTAATCCCTAGCAACCCCAACTTTAAAATTTCAAATGGAACTACCCCCCTTGTGGCGCATCATTTTAAAGCCCCTTTTATTGCGAATACAGTGATGTATCGTTTTTAGAATTCTGTTGAGATTTGACAGAATTATTGGCTAAAAACGGAAAGTTGACAATCCACTGTTCGCGTAGTAATTTCTACACAAATGCCCGCCACTATTAAGTTTTTTTATCTACAACACACGATCAAATTACCTAAAGTCTATCCAAGTTACAGCGGCAGTAGATATAAACAAAGTCACATGACCGCCTTGCGATCGATTACCAGGGTCGGATTAATATGAGATTCCAAGTGGCTTGTAATTCTCAACTAATTCTTTTAGAAGTTCTAAAATTTGTGTTTCTACCTTTCGTGGATCTTTATAATTTCCTGAAATTAAGTAGCAAAATAAACTTGCAGAATATACTGCTCGCGATCCGATCTAAAATATGCAGGAAACTCGACTGAGGGAAGAGCCGGCCCTGCATTCTGCTCGCCGCGTAAACACTTGACATTTTATGACGGCCAGACCAATAAGAGAATAGGTCACGTGGTGGCCAATATTTTGATCCACTGCCTCTGTAACTTGGATAGACTTTAGTTTTTATTGACGTGTCGATCAGTTTACAAAAAAGTCACAAATGAAAAAGCTGAAGCAAAACAAAAAAGTTCATACGAATTCAAACCTTATATCTTTTTAAAATATGTAACAAAAAGTCACTGTCACAAAAAGGTCCCCGTTTTTTGCTTGTAACTACGAAATCGTTAGTTTCAGCCTGCTATTGAAAGTGTAAACGTGTTTTTGAAATGGTTTATTCTATCATGGAAAGGTTAGAAATTGTTGCAATTCGTGCTGTAGCTTTAGCGCAATCATGATTTCGATAACAAATTGCAACAATTTCTACCCTTTCCGCGATAGAATAAACAAACTATTTCGAAAATACGTTTCCACTTTCAATAGCAGGCTGAAAGTAATGATTTCGTGGTTAGAAGCAAAAAAAACGGGAACTTTTTTTGTGACGGTGACTTTTTGTTACATATTTTAAAAGGATATAAGGTTTGAATTCGTATGAATTTTTTTTGTTTTGCATCAGCTTTTTCATTTGTGACTTTTTTGTAAACTGATCGAGACGTCAATAAAAACTATGTAATTTGGTCGTGTGTAGTAGATAAAAAACTTAATAGTGGCGGGCATTTGTGTAGAAATTACTACGCGTACAGTGGATTGTCAACTTTCCGTTTTTAGCCAATAATTCTGTCAAACCTCAACAGAATTCTAAAAACGATACATCACTGTATTCGCAATAAAAAGGGCTTTAAAATGATGCGCCACAAGGGGGGTAGTTCCCTTTGAAATTTTAAAGTTGGGGCTGCTAGGGATTAGGGGGATGTACATATCGGGTTGGCTTGACTGTCAAAAAAGCTCCCCCCAAAAACAAAAATCGACGGGTCTCGGCGAATTTTCAAATATTGTTCGGTTTTCGAATTTTTGGGGGTCAAGTTTTCGTTGGGATACCCTGTATGTCCGCGTCCGCACTGTATATTTCATTTAAAAAAACAGATATTTATGGACGCAGGGAACAAACGATGAGTTATACCCCACGGGGTTTTTATTGATAAAATGGGGCAACACGCCATAGCAGAAAAAAGTAGATGGATAGCCCCAAATTGCTTCTACCCTAAGATGGATAGCGCTTATTATATTTTCATTATGTGGGAAACTCTTTTCCTGAGAGGAATATTCCTTCATTCTACTGCAGAAAAATACATTAGGACGGTGAATTTGCCAAACAATTATTTTGACACTTTACCCTCTGTATGCGGTACATATTTTAGAATGGTGGCAATGTACTCTGACCGCAAACAATATAAAATAAACGCGAGAATTTTGAAACAAAAATAAATAACATGTGCATGTGCGAGCCCAAACATATGCAGTAGGTATAATAATAATTTTGTAACGGATATTATTTATATCTTGCCCTAGTTGATATCTCCGTATTACAGTCGCGATAACAGTTTTTCGAAAACGAAAGTTGGATTTATTGGAACTGCTAAGCTATTTTTACGATGTGCAGTAAATTCTTGTTTATGAGTCTGCGCAAAACGTTTAAATATTTACCTCCAACTGTGTCTGAAGGATCCCGAACAATTTATACATAAAATAGTCATACAGGGTGAGTCAAATTTAAAAAAAATCTAAATACCCGGAAAAATAACTCCAAGTAGATTTTAGCTTAAAAAATTTTGCGGAATGCTATTTTACCTATAAATTATTGCGTAGGAGCTCCTTTATATTCCTAAATATCAAGAAATATTTCCAACCCCACCCTCACACCGTCATTTTCCGCCACGTTCCAAGTGTCAAAATCTCAATGCTGCTTTGATAAACGACCGTTCTGAAAAGAGCCCTTAACATTTCCACCCCCCCCCCCCGTACCCTAAAGTTTACAGCCCAAAAACACCTTATGAAATGTACCGAAAAAATTGACGTAAAATCACAAGACTAAATCCATCAAAAGTAGGTCGCCGGCCAATACAAATAATCTCCTCGGATGATTCCTGCATTGCGTCATCGTTTCACTCTATCCAGGGGTCACTAGACGGGCGCTATATATCGGAAAAATTCGACTGTTTCCACGGCCCGCTATAAAAAAGTACAAACGGGACGAGAATAACGCGACGTGCCTTCGCGCCTCCTCGGTTATAAAGTGCCCGACATTAATTTGTGGGGAGAGATTCCTTGGAGGAGGCCGGCATAATTAAAAAAAAAATCCAGAAATAGAAGGAGGAATTCTCCACAAAAAGAGACTGCGTAGGAGTACTGAGCCGCGAGTATAGGTGATAACCAGGGACTATTTAAAATAAGGGGACCCAGCATGTCACAGTCTATCACATAGGAAAAGTGAAGCCTTGAGGGGAAGTTTGTTTTCTGTCGACTCCAAGGAGATCACAAGGGGGCTGGACAAGGTTATGTTATATGTCAGTGTCCAACTGCCATCAGATTTTATGTGACATGCCAGTGCCATAGATTCTAAAGGAGGCAAAATATTTCCAATCATAATTCACAATTTTTAAGTTTTCTAACTTCCAGATACTCAAATGTGTCAATTAAAGGTAATGCGGCCGCCTGTAGTAGTCCCAATAATTTCAACCAGATTTTTCCTGTATCACCTTTAGTAATCCTACAATTCCCATTACGTGGCCATTACGTATATAGTAGGTAGATCAAAACAAAAATCGCATTTCGTAAATTTTAAATTATTAAGCAGGTAACTTCAGGTATTTTTATAAAGAGTTTTTATCTACGACTACAAGTTTATTTTAAGTTTGTGAGGTACCTTGGGAGAAATATAAAATTACAAAAATTTTATAATGAACATCGAGAAAAACTACATGATTAGAACGACTAGACCTAATCTTATTAGTCCATCCCGAAATCTGTGAAAGTTCTTTGGGTAGATACATCCAACAAGGGAAGAAAGTTCAAGTATTCATATTACAAATGGATCGAGGAACCTGGTAACAAGGTGCAATAGCGACAAATTCTTAAATAAGCAAAATCGACACTGACTTACCATACTTATTACGGAACTATAAAGGGTGAATCAGTTTTTTGTAGCAGGACTTTAACAGGTGATAGATCTTCAAAAAATAACGGCACTTTTTCGTATAAACTATATCTTTCTAAGGCATTAGAAAAAAGTTACAGGGTGTTAAAGTTGGAAAAAATATGCGGACTTTATTGAATATTTACCAAATTAGTTGAGATATTTAGGTCATATTTGGTACACGTTATAACGGCATGGGTTAGCATAAAACCTGTTAATATCGAACATCTTGCACAACCAGTGGCGGAGAATGGGTAATTGGTAAAATTATTTTTAGAAAAAATCACCTTGTATTTTAACAAAAGGTATTGAATTTTTTATGTAGATTTTAATTGCAGACAAAAATGCCCTCTTGGTATTTGTTTGCAAGTGTTGTGTTTAATGGCAAATTTAATTTTTTTGTATTATTTCGGGGTATTTCTGAAACATTATTTAAAAAATTTGCCTTAAAATGATATAGTTTATAGAAGAAAGTTGTTTTTTTTAAGATCTATGACTTGTTAAAGTCCTGCTACAAAAAACGGATTCACCCTGTAGAAATCATGAAAACCATTATAAATTTTTACTAACAATCAAAGTAGGTACCTGATATATTCATAGATTCTCCAATAAAATGGCATACTTGGCATCACTGAGGCCATTAGAATGAGGAAAGAATAGGCCTCACTTTGGAAAGTATAATGCTGGGTCCCCTTATTTTAAAGAGTCCCTGGTGATAACATTATTGGTTCAAAGCACCAATAGTATCTCTCAAGTCTTGTCTTGTTTCAAAATTTTTAAGAAAACATATGCGTTTGGTTCAAATGAATCCAAACATTTCATTGTAGGTAAATTATTACAGTGCTAACTAAATAATTAAACAAAATATATGTATATGCTACCGTTATACTTTCAAAACCGTTCAGCCCATGATATACGATATTATATCCAGTGCCTACTATATTGTGCCCATAGAAATAGATTTATGAATACCAAAACCCACATAAACGTTTTTGTTTATTGCAAGCTGAAAGCTGTAATTAAATTTATTTTTTGTATTCAGTTCGCGATTTCCGCATTGACGCCGTTATTGAGGCTAGTTAAGTGGCAGAGCACAGGGTGTTGGGAAATTAACATATTTTCGAAGATTTCAAAATTTGTCGCTGGAATTTTACGAATTCCATTTAGTAAAACCACAAAATAAGCATATAAAAAGTTGCTGCGAAAAATTCAATTTTCAAATTTGAAAACGTAATTCCGTTATAGTTCTCTTCTTGCCTTCTACGCTTTAATCCATTTCGCCTGACCCATTTCGTTGACAATACCCGACAGGTAACGACATCATTTACAAACACGATGAACCTATCGACGACCGCGGGGCGCTCACACACCGGACCAATTAGGACGCGCGAACATCGCCGCTAGACCCCCGAAAAATCGCTCAACAAATCGGGAAATTGCGATCGACGCACGCGACGTCTAGTAGGCCGGAAAGACAAGCGAGCATCGCGAGGTCGCGCGCCGTACTGCCCCTGAAAACAGCTGAACGGCCGTCGGGACGCGGCGGGCCCTCGCCTAGGCGCACTGCGATGCATCCCGGACTGTTACGTAACAACAGCGGCAGATGCTTTGCAGATTATAGCAACCACCCCTCAAAAAAAAAAAACCATCGAGGCAATCATAGTTATAACTTTGCCGTCGCTACCTATGTAATCACGCGTGAGTGATTAGTGACTTTAATCTGCCGAAAAGACACTTTTTTTTTCAAAAATGCGTCGAATTTTCTCAAGGGCCTTAGCACACCCACAATGCAAATGGGGCCCACTTAAATCGGGGGCTAATCGCAAAAAAGGCCCTCGACTTTTACTCGGGAAAAGCGGAAAAACACGCAGTCTGAATTGCAAATGTGGGGGTTCCCGCCGAAATTAGGGAGTTTTACAAGTTAATTTAAACTCGACGGGTGATTTATATGGGGAATTTTCGCAACTCTGTACACAAAAAAATAAACCCCGGTAAAATGAAAAAAGTTGTTACGGGCTAAAATATTCGACGATACCTCCCATTCAGATAACCAAAGATTTTGTGGAAATATGTCATGCTCGTAACTAAATTAAAAAAAAACTGAATAACATATACAGGGTGTCTACTTTTAAGTGTATACAAATCGATAAAAAATGTACCTATTTTGTGAGATATTTTCAAAAACCTTTTTTTGTTTGAAAGGCCTTCAAAAACCGCTTCTTTTGACCTTCCTGCCATTTTCAAAATGCAAATCCTGGGCCGGCTGCGATTTTTTTATACCCCCGATTTTCGCGAAAACCTTTTAGCGATTTTTTTATTTAAAATCTGACCCCACAGCGTTAATCAGAACATCACAAAACCCTTATATACCAAATTCGAATAAAAAATATACAGGGAGTTCCATTATGCAGGGTCTCAAAGTTGAGCAAAATAGGAATTTTAAAGGCATCTGCCAAGTCAAGTGTGCCATGGAATCCCCTCAAAACAGTTGAATGGTCAACAGGACCACTCAAGTTGTTGGCGTGCAAAGGTCCAATACGAAATATACAAAGTGCTCTTATCTGTGCCATCTCAAATTACTGAATTTTTTGTAACTTTATACGGGTCAAAAATCGAATATATCAAAACCGCTCCACATACTATAAACGAACTAAATCTAAAAAATACAGAAGCCTGCCAGTCAGTAAGTCCATATCAGTTAAGGTGGCTGGTGTGTCACAACCACGGCGATTGCCGTGGTCACAACAGGAAACGCACAGAAAATGTATCATCTTAGACAGCGACTTTGTTGAGAAAGGCCCATTAATTTAAATTGTTTTTATTTGTTGGTTGGCAGTTGATAAAGAAATAAATTACTTTTGTGTTTATTAATATTTTTTCAATGATTCCAGAGCACTCCTGATCAGTATAAAGTTTAATAAAAATTCAGAATTTTGAGATGGCTCAGAGAAAAATACCCTGTATATTTTTGTAGTAAATCTTTTCACACCAACATTTTGAGTGGTCCTGTTGACCATGCAACTGTTTTGAAAGGAATTCCAAATTCCGTGGCACACTTGGCTCGCCAGATGTCTTTAAAATTCCTATTTTGCTCAACTTTAACACGGTGTAGGACCGAACAACCTTTACATTTTTTGTTCAAATTTAGTATATGGGGGTTTTGGGGTGTCCTGATTAACGCTGTTGTGTCAGATTTTAAATAAAAAAATCGCTAAATGGTTTTTGTGAAAATCGGGGTATAAAAAAAATCGTAGCCGTCCCTGGATTTGCATTTTGACAAAAGTAAAAACGTCAAAAGAAGCGAAGAAGACCTTTCAAACAAAAAAAGGTTTTTGAAAATACATATCTCACAAAATACATTTTTTATCGATTTGTATACACTTCAAAGTAGACACCCTGTATGTACTTAAGTATTTTATTTCTACAACAAAATATAAAACGACAAAATTATATATTTTTTAAATCTCTTGACCAGACAAAATAATAAGCTTTAAGTAAAGCCTTATTACACCATTGCCATACTACTTACCATAATACCGGGCACTAATATTTTTAATTCCATTATATTATAGGATATTGTATACTGTACCACCTAGGATAACTTCAGGTAAAGTTTCTTTTACAATGTATTTGTAAGGATTCATAGGTAAAATTTCATTTTTAAACTTTAAAACCAAATATAAGCATAACAAAAAAAACTCAAAAATTAACTAATAAATTATTATTACTTAACATCTAAATGTTTCTACAAAAAAAAGTCCACAAGTATTTCTTTTTCTAAATACAGAAAACCCAAAATAGTGAACGACCCTCTGTACTTACTGTTTCTAGTTATTGTGGCAATAAAATGTAAAAAACTATGATTTTCAACAAGTTGAAATTTGGTTTTAAAGCAAAAATTGCAATGTTTTGTCACTGGTTAAAATTCTCATTTTTTACTTGGCATGGTGTTATATCTAGTAATTAATATAATTCTTCAAATTAATCTACAGATGGTGCAAAAACCAAAAAAAATCTTTTCATTTTTTGAAAACTTAAACGTACCTTTTTGTTCAACTTTTAGGATCTTATATTTAAAAATGGTTTTACTTAGGCCTATGTTAATTAATAAGATCTGTAAGTAGAGTTTCGTTGTCAATTAGGTATTTGAAAACCGCCTGGTATAATACAGCATATTCCCTTACTTTTGAGTCAACCAGTAGAAATGTTTTTTTACCAGCACCTTCACCATTTTTATAAACTGAATTATTTAGGGAATTTTAAATGTCACTATAGTATTATAATTAGGTTACTAAAATGTCAACACTGGCAGCAGTGTCAAAGTCAAAAATAAGGTTCAATTTTTGGAGAAACCAGATAAAAAGTGAAAAAAAAAAAAACGCACCATTGAATTGAAATCAACAAAAACCTAGTGATACGTTATGAAATAATCTGCGAACTAGTGAAAAAAATCAATAAAACTGCAGATAACCTCAAAAAACATGCAGAGAATCTCAAGACTCAACTTTTCAACCCTGGAAACCTTTGGGACAAAAACCTTTGACAGTTTGAAGGCGGGAAACGAAAAACTTAATACAAAAATCAAAGGAACTATCTTCGAAAAGTGGCTAAACTTCTGGAAACATGTCGCTCGAGATTACCGAGACGTCGCAAAATCGACACGTCAAGATATCAAAGATAAACCTCTAAAAACTTTTGGGTATATAACAGGACTTTCCGCAGTTTATTATTGTGCCAGTCACAATCCGGATATGCAGAGTTTCCGAGCTAAATACGTGGAAAGCTCGAATAATTTGGCTCTAATTTCATTGGATGTTGCCAATCCTGATGCAGTTACACATTTGAAGTACATCGAACATTGTTATAACGCACATTTAATAAGAAGAACAAACCTAGGAATTGTCTCGATAATATGGGTTGACAAATACAGCAAGGAGTGCGATATTTTCGAGAAAAACTGCAGTTATTTACAAGTGCCGTGGAGCAAAATTTTCACGAGGATACTCGACATAGGTTTCGTAAATATTTGGTGGATAACGTCACGAAAAATGTTAGATTACGATATAAATTATTAGCGGAATAAAGTACTTACCTTAAAATATTCTTCGGCCATGTATTTTTCCTTGTATTTTCGTGAAATTGTTTTCGGAACTGGACTCATGTCGCGTGCGCCTGAGTCCCACTCCCAACTATCAAGTTTTCCTAAAAACAATCGAATTAAGAAACATTATAGGCTACTATGATTGACAATATTTATTACACTTCTCAATTTCAATGCATTCTAGATCAAAGGTAGGAAGGTATGTTATAGAACAAATGAGTGACAGCTGACAGTTCTGAATATCAATGCACTCTTAATCTAGGTACCTAGGTATATTAAAATACAGAATAAAATGAGTGCTTCAAAATGTATCGTTTGACCTACCTTGACTATGATCGCTAGTGTTATCCTTGCTAGTATTTTTTAGTGCGTCAATTTCTGGACGCAGAGCTAATCTACGGTTAAGGAACTGTTCGTAGGATATTCTCCCCTGAGCGTCAGCACCAAGTTGCAGCATCAATTCATCGAGAGAGTCTTCTAAGCTTAGTTCTTTGCATATCGCTAGTAAATCTTGGCTAAAAATTAAAAAAAACATACAACTATTTCTGTACTTTATTATTTTATTACCTATCAATATATCCATCCCCATTTTGGTCGCAGGCCTGAAAAAGCCTCCTAACTCTTTCTTCATCTCCCACAGAAGATGCACTTTCGCTAGCACAATCTGTATCAGCCATTTTACATCAAGTATTCAGGCATTTGTGCACAAAAATCACGAATTTACAAATGTGGAACACTGCAGTTTATTGTTACAAAGCAAGAAATACAATCCTGTTCAAATGTTTATGTTTTTTTTGGTAAACAAAAATAGTTCAATAGCATTTATTTGCGAGGCGAGGACACAGAACGTCAATTATTGCTTTTTTAATTTTAACCGTGGCGCCCTCTAGCGGATTATACGTATATCTAGCAGCGTTGTTTTGGATTTCGTTACAGAAAACTAATAATTTATTATTGATCTGTGGTTTTTGACTTTGCATGATACAAGCTGTTGGACACCAGATGGCGCCACAATGGAAAATTCTATTAAATCGTCGTACAGATACCTACAAAAAGCTAACTAATAACCAGTGCTGCCAACCTAGGGAATTTCTCCCAGTTCTAGGAATATTTTTTTCTATTTAGGGAAATAGGGAATTCAGTAAAAAAAACTCAAGTTTTAATTTCTATATAATTATCTGTGCAAATCTAGCAATTTTATACAAATTCTAAAGATATATTATTTGAAACTTATCTGGGGAATTTTAGGGACTTTCTCATTAAATTTGAGGACTTTTAATTGTACCAGTTGGCGTCACTGCTACTGTGAATGAGAATAATCGTGATCGTGGGTAATCTGCAAGAACGGTAGACGAATGCATGCACACCTTGGATAATCTATTATATTTTGTGGGATAATCAATAATTTATGAAATTATAATGAATAATGAATAATCTGTGCTGTGGCCTGTGAATGCAGAGAAAAGAGAAATGGTCCATATAAAATACAAATGGTCTCAACTCTGTGGAAAAATGAAAATAGCAAAGCATGTTTATTTTGTTATCTCTGCTGTGATATTTGTTATTTATAGTGCAAACATTGAAGTAGTGGGTTCTTATACAGGCTCGCCGACTGGCATAACAGTTAATTCAGCGATCTGAAAAAAAAAAGAAAAATGTTTATTAAGTAAATTTTTATATAAAAAACAAATTTTTTTACCAAAACATTAGGTGGTGTGGACAAAACGTACAAGACGGCTTTGGCAATGTCCTCAGGATCCAAGGGGGTGAAAGTTGAAAAAAATTCTTTGTGTTTATCTGTGTTCATTCCGGAAACGTCTTGAAATTCTGATTTTACGACACCAGGGCTTAAACTCTAAAAGTAGTAAAAGCAAAAAGTGAATGTAAACAATATACCTAAATAACCTTGGTCCTGAATACACAAATTATCATTTTTACTATACCGTTATTTTAATTTTCGATTTGTCATGATTGAACTCATGTCTCAAAGTTTCGGTCAATGCTGTCACTGCATGCTTCGTGGCAGGATAAATATTCATTCCAGGGATCGGGGGAACCTTATGCCCCAGCACACTATTTATATGGATTATCTGCCCGTCAATTTTGACAGCTTGCATTTGTTTCACAGCCTCCCTTGTGCAAATGCACAATCCCAATACATTTGTGTCTAAAACTTGTCGCCATTTCCGAGCGTCCCCATCTTTTAAAGATGACGATAGATTTAGGCCGGCATTGTTTATAAGAATGTGGACGGGGCCTAATTTTTGGCGCACATAATCGAAAGCCTTTATTATGTCGGATTCTTTGGAAACGTCGCACTGAACGGAGTGGAGTTTGCCTTTTTTGTTTGAGAGTTTTTTGGAGAGTTCTTCGACTTTTTCGGAGCGTCTAGCCAAGCCGGCCACCTCGGAAAAAGCAGAATTATTTTTTTTTGTAATGCACATTTTTACACTTACGATAATGCCGTTTTCTACAAGATGTTCAACGATAGAAGCACCAATACCAGCACTAGCACCAGTGACAATAGCAACTTTACCAACCCAACGGTCTAAACATAGAGACATTTTTTAAAATTCGAATAAAGTAAAGATTATGTATGTTTAATGTTTTGTTTTCAAGGTTTAATCGTGGAGTACTGATTAGACTGGTTCACTATCAGAGAGAATGTTTGATTTCTAGGTGTTTCTAACGTATATAATAAGATTCCAAGGTAAATATAATGCAATTATTTCTTATTTCATTATCGTTATGTATCCTTGAAAATAATGAAAGGTATTAATATAATATAATAATTCTTATGTTGGTTACTGTGTGGTTTTCAAAAGTTATGTCAGAAAAAGAAAGGATAATTATTAATGATAGATAATACGAATTAGACAAAACAGATTTTCCTGTAACAAAAAAATATATTTTCTAGAAACAATGAATGAACACAATAATTGAAAGTGGTATGAGGCATATATTTCTTCATTTTTTTCTATCTTCGTGGCAAAACTTTTTCATTATTTATTTCCTATATTAAACGCACCTACCTGTAAATAAAAATTTGAAATATTTTTTTGAAAATATGGATAGGGTAATAACGAAAACCACAAAAACCAACCACAACTATATTTGTAATTGAGGTTATGTTTCTCAACATACATTTTGTTATTATTACATCATAAAACTTTATTTTTGTCTCAAGACGTTAATTACATTGTTTTTTTATAATATAATTTTTAATATATCATAAAACTATGATTGATAAGTATTATGACAATAATAATTATTAGCGATGTATAAAAATTCAATTTGTTTTTAATTCCTTGTTTTAGAATCTACATCAATATGCTGTTTTCCGGAGTATTTAACAATTTGCTCAAGAAACCAAGACTTTATGTTACTGTTAGCAATAGAATGCTGAGCACAATAAAGGTACTTCATTTTACTTAATGAATCTTTTCTGTATTTTTTATGAGTTTTTCAAGGAACAAAGTGTCAACGTAAATGGCCAAAAAATAAACTATATAAAAACTGGGAGTGGCTCGAAAAATCTACTCTGTTTTCCGGGTGCCCTGGGTACAATCTGGAGTGACTTCAAACCCCAAATCCAAAACTTAGACCCAGAAAATTTTACGATTGTTGCGTGGGATCCACCGGGTTATGGCTTTAGCCGACCACCAAACAGAAATTTTAATGTAAAGTTTTACGAAAATGATGCGGACGCTGCAAAAAATTTTATGCAGGTAAGGGATCGATTAAGTTTTTAGTGGCTTTTATTTATCGGTGGATTTTACAGACAATTGGGTTAAATAAATATTCTTTATTGGGATGGAGTGACGGTGGTATTTCGAGTTTAATTTTGGCAGCGAAATATCCGGAAAATGTTGACAAACTGATAATTTGGGGGTCAAATTCTTATGTTCTTCCAGAAGAAATAGAATCATATGAAAGTAAGCGATATGAAATCTTCCTCCTAGTGTATAACATAACCTCACTTAAATTATCAATTTAGAAATAAGGGACATAAGTAACTGGTCCGAAAGAATGAAGTCGCCATTGATAAAGTTATACACAGAAGAAGGTTTGCAAAAAATGTGGAACGACTGGATAGACGCTTTGAAAGAGATTTTCGATAATGGCGGAGATATTTGTAAAGATTGTCTGAAAGAAATTAAGTGTCAGACATTGATTTTACATGGAAATAAAGATCCTATGGTGGCCGCAGAACATCCAGAATTTTTGCTCAAAAATATTGGACAAGCGAAGTAAGTGCATTTTAAAAAGAAAATGTAAATTGTATTATTATTTTAGGTTACATCGATTTCCGGATGGCAAACATAACATCCACCTCAAGTATGCTGACGAATTCAACAAAATTGTGACTGATTTTTTATTGAAATAAATGCTTAAGCGTAAAAATAATACAAATTTATACTTACTTTTTGGCTTTTCATTAGTCTTCAAATTTTATATTGTTTATCTTCGTTAACAACCTTTCTTCTTTCTCTGCATCGTATTTATGATTTATCAGTCTCCAAACAGTAACAACATACAAAAAACTATTTTTTCCGCTCATTTCTAAATAGCCCCAAAAGTGACAAAACTTATCGTGTTCGGGCATATTGTCAATGGCAAATTCAAGAAATATTCTACTAGTATCATTGCAATTCTCTTGATGTACGCATTTCAACATGTATCGGTTCGTTTTCTTACAAAACGCAATCTTACTGATCATTTGTACGGGTGTATTGAAAACCACCACTTTTTCTTTTCCCAGTTTACATACATTTATGAATTCGTAATTTTTCGCTTCGCCAACAAAAGAACTATTAGTGTACATTTTGAAAATTTAAATTGAACCACAGATTTTCTGTGATTGAACCAATCCACAGAACAAACCATTTTTGATTGGAAGTGACAACAATTTCAAATTTGTAGTAACCGAGATATTGGAGGTTAATTTAAAACTTTTTTGTATGCAACCAAATAAACACTTTTGCAGTCGCCATCTATCACTGAAATAATATATTAATTAATTTGGACCAAATACATACAATAGTAATGCTACTCTCGAATAGATGTCGCCTAACATTGCTTACGAATTAAATTCATACAATAGTTCACATCTTAGTCGGTAGATGGGTGTAAAGTGTTTGCATTTATTCATAATTCTGCTATCGAATAATAGATGGCACGGTGTCATACAAAAAAATTTCTTAAATTTATTACTAGATAATGTTCTGGGTTTAGTTTATTTTACTTTATCTTTCTTGACAAGAGGCAAGGCAAGGTGTTTAAAACAAGAAATGAAAGAAATAAAGAACTGAAGATAATTTTATTAAATTAAAGGCGTCTGCACATTGTTCCTTAATTTGTACAAAATATTTTACCATCGCTACCAATTACTCTACATTGCATGATCCGGGTGTTTTATTCACTTTGCCATTGCTTCGAGTTCTTTGATTTCTCTCTCAGACGCAATTCTCTTTTCTTCGGCCAATTTTGCATCACGAATAACTTTTTGCTTGGTTTCGATTTCTCTAATGGCGGCCTCTTTCTTCGATAATCTGTTTTGGTGGAACAATCCGTAGAGTACTCCTGTACCTAGCAAACTCCACCTAGCAGCCTAGAAATTAGAGATTTAAAAAAATAGGTTAAAAACAATTGAGAATTATGTAATAGAAGACTTGATATTTCCTTCGAAACATACCCTGATTAATGGAGAGACGTTCACTGGTGCTGCGAGGGACATTTTGTGGACAATTAGGAGAGAATGTTATAACAAAACTTGAAATTTAGATGGATTTTCACCAAAGATTTTATGGAGGAAACAACTATTGAAATTGGAAGAATGGAAGGTTAGAGTGAACGAAGTGATGACATATAACAACCATAAAACACTAAAAGTAACCCAGAACCAGAGAAATCATTTCTCTGTCCATAACGCCCAGTTATGCCAATATCAGTGTATTAACTTCTTTGAGAGGGTGTCACAAGTAAACTAACCTTGGTCTCACCAAAACCAAAAATTGTCAAGGTTAGAGTACGAAGACGATGTTTGAAATCAGTCTTAAAATATAAAATTTTGGCTGTTTTCCAATTCTCGAGGTACTTAAACGAAAATTCGTGACGTAAATGAAGTGTTATTATAAATAAAAAGCATGATTTTAATTAAATTTTATTTTAAACAAACACACCACCGACCTTATTATTAGATATATAAAAAAACATTCTCTTGTGTAGATAACGGGAACTACTTCACTATAAACAAAGCTATATAGAAAATACAGAGATCACAAAAAAACCTTGCGTTTCCGAAAACTCGAAAAATAAATTCTACTTTTTAAACGTAAAACACACTACTACCACTTTTAGTTCTTTTCAAAAAATATATAAAACAAATGGAAACAGATTTATTCTTTTATATTTCGCACTATAATAATTTACTATAACACACATTCACGATTTTTTTTTGTAAAAAGTGGTAATAGAATAAAAAATTAAAGGGATAGTATGGTTATTTTAAAACAGCTAAAAGAAAATTAGTTTTGCATCATTCGGTGATTGTTCCATCGGACAGTAGGGACATTTCATTCTAGAAAAAAAAAACCATTGAAAAACCATTTCTAACCTTAAAATTAAACCATATTACTCACTTGTTTCCATTTGCCAGTTTCATCAAAGCATCCCTTGAAATGACATGTCCACATATTAACCTCATTGGCGGATTGTTCTTTGTCGATTGTTGCCTCAAAATCGGACAAGCAAACATCGAATGATATCTATTATCATTACCAAGGTCGATCTCAATCTGAAAAACGTCAAACTCGATAACGTTTTACAAGAAAAAAATGTCGACAATAACTTACGGGCAGTTCATCTTTTCCATTCCAAATGCCGACCTGTCTCTGCATCATAACCTGTTTAATGTTCAGTAAGGCGGGTATCGCCACACATCCAGCATTTATGCAGGTTATGAGGGGACTATCGACACAAACGCCGAACAATCGACAAGCGTCCCTGATGAACTTGTCATAGATCTCGACCCAAAGTTCACTGTCAACGTAAGTACTATACGGGGAGCTGCCGATGCCGTTTTGAACATATAGTAACATGCCCATCAAGATTTGGATATCTAGAAATGGTTGAAAATTGTAGGTAATAGCATTCATTAATTATTGCGTAAAATATTATATACAAAAGTACATAATAACAAAAAAGAAGCAATAGCTGTAAAATTTGACATTTTAATGAAGTCGCCTGTCGCCATCTAGTGGAGATAAGGAGCAGAGTAGCTTCAATTACAGACCCTATATTATTATAGGATTAATGATAAGAAAAAAGCATTATCTTTATTATGATGACTTAACCTTTCTCATGCTTTTTGACGAACTTCCTAAAATGCGTCCTCGCGTACTGTATAGCCTCATGTTGATACATAATTCCCTTTTGTATCAACTCTATATACTTCAACCTATGTATCATAAATTCCAACGGCGAATTCATTTCTTCGAGCTCCATGTCGTTGCTAATAGCCCATTTTAACAACGGCTCCAAATCCTTCTCCTTCAAACTATCGAGAATAGTGTGAATTTCCGTGAACGGTTCCTTATCGGCTTCGTCGATTAAAATATCTCCCTCCGCCGCTAAAGTGTCGGCCACATCGTGCAATCCTTGACGATAATAATGTTCGCATATTACTTTGTTTATAAGGTGTACTTTATCTTGCGTGGAAAATAATTCTTCGCGGCTGCAAGCTCCGAAATCCGGCACAAAGTTTTTATCGATAGCTTTCCCTACTTTTGAAACTGTACTATGCAATTCTCTATGGTCTGTCGCTAGCCGAGAAATCGTTTCCTTTACCTTTGTCAAAGTAATCTTCAGTAAATCTTTTTGTACGCTTGTAAGCTCATGTTCTTCAGGGGCTAAAAACAAATCACCGATTACCTATGTATAGCTTTAAATTTCATGGTTTTCTCACCATTTTGCAATTCTTCTGTTATGCTTTGAACCTGTGAAATTAATTCTGACAAAACCCTTTTACAGTGTTCGTTTATGCATCCAAACTTATTCAAAACTTTCTCGACTTCCTTTTCAACAGCCACGCAAGCCTCCATCTCGATATGAACTAACAAATTATCATAATTTATTAGAAACAACAAAGAAAGTAAACAATGGATAAAACCAGGGTTCACTGCCTTTCGGCTGTTCGGCGTTCGCGACACTTCACTATAATAATTACACTGCAAAACACAAACACTGCTCTGATTTCGGTAGCGGGGGGGGGTTATAGTAACTTTCGGTTGCTTCCATTGGTGACATTGAGAGACTTGATCTGCGTGATTCGATTCTGTCGCAGAAAATGTGACGGTTAGGTTCGCTATGTATAACTGGTTGCCTTGCCTAAAGCAGCATAGATGTCAGAAAAATAGAGAGCTTATTTAGTGAGAATAATGTTCAATTCTTGCAGATGCAACCAACAACTTCGATAAAAAAAAGGAGGGTAATTACCTCAGAGAAATAACCAAGGATTTTTTCTCTGAAGTAATTACTTATATTTCTCAATTATCAATGTCAAAAATGAGTGCAATAATTTATGTTATTAATTAATGCGAATGTGATTTGATTTCTCTACAGTAGGTTAGTCTGCTCTGCTGTTGTCATAATAGCTTTGATTATACACACTAATAAAAAATTTAGACAAAGAAAAATTGTAAAATATCTAACGGTGAAACTTTTCTCATATGTGGGGCCATCTTTACGACTTTTAATATCTCGAAATTGCCTGGCCACAGTTATTTTTACGTTTACCGACAGCCATTTTGTTTTAACTACGTTTTTATGCATTTCCTGCACAGCTTGTAAAGAAACTCTATAGAGATTTTTCTATGGTTCTTCCCCTAAACATCACATAGGTATAAGCTGTTTTTTTATTGCAAATAGCTTAGATAATAGGGCCTAAAAACGTGCTGGATACATTTCAAAGTGGCTACATTTGTTCCAGCTAATATTTCTACATTCATACAAAATTGATAGTTGCCTACTTAGGAATTTAATAGAAATTTAAAAGTTGCCCATCAAAAGCTAACCTGTAGTTATGTTATCTGTGCCTGTAGGTATATTGTTTACAACAAAATGCAAAATTAAAATGAAAGGGATATGAAAACTCCCCATTCCCATAAAAAGGAAACATCTAAGTAAGTACTTGGTTTTTAACAAAAACATACCTAATTATTGCTATAATAATGGATAGACAAGGAATATAGGTATAAGCAACAGATTTAAAGGGAGAGAGTGGTGGAGAGTAACCGTTAATTAAACAGTTTGACATCTCATTTCGAGAGGGCTCTGATGTAGGTCACTGGCGGCAATTGGTACATGCGCATTTCATTTGCTGTCAGAGAGGTTGACACTTGCTGTCAGGTCAGGACAGGAGTAAGGAATTTCAAAGAGTTACATGATGACTAGATACGATACGTTCTAAAATGGATATTAGGTTTATTGGCATAGATAATGTTATTATATACAATATTTTTTATTAGAGATATAATGAACACACCCCGTTACAGAGCCTTGCATCCGTTCTCTCCCTTTAATTCTGTGATACAAACTGTCAACAAAAATGTCAAAGTTCATTCAAATTTTCTAATAGAACCAACTAACCAACCAACCAACCTAACCAAATCAAAATTACCTACAAACTACTGAAACGGATTTTACTAGTGTATTTTCCCACCATAAACGTATTTTACAATAGTTTATACATTCCCCCGTCCCGAGCACTCCAATACCCCCCAAGGGGTGTGCCAACGTGCCAACAAACAACAATGGGGGTAATGTCGCATACTAAGACTTTCCGGTACAAACAGCCGCGACAATAGGGTTCAAATCTATCCGGGAGTGCCTCGGTTTGCGATAACAATCGCTACATTATCGCAGTCTATAAAACAAATGAATGACGTGTCACTGCGACGACAAACGACAATCTAGAGGCATAGGGACGGGAAGATCCTTCATTATTATGACTATGTTTGTCAGTGCTGTTTCAGAGGAAGGCTTATGAAATATAATGGCCAATTATTTTTGTGTGCTCGATGCTGCAGGAATACTTACAGTTTATTTGTGTCGTTATAACAGTCGATCAGTTTGTGTTGGAAAACAAATGTATAACGTAGTTATTAGTGAAATTTCACGTGCCAGTACAGGTGTACAAATATCGGAAGTACGCTGAACCATATTCCATATATATCTATCACGTGGAGCCATAATATGAGCCCTTAGCTTGAACTTGTCGGCGATATTCAAAGCGTCGCGTCGCCCCCTCTAAACAACACAAAAATCGTTTTCCAGATATCACTCCCGGACTCGTCAACTTCCCCGGAGTAATTTCCTCCTAATCCAAACAAATGACGAGGCAGTTGCACGTGGCAGATAAGACTGCAACCCCTCGGATAAGCGATGGCCGAGGATTTTCCTCCACCATAATTGATGGATGGGCCCCCTGGGGGGTCGGAAAATCGTCAGCTAACGTGAAAAATCGTCCGCATATATTGTTTGTTTCACGGGTGGTTGGTCGGGCGGCCGACCGTGCTGGCCAAGACGTGGGGTTTGCAATTGGAAGGGTTGCTTTGTGATTATAAGAGACCCAACATCATTATAGGGGCAGTTCGAAAAAGTACACCATGAGTTTATTGAGCTACCTACTTACATATATATGTCTAACTTGGTGTGGAATCAGGAGGTTTACAAATCCAGAAAGCATGTTTCAAGTTTCAATGTAAGTAGGTACCTACTGTCTTCCTTAAAAATAAAACTCTCCAAGCCTTTATAAAAGTGGCCAAGTCAAGTGGACAACTCCAGAGCCACCTACTCGAAGCGATGGCACCTAGGGCGTAAAAAAAACCGTCGAGGACCCTCGACCCGGACCTGCTCTAACGATTTCGGCGAATTAACGCCGGCCAATTTTATTTCTCTTATTTCCTCGTCCCGCAATTTCATCGTGAAAGAGCTATTGTGCGTCGGGTCGCACAAAAAAACCCACCCCAAACGTATGCAGATGGAAGGTGGCGAATTTAAGAAACGGTAATCGAATTTTATTCCATGCGGAATTAGCTTGACGTGTTTTCCATTTGGGAACACGCAGTAAATTCGATTTGGACGGAACGGATGAATAATAGCAGGCCTTGGAAATTTTTGTGTGGTTGGGTTGGCTCGACACACCGATATAACCTACATTACCATGGTCTAAATCAGAGATATGGAGGAAGAGAATGCGCTTTGACCTACTGCGCATCCGATTTTTCGGCTACACAGAGGGCGCTTAGATCGCCGCCATTTTAACCCACTCTTGTCTTGTAGTTTGTTTACGTTTTGACGTGCTTACTTCTTAATTGCTTTTTTAAGGTCTTTTTCGTGTCTTTAGCGTTATTGCTGGTGTGTTTTTGTAATCGTGTTGTGTTCATTAACATGTCTTGTTCTGTAAGAACATGCACAAATTGGTGGGCAATAAGAAATGTCTCCAATCAACTTCTATACCGTCGGAAAACGAATCTGACCAACAACAAAGTGGTCCGAGCCTACCACAAGCTTCAACTTCAACAGATTCAATGATGGGTGCTGGGTGCTCAAGGTAAAAATAAACTTTTTTGACTAAAGTTGCTTCCACATCAATATAAAATTATACCTAAACGTAAATAAATGCAACAAAAATCTCTATATCTCTGGTCTAATAAATCTAAACTAGTAGTGTGGAGTGTGTGTTTTAATGAAGTTTTCTTCCGTACAGATGATGAGATGCAGTAAATTTTAACGGATTTGCGAAGGTTAAGAAATGAGAGCGATCCACATGGATACTGTGAAGCTGTGAAGAAAAGCATTGAAAAAATTTTGTAAATAAGTCCGAAGTTGAACAAATAGAGTATGAAAAAGATCCACAAGATCACAATAAGTGAAAAAGAAGAAGATAACCTACTTTCACATTGTTTATTCTATAAATTTTGAGAAATGCTGTTATATAAAACAAGTTTTACAAACTTCATTTTAGTCACGACTTTATATGAAGATTATCCTAAAATCGTTGACTGACGTATTTACGAGTATAAGACTTCTCACTACTATAGCTTCATGTTATGTAAAACAGATGGCGCTGATGGAACAATGTGTTTTCCATTGTATTTTGTCTCCGGATATCATATGATGAGGCATAAAACTGTCAAACATGAGAGCCGTGAGCAGTCTACTTTATTAATACGTTAGTCAACGCTAAAATATAAAATTGATAAAATAACCTTATTATGTTGACGACTAATAATTACCATTCACTCACATAAATAAAGGTAGGTAGTTAGAAAACGTCGAGAAAAAAAGAGTGAATCTAAAAGAAGAGAAAAACAAGTTGTTACCTACTTTCTTAATTTTATCGTCCTCCTTACAAAATATAAACCTTATCAGTGATTATAGTATTGTAAAAGATTCCTTACCAATTGACAATATACGAAATAATTCCAGACGCCAGATGTAGCTAGCATTTACGAGGATTGGGAATTGACTCGGGGCGTGTACGAAAACTTTACAAAACAACTTTCCATAGCTTAGTGCTACACCGTGAAGAACAGCTTCCGTCCGTCAGATGGCGGCGGCAAAAGACATTAGGCTGAGAGTTTAGCACGAATCAATATGTCTTTGTAGTTCTGTAATGAATCGTTAGTATCGCGTTGTGACCTCCGGTCTCTGTGGTTGTCCAGCATGGCATGTAAGAAGCGCCGTTGGGGGCATCTAGCGACCAATAGCGAAACTATGGCGGGGAGAAATTAAACTTCAGGCTGTCATCCGTATGTAAGGGGTCAAGAACTCTGCATTAGAGTAGCATGTGGGGGTGATTACTAGCGTTCTAATCAGTACACATGGAGCTTACAGCTTAGTCGCCTTATGGAGATTCCAGATTCCAGCTCTCGTTTAATTAACCTTTTCCACTCGCTCCATCCAAACACGCGTTGTTTAATTCCAGGCCAACGCCCAGCTTCCCAAATTGGCCAGGCCAAATTGGCGACGTGTGCAGTTTGCCCTTATTGCAAGCCCTTATTGCGATTGGTCCGTTTTCATTAGTGCTGAATGGTCCGCAATCAGTGCCTCACAATATGCAACGTCGAATTCTAACCCGATGAAGAAAAAACCCATGCCGATTATATTGTCGGGTATACCGCTAAAATAACATAGCCATAATTGCATTTCCCATACCTAGTCGGCCTTTTGGCAAATATCTAACTAGCAACGGATTTGCCGTTATGCATCGACGGGTCAGAGGTCAAACTGTCCCTCTTGCGTAGATCGCTGGTTCGTTGAACCAATCGAAATAGGAGGGAGATCGCAGGGAATTCGATATTTCGAATATTATTCGATATTCGAACATTTTCAAAAAAACTATGCCAGTCCCCATATACGTAAATCTACTTACCCTATTTATCATCATGTTTATTTCCTTGGTAGATATTTTTTTACGTCCAGTTTTTCGCTAAAGCCCTTTCTCATAAACAGGGTTTCATCGGTTAAAATTCGCATTTTTTAAAAGCTTTTATTTAACTTGCAATGTATGTATGTATGTATGTATGTATGTATGTAATTTGTTCGGGTGGAATCTTGCAACTCAATTTTGAAGCAGATATCTTCAACCGATCGAGCTGAAATTTTGTACACACGTTTAATTTGGATGACAATGCATGATTATATGTGTGACGTCATTCTAAATCCAACATGGCGGATCACCCAAGATGGCGGACTAGTTAAATTTCAACCGATCGAGCTGAAATTTTGTACACACGTTTAATTTGGATGACAATGCATGATTATATGTGTGACGTCATTCTAAATCCAACATGGCGGAACACTCAAGATGGCGGACTAGTTAAATTTCAACCGATCGAGCTGAAATTTTGTACACACGTTTAATTTGGATGACAATGCATGATTATATGTGTGACGTCATTCTAAATCCAACATGGCGGAACACCCAAGATGGCGGACTAGTTAACTTTGACTTGTGTAGTTTGGTGAGATAGGCGTCAACAGCATTGGTCTGCAACCTGTCTCGTTGTATATTTAGGCTCCAAGCTCTTCGCGCCTGGTCAAGCATACGTGGCCTTAAGTAGGATTAGATCATTAGAAGGTCTCCTCATTGAAGAGCTAGACTGTTCTAAACTAACCGGCAAACGACCTTGCAACAATGATGCGTTAACTGAGATGAATAGACTCAGACACCTGGCCAAACTAAAAATTACAAAATAAATTAAAAGTAAAAAAATATTTTTAAAAAAAGCTTTTATTTAAATGCGCTAAAAAGAATAAAATAATCTTTTCTTTTAAAACTTTTACTATCAACTTATAACGTCATTCCACAATTTATATGATATAAAAGCTTGTCGCGAGATTTAAGTTTTCAAACTAAGTAAATACCACTACTTAAATCTCGCGACAAGCTTTTATATCATATAAATTGTGGAATGACGTTATAAGTTGATAGTAAAAGTTTTAAAAGAAAAGATTATTTTATTCTTTTTAGCGCATTTAAATAAAAGCTTTTTTTAAAAATATTTTTTTACTTTTAATTTTTTAGATTAGAGAGACTAGTGGAATGAATGCCACAATATAGCCTGCGATATTAAAGTTTAAACAAGCGTTGACCCTCTGCACTTGTTGGGTTTTTTAATTTAAGCCAGAGAGAAAAATCAAAACGGAACGGGCTAGATTTTAACAGAAGGTTTACACATTGTATTTATTTGTAGTTTTTAAATAAAATAGATTCCAACATTTTAAGGCATAACTCCTTTTATTCTCAAAAGATGGCGCTGAATATCACCTTGCACATCTTCCTATTGTTATAGTTAGGGCTGGACCAACACTATATTGTTGGTCCAGCTTGGGCATACCTAATATGCTATGTTGATATTAATTGCCTTGTCTATTTATAATAAACCTTTCAACTTCTTAAATCTGAAGTCATTTCTTTGCTTTCTTACTTGTAGTTGTGAATGGAAATTTTCTATTATTTTTTCAGTCCTTCACCGCACAACATGCTATAACTAATTACCTATAGGTACTATCACTTAATATCACTAATCACTAATAAACTATACTATCACTTAACAAAAACACTCAAATCTCTAAAATATTACACAAACATACCGTAACCAACCCCTCCATTCTCCAACCTGTCGTAAACAAGGAGAACGAGCGATGAATCTTTTGACATTAGTATACTTGAAAATGGCGGACCCATAGATGAGTCTGGCAAAATTAGGCTGCACATTGGTCTAAGCCAGGGACTCTTTAAAATAAGGGGACCCACGATTATACTTTCCAAAGTGAGGCCTATACTTTCATCATTCTAATGGTATCAGTGATGCCAAGTATGCCATTTTATTGGAGAATCTATGAATATAACAGGTACTTTGATTGTTAGTAAAAATTAATAATGGTTTCCATGATTTCTAAAAATTAGACTTGACAATGTTGTGTCTACAATTACAGAATATGGCAACCGTCAAATGAAACAAATTTATTGTATAGTTGAAATTCTTTAATTGTCACATCTGAGTATCAGAAAGTTAAAAAACTTAAAAATTGTGAATTATGATGGGAAATTTTTTGCCTCCTTTAGAATCTATGGCACTATCTATCACATAAAACCTGATGGCAGTTGGACACTGACGTATAACATAACCTTGTACCAGCCCACTTATGTGGTCTCCTTGGAGTATACAGAAAACAAACTTCCCCTCAAGGCTTCACTTTTCCTATGTGATAGAGTGAAATGCTGTGTCCCCTTATTTTAAAGAGTCCCTGGTCTAAGCCTTTGGCCTTTGCCCTTACGAGCAACTTAGCCACTCGGGTGACATCTAAGCAGAGATATAGTATAGAGGGGGGAGAATGCTTGTCAACGTGTGCAAGACTGCTAATGTTTCTACCGCCATTATAACCCACGAAAGTGCGACAAATTCAAAATAATTTGCTTTTTCAAATTTTTGTTGCATTTATTTACGTTTAGGTATAATTTTATATTGATGTGGAAGCAACTTTAGTCAAAAAAGTTTATTTTTACCTAGACCGTTTTCGGCGAATCTGCCTCGGTGCCTCATTAGGAGAAATCATTGTATCTGTTGAAGTTGCTTGTGGTAGGCTCGGACCACTTTGTTGTTGGTCAGATTCAGTTTCCTACGGTATAGAAGTTGATTGGAGGCATTTCTTATTGCCCACCAATTTGTGCATGTTCTTACAGAGCAAGACATGTCAATGAACACAACACGATTAGAAAAACACGCCAGCAAAAACGCTAAACACACGAAAAAGACCTTAAAAAAGCAATTAAGAAGTGAGCACGTCAAAACATAAACAAACTACAAGACAAGACTGGGTTAAAGTGGCGGCGATCTAAGCGCCATCTGTGTAGCCGAAAAATCGGATGCGCACTAGGTCAAAGCGCATTCTCTTCCACCACATCTCTGCATCTAAGGCTCAATAGTGAAATAGCCTAACCTACTGTTTCCTGTAGACCTACCTATCTTTAGTGTTATGTGAATTGTGGTGAATTATTAGTTGTCTGTCAACACGGTTTTGTGTTTGTCAACAAAAATATTGTAGTGTACAATAATAATATAGGATATGGGAATTTCTTTGCCGCAAAACACCCCGATCCCCCAAATAAACAAATAGTTATTCCGTAGTGGGAAACACCCGGCCCCTCATGAAACATGCATGACACTTTCGCACCCACCCGATCAAAAAAAATCCGTCTGCGCCACCAATTACAATTTCCGTTTAATGCCAGTTTTCGAGATAATTACCTTAGAGTCGAAGACCAGCCATTACGCGTTGGAAATAAAAAGCAGCGCGCACCTTGTTAGTTGAGTCTCAGATTGGTAATTATATACCTGTGTTCTCCAATTTTCTTCGGGTGTGTGCAAGGTTACCCAGGCGATTATTCCGGAGGAGATATGAACGTTTTGATTCGTTTCGACTGCTGTGCATGGGTAGTGTGAAGAATTCCGTGGTATCGCGTTTCCATTTATTTTAATAGGGACTTTGAACTCTTTCTATTTAATGAGGGCACGAATGGGCCGGTACACGGGCGTAGCCAAGGGGGGGGTTTCGGGGGTTCAAACCCCCCCCCCCCGAAATAAGCAAAATCTTACCTAATATTATACCGAAAAAATACGAGGAGTGAAGAGTTAAATTATTATTACGTTTGAATATATGTAGTAATAGTAGCGCCTAGCGCCATCTTTTGACGAGAGGCAGACGCAGTTGCAGCCGAACTATTTTGTATTGTAGGGACACTTTGCGTTGTTTCTCGATTATTCGCCATGCCCCTCGGTCGAAATGAGCGGAACTTTGTGGAAGTTCGTGGAAGTTTCTGGACGGCTACTGGGCTGCTATATAAGCGGCGCCGCGGCGCGTGACCGCGCTTACGGCAGTATTGTTCCATGCGAACTCGAAGCGAATAAAAGTGAAAAGTGGTGAACGAATAGTGAAGAGAATTAAGTGTACCGTGTAAGTGAGTAATTTTAGTGCACTGTTATTCGATGACCTTGTTAAGGATAGATACGTGAATCATTATTACTGTCGAAAAATGGAGGGGAAAAAAAGGAAGGGTGATAAACCTAAAGGTATGGACTACTGGAAAAAGTGGTGTAGTCAAGGTCAAGGGGTTTCTAATAAAGAAACAAATTTGGATTTAGCTAGCTATCAAAGCTTCAGCTACCTTGCATGCTGATAAGAAGACTGCCTACCCCGAAATCTAGTTTGGAATGCCTAGATATGTGCGATAAAAACCTTAATCCTAATATTTACACATTACTACAAATCTTGGCTACCATTCCTGTATCCACTGCTACCCCAGAAAGGTCTTTCTCGAGCCTAAGGAGACTGAAAAACTATTTACGAAACACTACAAGTGAAAACAGACTTAATGGTTTGGCTCTAATGAACATTCACTATGGAACAGAAATTCATGCAGATGAAGTAGTGGATATATTTAAAAGAAAAAGCCGAAGATTTCTTCTTTAATGGTTTTAGATTTAGCGCAGAGGAACGAAATTAATTTATCCATTTCATTTAAAGTTAAGAACTTTATAAATATGTCGTAGTTTTCGGATGAATATATAGATATTAAATTTCATGTAAGTATATTTTTGTTGTTTTATTTACTTCTCAAACTAAACCCCCCCCAAAACTAAATCCTGGCTACGCCCGTGGGCCGGTACCTGCATTAAAACAATTTTCAAATTAATTTGATGATTATGATACCGAGGTGCGGTCCTATACACAAACCCATTATTATTGTACCAAAGCCTTACAATTATTTTAAAATATTGAAGGTGCCTATATTGATCTTTTTTCCTGAGGGCCTAATTGGTTAGTGATTTGTGGTATGTCAGCTGATTCCAAATCATAACCTTAATTATTCAAATTTGTACTTTTTTCTTTTAATTAATTAATTCTTAAATATTCGTTTTTTTCCAAGTCATTGCATGAAAGTATCACAAAACAAATGATAACTAAAGAAGATTGTTGTGAAGTTAGGGTCGATCTTTTTTGTGCTGTTTTGTGCTGTACAAACACTAATGATCCAGATTATAGAAAAATGCCTTTGGGATTAAAAAATATCAAAGTTTTAACAATAAAATTTACCTTATAAAAAACGATGATCCCTTTTGACGCAGATATATATACTCCGATGTAATGTTTTTCAGGCGCATGCTTTCAGCCTAATGACGTGAAAAATCGTGAATGCTCTTTTAATAGCGTTTTTTACGATGTATATCCCATAGGTAGTGATACGGCTTGAATTATTGACCCTAACCATGTGATCTCTCATTTCGTTAATGAAAGACATACAGACAGAGTATATGGGGGCTTTTCGGCCATATTTTTTCACGTAATCAATGCCTTTTTGATGGACTGGCTTTTTCCCCTTTTTCAGGGATTATTTACAAACAAAGCAACGGAAACATGTTTATTTGATAGCGAAGTAATAAAAAACATTTTTTAATAGACCACGTTTTTAAAAAGGACTAAAAGTATAGTAAAATAATGTAATAATATATACCTAAACTTGGTATGGTTGAATCGTCTATTTTTTCTCTGACTGTTGAAGATGAATTTGACGATATAACATTTCTGTGTTCTAACTTTGTGAAGAGACGCATTTCTGTGTTCTTTCTCTTTTCTCCAGTTATCTAGTAAAAGATTTACCCCCTAAAATGGCGGGGGTTGGTACAGAGACCAGCACAATTAAAAAGGCATTTGTCAGAGCCCTCCCTTGTTGCCGTTCCGCTCTTGGGCGTATATCTCTAATTAAGGTTTTTGTCCTGAAGGAACGAATGGATCGTTTTCTAGAATGCTGGACTAGCCACACTGGATATGAATCAATAAAGTCACACGATTTTTAAAATATTAACCAATCAGGTAATAATATTAGGACTAAAGAAGATACAATTTCATTTAGCACATTGAACGTTTAATATTCTACCTATTAATACAATAATAAATATATTCAAAACCACAGATAAAGGATTTATAATTCAAAACCCAAGGCTCATCCTAAATTAATGATAGATAAGACTTTAACCTAAAAGTATGGTAATTAAATTGAAATGCGGCTAGTTAATTAAAACTCCTGTTGAAGCACAATGGTCTAGTGCCATGATTCTCGCATTGACTGCCAGAGGTCTCGGGTTCAAATCCCGGTTGAGACTACTTTTTTATTTTTTAAATCGTAACAGGCACACCACTTGTTATATAATAGGCCTGAAAAAACCTATTGGCATGTAATGCAATGTCAAAATTGTACAACTTGAATTCAACATTCTAAATATTTTCAAAATGCGTCTTTTCACAAAGTTAGAGTCAATGGTATGGAATGGAAGACTGCCGTTTGTGCCCCCAACCAAAGTCGTCATCAAATAGCAATCAACGGAGCCGAAAGCATATTTTCCGATAAGGCAACGAATAGGTACCTACTTCATATCTTCTATCTCCTCCGATATTCATACATCACATTTTAAATTTCAATTTTCTCTTATCGCTGTGTTCGTGCACTTTCCCAATGACGTATAACGTACAACTACGTACATAAATAAAACTCCGATGTGCTTTTTAACGATTTTACACAGAAAACATGTCGGTAAGTGTAAACAAAATCGGGCGTAGTATTCGGCGGTGAGATGTAAATTTGTTTTGCACAAAATACGTTGAAGTTTACATCAATAATTGTCAACTTACCCATGTTTTTCCAAGCGTCTCTTTAAAGTTTCAAAAGATCCTATTCTCCGAGTAAAACTTCAAGCGGCCCTCTACATAAACTTTAATTAAAATTTGGCGAACGGTCCATTGTGGCTTGGTTCCTTAATTTTCTACATGAAAAACAACGTTGGCCGAATCGTGGCAAATTTATTATCGTGTCGCCTCCGAGCAAAGCGTTTTCCGTAAAGTTTGCGCCATTGTTTTTGTGTCGACTGTTTTCGGCAGTTCGCAGCCGTCTATTTTTATTCGCAAATCGAAAATGAAATCTAAATTTTATGTCTGCCATCTTCAACTATACTTTACAGCTAATAATTTGTGTACAAGGCTATCTCACAATGACAAGTTTCGCAGTAACATAACCTACAAATTATGACAGAATTATAACCTATTATGAATAATTGTGTATTATATAATAGTTTATTTGTCATAAGGAAAAATCACCTATTCTAGAAGAAGCAAACAAAGAGCAGTTTAAAAACGGATCTACGTAGTCATTTTTGTACAACCCTTGATGTAACTTTTCTGGGCAATCCAAACAAGCCTTTCCGTTTGGCCTTTGAAGTCTGGGGAAGCGAGAAATAACCTGGCACTCTGCGATGAGTTTGAGACAATATTAAAATCGAATAAAATGGAGTTGTGGAATAAAGGCAATAGCGTGATAAAAGGAAAACAATGGGGGATCGTAGCTTTGCGCAGTGGCGCCTCACAAGATGCCTGTACTTCAAAATGTGATATTATAAAATTGATTCTTTTATCCTTACTTCATTCTCCAAATTTAAAAATCGTGTACAGACCTTGGAGATTGGTGTAACTAATCGTGCCTTGTGGGAATCTAGAAAACTCATGTTGAAATATTAAAAAGAATGTTTTTTTAAATAATTCTCTCCCCATTTGCACCGCCCATGTCAGTCTTATTTCTGCTCATTAGAAACGACAGAAACGCGGCAGACCGATGCGTTTTTGTTCGGGGCTTTCGCCCTTTGTTTCGGCTGGGCCTCACTGCTTCCTTCGTTAGGGCTTATTGGATTTTTGCCTTTGGAGGAAGGAGAGGGGGATGGGGGGTGTTCTCCCCCCTCCGTGATTGTTGTCCCGCGGCATCGCCTTTTGTTTTTCGAATAATTCATCAGTCAACGTTTTCTTCAGTTTTGTGTCCCTTGCCGGTTTTTGTGTTTCGATTTCTTGAAAATATACAGTGGCTCCTGACCTGGACACTACACCTGACATTACCGGGGCTGAGACAACACTATATTGGTCTGGGTGCGTTAGCAACAGAAGAATGAATTCAACATAATGTTTTGTAATACCTGGACCGGCACTATATTAAAGACCCGAGCATGACGTCATATTTCATTGTTGTTTACGGACTGGGGTGGCGCCACTCGACGAAAAAAATGTCGACTTATTATAGGTTATGGGGGTAATCTGTGGTTATTGGTATGTCAGTAACTGACGTTTAAAATGTCCCAAATTTTAAATATCCAGCTTTATTACGATTTGCCTTGTTTTTAGGGTAACGAATTGTCTTTGCGTTCAATATTTAGCAGTTTTATCCTTCAAACACAGCTTTTATAGGAAGATTTGTTTGTGATTATATGAAATTTCCATACACATGAAGAAAATGGTATGCACACTGCACAGACCATTAGGTGAATTGCAGAAGAATAAACACTATTTTGGAATTATGGGATGATCTGATCAAACAGCTGAAGAAGGGAAAATTCCAGATATTATTTTGGAAGAGTATTTTGTAACGTATGCAAGAATTAAAATAGAAAATTTTGTTTATAGCTCCAAAGCGAACCAATAGTCCTCCATATAAAGAAGAAACTGAAAAATCTAATGCGTTTTATGCTTACTTAGGTACACTATAACTAGGTACCAAATACTCTTGCTTGCTTTTTAGACTCGCTTTTCTTAAGAAAATGTATGGAAATACGCCATGCGAACTTGTCAAATTAGAGGGACATAACAAACAAATATTTTATTTTGGATATTAAATTAATTGCAACAGACACATTTGCATTTTGCACTTGTTTTAACATTAAACCACCGTGTAAATTTGTTTCGTCGTGTGGCGCCAGTGGCGATCGCTTGAAACAGCGCTATGCACAGGTATTTAATATAGTGTTGGGTTGGTCCAGATAATACTAAGTATTACTTGTTTTGCCCTCTAAAAAAATCAGAAATGGAAACCAAAGGGGCTCATATCATGGAATGCCGGAGAAGTGGCCGTGTGGCAAATCAACAGAGCAATCTTACTTTCCTCCGAAGAAAAAGTGCGCAATAACCATGACACTTTGTTTTTATTCTTTCCAGGACTCGGCAAGGAAAGCGGGAGAGCAAGCAAAAACAACGCCACAATAAAAGCGGTTATTATGCGACATATATACCTCCTGCTGGAAGCTCTAATGCCTGGTATGGTCCAGAAAAACGCCCGGGTTAACCAGAGGAACAAAAGGAATCTACCGGAAATTTAACCAAAAATAAAAATAGTAAAAAACCCGTCATTTTAATTAGACCTTTTCTGTTAATTCATACCTTCCGAAAATCGTGTATATCCCAAACTCCCTCCACGGATATTTATCAATCGTTCACCAAATCCGTATCCAGAACAACTTTCAGACCGTCCTCTAGGTTAGTTTTGGGTGTAAATCCAAGCCCGGTCCACTATAAAACAATTGAAGTCACCGCCAGTTGTTGCCCCCCCTGATTTGTGCGGGTTTTAATGTTCCAGGAAGCCGGGAATTGGGGCATAAAACTGGAACGCGTTCAAGAACCAGTCCGGAGCAGGCGTCTTTCGCGCGGCTCCCGTACACCGATTATTGTTACGGAATCATTTAAAAAATTCCCCCGACAAGATTAATTTTTCGTCGTACCGCGTCAAATGCCGACGCGCCCGAACATAATGTAACTAGCGGGTTGGTTTCGCCGGTGAAGTTTTCGTTAAACGTGGAAACTCCCGCCAAATCCAAAGCGAGTGTAACGTTGCCGACTGGCTGAACTTAAACCCCTTTCCAGGGCACACTGTGTCGGATTTTCCGCAGGATTAAATTTTCCGGCCAAGAAAACCGACGGGCTACAACGAACTCCTACAACTTCTGGGAGTTGACACGATTGCCACGTGCAGAAGGGTTTTTGTTGGCGATCCTAATTTTAAAGTAATCGCGCTAGCGGTTAGCGGTAAGATGCAATATTGTGTGGCGGTACAATGTATCTAATGACTAGTGGTAGGCGGTAAGATGTAGGTACAGCGTGTCCCAAATAGTTTGTCCTACCCCCTGGATCTCGGGAACCGTAAGGGATACGAAAAAAACTTGAATACAAAAGTTGTAAGGTTCACAGTGCACGTAACCTCTCTTTTATTTTCACATATACAGGGCGATTCGTATTTGCAGGACAAAAATAAAATATTTAGATTTTGACAATTGCATTAATCCTTTGGAATATTTGCATTCTCCATGGAATTTGCTACAGAACCGTCTTTTTGTTTTGTATTTTGGATGCAGCGTTGCCAAGATATCGAATTTTTCTTGGAATTTAGGGACTTCGTGGAGGTTATGGAAAATGAATGCTGTATCTTTATTTTAATAGATATCAAAGATATATTTTAGCCGAAGTATGAAAGCACAACCGTGTGTGGTGTGGTATGTCGAAATTGGTTTTTGCATATACAGTGTGTTCATAACAGGCTCTCAAAATCAGATAATTTCAAACAGCAATAACTTATTTTTTTCAAATGGAATGACCCATATTTCTATAGTTTGTTGGATGCCGGCGTCCAAGCCCCACATTTTATGTAAATAACATTCTATACCAAAAACTACCCTTTTTCGAAATATTTAGTATTTAAGAAAATTTCTTTGCATTTTTCATTCAGGTGAGAAGGTTTTATCAAGCAAGCCATAACTATTTTGCCAGACAGTGGTACGGAAAATAAAATTCTTATACCCGTATACAGCAGAGCTTCTCACACTATAAAGGTCGCTTAATTGTAAAATTGGTTATATTGTATAAAATTATTTCTTGATTTTGAATCAGAGGAAATATAATATCAAATTTTAATTTTTGCCCATGAAATATAGGACCTAATGTGCGTCTATTTTTTTTATGACTTTAAACTTATCATTTGGTTACGAGATATACTACCTGCATTACCGTCGAGGGAAGGTATATCGAAAACTTATTGTAAATATAATTTTTTGTGTCTGTTTTATCGATTAAGAAAATATAAATATTAATTCCTGTTGCCCGTGAAAGCTTCTTTTTATTTCATATCCTAATCACTAATGTCCTTGTGAACCTCCATAAACAAGGCTAATGTAAAGAAAGCGACCTTTATAGTGTGACAAGCTGTATGCGGGTATAGGAATTTTACTTCCCGTATTATCTAACATGACAATTATTTCTGCCACTGTCTGGAAAAATAGTTATGGCTTGCTTGATAAAACCTTCTCAGCTGAATGAAAAATGCAAAGAAATTTTCTTAAATACTAAATATCTCGAAAACGGGTAGTTTTTGGTATAGAATGTTATTTACATAAAATGTGGGGCTTGGACGCCGGCATCCAACAAACTATAGAAATATGGGTCATTCCATTTGAAAAAAATAAGTTATTGCTGTTTGAAATTATCTGATTTTGAGAGCCTGTTATGAACACACTGTATATGCAAAAACCAATTTCGACATACCACACAACATACAGTTGTGCTGTCATACTTCGGCTAAAATATATTTTTGATATCTATTAAAATAAAGATACAGCTTTCATTTTCCATAACCTCCACGAAGTCCCTAAATTCCAAGAAAAATTCGATATCTTGGCAACGCTGCATCCAAAATACAAAACAAGAAGACGGTTCTGTAGCAAATTCCATGGAGAATGCAAATATTCCAAAGGATTAATGGAATTGTCAAAATCTAAATATTTTATTTTTGTCCTGCAAATACGAATCGCCCTGTATATGTGAAAATAAAAGAGAGGTTACGTGCACTGTGAACCTTACAACTTTTGTATTCAAGTTTTTTTCGTATCCCTTACGGTTCCTGAGATCCAGGGGGTAGGAGAAACTATTTGGGACACGCTGTACCTACTAACAGTAGGCGGTAAGTTGTACCTGCCGAGCGTATAGTATCAGGCGGTGAGATGTAACACAAATTCGTGTTAATATCGATCCCGACATTATTATTGAGTGGGGATTTAACCTCCGGACTATGCAAGCCAGATTTAATTAAATCAGGACTGACCCCAAACCATTATGAATATCGTGAAAGAGAATGGCTTACCCTCCCACACGCAGCTCGAACCCGAGAACTTCGAGATTGTGCATTAATAATCTTAGACAAATTGCCGGGGGTGGGGGGAGGCCTCCAAGTTTCTCCAAATTCCCCCTCCGATTCGGCGATATTAGAAATTATACGCCAGAAATTCTGAATGGCCATGAGAAAAGTGGTTTGGGAGTTGGGGCATAATTTTTGGGGATATTATGTTATGAAAAGCGGGGTTTCTACGTGATTTTAGTTGGGCAGAATGTAGAATGATTATTGTTAAAGTTAGTTTGGGTATAAATTCAAATATATTAGTTTTACTTGATGAGAACCTTGGCAGTGTGAATATTGCCATGCCATGCTCTAATAATAATTCCGCAAAATAAACTTTTGCATTGAGTAAAAAATGATAATTGCCCTGCCATAGCACATGGAGTGCTGGTGCAGTATAGCTCCACAACGATGAACTTTTTAATTAAAAGGAACACACTCGAAAAACAATTAGCAGTTTTAATTAAAGTTAATTTTAATATTATCTTGCTCAAAACCGTGGAGCCTGGACCTTTATGGCCTTTTTTATTTCTGCATTTCGGACGCCATCTGCTTTATCTGAGAGCCTGGGGATTTCGCTCGAATTAATGCAATTTTTTGTTTTTCCATTCCACCACAACAAAAGTGCACATTATGGACCGCGATCATAGAGTTACTTTTTTAAGTAGGTACGGTTTAACGTAGCGAAATTTGCAGTTCTAACTGTAAATTTACAAGTGCAACTGTAAATTTGCAGTTGCACTTGTAAAATTACAGTTGCAACTGGAACTGTAAATTTCGCTACGTTAAATCGTACTTAAAAAAGTAGCTTTATGATGGCAGTTGTAAGCCGTTCTAACACAAAATCATATCAATAAAATAAAACCGTCGGTTCCGGAATATTTTTCTTTTGTCTGGATTTTGCTGAGTCACGTGCACACATACACACCAGCACTTTTAACATCAACAGGGTGGTTCATATGAACTAGTGGAGCGCGAACGACCCTGCGAAAAGAGCAAACAAATGCGTTTTCATTTTGTTTATGTTCTTTATTTTTTGCCCCGAAATGAGAAAGCATTTGTGACGGTTTTATTGGGCCCTCCCCTGAACAAACGCAAGGGGTTTTCTGTACAAACACTCCAAATTCGAACCCCAGGGCCATCGTGGGCTTTTTAAATGAAAAGGGATTTTTTTTTGAAGACTCCGCAGATTTGTGGGCTTGTCTACCACATATCAATCGTATCATCGCAATAGTAGTTAGCGGTGAGATGTATAGTAGTCATAGTAAGTGGCCGTGATATGTAACTACTGCACGTGTCCTGTATCCTGATCATTATTAAGTTATTAGATGAAATCAAAAGTTTGTAGAACTTATTACTTGATACCGATTTGGCAATATATATCTACCTGAACAGGTAGATATAGGCATTAATGTATATTAATGGCTTGTAGTTATCCCCAAAATCAGGTAGATAATCAAACACTCAATTTGTCTTTACAACACCAGGCTTTGTTCGAAACCCATATCAGAAACTATCCATAATAATTTATTTTGATTGGATGCTGCTAACCATTGGCGTAGAGAGAGGGTTTTGTTTTGTTAGAAATTAGAAAAATAACCAGGGTGGTAAATGCCCTAGGTTATAAAACTAAGTCACAATTTTGTCCTTGTAATAAGTTACCTTTTAAAACATTTCTCAGCTACTTTGAATTATGTATTTAATTTACCTACTGGCAAAAACAATAATATCGTTACGCCACTGGCCGTAGGGTCTGCCTTGTCAGTCAATCAGGATTTGCCCTTAGAGGGTTCTGCTGTACGAAATAATTAGCTGTAGGATAACAGGGTTTCCGAATTTTCGCGTATGATGAAAGCCAAAGAAGATTCATCTCTATGGAATACAATAATTAACAATACGTTTTGTCTTTGAAGACATTGTGAGGTACATGATATTTCATATTTGGCATGCTAAAAATTTAAGGGATAATGATAATAATAAGTAGAACTGGAAATATTATCCAATCTGATAAATGAAGTATATCTACTATTAATCAAATTGCAAAAGAAATAGAAAGAATAAAAGAGAAGGACGCGAGGATTTTCAACTAATTTAATTGACACAAGGAACGTAATCTTCTTTAGATCACAACAATCAAAAGCTTCTTATCTGGGAGGGAGAAGCTTTTCTGATTTGATATAGGGACCAGATCAGTTGTATTTATTTTGTCATTAAGAAAATATTACGAAAAGAGGAAAATGAAAAAGACAGATCGGTACTGATGATTGGAAATTGATTTTCTCATTAACTTGAAAGGTGCAACATAAACAGGTACCTACCTATGTTATTTGACGAGTAAGTTAGATACATCGAGGCTGTAATGAAACTTTTTAAAGGTTTTTGTAAAAATTTTCATAAAAAGAAATATTTTAATACATTTATCGTACAATAATGGGCTACATTATTGTACGATTTTTTCAATAAGTAGGCCTTGGCGCGATGTAAACATCAAACGTTAGACGCGGAGCCATCGAAATTGTTACCTATAGCAGCGCAATCTTTTAGTATAAATATTTTAGTAAGTTTGAATATGAATCTATTTTACATGCAGGCTGCACAACAGCCAGCAGTTTGGATTTTTTTGTTGGAAAGCGCAGTGTTTCCTCATACTTGACTTAGGTTAGAGCAATCGTCAAAGTTAAGCAACGCCGTGCGCAGTCTGTTCATGGACGGGTGATCCCTTATGATTATTTTTTTGCCTAATAAAACATTTTTTTCCGATTTCAAAAAAATATATAATATGTATGTACCTTGGCATTGAAGTTCTTTTTATGACTCATGTGGTTTATTTGCCTCAGCCAGAGGCCTTGGCAACTAAATTCCACTTGAGTCCGTGCCTTGGTACATAAATAACTATTTCCCAAAAATTTTTGTTTATTATTAATAATTGCGGTATAGTATAAAAATTTCAGTGAAACACACTTTTGCATGATTTCTTTTGAAAAATAATTTGTCAAAAAATTAAATTGATTTTATTATAATAAAAATTACGTAGATATATACTTTATTACCTACTTCAATGAAAGAATTACTTCTCGGAAAAAAACTGAATTTTCAAAATTGGTCACTAGATCTTTGTTTACTTATAAATCATTCATGATTAAAGTACCTGTACTAAGAATAAATATTTAAAATATTATTACTTTGTTAATGTTCTTCAATAGTCTAAATTTTATTATTTTCTTCTGTAGCAATAAAATTTTGATGATTTTGTAAGTACCATTCTGCATTTTCAATCCATCGGTACACTGTAATATGATAATTTTATCTAAATTATTATTGAGATATTTCATATTTACCACGAATTCTAGTATTTTGGGTTTAATAATGAAATTCAATAACAAGTCTCCCTGTATAGAATCATAATGATTTATAATGTACTTAATGATCTCCTATGTACTTAATGATCTCCTACTAATTATGTACAGGGTGATCCATCCAAGAGGAACACCCCCCCCTTCTTTATTTTTCAACTTAAAGAAAAAATTGTAGAGACAAAAGTTTTAAGGTTTTTGGTGAAATTTTCCATGGTCTTATTGAATTTGACACATGTGAAAACATGAAAGTATGAAGTTCGAACGCCCTGTATTGTAAAAACGGCTGGAGAAATCATATAACATATATATTATATCGTTGGAATCGGGACGAAGTGTAGATTCCAAAAAATGCAATAATATACAGGGTGTTCTGCTAAAAAAAACAGCTTGGTTTGTCCAGCTTTTACGGAACACTCTGTGTCAATTTCAGTAAGTTCATGGAAAAGCTCACCAAAAACCGTAAAACTTTTGTCTCTACAATTTTTTCTTTAACTTGAAAAATAAAGAAGTTAAGGGGGGGTGTTCCTCTTGGATGGATCACCCTGTACCTATAGCCTGAAAATTCAAGCATTCTGTATATCCAATTTCCACAGTGTTTTTCCATCACAGAGTAGACGACAGTCAACTTTTTCCGTTTTAAATCGTCACAGGCCACTGCGATACGTTTCAAATTGTATAACTCTACACACTACTAACAATAATTGTTGCGAGCAAATCTGGGAAGAAATTACATCTCCTTCTAACTATCGATTAATTCAGTATTATTCCGCTTTCTTCATCTCCCTCATAAAAAACACAACGACAGTGCGCCCGAAAGATACATTTATCTAATTAAAAGTATTAAACCCCCAGATCCGAATTTAGTGCCGGTCCCAAATGAAACACAGAAATCCTTTTAAAAGATTAGGAAACAGTAAAGGGTCATCTGCGAGGACATAGGGCCTAACAGCTTCCTGAAAGTTGGGGTGTGCCAACTGACAGTTAACCTTTCGGAAATATCAGTTATCTGATGCAATTTTTATCTACGGTCTCCGAAGGCTATCTTAATACCAATTTACCTAAAACCTATAGATTATTTTATTACCACTTGCACCGTCGATTGTGGCACATCACAGGCGGGCAGTCTAGAAATGTTGGAAAATTGCTTATAAAATTTTCTTTGAAAACGCAATAAAACCAAATACCTGTTTTCTACCAAACTTTTGTTATGTTTTTATACGGAACACCCTGTATATTTTTCAATTTTTGAAATCTATACTAATTATTACCGTTGAAATAATATAAAACATTTTATATTTTGTATTTTATAGTTTATTTAATAAATTTGATTTTGGGACGGACGATTGATTTTTGATTTTACCCGAAAAATATGATATTAAAATTCGAAAATGTCGGGAGCTTTTTGGTACTTACAGAAATATTCCAAACAAAATATACAGGCATATAGAGTCATTGTTGAAATTTGTGCGAGGTACACAAAATATTTTCCATATACTTTTATATAAAAGCTAATAAATTAAGACCCCAAAGTACAGGGTTATCCAACGAAGACTCACTACTACTTTCTTTATTTTTGGCCCTACAAAAATATATTTTATGTAAAAGTTTTTAACTTTTTACGAACTTTTGAAGGATGTATTCTGAAAGAATAACATAATTTCAATTTTTTAAAATTGAACACCCTATATAGTTTACGATTGTTGAAATTTTCATTTGTGAGCCGATTTTAAAAAACTTTTTTTTGTTGAATAGCTCTCTGAAAATGGATGCCCAAAAAATAATTTTTAAAAGTTGCAATATATTTTTTAATAAACAAGGTTATTTTGATCTTCCTTGGCAAAATGGCATTTTCAGTTAGGAAACAAAATGTTATTAAGAGAATTCATGCATTATTTTATGACGTAATCTGGACAAAAGAATGGGAATATTTCATAAAATCTACATTTATTCTGTATTTTAATTTGGAAAGAATCTAATAAGCAGGCTATGGAAACCTGGAAATAAAAATTGTTGATTGAAGCTTGTCGCAGAATCACTAGGGAGCAGCTCAGACGAGTGGTTGAAAACAATAGACGGCTAATTGAGAAATCCATATATGTCAATGGTGGTCTAATTGAACAAACTAATATTTAATTTAATCGAATAAAATCAATACTTTCCTTGCTTTCTTCTGATATCAATAATATTTTTTGTATAAATTATCTGTGATGCAAATAAATAAGTTATCAAGAAAATAGACATTCTGTATATTAGAGCACAGAATATACATATAGCCTAATAAATAGCGCGTAGCGTAGCGTAGCGCTATTTATTCTGTGATTAGAGTAACGAATGGATTATCTTAATAACATTTTGTTTCCTTACTAAAAATGCCATTTTGCCAAGGAAAAAAATAACCTTGTCTATTAAAAAATATATTGCAACTTTTAAAAATTATTTTTTGAACATCCTATATGGGAACCAGATGAAACTTTGCATAGTTATATGTTTTATTTAGTCCTAAAAAAATCGTTAATAGCACTTTTCCAAATTTGGACCATTAAAACTAATCACAATTGGCCATGCGTTCAAATCAGATTTGTTCGTGCCTTCACACCCTGTACCTCGGAAACTAAACTTTTACGGTTCAATTAAATGTGAGAAAAAATGTTGAAAATAGTGCCCCTAAAACGGTTATACTCATTTTGAACTCACTGCGAATCAAGTGTCATATTTTCATATTTCAGGGTTCATCATTTTTTTCTTATACTCACTACTCAATTTATCAGCAAACATTTCGTTTCCACGAAAGTTGAGAATAATGAAGTGTGTTCTAAATAAAAAAGATTTCGGTTTATATCTCTGAAACATGTAGCGTGCCTAATTGTTTTTCTGAAAAGTATGCTAGGTAATATCTCCAGAAAAATTTCTACATCTTTATTATTTGCCATTTTTTCTAAAAGTGGTCATTTTAATAAAATACGTTTATTGTAACACTTTGTGACATTCTTAGAAGGCCCGCAAATAAAAAAGTTGATATGCAGGGTGTTTCCTAAGTACGCGTAGAAAATGAAGGAGATTAATCCTTGTGCCAAACAATTACCATTGAGCCTAATTACAACTACTGATCCAATCTCAAAAGATACTGAGATACAGATACAGGGCCTTGTAATTCTTTTCTTAATTGAATTAGGTATGCTAATATCCCATAAAATTTTTGGCATCATTTTAGTGAATCTTTTCATTTTGTTGGCAACAAAAGTGTACTCTTATTTCATAACGATAATATCAACCGTTTGCGTTGAAATTGGCAAAACGTGCCCCAAATGTTACAGACCAACTGTAGATACCATTCAAAGTGAGAAGAAATACCATTAATCACAATCACAATAATATCTAGTATCATTATTGTATACTAAGACTGAATAAAAATGATTCTATCATTTAAATTAGATCATACTGCCAAGAAATAATCGAAATATTGACTATTAACGTTCACCAATCTGTAGTTCGCATAATTATATTCCCAAAATAGCATGAAACCGCCTGAGGTCGTGCTACTTAGTTATTTGCCCCGATGATATTCAATCAATATTTGCTACGAAATTAATTTCCCCGCTGCTTTCCTCAGAGTAGAATAAACAATTTTCCGGCGACTTAGGGCCCATTTTAAGTTCGGATTTGGGGTCGGGTCCCGCGGGCCAATCAAATTATGTGCCAATAAATCTTAGAGCCGTCTTAAATTACTTGTCGGGGGCTTTACCGGGGCATCCGAGAGCGTAGGAGGCCCTGGAAACATCCAGGCCTTCCACAAAACATGAAAAAATCAAACCAATCCAGAGAGATCATATATATATAGGTAGAGTGCTGAACAGGTCCCTTTTTATGGCAAATTGTGGATTTGCGCGTGAGCCTATGGAACATGCGCATTAGACCTTCAGACCGCGAAATTCAAAACAGTGCTTGTTTTTCTGAATTACTGTCTCCCTACAAACTTGTACCTATATTGATAATAAATTAAGCTCACCTCAACGTGGACTGGTCAAGACTTTGATAACTACAACTAGGTTCGTTTATACTTGTAAAACTAGTTTCGTTCAAACTACTAGAATTTGCTTCACTGATGCTAGAACTGGACTTGTTTTCATCTACCTTTATAGCTTTAACACTAAAACAAATAAGCTACTAATTAGTTTCTTACACCACCATCATGTTTAGGTGGTTTTAATAGAAAAGTTGGTACCGCATTTTCAATCAGCTGCGTTTTGAATCGTTTCGTTTTTAAACACTCTGGTGTAAAATGAGCAGAACATATTCGAGATGATCACTTAACTAGATAAAACACTCAAAGAACTAAACGCGAAGAAACTATTAATAATTAGCTGAAAATCGAAAAAATTATGCCACAAAGCGTCTATGATGTAAACAACGGTAGGTTATATACTTAGTTTGTCGCTGTCAAATGGCTGTCAAAGAGTGTCAAGTTTCACAAAACACTACCTCAAATTGCAAATGCGCATGTCCACTGGACCTATTTATTAATATTTTTTACTATTTTATGATTTTAAATTCGTCAAAAATTTTCCGCGCATCCTATGTATAAAAAACATCGTCCAGCACTCTACCTATATATATGATCTCTATGAACCAATCTCCCTTTGTTATTTCGAAACAGAAACCGAGCCTTATCTCCGGCTCAATTTCCTTGTATCTCTCCTAATTTTAAGGGAGTCAGCGCCTGTCTTATCTTCCCTGGCGAAATGACGAAACATGGACTTCATTTGTTGTTTTTTTCTCTATCCTGTCGTCTCAGTTTTATCCGGGCGGTGATTCACGACCTCGATCCGTCTTTCCTTATTGTGTTCCAGGCAAAAAAAAACACCACAGTAATAAATCTAGTCTAATTTCGCGTTTGGACTTGAGAAAACTTTACTTCTGCCCTCGTTTAGTTTATTTCAGGTATCGTTAATTACGGAATTAATTAAAGGTTCAATTCCGAACGATATTCCTTTGCAGCAAGGAGGGGGAGTGTTCTTGTAAAAACAGTGGCGGGTCGAGTAAATGTTTCTAGGCAACACACAATACACATAAATAATATTAATTATTCTATGAAACGAATCATAGAGATCATATCTATAGGTAGAGTGCTGGACGATGTTTTTTATACATAGGATGCGCGGAAAATCTTTGACGAATTTAAAATCATAAAATAGTAAAAATAGCATATAAATAGGCCCAGTGGACATGCGCATTTGCAATTTGAGGTAGTGTTTTGTGAAACTTGACACTCGACAGCCATTTGACAGCGGCAAACTAAGTACCTATAACCTACCGTTGTTTGCATCATAGACGCTTTGTGGCATAATTTTTTCTATTTTCAGCTAATTATTAATAGTTTCATCGCGTTTTAGTTGTTTGAGTGTTTTATCTAATTAAGTGATCATCTCGATTATGTTCTGCTCATTTTACACCCGAGAGTTTAAAAACGAAACGAGTCAAAACGCAGCTAATTGAAAATGCGGTACCAACTCTTCTATTAAAACCACCTAAACCATCATTTAAGTAGGTACAAGTATATTAACATGATTGTGGTGTAAGAAACTATTAGTAGCTTATTTGTTCTAGTGTTAAAGTTATAAAGGTAGATGAAAACCAGTCAAGTTCTAGCATCAGTGAAGCAAATTCTAGTAATTTGAACGAAACTAGTTTTACAAGTATAAACGAACCTAGTTGTAGTTATCAAAGGCTTGACCAGTCCACGTTGAGGTGAGCTTAATTTTCTATCAATATACAAGTTTGTAGGGAGATAGTAATTCAGAAAAACAACTACTGTTTTGAATTGCGCGGTCTGAAGGTCTAATGCGCATGTTCCATAGGCCCATGCGCAAATCCACAATTTGCCATAAAAAAGGACTTGTTCAGCACTCTACCTATTATATATGATCTTATATATGATCTCTATGAAACGAATACACAATTATTGATATCTTAAAGTGTTTCCCCCGTATAACAAGATAATGAATGTTAAACACATAAAGGAGAGTGCAACAAAACTTTGAGTATGATTTACTCGCTTAAGTACGAAGACAAACAGTCAAGAAACTACAGCAAATATTGGGCTTGCTGCTAATTAAGAAGTTTACAGTTTTTCTAGGGGATATATACATTTCCCCTAGCTCACAAAGTAACATTCCCCCGACGGCGATGTTTTTACATCGTAAAACTTTATTTTTACCGACGGCTGGCTGCTTCTGCAGATTTTTGGCGTCGTTTTTTAAAATTGGCCTGCAGAAAACTCGGTTAATTAACATATAAAAGAAGATTAAATGTTTTTGTCGTGTTCCGCATGAAAAGTCGAAAACTTTATATATATCTTTATCATAATCCATTATATTTATTTTGGAAAAGCTTTGAATATACTGTTGACAGTATATCCTCTTTTTTTTCCGGAACTCATACTTTTCATCTGTCGAAATTTCATTTGCTTCTAACGTCTTATTTAATTAATGTAAACTATAAGTCTTTTGGCGACTACAAACAAATATTTTCTAAAACGTTTTCAACGCGTCGAAGTGTAATAGTCTCAGCTTGTCAACACATCACAACAGAATGGTAGCATTCTCGGAGTTTTTATTTGCCATATGTTCGAGGAAAACGTACGTAATTTTTTCAGTAAGAATTTACATAAGAGGATACGGCGTGTATTGCATATTTAGTAATTGTAATTAGTAACAATTAAGTGATACAGATCTGTACAGATCGGTAAGATAGTAATATGAAATAATACCCTTTAGGAAGTGATCTATCATGTCACACGTCAAGTTATTTATTCAGATTGTTAGGTTCATTAAAAGTAATAAATAGATTTGATACAGTTGTTTTATGAGGTACAGAGATTCATAATTCTTGTCACTGACGAAGAAAAAATATTATGATACTACCCTTTCAATAAAGAACCCCAGGTCAAAGCTCTATGTAGTAACCAAGTTTTGAGACAATGACACTTTTTCGAGTTATTATGCTTGTGGCAATTCCCTGAGGATAATAATCCAACGGCAATAATTTTGTAATTTAAATTAAATTTGAGGCCATGCACCAAGGTGGCATAGGCGTTTGTGTAGACTATTTCTTCATAATTGGAAATTTACAATTAGAATTGCTGTATTATCAAACATTCCTAAACTTAAAGGCATAAACTTGCCTTATAATTTTAAAATTTGCTCCTTCCTTGCGTTCTTTATTTAAAGCTATAAAAAATCGATACCTCATGTGAGTGTATCTCGCCTATTATGGCAAGTATCATGATCTAGGCTGTATTTTCGTCTGTAACCAGGCCACCAGATAAAATATACCCGCGAAAAACATAAATCTTTTTCCTTTTTAGCTTCATATAACTAAGTTTTCTAGTTTGCACCCCACCTTCAGTTAAACTTTTCGCTGTAATAAAATAAAATACATATAAATGCCTATAAAACTCCTCAACTAGTTTAAGTAACTAACTTTTCGGACGAAACTTCTTTGATTACATTTTCTGGACAACGAACGCGGAATTCAAAATGGATATTTGGGAAAACTCGACTCTGAGAAGGCCTTTTACAGTTTTTTTTATGGGAAACATTTCTTGGAATAAAAGGCCAGTTTATAGCTATACATATGGCAGTTCAAAGCGTACATGTGGGTGGTAACAAACAGTGATATTTTTACTTGCATTTTATAGGTTTCTACGTAAAACAGAATAGAAGAGGTAGGTATTAAAAAAATAGATGCAACAACATAACACGTAATAAATGAAACAACGGGGTGTAACCCATATTTTTTTGTGATAATTAAAGACTAAGTTGCGCAATTTTCTTCAGGCTTAAATCTACAGTTTCGCCGTTTTATTGTCTAGAACACCAAACGTGGCAACTCCGTGCCTGTCGGGAGAAACCGCATTGCAACGTTGCCGGAGTCCGTTTGTAATAATTCGTGGAAGAAAGGCAAATTGTACTTTTCTATTAAAATGTCTCCAGTTTGCCTATGAATATCTATTATTTAATGTATTGCGACTTTTGATCTTTAACTAATGCAATAATTGTACACAAAAATGTTTCTTGACTAAATGTGGTTTCAGGGGGCATCCTAAGGCTGAGGTTAGAATTTTGAAATTTCAACTTTCCTTGCAACTTTCACCGCCTAACTAAGGTTATGTCTCAAAACACTTCAGTGGTATCGCCATGTTGCCAAATTGCTTTTTTAAAACACTCTTGGCGTCATAAGTGCCTTATCGCCAAATTTCCAAGAAAGTCTAAAAACTTACTAATTGCGTAAATATTATTATTTTTTTTAAATAATCGTAGGGTTTTATCCGAGTGTCCAGGAATTGTTCTATCAAGTTCGTAAAATTTCGATAAGTAAGTACCTATCCTCTTCGTGCCAGACGTATGTATAATATTCCATATCAATACACTGGCGGTCAGTTGGGGGATTTTCCCTTTTGCCAGTTACCCGGTTAGGTATATATGAGCGAAAATGCTTTTTTCACCGAGAAAACCAAACATCATTACAGCTTTTCCCTTAATGGTCCTCCAACCAGAATGTATTCCGTATCACGGGCGTAGCCAGGATTTAGTTTTGGGGGGGGGGGGGGTTTAGTTTGAGAAGTAAATAAAACAACAAAAATATACTTACATAAAATTTAATATCTATATATTCATCCGAAAAACTACGACATATTTATAAAGTTCTTAACTTTAAATGAAATGGATAAATTAATTTCGTTCCTCTGCGCTAAATCTAAAACCATTAAAGAAGAAATCTTCGGCCATATATTCACTACACTATATTCACTACTTCATCTGCATGAATTTCTGTTCCATAGTGAATGTTCATTAGAGCCAAACCATTAAGTCTGTTTTCACTTGTAGTGTTTCGTAAATAGTTTTTCAGTCTCCTTAGGCTCGAGAAAGACCTTTCTGGGGTAGCAGTGGATACAGGAATGGTAGCCAAGATTTGTAGTAATGTGTAAATATTAGGATAAAGGTTTTTATCGCACATATCTAGGCATTCCAAACTAGATTTCGGGGTAGGCAGTCTTCTTATCAGCATGCAAGGTAGCTGAAGCTTTGATAGCTAAATCCAAATTTGTTTCTTTATTAGAAACCCCTTGACCTTGACTACACCACTTTTTCCAGTAGTCCATACCTTTAGGTTTATCACCCTTCCTTTTTTTCCCCTCCATTTTTCGACAGTAATAATGATTCACGTATCTATCCTTAACAAGGTCATCGAATAACAGTGCACTAAAATTACTCACTTACACGGTACACTTAATTCTCTTCACTATTCGTTCACCACTTTTCACTTTTATTCGCTTTGAGTTCGCATGGAACAATACTGCCGTAAGCGCGGTCACGCGCCGCGGCGCCGCTTATATAGCAGCCCAGTAGCCGTCCAGAAACTTCCACGAACTTCCACAAAGTTCCGCTCATTTCGACCTAGGGGCGTGGCGAATAATCGAGAAACAACGCAAAGTGTCCCTACAATACAAAATAGTTCGGCTGCAACTGCGTCTGCCTCTCGTCAAAAGATGGCGCTAGGCGCTACTATTACTACATAATATATTCAAACGTAATAATAATTTAACTCTTCACTCCTCGTATTTTTTCGGTATAATATTAGGTAATATTTTGCTTATTTCGGGGGGGGGGGGGGGGTTGAACCCCCGAAACCCCCCCCCCTTGGCTACGCCCGTGTTCCGTATACATCGCTTCCCTCGTCTATACGTATATATTCGCGATATTTTACCGTTGTCCGGTTTTTCACTACATTTATTTTGGCTGAGGGGCTTTCCAACCAGTGGTGGACCGTTACAAAATAAATAATTAATAAAAAAGTTCCCCCATGGTCTATATACCACGAGTTGTATTTAGGGAGAGATTTAACAACCGCATATAATTTATTATGCAGTGTTTAGGCGTAATTTGACAACAATTTATTAAGTAAATTAACTACGAAAATTATATACATATATCTTGCCTTTTTGAAAATGCGATTCTAAAAATAATAAAAAAATGGCCACATATAAAACTTACCATTTAAATTTAATTACCATAGTTCATAGTTATAAGTTGAAGTCTATTTGATAAGCTGTCATTTAGGATGGGTCTTGAGTTTTCAATATAAACTCCTGGACAAAATTAACGCACCACTCATATTTTTCTCGATATTTTTTATATTTTTAAATTTTTTTCGACCAGTAGGCCATGCACCTTGTTTGACAGTGACAGTTGTTATTATTTAAGCTTAATATAGTATCACATAACTTCGTTTTGACAGTAATTTGTTTTAGAATAAAACTGTGTTAAAATTATAAAAGTGTCGATTAAAGCAATGTGCATGTGAAAACCAAGCTTGCGATTGTAATTGTTTTTATCACATGCATGTTGGGAAGTTCATTTGCGAGTAAATCAAGTAAGGAAACTGAACCGCCAAAGAAGAAATTTGTCAATTGAAGATGCAGTGCGAGCACCGACTCTCCTGGATGAAGGATATTCAATGCGATATGTTGCTGGCTTTTTAGGAAGACATCATTCCAGCAAATTGATGATCGTTTTTAGAGACAACGTGGTCTCAGAGACAGGAGAGTCACCAGCAATCTGCTAAAAAAACGAATTAGTAGTTGTTCGAAATATCGCTATATAATCTCGAACGGTTAGAAGACGTTTACATCCAGCAGGGTTGACCAACAGAAGACCGGCCAAAAAAACATTGCTTACCAGAGAACACAAAGTTCAGATATTGAATTTTGCAAGACTACATCAGAATCGTTTTCCCATGAAAGTAGAATTAGCCTTAAAGCTCCCAATGGACTTGAGCGTGTCTGGCGAAGGCGAGGAGAAAGGTTTGCCAGCTGCAATATCTCTCCTAAAGTATCTTTTGGTGGTGGCTCTAAAATGTTTTGGGGGAATTTGCTTCGATGCTCGTACGGGAGTTGGTCCCTATACATACGAGGTCTTAGTGGAGTCAACGTAGACGAAAAATTGTGTAAATTAGGAATTAATTAGGGAAGTCATGGATTTGAATAAAACCTTTTGAAACACCTTCAAACATACTTTAATTTAAAAGTCCGCAGGTTGAAAAAGTGCGCTTTTTATTTTAAAAATAAAAAAATCAAAAAATCGATCTTTCACCGAAATTTCTCAAAAATCGTCTAAAATTAATTGTAGAATCATTATTTTGCAATGAAAATGTATATTTTTATGTTTTTTGAGATGCTGATTATGAATATGAAGTAAAAAAAATGAAAAATAAAATGACGCCTAGTAAAAATGAAGTTGAATGCAAGAATAATCGAATTTTAAATTTTTAATTTTTTTTCCGAGATAATTTTATATCAATACAACAGGTAAGGTAAGTAAATTAGAAATCCGTTTAAGGGAATAAGAAGTGAAAATCTAGCTAGAATTTCTTCGAAGTTATTTTCCTAGTTGACTCCACTTTCTATGATTGCCCAATATTACTTAGACAACATTATTGTCAAACACGTAATGCTATTTGCTCAGTTTTTTTTATTCATGCAGGACAACGCTTGTCCGCATGTAGCTAGACAGGTTATTGGCTATCTAAGTCATGTTAATATCCATTTATTACAGTGACCACCTAACAGTCCTGACATGTAACTTAGTTTTATTTTGTGTTTTTATTGTAAATATTTAGATTAATTAAAGAGGTGCGTTAATTTTCTCCAGGAGTTTATTTATTATTGTCTTAATAAATATTATTTTACGATCAATGCGTCGACTGAAATTGTATCTTCTAGCCCTATATTGAGTTTGGTATTGTGAAGAGGTTATCCTATACATGTATAGGGATATTGATAGAGATAGAGATATTTTGCGGAATGCCTATTTCGCGCTTTTTCAGTCAAAATTGCAATATGGTATTACCCTATGGGGGAACTCATCTAATGCCGTCAGGGCCTTTCGCTTGCAAAAGCGTGCCATAAGAGTCTTGCTAAACCTTGGTCCTAGAGAGTCTTGTCGATCCCATTTCAGAGCTCTCCAAATCATGACACTCCCTGCGCTCTTTATATATCGTAGCTTGTTGGAGATCCATGACAAAAAGCATGTATACAGCAAACAATACGATATTCATGGATATCCAACACGAAGCAAAGATGTGCTGCGGACTCGATACAGACTGGCCAAATCCACAAAAAAATCTCTAGATATTCATTTATACAACCGTCTGCCTAGCTCAGTCAGGCTATGCGATAAAAATGAGTTTAAAGTAATTATTAAACATATATGTTTAAATAACACTTTTTACAGTGTACAAGAATTTTTAAATTGTGAACTTTAAGTTTGTTTTTTTTTTGTTATTTATTAATTGTTTGTATTTTAATAGTACCTAATTGAGCACGTAGAGAGGGCGAGTATAGTAATGTATATATATTTATGAATATTCTTTTCTGTCATTCCCAATACGTGTTAATTTTAATTGACTTGCTACACATACTTTTTGTATTTTGTGGTCAAATAAACAGCTATCTATCTATCTATCTATCTAGACCCCCCGAGGTGCCGCCAGTGGTCTAATACAGCGTTCCGGCACGTTCGAGTATTCTCGAAATAAATCGAAAACCAACCGTTCGTTAAAATTCAGGCCGCCGCTGAAGTGCGTATGCCGGGGCTGTATTGGGACGTTCTTACCAGAACAGAAAATTCCATTTTAACGAGGAAATGAGGGAAGCCATTTATTTCTCGTTCGGTAAAAGTCGAGATTGATGACCGGCCAAATTAAAAAGCCCCGGTGTCCATCAATATTCCTCCTCTGCGCTCGGCGAGATTTATAATGCCGACGTTTGTTTGGGAGAGGGACGTAAAACAAATGGGGAATAGGTGGATTTTTGTTAATTCCGGCACACTGAAAATACGTTATACAAAGCTATGGGTCGGCTCTAGGAAAGCCCTGAAGTTGAGAAAGCCGGCAACATGGCTTGCGGGTCTGCGCGGCGTGGCCTGTCACTCCCTGTCAGTTGAATTTACAAGAAATTTACCAGAATTAATTTGTGTAGTGCGGGTAGTGCTATCGTCGCCAGATTGCTACTACGAGGCAGTGTGTCTTTGGGTGGAAACAGACAGCCCGAAGTGCTGGCGACAGCTTTTTTATAAATTTGTTTTGTTTTTGAAAAAATGAAACATTTCTATAAAAGTTCGAAGTGGAGAATCGTTCCTTTACAATTTCAAGCCTCAAGATGCCTAGAACCGTCGAGAGAAACAAGAACTTAGTTATATTATACCTGGCTGTAAGTCAAATCGTAATAATAACTTAAAGTAGCTAGGTTTTCTTTGCTTGACGGCAGGCGGTAGGTAGATTTGTATTCGTTTTGGGCTTTCCAAAGGACGAAAATTTAAGAATAAAATGATTAAGGACCAGTTGCATAGACAAACTAAAGTACCCTTTAAAATTAAAGGAGTTTTTTTAACAATCCAACCATGTTTTAGTATCGTTGCAAAAGTTTCTTTAGTCAAAAGATAATTTAGTTGAATGTATTATGAAATTGATCCTAACTGCCATTTCAATCAAAAGAGATTACTCTTCTTCACAACATGTTGTTCTCTGTTCTCTGTTCGCTTGTTGTTTGTATTTTATGAAAATTTAACCATAATGGAAGATAGGTAATCATCATTTGCCTGATGGCGCACTTTGCGAAAAATTCTCACCAAAATTGGACTCACAACAAAATGTAATCCCCTCTATTTGCCAAAATTTACCATATTATTTGTCGAAAATGTACCTATCCACACCAGGAATCGTACTTATTATAAATAATTATACTTCTCGGTATATATTTTATTACTTGTTACTGCTTTTATTGTACGTTAAACAAACGTACCTACTTACTTAGGTACCCAATTATTGAAACAAAGTTCACAAATGTATCTAATTATAATTAAAAAGAGGGTTGAACATTTATTAGAAAAGATAAACTAAGCCAAAGTGCCTGCTCTAAGTGCATAGACCCGTTGGACCGTCCCGCTGCGGCGTTGTCACATGTTTGCACAGGGCTTGTAAGCTTGAGAAGGTTGGTAAAAAATATTTCTTGTCATACATCATTTACAATGAAAAATGCTTTCAAAATGTGGAAAAAAATCCAGATCTGTATTTAAGAAAATAAAGTTATTGCAGTGCATTTAAAATTGATTGAGTAAATAGGGAAGAAATTCGGAATTAATTTCCATTTGTGAGCAGTACGAAACAAGAAAACACGGTATTGATTTAAATATTTATTTATCGATAGTTATAATGATAATAAACTTAGCGGTGATCAATAATAAGAAAATTAATAAAAATGAACATGTAATAAACTCTTAAGTGAATTGACTATGACATGCCCAGATTAAATCAAGGTAGGCACTTCATTCTACTGGAGCAGCTACTTGTTGGGGTATAATTGTCAGTTCATGAATCTAAAAATATCGCTTAAATAATGTGTTAGATAAAAATTAAATAAATTACCTGAACATGTGGAGGGGTAGACAGCACATATATCACAGCATCTGTTATATCTTCAGGAAACAAATGTGGTATTTTCTTAAGCAAATCGCTGCCATAACCTGCCTTTTCTGCAATTTCTGTCAACACAGCGCCTGGACTGACACTCTACAAAAGATCAGTAAATACATACAAAAACACTATCATAAAACTAAGCAGCTTACCGACACTTTGATCTTCAGTTTTTCTTGATTTAACTCCTGTCTCAAAGTCTCCGTAAGAGCAGTAACAGCGAACTTGCTTGCGGGGTACACATTTAATTTCTCAGCAATTGGAACTACGTGCCCACCAATGCTGTTTATGTGGACAATATGCCCGTCGGTGTTGTGTGCTTTCATATCTTTCACTGCCTCCCTGGTACAAACACAGAGACCAATTACATTCGTGTCAAAAATGTCCCTCCATTTCTGAGTGTCCCCATCTCGAAGAGTGGTATTTCTCGAGATCCCTGCGTTATTTACCAGAATGCTAATCGGTCCTAGATTCGCTTTCACCCATTTGAAAGCTTGTAGAACCTCGTCTTCCTTGCTGACGTCGCACTTAAAGCGTGTAGCTTGCCTTTTTTGTTTGAAAGCTTCTTGGACAGTTCCTCGACTTGTTCTTTTCTTCTGGCGAAACCAGCCACCTGAAAATCGTTGCAGTGTCTTCATTTTTTGAGGTTACGTTACGAAAATTATCTTACGATCACACCATGTTCCACTAAATGTTCGGCAATCGAAGCGCCAATTCCGGCACTGGCCCCAGTGACGATGGTCACTTTTCCAGACCACCTATCCATAGATATAACCATTTTTATAAACTGCGGTGTGGTTGCGACGACAAACGAGGGAATACTGAATAGTAATCGTTTAGATCTAGCTATTTATGATAGGAATAGATAGATATTAAAAACGGAGATGATATTTAATATTTGATAGTGAATGATTTGGCAAATTTATGGCTGTGAATTTTTTAAAGTGTACCTGCAAGGAAATCTACATTGGACTATGAGCAATTTTAGCAACCGACGCCTCACCGTACCTGCATGTTATAAGCTGCGCTGCAGTTAGTTTATCCCAATTTATTTCAGTGCACTTGCTAACAGAGGAGAAATTCGGAATTATTAATTTCCATTTGTGAACAGTAAGAAACAAGAAACCACGTTATTGATTTACATATTTATTTATTGATAGTTATAATGATAATAAGCTTTAGCGGTGAGCAATTAATAAAAATGGACATGTAATAAACACCTAAGTGAATTAACTATCACATCCCCAGATTAAATCAAGGTAGGCACTTCATTCTACTGGAGCAGCTACTTGTTGGGGTATAATTGTCAGTTCATGAATCTAAAAATATCGCTTAAATAATGTGTTAAATAAAAATTAAATAAATTACCTGAACATGTTTCGGTGTAGACAGCACATATATCACAGCATCTGTTATATCTTCAGGAAACAAATGTGGCCTTTTCTTAAGCAAATCGCTGCCATAACCTGCCTTTTCTGCAATTTCTGTCAACACAGTGCCTGGACTGACACTCTAGAAAAGATCAGTAAATACATACAAAAACACTATCATAAAACTAAGCATCTTACCGACACTTTGATCTTCAGTTTTTCTTGATTTAACTCCTGTCTCAAAGTCTCCGTAAGAGCTGTAACAGCGAATTTGCTGGCGGGATACACATTTAATTTCTCAATAATTGGGACTACGTGCCCACCAATGCTGTTTATGTGGATAATATGCCCGTCGGTGTTGTGTGCTCTCATATCTTCCACTGCCTCTCTGGTACAAACACAGAGACCAATTACATTCGTGTCAAAAATGTCCCTCCATTTCTGAGTGTCCCCATCTCGAAGAGTGGTATTTCTCGAGATCCCTGCGTTATTTACCAGAATGCTAATCGGTCCTAGATTCGCTTTCACCCATTTGAAAGCTTCTAGAACCTCGTCTTCCTTGCTGACGTCGCACTTAACCGCGTGTAACTTGCCTTTTTTGCCTGAAAGCTTCTTGGACAGTTCCTCGACTCGTTCTTTTCTTCTGGCGAAACCAGCCACCTAAAAATCATTGCAGTGTCTTCATTTTTTGAGGTTACGTTATGAAAATTATCTTACAATGACACCATGTTCCACTAAATGTTCGGCAATCGAAGCACCAATTCCGGCACTGGCTCCAGTGACGATGGCCACTTTTCCAGACCACCTATCCATAGATATAACCATTTTTATAAACTGCGGTGTGGTTGCGACGACAAACGAGGGAATACTGAATATTAATCGTGTAGATATGCTATTTATAATAGGAATAGATAGATATTAAAAACGGAGATGATATTTAATATTTGATAGTGAATGATTTGGCAAATTTATCGGAATTTATCTTTTATTTATTTATTATTTATTTTAAGTGTATATTTCTTCAAGGAAATCTACTTTAGATAAGATATTTTAAGCAAAACTAAACGCAAAATTAGACTCCCAAACGCTTCTTAAGTGAGATACAGAGTGTTTAGAAGTATACGTAGATATATATTTTTTTTAAATTAAAAAAAAAACATTGAAGAATTTTTTAAAATTCAAACGAAAACCTCTTAATTTAATAGGTATTTGTCATTCAGTACTGGGCAAGTTTGATTTGATTTTAAACATTTTATGATGCAGATAAATCATTTGGAACGTGAAACAATGTTACGTACTATTGGCATGTTGGAGGTTAGAATTTCACAAAGGGCTGTGGCAGAAGCTGTTAACCAGAGTGTTATTAATCGTTTATGGATAAGATACCGAGAAATAAGAGATGTCACAAAACAGCATACAAGGGTAACTAGGTACCCCAATCCAGAATAGATTTCTAAGATTGCTAGCCTACCAAGAGCACAGTATCACTGCTACGCAAAGAACATTTCAATTGGCAGCAGCAGGGATTTTCGGATGAGTCCCGATTTGGATTTCGGCCACATTCAAGGAGGCATCGCGTGTAGAGGTGTCCTGGAAATGCAGAACGCCTTGCAGCTATTCGAGCGGTTCACACCTTTCAAGGAGGTACCATCATGGTATGGGGCGGGAGAACTAATCTCGTTTGGCGTTTGGTGTTTGGTGTCTGAATGCCAATGATTATCAAAACATTATCTTCGGCCTATTGTTGTTCCATATGTTGAGAGAATTGGACCGAAATTTCAACGACAATATGATCATCCCCATGCAACAAGAGTCGTGCGACAATGAAATTATTGTTTTGCCCTGCTCGGACGAAGACTTTTGGTGCAAAATATTGTGTTTCAAACTAACCAACAACCAACTTGACATTGACAACCTAATTCTAAGTATGCCTCCTAGCCTACATGCAGAGCAGTTGTTAACAGTCGTGGTGGTAATACTCTGTATTAATTATTATTTATTTTTCCTTTATTGTTCTTAAAAGAGGGCGTTGCCGACAGCGAAAGTGACGTTAGATTTCGAATTTTTTTAAGTTGTATAGCATAAAATCTAATAACATATTACCTGGCAAAAATTTTGTACAAACATCTGTCTTCATTTTAATCATAAGATCTTACAAGCAGTGTTTTGTTTCATAGGTTATGAAAAGCTTGGGAAAAATAATAATTCCAGTGCATATGCTTTTAAGATCTTATGATTAAAATGAAGACAGAGATGTTTGTACTAAATTTTTGAAAGGTAAAATGTTATTAGATTTTATGCTATACAACTTTAAAAAATACGAAATCTAACGTCACTTTCGCTGTCGGCAACAACATGCATATTTTTTTCTGGAAGCTATGTAAATTTGAAGAATTTCTTAATACTTTTGTGAATTTTGACACATATAAGTCTATTATGGTATTATATAAAAAAATACGGCATAGGAAATTGTGTTTTTTTTTATATTTTTTTTTCCTTGTCTATTAGATTCTTTTGATGTGTGTATTAACTTAATTTTGCCGGAAACTTGGTTCTTATAGTTTGATTTAAACATTGTACATATTTAATCTTTCATTTATTGGACATTGTTGGGGCATGATTCAATAAGCTTTAGTCACTTAAGACGGTTAACACACAATTTTAAGTAGTTAACAAAGGTTACGGGAACTAACTGACGTTTCAGTTTATTAGGCGACAGTTATTGATATTGTTTTCGGAATCATGGAATACTGCCTGGCTTCAAAATATTTAAAATATATTAGAAATTTGACATTTAAGTGGGTTTAATTAGGTGTTGTGATACATGGCTGTATTCGTAATTTTTTTGCTTTATCCAATGGTGGTAAAATCCAATATGGCCGCCATGAGAAAATCGAAATTTGGTTATGAACACCTAAAGATCCAGTAAGTTTTCATTTTTTTCAGGTTATTTTAGTAACCACGTGAGCTATGTCAAATTTCTTTACAGATTCTTGAAACACATCAAAATGCGCAACTTTTGTCTAATTTAACCAACCTGGTAGCTCTTACCGTTTCAAAAATACCAATGGTGGGCATTTTGAAAGTGAACACCCTGTATAACTATCACCACAAAAAAATTGCCTAACTTCCTACTATTTGCGGCAGCCACATCTTCATTTTCACACCACGGCAGATCGTCAGAAAGATACCCAGTTTAAACACCAGGAAGACCGGCGGGTTACTATAGGCCTGGGGATAGCGCAGGCAATTACGCGAACCTCGAAATTATTACATACACACATACATACACTCGTCGGACGCTGCCGACGCATCGAGCAGGACCTCAATTAAAATGTAAATCCAAATTGCACAGCGGGCAGAGCAAAAATCATCGGAGAAGAGGAACGACGAGGGGAAGAAGAAGAAGAAGCATTATTTGCAGTGGCGTTCCGCGAGGTTTCGAATTCCGGGAGATATACTCGTACATAAGATGAATAAAAAAGTATTAAAGAAGATCTCGTAACAAGTACAGGGTGATGCGCATGACGTTCTACCCCCCCCCCCCTTAACTTTTTTGTTTTTAATTTTGGAAAAAATTTAAATATGAACTTGTATCAAATATATATGTACAGGGTATCCCAACGAACACTTGACCACCCCCCCCCCAAAAAAAATCGAAACCGAACAATATTTGAAAATTCGCCGAGACCCGTCGATTTTTATTTTTGGGGGGAGCTTTTTTGACAATGAAGCCAACCCGATATGTTCATCCCCCTAATCCCTAGCAACCCCAACTTTAAAATTTCAAATGGAACTACCCCCTTGTGGCACATCATTTTAAAGCCCTTTTTATTGCGAATACAGTGATGTATCGTTTTTAGAATTCTGTTGAGATATGACAGAATTATTGGCTAAAAACGGAAAGTTGACAATCCACTGTACGCGTAGTCATTTCTACACAAATGCCCGCCACTATTAAGTTTTTTATCTACTACACACGACCAAATTACCTAGTTTTTATTGACGTGTCGATCAGTTTACAAAAAAGTCACAAATGAAAAATCTGAAGCAAAACAAAAAAGTTCATACGAATTCAAACCTTATATCTTTTTAAAATATGTAACAAAAAGTCGCTGTCACAAAAATGTCCCCGTTTTTTGCTTGTAACTACGAAATCGTTAGTTTCAGCCTGCTATTGAAAGTATAAACGTGTTTTTGAAATGGTTTATTCGATCATGGAAAGGTTAGAAATTGTTGCAATTCGTGCTGTAGCTTTAGCGCAATCATGATTTCGATAACAAATTGCAACAATTTCTACCCTTTCCGCGATGGAATAAACAAACCATTTCGAAAATACGTTTCCACTTCCAATAGCAGGCTGAAAGTAACGATTTCGTGGTTAGAAGCAAAAAAAAAACGGGAACTTTTTTTGTGACGGTGACTTTTTGTTACATATTTTAAAAAGATATAAGGTTTGAGTTCGTATGAACTTTTTTGTTTTGCTTCACCTTTTTCATTTGTGACTTTTTTGTAAACTGATCGAGACGTCAATAAAAACTATGTAATTTGGTCGTGTGTAGTAGATAAAAAACTTAATAGTGGCGGGCATTTGTGTAGAAATTACTACGCGTACAGTGGATTGTCAACTTTCCGTTTTTAGCCAATAATTCTGTCAAATCTCAACAGAATTCTAAAAACGATACATCACTGTATTCGCAATAAAAAGGGCTTTAAAATGATGCGCCACAAGGGGGGTAGTTCCCTTTGAAATTTTAAAGTTGGGGCTGCTAGGGATTAGGGGGATGTACATATCGGGTTGGCTTGACTGTCAAAAAAGCTCCCCCCAAAAACAAAAATCGACGGGTCTCCGCGAATTTTCAAATATTGTTCGGTTTTCGAATTTTTGTTGGGGTCAAGTTTTCGTTGGGATACCCTGTATGTTAGGTTTATGTTTGCTCTAGTAATTTGCACAAAATCGTCCTTCGAATTATTGAATCTCGGAAAAAATCAAAATTAAATCAATCAAATTTCAATATACATATTGAAAATTCAACAAAGCCCATACTGCCCTGGAATTTTTCCATAACTTATATTTTATTTTTTCTGTCATTTTAGTCTTAATAAAAGGCAAATTTATGGATGGAACATGATATTTTATTATGAATTAAATTAAATTACAGGTGTTCTATAATGCTTCCATTTTGTGTAACAGAGAGAGCATACCTTCTTAATAAACTTAATTGTAGTTAGTCACGATACCTGCCTCGTTCATTTCTCTGATCTACTGAGATATTTTTTCTTTAATTTGGTCGATATTATTTGACCTCTTCGCATGTAACCAGACATTCAAAGTGCCCCACAGAAAAAATCGAGTGGGGTCAAGTCTGGGCTTCTGGCAGGCCATAAAGTAGTTCCATTTGAACCAATCCACTCTACAAAAGTGTCATCTAAATGCCTCTTGACAGCATTTGATTTATGTGCTGGAGCACCGTCTTGTTGCCAAACAATATTCGCTTGATTCGATAGATCATAAATTTCTTCCCTTAAGAGCTGTAAATTATTTAGTCCAGCTAAACCACCTTCAAAAAATACTGGAACAATTATGTGATTCCTAAAAATACCACACCAAACATTTACTGAAGTTCGACCTTGTCGTTGAATTGAAATAAACTGTGGTCTATTTTCCGATGACCAATAGTGAGTGTTTCATCTATTAAAAACGCCACATGTTGTAAAAATGGCTTCATCGGTCCATAATATAGAATCTGTTATAGTAACAACTGTAGGAATATTAATAGAATAGTGAAATAAAGGCTAAAATGACTTGAGATTAACAGAAATGCATCTAAAAATGCCCCTAAATATTACCTACCAAAACTCTCCGTTTACGAGCTGTACCTAGATCAGTACCTATACCTTATTATGGCATTACAAAATACCGATAAACCCTCATGTTTAAGTTGCTACAGATTATGCACAAGTCAAGTAGAATTTCACATTATTTATTTAAATTTCTCCTTTCAGACAAGTCTTCCTCCGCCGCTGGCCTGAGCCTTGTAACGAAGAAGAAGCAACATGTAATTACCACATAGTGAGAAGATGGTAAGCAGAGATTTATTCCACCTTACCCGATAACTTTAGCGCTTCGGCCCCAACCACCGGGTCCGTAGCAAAAAGACCTGAACGAGGAGAGTCGTGTTTTTAAGACGGATGGCCGTTTTTTTTTTATTGCCCGAACACTGAGACGCCGTGTCTTGTTTGTCGGAATCGACGGGATCGTTTCACACAAAACAGCGACTCTCGCGAGTTCTTAAAAAACTTGCACCCTCGTTATAACACCTCCACACGTGACCGTGCTGCTAGCCACGCCACTCTGGACCCCAACCTCACCACCCCATCATTACCAACCATGCCGATGGTATCTTGATGATTACACAGCGCGTCCTTCTTAATGCGCGGTAGGAAATCGCTAGTTGGTTTTGGGGCCCTTAATTATAAAAATATTAGCGAAAAAACTTTCGCCGCCCCGGCAGGTGCGTATGGCACTTGATTATAGTCGTTTATGTTGTTAAGCAGCTCGTCATTGCGGCATAGTTAGTCAAATTAATTATGTGCTTTGCGCAACGAGGTTGCTAACGCAAAAAAAACGAGTTTGGAATCCCATCCCTATGGCAACTAGATTGCTTATTATGTTATATATATATAAAAGTAGCCTTATAGTAGGATATAAGATCGATTACGAATTTGGGACGGTATAAACATCCCAATTTTTAATCCCTAGTCTGTTGTGTCGGCGGGTCATTGTTTATAGGTGATTTTACGGAGATATAATGACTCTGTTCCTTTACCATCTGTCAGAAATAGTTACGGTTTAACACTTTGATGGTAATCGGTTAAGAAAAAAAAAAGGATCGCTAGGTAGGTAGATAGGTGGGTACCTTTATTGCTTTTCCATATGGTCCGAACTAGATGAGTCTCATAGGGTAGGTATTGTCAGATTCTTATCAAGAACAACAGTAAAACGGAGAAAAATCACATTGAAAAGAAAATATATGATACTATTTAATAATAATGTATAAGAACACATATTTATAATGATATCATCTGAGAAACAGTTAGAACATTGTACTCCAAATGCACCCGTTCAATAATTCAGAAAACTCGGCGTTCATTTCATAATCACGGCATCGCATTTGCCAACTCCGCAGCCAGGCCGGCCTGCCAGATTGTGAATAAAACATTCGGCAATGCCGCAAACGCCCGAGTCATACCTATTTTTTATTAATCGGTATGCGGGGCTCGTATATCGCTAATATAAAGTTTTTATCGTTTTAAATTTTGAATACAGCGCGATTTTTCGATATTACCGCGTGTTTTGAGTGGCATTGCGATTTGTAACAAATTGTGGAAGAAATATGAACCCTTGGTGCGGGCGATCTGCCGGTAGTTGGTGCTGTCCGACTCGCGCCGAGATAACCAGACTCAAACTACATAATGGGCCTGGTAAATAGGGCTTTCGACACCTGTCTGAGCGCCTAAATAACACCCTGTGTTTCTCGGGGTTCTTATACGCTGCCTCTCGCATCATCGAAGCCGAATACGGACGAAAGGAAGATGATGAAGCGTGGTTTGAAGATAAAAGAACTTATTTTAAGGTGGCATAAACACACTTATGGCATTAAATAGTACCAACCCAAGTCAAGTGTGTTTTTTGTGTTTATTTTGAAATTCATTATGTTTTTCAAAAAACTTATGCTCAACTCAAATAATGCATTGTATCGCGCATATTTGGACAAAAGAATCAGCCAAGTCTCGTTTGGAAAAACAATATACGTGGAAAACTTTTTTCTGCTGATGGACTTGGGGAAAAAAACAATTAAACTGCTGGACTCATTCAGCTAACGTTTCGACTTTTTATTTCTCAAGCCTTCTTCAGAGCTTCTACAATAGGGACGAAAGTGAATAATGGAAGAATGAACAATTTGTAACATATTAAAACAAATTAAAACTAAGAGATAAAACACACTAACTCTAAAACAAAACAAAAGGCGATTGATAGATTAAAACTCACCTGAATCAATTAGTTTAAATACAGCTTAAAAAACATTACACTATCTATATTTAACACAAATACCTATAGTGGTTGTTGTCAAAAAACGGGAATTCATGTCAATGATATGAAACATCAGAGGGAACAAAACTTTTGTATTCAGGATAAATTTTTGCAGTTAATGGTCGAAGTGAAAGTGATATTTGGAACGGTAAAGGGACCAAAATTTTTTAATATTATAAGTTGGGCTCTTTTTTTGTGTGTATAAACAATATACCTAAAGTTTCTGGCAATTTTATATTTGAGAAGAAGAAGATGCATCTCAGGTATATTGTGTTCGCAAACGAGACATCAGATTTGGCTGATTTTTTGTAATATAATGTAGTATTTGAATCGAGCATTGGTTTTTTGAAAAACCCGGTAATTTTATAAGCAAACACCAAAAACACACTTGGGTTGGCACTGCGTGTGATAATGCCCCTTTAAACACTTTATACTGTTGTTGTTATTGAAAAACAGGTGGGTCCTACGGGTTTAGATCCATGCAGAGGGTCGATTTACGTGTGAAAATTTTCCTAAAGGTGGCATTTTCTTACATACAACAGCCCAAGTGTGTTTTTCCAAAAAACAAAGCAATGGCATCCCAAATACTAAAGTCTATCCAAGATACAGTGGCAGTGGATCAAAACATTGGCCACCACGTGACCTATTCTCTTATTGGTCTGGCCGTCATAAAATGTCAAGTGTTTACGCGGCGAGCAGAATGCAGGGCCGGCTTTTCCCTCAGTCGAGTTTTCTGCATATTTTAGATCGGATCGCGAGCAGTATATTCTGTAAATTTATTTTGCTACTTAATTTAAGGAAATTTATAAAGATCCACGAAAGGCAGAAACACACATTTTAGAACTTCTAAAAGAATTAGTTGAGAATTACATGCCGCTTGGAATCTCATATTAGTCCGACCCTGGTAATCGATTACAAGGCGGTCATGTGACTTTGTTTATATCTACTGCCGCTGTATCTTGGATAGATCAGAGGTACCATGTGATCAAGTATATTTTTACACCCTTCCCCCTTATTTTCTTTATTTTTGAGGTTAGGAAAAAAGTTTCAAATAAAAGTTGTAGAAGCCAAAGCAACTAAAATGTATTTCTTCTTCTTCTCAAATATAAAATTACTATAAAATGTAATTATACAGTGTCCTCCAAAAAATCGGAACATAGGGGGAACATTTTTAATTAATGACTTACTTTTAAATTCAACTTTGGGGTTACCTTTTGCTTGAAAAACGATGAGAATCGCCTCGCTCAAACATTGTCACACGACGTTCGCAATCTGTCAGAAATGACATTTAAAAAATAAAATCACCGAAAGTGGGTTTATTTGTAAAAATTGCAAAAAGTTTTACTTAAAAAAGTTGTTTCTTTTTCAATTCTACATAAGTGTACCGTGTACCAAATTTGAACGATCTAATAAATGGTTTTCTTTTTGACATTATTTAATAGTGTTGAACTTTCTGAAAATTTTAAATTCTTGATCATTCTATTTACTTTTTATTGCTAAATATCCATAATAATATGTGTATTTGAAAAGAAAATGATATTAACGCTTTAAAATTCTGTTATGTTTGATGCAAAGTTGATGTACGAGCCTGTAAATATAGTTGTTTGGTTAAAAGTACCTAAAATGAAGTTTTTCAGAACGAATCATTGGAGTGAGTCCTGAAAAACTTCATTTAGGTATGTGTGACAAACAAAATTTTTTGTCATACGCTCCCAAAATTTTGTTATAGATACGCTTTTTACAATTCTTCAGAACGCTTAAATTTGCAAATTTTCTATAATTTTTGAAATCATAATGTTCGAAAAAGTTGGCTTAGAAATTGATATCGTTGCAAAAAGTTTATTTATTTCATAATTTTGTCATGTCATTCATTCATTTAGAGACTAGGCCGAAAAAGAAGCGTTTTACAAGCACGAAACAATTTATTTCTGAATGTGTAATGAACGATATTTTTTATTATACTTCTTTGAAAACTAAAACATAAAAACATAATACATGGAACAGTTCTTAAAAGTTCAAAATTATTAAAAAATAGTGTTCAAATTTGGTACATTTATGTAAAATTAAAAAACAAACAAGTTTTCGAGTATAACTTTTTGAAACTTTAACAAAAAACCCATTTTTATTATACTTCTTTGAAAACACCTTATTGTCTGTTTTAGCAATAATGAAAGACGTTTTTTTTCGGGCTAGCGCACGGAAACAGCGCATGGAAAAACTTTTCGTGCGCTGAATAAAAATACCGAATATATGGCTTTAAAATAGAAATATACAGCAAAGTAAACTAAATTTAAGAAACTCTATATGCTCTCTGATATTTAACATGTACCTATTTTGTATTTCAATTCGTAAGTGTGTCAATATTTAGATAATTTCTGTAATATTTTTGACGTTTTATTCACCTTATCTGACAATAACTAATTTACAACAAAGCACCTTTGAAATAATTTGAGAGTAACCATGGAAACGCATCATACATACCAAACACTATATTGTCTGCATTGTTTATTTTTTGTCAATTAAATTTATTATAATATGCCGATAAAATGTTTTAAGTTTCCGTTTTCAAAGAAGTATAATAAAAAATATCGTTCATTACACGTCCAGAAATAGATTTTTCCGTGCTTGCATGACTTCCCGTGTGAGGCGCAGCCGAACACGGGAATTTATTTCCAGACTCGTAATGAAATATACTATTTCAGCGATTTCAATTTTTTAAATGTCATTTTTGACAGATTGCGAAGGACGCGTGATCGCGTCAATTTTGACAGATTGCAAAAGTCGCGTGACCGCGTTTGAACTTATCATTTTTCATATTTTAAAGCAAAAGGTAACCTGAAAGTTGAATATCATACCATGAATTAAAATTTTTTACCCTATGGTGCACCAATTTTTGGAAGACACTGTATAGGTACATTGTTCTTGCAATAAATACAACAGGTTTGGCCGATTTTCTTGTTCAAATACAATGCGCAATCTAATGTAGTGTTGCCTTTAAAAAAATAAACAATGAAAACACACTTGGATTGGTACAGCAATAAATGTCATGTGTGAAAATATCACCTTAACTAAGGATTAGTTAGAAAGACAAATTTCCCTTGGTATAATATATTATTTTACAGGTGCACGCCACTGTGTGTTCCGAATTTATCTAAATTTTCGATCTGCGGGACCCCGACATTTCCCGATAAAAGTTTTAATTGGGTAAATTTTGGACCCACGATACGGCTGTAGCCCAGGGCTACATATTGGTTAAGACAAATGTTTGGTAGTATTTCATTGTGTCCTGCGGTCCAGCTCTGTGCTATGTGAACATACGGGGGCATATATTGGGAAGCATTTACCTACCCTTCAAACTAAAGGTGAAATGTATGTGTGTCCCAAAAACGTAGGTTGCTAAAAACTGACAAAGGTCGAATTTTTAAAGTCATCACAAGGCAACTATGCGTATCTACGTCAGTTGCGAATCACGAATTGTAATAATGCATGGTGTCTTCGGTCGTGTTTTACGATTTTTTATAGTTTACAGTTTAATGTGTCAAGAAAAAAGTGTAAACAACTGACTGATCGTCAGTCCAGCTCGATAGTGGGAACGGAAAAATTAAGTATTATAGATTTACAGAGCATTAAAAATAGGGGAATCAACAGAGTTTATGCCTGGTTTATACTGCAAATAAAATATAATGTGCAATAAAAAATTAGCCTTGTTATGGTTAAAGGGAATCATTATTTGATCCCTACTTTACTCACTATTTATTATGTTGTTTTGTTTGTTGTTTAACTATAAACTAAGCATTAGTTGTGCAGGTTGTGCTTGTGTCGAGGCTTGTGTGCATTAATAAAGCTTTAATTGACATAAACCGACATAAACACTGGAAGGAAAAAGTTATATTTTTGGTGAGGCTTTGAATTTTATTTATCAATATCTTTGCCTATAACAAGTCATCTGTAATAGTATATATTTCATTACGACTCTGGAAAAATCTATTTCTGGACGTGTAATGAACGATATTTGTTATTATACTTCTTTGAAAACGGAAACTTAAAACATTTTATCGGCATATAATAAATTTAATTGACCAAAAATAAACAATGCAAACAATATAGTGTTTGGTAGGTATGATGCGTTTCCATGGTTACTCTCAAATTATTTCAAAGGTGCTTTGTTGTAAATTAGTTATTGTCAGATAAGATGTGAATAAAACGTCAAAAATATTACAGAAATGTATCTAAATATTGAAACACTTACGAATTAAAATACAAAATAGGTACATGTTAAATATCAGAGAGCATATAGAGTTTCTTAAATTTAGTTTACTTTGCTGTATATTTCTATTTTAAAGCCATATATTCGGTATTTTTATTCAGCGCACGGAAAGTTTTTCCGTGCGCTGTTTCCGTGCGCTAGCTCGAAAAACCCCATCTTTCATTATTGCTAAAACAGATGAAAATAAGATGTTTTCAAAGAAGTATAATACAAAATACTTTTTTCGATGGAGAGTTTGTGTCGATAGAAGCCAAAACTTAGTTCAGGATTACCTTACTTACAATAAATGTATTATTTAGATACCTATATGATATTTTTTTATTGTCTACCAATCAATTTTATTTACATGCATACGATTAGCTAAAACGCAAAGAAAACAAATTATTTGTAAAATTATAATTATATCAAATGAAATGTGTTTTTTATCAATAGAATATTCATTCATTTATCTAGTAATATAATCTACATATTTTTAACAACATTTATTTGAAAGAAAACGTTTAAAATAAGCTAAAACTCATAAAAAAAGTATCTATTGCTGTGTAATAAAACAAATGGAAAAATTTAAATTCTAATTCGCAACTGACGTCACACGGTGCGACAGAGATAGGCATATGGATGCGCAATGACATACCGTGGGTAAGTGTATCGTGAGCCAATCACAAGTGCAGAAATTTTGCTTTGATGGATTCCATCGCATCTTTGCCGAGGCAACGTGTCAACGTTTTTTTCCTCAACTTCCAACATCGTATGAGGCAAGGGCCCACGGCCCTCGTAAAACGAAAGCTTTATCTCTGAAAAACTAGTTCCCCCCTTCAGAAATCCGAGGGCAAGATGTAACAAAGTCTTCGTTATAACTTCGTTAGGGAAGGAACTCGTTGACCTGCTTCTACGCGGGCTTGGAATTGCAGTCGCTTCCCCTCCCACCTCATACATACTTTATTTTTACGCGGGCTTATGTGAAATGAGAAATTGGCTGAAGTTTTCTCGGGGAAGTGGCAAGGCTGGAAGCATGTTGTTGGGAAACATTCCCGGGCTTTCTAATAGTCGCCGTTCCTACCTCGGAATAAACCGAGACGAGAACAAACCTGTCGTTGCATAACGGAAATAATTGGGGCTGTCCCTACCTGCGACACAACGACGTAATGACACCCGGGGCCCTGTAATTTGGCGAAAAAGCGTGGTGGGCTTGTTAGGACGCCCCCAGGGTCATTTCGGCAGGAAGCCGACCGCCGGGGCCGGACATTAGGATAGGTCTGGGACGCGGAGGTGCCACTAACGGCGCGTGATTAGTGGGAATTACAAATTTCCAGTTGGAATCGACGGAGCTACTCAAAATGTACGACGAAGTTTTCAGCTCCAACAGGCTATTTAGGTACTTACAAACTTCTACATATCGATGCACGCATGCAAAAACACTGACACTCTTTTTTCTGTCAGTGGGCCTTGGCGAGATGTAAACAAACCAAACGTCAGACGCGTTCCTCGCCGATTTGGTATCACAAAACAATCAGTATACAGGGTGGTCCACACTTTATCGGCAATACTTTAAAAACTGCTAGAAAATTTCAAAAAAAGAAGAATTTTTTCATATAAACATGTATCGAAATCCTAACGGTTTTCGATATACAGGGCGTCAATTTTTTTTTTAAGTTTCCTTTAATTTTTCCTAAAGGAAGACAGTTAAGGCAAACATATTTGGTACAGTTTAGACACTCATTAAATACTATAAATTAAAAATAATTCAGCCCATCTACTTCCACCCGTGCCGGAGAGATGGGGGTCAACCATCATATTTTTTAATAAAAAAATGGAACAGCACTGAAAAAGTATTTTTTTTGCCTTCACTAAATTTTCCAATAAATTCTAAGAAACAAACTATTCTTGACTTTTTTTGAAAAATATACCGTTTTTGAAAAATTCACTTTTAATGCGTTTTAATTTTTTAGCAGAAGAAAATCAAAGCAGGTCTAGGCTCCCGAAATTTTGCACGCATACTGAGTTTTCAATTCCGAACAACTTTCCTTAATAACATTTGGTCCTAAAACCTACAAAAAGGTTTCTGGATTCGAAAAATCATGTGACTTGGGAAGTTAAAAAATCTAATTTTTCGCACCAGTAAAGTGGGCTTTAGGTAGGTCTTACGGTAAAATGTTATTAAGGAAAATTGTTGGAAATTAAAAACTCAGTAGGTGTGCAAAATTTCGAAAGCTTAGACCTACTTTGATTGTCTTCTGCTAAAAAAATTAAAAGTGAATTTTTCAAAAACGGTTCATTTTCGAAAAAAAGTCATGAATAGTTTTTTTCTTATAATTAATTGGAAAATTTAGTGAAAGCAAAAAAAAATAATTTTCCAGTGCTGTACCATTTTTTTATTAAAAAATATGATGGTTGACCCCCGTCTCTCCGGCACTGGTGGGAGTAGATGGGCTGAATTATTTTTAATTTATAGTATTTAATGAGTGTCTAAACTGTACCAAATATGTTTGCCTTAACTGAAACTTAAAACTTAAAACTTAAAAAAAAATTGAACTTTAACGCAACGAAAACCGTTAGGATTTCGATACATGTTTATATGAAAAAATCTCCTTTTTTTGAAATTTTCTAGCAGTTTTTAAAGTAATGCTGGTAAAGTTTGGACACCCTGTACAATGTGTCGTGGATAAGAATGAACAGCATGGGGATCTTGCAAACGGTGAGAGATAGAACAACGGTTAAATGGGGAAAAAGTTGCGCAATTTTAAGGTCAATAAAATGGTACAAACAGATTTCTAGTATCTTTTCGTTTTTGAGTTATTTTGAAAAAGTTAAATTTTGCGTTTTCGATTTTATTTTTTTCTGAAGTTGTTATCACAGATAGATAAAAAATAAAAACACTTTCTTGTGGCACTTTTTAACGGGCTTTAATATGGCGGAACAGTTGCCAGTTCTCATGGAAAATGTGCCATTGCATTTAAGAAGAACCACGCGGTTTCAACACGACGGAGCTCCACCACACAAAGCCAACATTGTAAAAGAATTTCTAAATAATGAGTTTGGAGCAAACCTAACTCTATTAGGTTTCTATTTATGAAAATGTGAGTGTCTCAATTTACTGTTTATTTATTCTATTAATATGGGATTAACTAGTCCCCTAAAAATTAGATTTTTGAGAATATTTTAAATTTGTTTGAAAATAATTTATTTACTCCTTGTGACATATCTACGAATTTTGTTAAACCGAGTTAACATACAGAACAGTAGTAGTACCCGTCATAAATTTAGACACAAATGTGAATTTTTCTTATTTGTCAAATAATATACAAGGTGATTCTTTGATTATTACACAAATTTTAACCAAGAGTAAAGTTGAATTTCCATTTTTCAATGAAAAATCTGTAATGTTGCCACACTTTATAAAATTGGAATATTTTTCTGAAGTACTTAACAAATATATTAATTATTATTTATAGACAGGTAGGTATATCCTAAAATAAAAGACATAGTGAACGAAATTTCGTACACGTTTATGTTGTATTAAAGGGGTTTATAGAATTTTTATTGTTCAATATATTTTTAAAAGTTTGTTGTAAGTATGTACTTTAAGAAAAAAAACACTCCCTACTGAATATTTACAGAAAGTGTACCTATTGTTCTCTTAAATGTCATGTAACCTCGGTTATTACGTCGCTGGTTGAATATAAATTGAGAAAATATCATGGGTGTTTCACAAAAGAGAAGCATATCTAATTTTTTTAAATGGAATAAATATACAGGGTGTAACTAAACTGATGGTCAAAAATGAAACCACGTATTCTTGGAGTCAAAATAAGGGCACTTCTTCATATATTTTTTTCTCCTACGGGCCATAGTTTTTTTTTATACAGAACGTAGAAATTTAGAGAAAAATACACATATTTCTTAGTATCTCTAGAAGTATACGAGATATTTTCTTTAAACTTGGCGTGTCACATGAGCGGATGAGTTCTCAAATTTAAGGTTAATATGAAGCTTGTGAGGCCCCCAGTTGCGGAGATACAGGGTGTTATTAAAATTAATTAGTTCAGAAAAATATGAATGCCCTGTATAATCGCATTTTTTCAATTTGTTTTGAATGGTAAATTCAATGGTTCACAAAAAGTATCTCTTAGTATTTTTTCATATTTTCAGGCGTTTTTTAATTATTTTCAAAGAACGGCAATGCTGCAATAAAAAAGTCACTTTAAGAATAAATCTAACAATCTGTGGATGTCAATTAAACTTGGCATTATTTGAATCATTTGGCTGCCAACTTTGCACCTTAGTATCAATATTTTGAAAAATTATATTTTCATTTGAAGAATTGACTGATATGCACTTTTGCTATGAATGACAATAATAAACATGCGGAAACGCATAGTTGCGTGTATTGAAAGAGACGGCGATCATTTCGAACATTTAATAATTTAATCTTCTAATAGCAATACGTTTCTTTTATTATTGTTTTTGCTTTTGTATTTTGTTAAATAAAGTTTAATTGACATCCACAGATTGCTAGATTTATTCTTAAAGTGACTATTGTTCATTGCAGCGTTGCCGTTCTTTAAAAATAATTAAGAAACGGCTGCGAATATGAAAAAATATTAAGAGATACTTTTTGTTAACCATTGAATTTACCATTCAAAACAAATTTAAAAAATGCGATTATACAGGGTATTCATATTTTTCTGAACTAATTAATTTTACTAACACCCTGTATCTCCGCAACTGGGAGCCTCAGAAGCTTCATGTCAACCTTAAGTTTGACGGCTCATCTGCTCATGTGACTCGCCAAGTTTGAAGAAAATATCTCGTATACTTCTAGAAATACTAAGAAATATGTGTATTTTTCTCCAAACTTCTACGCTCTGTATAAAAAAAAACTATGGCCCGTAGGAGAAAAAAATATATGAGGAAGTGCCCTTATTTTGACTCCAAGAATATGTGGTTTCATTTTTGACCATCAGTTTAGTTACACCCTGTACAGAAAATATGCGTATATTTTCTGTAATTATACCTATTCGAAATCACAAAAAATGAAAATAAAGTATAAGGTTATTTAAGTAAATGTAACTTCGGTTTGGTTCTCCTTTTTGAGAATATGTCGAACTTTTTTCTGAAGTCAAAGATAATAAAAACAATTCGGACAGCCCTGTATAAAGAAGATCATTGGCTTTTCGATATTACTTTATACTAATAGGTCATGTTATTTCGACGTTTCTCATCGATTCTACAAAGTTTGTCCATCCAGTGTTAACCGCAACTAAAAACTCCAGTTTCTTCTTGTTTCTCGTAAATCTCACACCCTGTATGCGCCGGCATTCCCTGACGAGAGCCCCTCCCCGCTCTCTTTAATCATTCTCCACCAGCGCCTGACGCGGGCGGCCCAAATCCCACGTGTCATTACAAATTCCTGACAAATAGGCTTCCAGCTCCTCCCAACTTTATTTCCATTATTTTCTGGGGTTGCCCGAAGTCGGGAGTTGCTCTGGAGGGGAGGGTCCGTCAACTCACACGCGCCTGTTATTAGTTTGAAGAAAGTATTACTAGTCCAGTTTGAACGGAAAACATTTTTTATTATAATTTCACCATGTGTCGTTTTTAATAGAAGAAACACTCACTATTGGTCATCGGAAAAAACACAACAGTTTATTTAAAATTCAACGATAAGGTCTAACTTCTGTAGAGAGCCCCTCCCCGCTCTCTTTAATCATTCTCCACCAGCGCCTGACGCGGGCGGCCCAAATCCCACGTGTCATTACAAATTCCTGACAAATAGGCTTCCAGCTCCTCCCAACTTTATTTCCATTATTTTCTGGGGTTGCCCGAAGTCGGGAGTTGCTCTGGAGGGGAGGGTCCGTCAACTCACACGCGCCTGTTATTAGTTTGAAGAAAGTATTACTAGTCCAGTTTGAACGGAAAACATTTTTTATTATAATTTCACCATGTGTCGTTTTTAATAGAAGAAACACTCACTATTGGTCATCGGAAAAAACACAACAGTTTATTTAAAATTCAACGATAAGGTCTAACTTCTGTAGAGAGCCCCTCCCCGCTCTCTTTAATCATTCTCCACCAGCGCCTGACGCGGGCGGCCCAAATCCCACGTGTCATTACAAATTCCTGACAAATAGGCTTCCAGCTCCTCCCAACTTTATTTCCATTATTTTCTGGGGTTGCCCGAAGTCGGGAGTTGCTCTGGAGGGGAGGGTCCGTCAACTCACACGCGCCTGTTATTAGTTTGAAGAAAGTATTACTAGTCCAGTTTGAACGGAAAACATTTTTTATTATAATTTCACCATGTGTCGTTTTTAATAGAAGAAACACTCACTATTGGTCATCGGAAAAAACACAACAGTTTATTTAAAATTCAACGATAAGGTCTAACTTCTGTAGAGAGCCCCTCCCCGCTCTCTTTAATCATTCTCCACCAGCGCCTGACGCGGGCGGCCCAAATCCCACGTGTCATTACAAATTCCTGACAAATAGGCTTCCAGCTCCTCCCAACTTTATTTCCATTATTTTCTGGGGTTGCCCGAAGTCGGGAGTTGCTCTGGAGGGGAGGGTCCGTCAACTCACACGCGCCTGTTATTAGTTTGAAGAAAGTATTACTAGTCCAGTTTGAACGGAAAACATTTTTTATTATAATTTCACCATGTGTCGTTTTTAATAGAAGAAACACTCACTATTGGTCATCGGAAAAAACACAACAGTTTATTTAAAATTCAACGATAAGGTCTAACTTCTGTAGAAAGCCCCTCCCCGCTCTCTTTAATCATTCTCCACCAGCGCCTGACGCGGGCGGCCCAAATTCCACGTGTCATTACAAATTCCTGACAAATAGGCTTCCAGCTCCTCCCAACTTTATTTCCATTATTTTCTGGGGTTGCCCGAAGTCGGGAGTTGCTCTGGAGGGGAGGGTCCGTCAACTCACACGCGCCTGTTATTAGTTTGAAGAAAGTATTACTAGTCCAGTTTGAACGGAAAACATTTTTTATTATAATTTCACCATGTGTCGTTTTTAATAGAAGAAACACTCACTATTGGTCATCGGAAAAAACACAACAGTTTATTTAAAATTCAACGATAAGGTCTAACTTCTGTAGAGAGCCCCTCCCCGCTCTCTTTAATCATTCTCCACCAGCGCCTGACGCGGGCGGCCCAAATCCCACGTGTCATTACAAATTCCTGACAAATAGGCTTCCAGCTCCTCCCAACTTTATTTCCATTATTTTCTGGGGTTGCCCGAAGTCGGGAGTTGCTCTGGAGGGGAGGGTCCGTCAACTCACACGCGCCTGTTATTAGTTTGAAGAAAGTATTACTAGTCCAGTTTGAACGGAAAACATTTTTTATTATAATTTCACCATGTGTCGTTTTTAATAGAAGAAACACTCACTATTGGTCATCGGAAAAAACACAACAGTTTATTTAAAATTCAACGATAAGGTCTAACTTCTGTAGAGAGCCCCTCCCCGCTCTCTTTAATCATTCTCCACCAGCGCCTGACGCGGGCGGCCCAAATCCCACGTGTCATTACAAATTCCTGACAAATAGGCTTCCAGCTCCTCCCAACTTTATTTCCATTATTTTCTGGGGTTGCCCGAAGTCGGGAGTTGCTCTGGAGGGGAGGGTCCGTCAACTCACACGCGCCTGTTATTAGTTTGAAGAAAGTATTACTAGTCCAGTTTGAACGGAAAACATTTTTTATTATAATTTCACCATGTGTCGTTTTTAATAGAAGAAACACTCACTATTGGTCATCGGAAAAAACACAACAGTTTATTTAAAATTCAACGATAAGGTCTAACTTCTGTAGAGAGCCCCTCCCCGCTCTCTTTAATCATTCTCCACCAGCGCCTGACGCGGGCGGCCCAAATCCCACGTGTCATTACAAATTCCTGACAAATAGGCTTCCAGCTCCTCCCAACTTTATTTCCATTATTTTCTGGGGTTGCCCGAAGTCGGGAGTTGCTCTGGAGGGGAGGGTCCGTCAACTCACACGCGCCTGTTATTAGTTTGAAGAAAGTATTACTAGTCCAGTTTGAACGGAAAACATTTTTTATTATAATTTCACCATGTGTCGTTTTTAATAGAAGAAACACTCACTATTGGTCATCGGAAAAAACACAACAGTTTATTTAAAATTCAACGATAAGGTCTAACTTCTGTAGAGAGCCCCTCCCCGCTCTCTTTAATCATTCTCCACCAGCGCCTGACGCGGGCGGCCCAAATCCCACGTGTCATTACAAATTCCTGACAAATAGGCTTCCAGCTCCTCCCAACTTTATTTCCATTATTTTCTGGGGTTGCCCGAAGTCGGGAGTTGCTCTGGAGGGGAGGGTCCGTCAACTCACACGCGCCTGTTATTAGTTTGAAGAAAGTATTACTAGTCCAGTTTGAACGGAAAACATTTTTTATTATAATTTCACCATGTGTCGTTTTTAATAGAAGAAACACTCACTATTGGTCATCGGAAAAAACACAACAGTTTATTTAAAATTCAACGATAAGGTCTAACTTCTGTAGAGAGCCCCTCCCCGCTCTCTTTAATCATTCTCCACCAGCGCCTGACGCGGGCGGCCCAAATCCCACGTGTCATTACAAATTCCTGACAAATAGGCTTCCAGCTCCTCCCAACTTTATTTCCATTATTTTCTGGGGTTGCCCGAAGTCGGGAGTTGCTCTGGAGGGGAGGGTCCGTCAACTCACACGCGCCTGTTATTAGTTTGAAGAAAGTATTACTAGTCCAGTTTGAACGGAAAACATTTTTTATTATAATTTCACCATGTGTCGTTTTTAATAGAAGAAACACTCACTATTGGTCATCGGAAAAAACACAACAGTTTATTTAAAATTCAACGATAAGGTCTAACTTCTGTAGAGAGCCCCTCCCCGCTCTCTTTAATCATTCTCCACCAGCGCCTGACGCGGGCGGCCCAAATCCCACGTGTCATTACAAATTCCTGACAAATAGGCTTCCAGCTCCTCCCAACTTTATTTCCATTATTTTCTGGGGTTGCCCGAAGTCGGGAGTTGCTCTGGAGGGGAGGGTCCGTCAACTCACACGCGCCTGTTATTAGTTTGAAGAAAGTATTACTAGTCCAGTTTGAACGGAAAACATTTTTTATTATAATTTCACCATGTGTCGTTTTTAATAGAAGAAACACTCACTATTGGTCATCGGAAAAAACACAACAGTTTATTTAAAATTCAACGATAAGGTCTAACTTCTGTAGAGAGCCCCTCCCCGCTCTCTTTAATCATTCTCCACCAGCGCCTGACGCGGGCGGCCCAAATCCCACGTGTCATTACAAATTCCTGACAAATAGGCTTCCAGCTCCTCCCAACTTTATTTCCATTATTTTCTGGGGTTGCCCGAAGTCGGGAGTTGCTCTGGAGGGGAGGGTCCGTCAACTCACACGCGCCTGTTATTAGTTTGAAGAAAGTATTACTAGTCCAGTTTGAACGGAAAACATTTTTTATTATAATTTCACCATGTGTCGTTTTTAATAGAAGAAACACTCACTATTGGTCATCGGAAAAAACACAACAGTTTATTTAAAATTCAACGATAAGGTCTAACTTCTGTAGAAAGCCCCTCCCCGCTCTCTTTAATCATTCTCCACCAGCGCCTGACGCGGGCGGCCCAAATTCCACGTGTCATTACAAATTCCTGACAAATAGGCTTCCAGCTCCTCCCAACTTTATTTCCATTATTTTCTGGGGTTGCCCGAAGTCGGGAGTTGCTCTGGAGGGGAGGGTCCGTCAACTCACACGCGCCTGTTATTAGTTTGAAGAAAGTATTACTAGTCCAGTTTGAACGGAAAACATTTTTTATTATAATTTCACCATGTGTCGTTTTTAATAGAAGAAACACTCACTATTGGTCATCGGAAAAAACACAACAGTTTATTTAAAATTCAACGATAAGGTCTAACTTCTGTAGAGAGCCCCTCCCCGCTCTCTTTAATCATTCTCCACCAGCGCCTGACGCGGGCGGCCCAAATCCCACGTGTCATTACAAATTCCTGACAAATAGGCTTCCAGCTCCTCCCAACTTTATTTCCATTATTTTCTGGGGTTGCCCGAAGTCGGGAGTTGCTCTGGAGGGGAGGGTCCGTCAACTCACACGCGCCTGTTATTAGTTTGAAGAAAGTATTACTAGTCCAGTTTGAACGGAAAACATTTTTTATTATAATTTCACCATGTGTCGTTTTTAATAGAAGAAACACTCACTATTGGTCATCGGAAAAAACACAACAGTTTATTTAAAATTCAACGATAAGGTCTAACTTCTGTAGAAAGCCCCTCCCCGCTCTCTTTAATCATTCTCCACCAGCGCCTGACGCGGGCGGCCCAAATTCCACGTGTCATTACAAATTCCTGACAAATAGGCTTCCAGCTCCTCCCAACTTTATTTCCATTATTTTCTGGGGTTGCCCGAAGTCGGGAGTTGCTCTGGAGGGGAGGGTCCGTCAACTCACACGCGCCTGTTATTAGTTTGAAGAAAGTATTACTAGTCCAGTTTGAACGGAAAACATTTTTTATTATAATTTCACCATGTGTCGTTTTTAATAGAAGAAACACTCACTATTGGTCATCGGAAAAAACACAACAGTTTATTTAAAATTCAACGATAAGGTCTAACTTCTGTAAATGTTTGTTGTGGAATTCTTTTCGGAATCACATAACTGTTCCAGTATTTTTTTAATGTGGTTTAACTGGACTAAAATATTTATAGCTCTTAAGAGGAATATTGTTTGGCAAACACGACGGTGCAACAGCACATAAATCAAATGCTGTCAAGAGGCATTCAGATGACACTTTTTGGATTGGTCCAAATGGAAATATTTTATGGCCTGCCAGAAGCCCAGACTTGACCCCACTCGATTTCTTTCTGTGGGGCACTTTCAGGGACCCTTTAAAGTAAGGGGACCCAGCATTATACTTTCCAAAGTGAGGCCGTTTTTTCCCCATTCTAATGGTCTCAATGATGCCAAGTATGCAATTTTATTGGAGAGTCTATGGATATAACAGGTACTTTGATTGTTAGTAAAAATTAATATGATTTCTAAAAATTAGACTTGACAATGTTCTGTCAACAAACACAGAATATGGCAAGTGCCAAATGAATCAAATTCATTTTATATTTGAATTTGGTTTCCTGCAATTATTTCCAGGAATTTAAGTAATATAAATATGGTAAGTCAGTGCCGATTTTGCTTATTTGAGAATTTGTCGCTATTGCACCTTGTTACCAAGTTCCTCATCAATCCATTGGTAATATGTATACTTGAACTTTCTTCCCTTGTTGAATGTATCTACCCAAAGAACTTTCACAGATTTCGGGATGGACTAATAAGATTAGGTCTTGTACTTAGTTCTAATCATGCAGTTTTTCTCTGTGCTCATTTTTGTAATTTTATTTCTCTCCCAAGGTACCTCACAAACGTAAAATAAACGTTTAAAAAAAGACCTGACTGAAGCTACCTGCTTAATAATTTAATATTTAGGAAATACCATTTTTGTTTTGAACTACTTACTTATTCGTAATGCCCACGTAATGGGAATTGTAGGATTACTAAAGGTGAGACAAGAAAAATCTGGTTGCAATTATTGGGACTACTACAGGCGGCCGCATTACCTTTATTTAACTGACTATCTGGAAGTTAGAAAACTTAAAAATTGTGAATTATGATGGGAAATATTTTGCCCCCTTTGGAATCTATGGCACTGGCATGTCACATAAAACCTGATGGCAGTTGGACACTGACATATAACATAACCTTGTACCAGCCCACTTATGTGGTCTCCTTGGAGATATACAGAAAACAAGGCTTCACTTTTCCAAATGACGTCAGAACCTATAGACAGATTTGTTTTGATAAACGCTTGACGCCCAGAACTAATCACAATCTAAGCGCTCCATTAAATTATTCCGAAAGTGTCGCGAGATTGTCAGAAATTGCCCCTTTTTGTCGAGCCGTAGCGAACTTATTTCGACTCTGGGCTCGGAGGCTGGCGTCGTTAGACCATCCCCCGAGTCTTCAGGTGAGGTTCCGATGCTTCCGGCGCCCCCAAACAAGAAAAAACATGCGATATCTAAGTGTGATTCTGGAGGAACTATAACCGGGAATCACCGGGTGTATAGTTGGTTGACGGTTGACTTTCCGTCTTTGTTTGTGGCATGCTTTTAGAGTAGTATGGATATATTTAATCTTGGAGTCAAAATAAAGGGCATTTTAACAATGGGGCACCACGTCTATAGGTTTTGACGTCATTGGGTAGAACTCTCGAAACGTACAAAACCCGCGAATATTGTCACTGCCCAAAGTTTGAACCCTTTTGAACGATCCGGAAAACTTTCGCTGTCACTTTTACAACAACGAAATAAAATTTGCCTGAGTCCGCCCCTAGGCGCTGCCAAAAGCAGCTGATTATTACAAAATACAAAAACAAAAGTGTTTCCATGAAGTTTGAAATTATTATTAAAATGAGTTGTATAGTCATAGTTATTTTTAATTGTAGCGGTATAATCGTGATTGCAGTAGGTTTTTTTTTTATTATGTTCTTTTTTTCGTATCACTTGGGTAACTGTTCATATCATAAATCAATGAGTAACGTCGTTAGCTGGTTGAGACACAACATATACCAATGTTATACCCATGGTTAACAGAAATTTCCTAGGGATTTTGTGGAGAATGTCATCTGACAAAATCGGGACTTCTTACAGTAATCAGGGTATAAAAGTGAAGGGAGGGAGAATGCCATATGAATAACGACCCTGTACTCAGTTTCCGAACATAACCTATATGTTGTGCTTTCGCTATAATAATAGTGGTAAGCAGGCGGGGGACAAATCCCCGTAAAAAAAAATCGCTAGGCGGGGGGTGCGCGGCATTCGCAGTCACTAAATCTCCTCGATGCGACAGCGCTAATGCAATTTTTGTCGGTGTTGGCTCCACCTTTAAATTCCTGGTAATCCGGACAACAAATACTACCAAATGAGTATTTATTCGTTCGGGGCATATGTTTAGGTTGTGCAAACGTGTACCTCCAAACACGGACGGTGGATTTTTAAAAAAGAAGGAAAAATGTATATGTGGGGATTAACATAGAAATACATTTCGGTATTACCATGAGAAACTAACTACTGCAAACTAAAGTGCATGCATGTAAATATACCTACATACTTAGAGCACTGTTTCTCTATCATCTTTATCCAAACAAATCCTAGGTAATTGCCTAAAACTTATTGTGTCTTAACAGTTGCTGCCTTACATATTTGGTGTGCGGAGTTGCCAACGCTTCAAATTTTCAATGTTTTTCAGTAAATACAATACAGAAATACAATCTAATTTTCGATTTCCAGTTATAAAGAAGTAGGTACCTACACAAACGCCTATGCCACTTTGGTGCATGGCCCCAAAAGTCGATTTAAATTAGAAAATTACTTACCGACGGTTTATTATCCTCAAACGTTTTAGTTTTGGCGGTCAGGGAAGTGCCACAAGCCGCAGAGATAAGCATAATAACTCGAAAAAATGTCTAAATACCACATACTGACACCTATCACTAGAGTAACAGAAAATTATGCAAGTCGAAACCCTAAAAATGTGCGCATAAATATGCAAATAATTTAGTCAAAATATGCAGGAAAATGTTGAAAATATGCAAATTAAGAAACACTTTAAAAATATAAATTTATTGTTTCATTTACAAATAAACATATATAATGTACATACAAATTTCTCAATGCATTTATACAGAGTAAAAGTAACAATACTTTATTTTAAATTTTCTACATACATGGCGATTGAACTAAATCTAAATATGCATTTATTATAAATTATAAAAATCATTTTGAAATTTAATTGTAAAAACAATAAACCACTATATGTTGCTCAAAATGCTCAATTAAAAAATTTTATCTTCTATCAGAATATAAAAATTTATAAATGGAGAAACTCCTTTCCACATCAACCGATGTATGAGGTAAAATCTCCCTTTAAAATATTTGCTACTTGGCTAAGAAACTGAAACCCACTATTTTTTTCCATCATATTTCTAAATTTTTTAAATATTTTGTCCCCAATTTTACCTGTTACATTTTGAAAAGCAACCTCCATTTGTGTTATTGTTTTAGAAAGAAAGCTATAATTTGCTTTTAGAAAGGAAAGTTGTTTCTTTATTTCCTTGTTTTCGAATAGTTGTTTAACATCTGTAAGGAACTGGGATGAGTCGTTCGAAAATTCTGAAATTAGATCTTTCAGTTGGCAAAAATTCTCGCAATAAAAAAATGCAGCTTCCAACCAAGTGCCCCATCTTGTAATAACAGGTTGAAGTGGAAGAGGAGTATTTGGTAGTTTTTCTTTGTAGAACTGAACCCTTATAGGCGCTTTAAGGAAGACTTTTTTCATGTTGGAAATTAAATTATTTACAAGGGGAAAATGTTTCCTAATTTAACCAGCAACCCTATTTAAAGCATGAGCAAGGCATGTTACATGTATCAACTTCGGATAAAAGATTTTCAAATTTTGCCCTTCGTATATAAATATTTACCTATCTATAATTTATTCTGTCCTTTTCAATAATTGTACTTTATTAAATAGGTATAAATACCTACTTTATTCGTTTTCAGATCACCAGGATTAGTGCCCATAAAATTATAATTTACCTATATTATTTTGGGAAAACCAGGTACCTACCTAGACAACGACCCCTACTGTTCCCAAAAATGAATGAAACGCCTGCCAAAGATTTAAATTATCCTAAATTCTTTCAATTATGTACAATATTCCATATTTTAAGGATATATGCAAATATTAAAAAAAAATGCATATAATATGCTAAATATGCAAAATATGCGTGTTGCATATTTGGGTTAGGTACTCTACCTATCACGGGCGTAGCCAGGATTTAGTTTTGGGGGGGGGGGTTTAGTTTGAGAAGTAAATAAAACAACAAAAATATACTTACATGAAATTTAATATCTATATATTCATCCGAAAAACTACGACATATTTATAAAGTTCTTAACTTTAAATGAAATGGATAAATTAATTTCGTTCCTCTGCGCTAAATCTAAAACCATTAAAGAAGAAATCTTCGGCTTTTTCTTTTAAGTATATCCACTACTTCATCTGCATGAATTTCTGTTCCATAGTGAATGTTCATTAACCATTAAGTCTGTTTTCACTTGTAGTGTTTCGTAAATAGTTTTTCAGTCTCCTTAGGCTCGAGAAAGACCTTTCTGGGGTAGCAGTGGATACAGGAATGGTAGCCAAGATTTGTAGTAATGTGTAAATATTAGGATAAAGGTTTTTATCGCACATATCTAGGCATTCCAAACTCGATTTCGGGGTAGGCAGTCTTCTTATCAGCATGCAAGGTAGCTGAAGCTTTGATAGCTAAATCCAAATTTGTTTCTTTATTAGAAACCCCTTGACCTTGACTACACCACTTTTTCCAGTAGTCCATACCTTTAAGTTTATCACCCTTCCTTTTTTTCCCCTCCATTTTTCGACAGTAATAATGATTCACTTGTCTATCCTTAACAAGGTCATCGAATAACAGCGCACTAAAATAATTACTCACTTACACGGTACACTTAATTCTCTTCACTATTCGTTCACCACTTTTCACTTTTATTCGCTTCGAGTTCGCATGGAACAATACTGCCGTAAGCGCGGTCACGCGCCGCGGCGCCGCTTATATAGCAGCCCAGTAGCCGTCCAGAAACTTCCACGAACTTCCACAAAGTTCCGCTCATTTCGACCGAGGGGCGTGGCGAATAATCGAGAAACAACGCAAAGTGTCCCTACAATACAAAATAGTTCGGCTGCAACTGCGTCTGCCTCTCGTCAAAAGATGGCGCTAGGCGCTACTATTACTACATATATTCAAACGTAATAATAATTGAACTCTTCACTCCTCGTATTTTTTCGGTATAATATTAGGTAATATTTTGCTTATTTCGGGGGGGGGGAAGGGTTTGAACCCCCGAAACCCCCCCCTTGGCTACGCCCGTGCTACCTATCACCTATTATCGTGTCAGATATCAAAATATTGTGTCAAAACTTGGTTACTAGTCCGGGCGATTTTCGTCTCTTTTATAACACACATAGAGTTTTGACTGCTTCCTGTGATTTTTTATTCAAAAATCCAAAACGATAAAACATATATATGCGGTATACCAGCAGTAGATTGACATTTCCCGTGACGTATAGCATTCGGCGAGATTATTTAACCCGAATCGGACCTGCGGGGTGGACGCGAGCAATCAATGCCCCCGGATTGTAATTGCGATGCAAATACCTCCATTGCGACAATTAGTCACGTAATGGGATTCGGGTTCATTTGGGATTTGGGCGCGTGCCCCGCACCCTTATATGGTGCGAGGATTGTTCGAAAAAAATGGGGATTGGTCGAAAATGATGCGCGAAAAATACCTTTGATGGCGGTGGAAAGTTGGTCACGCAGGCGGATAATAGAAGTTTAGTAGACTCTTCTATAATATTTCATTTTTGCCGGTTCCTATTAGTTTTTCAAGCATTAGTTTTTAAATAAAAAATAATTCAAAATTTTAAAGTATTGCGCATTTTGATCTCAAAAGATGGCGCTAGGTACAATCGATGCGCTGAAAGTTCTCTGTAGCTAAGTTCACACAACCTTCTTAGTTATTGTTTGTGAATTGTCGATTTTTTACAAATCTAACCTAACTACCTATCCTTGGTATACTTCAAACAGTTCAAACTGAAATAATTTTTATTTTGAGATTTTAGTTTTAAGGTTGACAAGTCTTTTATTATTAAAATTATTAAAATAATAAACCGGTGTAATATTTATAATGAATAGTGTATTATATAGCACGGGCATAGCCAGGATTTAGTTTTTTTGGGGGGGGGGTTAGTTTGAGAAGTAAATAAAACAACAAAAATATACTTACATGAAATTTAATATCTATATATTCATCCGAAAAACTACGACATATTTATAGCTAAATCCAAATTAGTTTCTTTATTAGAAACCCCTTGACCTTGACTACACCACTTTTTCCAGTAGTCCATACCTTTAGGTTTATCACCCTTCCTTTTTTTCCCCTCCATTTTTCGACAGTAATAATGATTCACGTATCTATCCTTAACAAGGTCATCGAATAACAGCGCACTAAAATTACTCACTTACACGGTACACTTAATTCTCTTCACTATTCGTTCACCACTTTTCACTTTTATTCGCTTCGAGTTCGCATGGAACAATACTGCCGTAAGCGCGGTCACGCGCCGCGGCGCCGCTTATATAGCAGCCCAGTAGCCGTCCAGAAACTTCCACGAACTTCCACAAAGTTCCGCTCATTTCGACCGAGGGGCGTGGCGAATAATCGAGAAACAACGCAAAGTGTCCCTACAATACAAAATAGTTCGGCTGCAACTGCGTCTGCCTCTCGTCAAAAGATGGCGCTAGGCGCTACTATTACTACATATATTCAAACGTAATAATAATTTAACTCTTCACTCCTCGTATTTTTTCGGTATAATATTAGGTAATATTTTGCTTATTTCGGGGGGGGGGGGGGGTTTGAACCCCCGAAAACCCCCCTTGGCTACGCCCGTGTTATATAGGTATAAAATTTGGTTGATATATTCAGATACCAGATAGTTCCCAGATTCCTCCGATTCGTGTTTTGTTTTTGTGCTGTTTGCTGCTAATTACCTTTTAATGTAAGTACCTACTTATTTAAATACCAAGCTATAATTTTATTTCAATGTATTTCTTTCCTACCCAGTTTGAAGAAGACACAATAAATTGGGGAAAATTCTTACAAGGTCCACGTATTCGCGTTCGATTAAAACCTGACGTTCTGTCCCATATTTTTTCACCAAAACTAGCATTCCAAATTCCGAAAAAAAGGAAAAGAAGCATTTTAAAAACCAAGAATTTATCGAGGAAGAACATAATGACGAGGACAAATAATACAAAAATATATAGATCAAAATATCCATGATACTTACTAGCAAATGTGTATATTTACATAACTTGTAAGCAAGAATATTTACTACCTAATATAATATTAAAAATATATCAATTGACCCACCCTTGTACTTTCACTGTTCTATTTTCTGGTGAAAATAGATCTAAATTGTTTATATAATCAGTGCAACACATCTATTGTTACCATAATAGGAAGATTGTTGGAATAAGCTTTTTCAAAACGCCACTCCATCTTTCTGCAACTTATTATTAAACTTCAATGAATAGGTATTACTGGGTACCTATAGGTACTTACCCTCCAGGTCTTTGTATCTAACAGCAGGGATATTCGAAGCAAGGAGTTTTATACTTAGAATCCAGCCTCATCCAGCAGAGATCAGGTAACCATACTTAAAGCTGCCTTGCTGTCATATACTGTCAGCCCACAAATCACTAACCAATTAGGTACCCTAATTGGTTTTGATACAGACCCATGGATACATTATGATGTCGGTAAAGAAGATTACTGCCTTAAAATCTTAAGGTATTTTCAAATTTCTAAGATTTTGGATATTTATCTTGGACAAGGGGCTTTTAGGGAACTGGAGGACTGTAGTTCACCATTGCAATCATCAAATTAATTTTTAAAATGTAATCGTACTATAAGCCCATTATACAGGGTGTTTCCCTGTTTTCCCTGTTAAGAAATATGAAAAAAAGTTTCTATAAACATGGGTCCGGAAATGCAGAGTTTTCAAGATACAGGATGTTAAATAAAAAAAATAAAACATGAAATTATTAATGTCTTAAAAATTATTTACTCGATTCTGTTGAAATTTGGCAATGTTATTTGTTGTATTAAGAGGCTAATTTCGCCCTAACTAGATTAAATTTATTAAGTCCAGTGGCGTCCCGGGGGGCACCTTAGCGAATATTATTATCAAAAAAATGTACGCCACTACCTTTTTTGTAACTTTAATATTTTTTGTTTGATTAAGCATCTAAAAATACAACTTCTTTCCCTCTTGTATTGTTTTCCTATCTCACTTCGTTTTCGAGAAAAAAAAATAAAAACCGTTTTATTGCATGTCACTGGACAAAATTGGTTGTAGTGTACTTTATGTTATGATATTGGAAAAGTTGCAATAACACTCTTTCCTAGAAATGCTTTTGATTATTTGTCTTCCAAGGCACTTGTGATTTTTTTTGCAAAAATTGATAAACCAATTTTGTCCAGTGACATGCAATATATTTAACATCCTGTATCTTGAAAACTCTGCATTTCCGGACCCATGTTTATAGAAACTTTTTTTCATATTTCTTAACAGGGAATCACCCTCTAAAATATCTCCGTCTATTTTTCGAACACCCTGTATTATTAGACTTTTTTTAGACTTGACAATCTTGCTGAAAATTTTCTTGCGAATTCAATAGGTAGTGTATCATTCTTACAACATATCTTTCAATCGGAAAACCCAAAAAAGGACGGCAAAGAATAATAACAGTCACATACGATAGAAGAAGATTACTACTACCTTAAATATTTTAAGGTATTTTCAAATTTCTAAGATTTTGGATATTTATCTTGGACAAGGGGCTTTTAGGGAACTGGATGACTGTAGTTCACCATTGCAATCATCAAATTAATTTTTAAAATGTAATCGTACTATAGACCATTATATTATTAGACTTTTTTTAGACTTAGCAGTCTTGCTGAAAATTTTCTTGCGAATTCAATAGGTAGTGTATCATTCTTTAATTTTCGGGAATATGAAACACAGAAAGATTTTTAGTACCTGTAATAATTATAAATAATAAATGATGTTTAGTGGCATATCAGGTAAAGGATATCAATTGAAAAAAATGGGCCACAGTAGGAGTCCCGGGTTCAAGTCCCGACTGGAGTGCATTTTTTTCAATTGATATCCTTTACCTGATATGCCACTAAACATCATTTATTATTTTCGGGAATATTCTAAAAAACGCGAACAATATTATGTTTTTTTTTTAATTTTTTATTCTTGCAATTTTCTTATTAATCTTTCTGTTTTTCCGAGAATATTCCGCAGGTTTGTACAAAATTGTTGTTTTATTGTAGCTCTAATATTTATAAAAATATGAAGCTAACATATAATATAAATTAATATTTTTACCACGTTTTTATTAACTCTTGTATGTTCGTCAAATTTTGAAATCGTTTTTAAACTAATTTCTCGATGATCTAGAGACTTGAAACCATAAACATACCTCAGAACTGGATGACAATACAATATTAACTCGCTGTATACATATTATAATTATTATGTTATTTGATATTATAAAACTATTATGAATATTAAATAAGAATATTTGACTAGTGGAAATTTATGAACAGATAAGCACATGCCATAAGCTGGTAATAAATAAAAATAATATATAGACTTTTTATTATAGCCCTAAAATATGGGAAAATATTTAAATTCTTGGCGATTATTAAGAGTACGTCTATTTTTGTCTAAATATTGATATTTTTCTATGAATGTATCTTGTTTCCACAGAAAATTTTCTTTTAAATTCCTCAGTGTGTTGTTTTTTTTAAAAAAGGTATGAAAAATAAAGTTATATTTTTGCGAATTTTCACAGTTTTTCAGAAATTGCCCTGTATTTTCTTGGGAACTAAACAGTGTACTATTTTTTATGGTAGCTCTAATATTTTGGGAGTTACATTAGAAAATATGAAGCTATAAAAAGTGCAACGTATTTTTCATTTTTTTTTGTTAAATATCACGATTTTCTTCTAATTTTTTTGTTTTTCCGTGAATATTTCTTGTTTCTATAGAAAACTTTCTTGCGAATTCGACTATGCATCGCCTCCCGTTGCCGCCCTATCATTTTAGGAACAGGGCTACAAAATCCAAAGCCATAAAAAGTACAAAGTAGCAACCACTATATTTTCCTCTCAAACTCCATCCCGGCTAGTCGTAGTTCCTCTCCGTGCCCACCACAGCGTTACACCGCCCGCCCCCCTGAAATTCACGGGGGTTGATCACCCCCACCTCCCCTGGGAAGCATCGGGGACGAGCGTGTCCGCGTCACAACCCCAGGATCACCCCCGGGACGCTTGCATCCCCCAAAAAAGCTAATAGCTTCGTAATAAGCAGTCTCGGATTCTTTCCATCATTTCTGAAGAGTTAATCCGGAAAATTAATTGGATAATGCCCGTATACAATGTGCCCCGGATAAGAATGAACCTTGCAAACGGTGAGAGATATAGAACAACGGTTAAATGGGGAAAAGGTTGCGCAATTTTGATGATACAAACATATTTCTAATATCTTTTTTCGTTTTTGAGTTATTTTGAAAAATGTGAAATTTTGGGTTTTCGATTTTATTTTTTTCTGAAGTTGTTATCACAGATAGGAAAAAGAAAAACACTTTGTATTATACTTCTTTCAAAACACCTTATTTTCATCTGTTTTAGCAATAAGGAAAGATGGGGTTTTTCGGGCTAGCGCACGGAAACAGCGCATGGCTAAACTTTCCCTGCGCTGAATAAAAGTACCAAATATATGGCTTAGAAATATACAGAAAAGTAAACTAAATTTAAGAAACTCTATATGCTCTCTGATATTTAACATGTACCTATTTTGTATTTTAATTCGTAAGTGTTTCAATATTTAGATATATTTCTGTAATATTTTGACGTTTTATTCACCTTATCTGACAAGAACTAATTTACAACAAAGCACCTTTGAAATAATTTGAGAGTAACCATGGAAACGCATCATACATACCAAACACTATATTGTCTGCATTGTTTATTTTTTGTCAATTAAATTTATTATAATATGCCGATAAAATGATTTAAGTTTCCGTTTTCAAAGAAGTATAATAAAAAATATCGTTGATTACACGTCCAGAAATAGATTTTTCCGTGCTTGCATGACTTCCGGTGTTCGGCTGCGCCTCACACGGGAATTTGTCACGCGCGCACGGACAAATCTTTATTTCCAGACTCGTAATGAAATATACTATTCTTATGGTACTTTTTAACGGGCCTTAAGATGGCGTTTTTAGATTTGTTCTACAACATTTCGTTCTTGAGAAACCATCTTCAACTTTATTTTTTTGATTTTGAAAGCACTTTTCGGTGCAAGTACCATGATTTATGACACGAAATATTTTTTATATCTTTTGAGAAAATTATACTGAAATTTCTTTTTCTTTCATTCATTTTTTTTCTAATGCGGCCTTGTATTTAATAATAAGAAGACTAAATATTAATCAGTATTGTCAACAATTTAACTTACAACTTATCTTTCAATCGGAAAACCCCAAAAAGGACGGCAAGGACAACGAAACCAACCAATTTTCATTTGTCATAACTCCTACTGTATCATTTAGTTAATAATTTGTATTATTAGAAATTGAGGGTGCTTTTTCAAATGACGACAAATTTAACATGTTAGCATGTTATATCTTGTGTCACAGAAATAGTTTAGAGGCCGAAGAATGTATTGATGCAATTAATAAATGGCAAAAGTTATTGGTTTCATTGGCTTTAAAGCTTTCTTCTCACAATAATTATAAAAAGCGAAGAATTTACTCTAAAACACAATGCGACACTGTTTGCTGTACAACAACAGAGGAAAACCCTAACCAGACAGGCCCGTATTTAAAAATAGTAAGTTTTCTAAGAAGAAATAAACTGTAAGTTAAATTGTTGACAATACTGATTAAAATTTAGACTTCTTATTATTAAATACAGGGCCGCAATAGAAAAAAATGAATGAAAAAAAAAAAGGAATTTTCAGTATAATTGTCTCAAAACATTTTAAAAATATTTCGTGTCACACACCATGGTATTTGCTTTCAAAATATCCAAAAAAAACCAGGTACGTATATAAAAAAATAAAGTAGAAGATGGTTTCTCAAAAACGAAATGTTGTAGAACAAATCTAAAAACGCCGTCTTAAAGCCCGTTAATAAGTGCCATAAGAAAGTTTTTTATTTTTTCCTATCTGTGATAACAACTTCAGAAAAAAATAAAATCGAAAACGCAAATTATTACTTTTTTCAAAATAACTAAAAAACGAAAAAAGATATTAGAAATCTGTTTGTACCATTTTATTGACCTTAAAATTGCGCTACTTTTTCCCCATTTAACCGTTGTTCTATGTCTCGCCGTTTGCAAGATCCCCATGCCGTTCATTTTTATCCGGGACTCGGGACACATTGTATAGTGCCACAGGGGGGGGCAACCCGAAATACGCGTTTCCAACGATCCAGTAGCGTAGGTATATTATACAATAAAAGTCTCGGCTTTGCCACCAATTCAAATAATTACATCCCAATTCCAAAGCGAAGTTTCAAGGAACTCCCGTAATAATACCAGATTGCCGCGATAGTTCCGGGGTATTTTAATTAAGACGTACGCCGCAGCCGCCGTATTTACCATAAAAGTTATAATGCAACCCACGGTATGGGGTCCCATTAAATTTTACTGGCGCGAGACTCTCTAGGGAGTCGTACCTAACTTACAGACAATCGGGGAGTTTGCCGCGCGAAAAGGAGTTGCGATGTTCCCGGAACTTTATACACCTACGTAAGTGGGTGACTCGTCAAGTCGGGAAGCGTAGTAGGAAGATGCACGTAGGTTAGAGATGGGTAAAAGCATGGCGCCAGAAAAAATATTTAATTACTAAAGTTTCCGTTAACACCACGAATAACATGCGGAAACGTTGGTCGCATCCGCCTGTCAATAGCCAAGCCTTGGTCAAGGTCAAAACGAAAACCAATTGGTCATTGTGTGTATTAACAAATTATTGTAACATGCCTGTATTTCTCCACCCTGTAACAAGTCCCCTGTTGTTTGTGACACGTCGAAAAAACGCAATAAAAGAGAGTGGGGAATGTCGACACGGTCCAAGTCGGAGACAACCCCCCCATATTTTCCTTTTTATGTGTTTCAGCCCAGACAGCAGAATCGTCTCTTCGCGGAAACGTGTGTACCTACGTAAAAAGCACCCCTGTTGTCTACCAAGTTATGTTCTCAAGTCGTACTATCTATTTTACTTTCCAGAAGGAAATGGTGAAGAAAAACTCCAGCAAAGTTTCAGCGTGGCTTTAATTTCACGCAAAAATGCAAGGTTTTTGTTTTGACTTTACTTACCAAGTGGGTAACAACAGTAGGTATAGTAGATGCTGTCAAAAAAGACCAAGAAACTGTATTTACTTGTTTTTCTCTTATGGAATAGTATATTTCATTACGAGTCTGGAAAAATCTATTTCTGGACGTGTAATGAACGATATTTTTTATTATACTTCTTTGAAAACGGAAACTTAAAACATTTTATCGGCATATTATAATAAATTTAATTGACAAAAAATAAACAATGCAGACAATATAGTGTTTGATATGTATGATGCGTTTCCATGGTTACTCTCAAATTATTTCAAAGGTGCTTTATTGTAAATTAGTTATTGTCAGATAAGGTGAATAAAACGTCAAAAATATTACAGAAATGTATCTAAATATTGAAACACTTACGAATTAAAATACAAAATAGGTACCAGAGAGCATATAGAGTTTCTTCAATTTAGTTTACATTGCTGTATATTTCTATTTTAAAGTCATATATTCGGTATTTTTATTCAGCGCACTGAAAGTTTTTCCATGCGCTGTTTCCGTGCGCTAGCCCGAAAAAACCCATCTCTGTAGAGACTGTAGTTGAAGACAATTGGTCATTGTGTGTATTAACAAATTATTGTAACATGCCTGTATTTCTCCACCCTGTAACAAGTCCCCTGTTGTTTGTGACACGTCGAAAAAACGCAATAAAAGAGAGTGGGGAATGTCGACACGGTCCAAGTCGGAGACAACCCCCCCATATTTTCCTTTTTATGTGTTTCAGCCCAGACAGCAGAATCGTCTCTTCGCGGAAACGTGTGTACCTACGTAAAAAGCACCCCTGTTGTCTACCAAGTTATGTTCTCAAGTCGTACTATCTATTTTACTTTCCAGAAGGAAATGGTGAAGAAAAACTCCAGCAAAGTTTCAGCGTGGCTTTAATTTCACGCAAAAATGCAAGGTTTTTGTTTTGACTTTACTTACCAAGTGGGTAACAACAGTAGGTATAGTAGATGCTGTCAAAAAAGACCAAGAAACTGTATTTACTTGTTTTTCTCTTATGGAATAGTATATTTCATTACGAGTCTGGAAAAATCTATTTCTGGACGTGTAATGAACGATATTTTTTATTATACTTCTTTGAAAACGGAAACTTAAAACATTTTATCGGCATATTATAATAAATTTAATTGACAAAAAATAAACAATGCAGACAATATAGTGTTTGATATGTATGATGCGTTTCCATGGTTACTCTCAAATTATTTCAAAGGTGCTTTATTGTAAATTAGTTATTGTCAGATAAGGTGAATAAAACGTCAAAAATATTACAGAAATGTATCTAAATATTGAAACACTTACGAATTAAAATACAAAATAGGTACCAGAGAGCATATAGAGTTTCTTCAATTTAGTTTACATTGCTGTATATTTCTATTTTAAAGTCATATATTCGGTATTTTTATTCAGCGCACTGAAAGTTTTTCCATGCGCTGTTTCCGTGCGCTAGCCCGAAAAAACCCATCTCTGTAGAGACTGTAGTTGAAGACAAAACACAAAATGTGCAAATATGCATCAAAATTAAAACACTCTATCACTGTTTACTTTCAACTTCAATAGGTACAAGTTTATGGCCGCGAAACTATCTATACGTCACGGTCCACACACCTGTACTAAAATTTTGACAAGACTGAGTTGCCTAGTCGTCGGGGAAATCTGAAGAAAAACGTACTGGTTTAATTCGGCCAATTTTTTTTGTAGAATCTGTGTTTTGGGTATGACGACTAAACATACAGAGACTAGATGAAAAATATAAATTATTAATGAATGTTGCATTTTCTATGTCGTCAGGTAGAAACTTAAGTTGGGAATCAGGAACCTTTGGCACTTAGAAAACGCTTCTTAAGATGGTTAGCGAAACTCCCGTCGAGTGCAAAAAATAAAGTTTTGGTGTATGAAGTTAAGCAAACGAAGTATTTTTTAGGTAGAATCTTGTAAGTAGACTTAAAACGTGCAGTGGTACCCATTAAGCCTCATTTTTTTTGTAGCTCACCGCTAACAATTTCAATTAAACCAATTATCGGCCGGTGTGGCATTATTACGTATTTCATCATCCTAATTGGAAATCGATTGATTTCCTGGGGGACCTTAGATCGCTTTCGGGTCATCGCCTTGTCGGATTTTTATTGGCCGTTTTTGCGCAACTGCAAAAGGCTTTAACCCAATTAATTAACGCTAATTACGTCCCCATAATTGCCGTCCAATTAACTTACGAAAATAGTGTCGCCTCTTTACGTCGTTTTTTCCGCTTACGCAACGACGGTCACCCGTGCCACGTGCTGTTCGACCCTCTATGCATCTAGATCCATCTTACGTCTATGCGCCCCATGTGGACATAATATTTGAATACGGACTGTACCTAAATATGTATGTTATTAAATAATTGAATATGACGATCTTGTTGGGCCATACTACAGCTGAAAAATCACATTATCTGTTATATTTTTTGCTCATATAAGGTTAGGTACGTCATTTAAACTGTTTGACCTTGAAAATTTGACAAAAATTTGCCTGAGGCCCACTTTTTAAACATGCAGAGATTAATTTTTAAATTAAATAAAAGAAAATGTATTCTTGAAGTAAAATTTTGTAAAAGTAACTTTTGTGAACAACCCAAGGGATGTCTAGAACTATTTTTCTATCTATATTTTAATCTAGCTAAGCCCTGAATAGTCGAAGGTATGGTAGAAGACTTCCAGTTTTGAAATAGCCACCCCAATTAACCGTTGACTATCCAACAGGGTTAAATATATGGGGTAATCTCTCTACCTTTCATAATAGGTTTGCGGCTCGGTATTTTTTAATTAGGCACATTAAATAGGCAATAAAATTACACCTATTCAAATTAGAATGACTACGGGTACCTGAGGCCTAGGGCTTACAAAAGATAGCCTCCCGTTTATTGGAACATAAATTTGTTTATTTAATTTTTAATTGGGTTTTTCGCCACCAAACTGATTGAAAGACAACTTTTTCAAGTTGCCTCGAAAATTCATAAATTCTTAACACTAAATGAACGAAACTTTAAACGTGTAACTCAAAAAATAACTTCAACAAATTTGTTTTCTGAGCTTTCGGAGAATAAATCTTCCTCCTTTCTCAAAGATCATGTCACGTCAAAGTGAAGTGACAGATTAATAAATTTCAGGTTAAAATGTCATGACAACAGAAACAATAGCCTAGCCACCTGCCTGATATTGTACCCTGTGTTCTATCTAGTTATCTATACTAACTTCTCTTTGAATAAGTGGCAATAATATTTTACTGAATTCCACTGAACATGCAGCAACACAGGTGCCCGTATTTCCTAGAATAAATGCAGATTCTTTAATTTTTCGTCTATTTCCTACGAAAAATTATCTTTTGACTTTTACATTAGGTAAAGAAGCTTTTGCAACAATACTAAACAATGGTTGGACTGTTAGAAAGCTCTTTTAAAATTTTAAATGGTACTTTAGTTTGTCTATGCAATTGGCCCTTAATCATTTTATTCTTAAATTTTCGTTTCTTGGAAAGCCCAAAACGAATACAAGTTGACCGCATGCCGTCAAGCAAAGAAAACATTGCTACTTCAAGTTATTGTTACGATTTGACTTACAGCCAGGTATACAGGATGATTTTTTTAGGTCTACCACCGCGATTTTCTCGCTTATTTTGCGCCCTACAAAAAAAGCGTAAGAAACAAAAATGTGGCAATTTTAGACAGCTAAGTGGTGCTGCAAAAGAAATCGGCATCCATGGCCAACTTCTCACGCAATATTTAAAAACCTTAAATTGAGCAAAACTATTAATAGCCGTGGAATGTTTATTTTAAGAGACAGAGGATAACTTTTATATTGAAAATTGATGGCACTGAGAAGCTTTATCATTTATCCATCCACGTAGTCAGATAGTTTCAGCAAATTACACAGGGTCTTCGGCTCTCTTGAGACCATGAAAATTTTTGCCGATTTAAAGTTTTTTTAGTACACCGCGAAAAGTTGGGCATGGAGGCCCATTTCCTTTTTAAAGTCGCCTCGCTGAACAAAATTGGCATATTTTGTTTTCTTACATATTTTCTGTGCGGCCCAAAATAAGCGAGAAAATCGCTTAGTAAGAAATAAACAAAAAAATTTTCATAGCCTCAAGAGAGCCGAAGCCCCTGTGTAATTTGCTGAAACTATCTGACTACGTGGATGGATAAAGCTTCTCAGTGCCATCATTTTTCAATATAAAAGTTTTCCTCTGTCTCTTAAAATAAACATTCCACGGCTATTAATAGTTTTGCTCAGTTTGAGGTTTTTTAAATATTGCGCGACAAGTTGCCCATGGATGCCGATTTCTTTTGCAGCACCACTTAGCTGTCCAAAATTTTAACATTTTTGTTTCCTACGCTTTTTTTGTAGGGCGCAAAATAAGCGAGAAAATGGCGGTGGTAGACCTAAAAATCATCCTGTATAACTAATTTCTAGCTTCCCTCGACGGTTCTAGGCATCTTGAGGCTTGAAATTGTAAAGGAACGATTCTTTACTTCGAACTTTTAGAGAAATGCTTCATTTTTTCACAAACAAAACAAAATTATAAAAAAGCTGTGGCCAGCACTTCGGGCTGTCTGTTTCCACCCAGAGACACACTGCCTCGCCGTAGCAATCTGGCGACGATAGCACTACCCGCAGTACACAAATTAATTCTGGTAAATTTCTTGTAAAATCAACTGACAGGGAGTGTCAGGCCACGCCGCGCAGATCCGCAAGCCCTGTTTCCAGCTTTCTCAACTTCAGGGCTTTCCTAGAGTCGGTTGTGTCTGAGCTCATGTATGTACAAACAGCAGATTTACTATTAATTATTTATTGGTTAATTGTAAAGAAAAACGTATAGGATGGTAGGTTCAGAAATATTGTTTCAAAACAATAATGGAATATAAGTGTAATTCATGAGAATAACTCGCAAGTTGTTACTTGCGTCGGTAGTACTTAAAAGGTCGTGTATACTTATCTTTTTGGAGATTTCACTGCACAGCCAACCTGGTTTTTACGGCGCCTGTTATGGTCTCTGTCCTGTGCGCTGGACAAGCATCTTAATTGGTCTTCCTCGGTTTTTACATTCGCTGTAAATTAATACGAAAGTTAACGGCAAAAATGCCCGGATAATGAAGCAGTTTAATACGAAATTTATCACCTATGGCGCACGTAAATTACAATCAAACAAGGCCGGGTCGCCATTACGATTTGGTCGCGTGAAAGAGTTTTTATGACTGAATCAACGAGGAACGCTTTATTAACAGAACGAGAGTAAAAATATGAACCTCTTGTAGGGAGCAACAAATGGCCAGAGTAATGAGCTAATACACCACATTTAGTCGTTTTTTTTTTGTTTATCTCGTTCGGTAAAATGCGACGCAACGGAACAAACACCGGGCATTTATAAGGATGGTCCACAAAATTTGATTGAAAAAGTGGAAAATTTCTTGGAATATTTTTGCTGCGATAGTTAACTTTCTACTTATAGGCCAGGGAAAATAGAATTTGACCTAGAAAAAATATTAACTGCAATGTTGTTTTACCATATCAAAGTTATAAGTATAAATACGTTGGTAGAAACCAAAAATTAAACATTTTGAGAAAACGGAACCTTGAGTTACCTCAAAAAACACCTATTTTTCGTTAAAAATTTCGAGCAAAATGTTAACTGGATTTTTTTAGACTCTTTAGGTAAAAAAGCTTCCCCTTCCGCTATTAAGAAATTAAACATTTTAAGAATATGGAAGTAACTTAGATCGACAAAGAGGGATAAAAATCGGATAATTTTCTATTTCGACAAAAGCAAAAATATTAACTACGTTTTTAGTGCAGATGATCATTCCCTTTTACAAATAGAATGTAACTTATACAAAATTAAACATTTATCTGAGCCGCATGTACGTCAGCTGTTACTTCTCATTGGTATAGACTAGGCAAAAATATTAACTGTTTTTTTTTGTTTAACTTTTTACAATATAACTATATTGAATCATATATAGCGAAATTAAACATTTATTTACGGCGCATATGGGTCAACTGTCACTTGTCATTTCTTTAGGAAAGCAAAAACATTAACTGTTTTTTGTTTAACTTTTTACAATACTTATAACTATAGTAAATCACATATAGCGAAATTAAACATTTATTTACGGCGCATGTATGTCAACTGTCATTTGTCATTTCAAAATACTTCCGTTACCAATTTTTGTTTAATTTCAAAAAATTTAACAAGACTTAGTGTCCACTTACAAAGTTTAACAAAAATCAGCCAGTTAATAATTTTGCTCTCAAAGACAGCTTCAAATTTCTTTAAAATGCGATTCCTGGCGAAACAATATGTTTAATTTCAGAACAAACTGTTAATACTTGATTTTTAAGGTAATTATAAATAATAAAAACGCAGCTAATATTTTTGCCCAACAAAATATTACGCAAAATGTCATTTTTACATCATTCGGATACTTGCGCAAACGTAATCTGTTTAATTTATCAATCTCAACTTTACATACCTTACTTACTAATAAATGTAGCTTAAAATTCGCAGTTAATATTTATGCCGTCTTTATTACAACAAGAAAATGTATTTTTCTAAAAAACGGCCACACGCGTATATTTATTTTGTATAAAAAACAATTCTGGCGTTCATTTATTACCAATATTTTGTGATGGCATTATAAAAATGCGGTTATGAATTTTGTCTAGCTTTCGTTATTTTTTACCGTAATTTCCCTGGCCTATTATGGCGCTCAAGCAACAATGTAAACAGAATTTTTATTGTTGAAATTATGAACAACCCGCAATACATAAATTACAACAAAAGCAAATAAGCAAATTCTAACACGCAGGCCGGTCCGTTCATATATAGGTCGGTAGCGAAAGAAAGAAGTTTTACGAGAACCCTAGACTGATGGTTTTCAGGATGTGAGCCATAAAAGCGTAGTTTATGCAGTTTATTGTGTTTAGATTTTATAGGTATTTATTTTGGCGAAGTCTGATACCAACCAGGCGTTCAGAGGCATAAAATTTTATGTAAGGGTAGTTTGTAAACGTCTACACTCTCAGTCTTATATGCTATGTGTTTAACACAATCTGGCCATTTCCAAAGAGGTAGATTTTTAACAACTAAGTGTGCACAATGTGACAAATAAAGGTCGTGTGTTTTGCAATGGATTGCCGCAACTATAGTCTATTTATTTTAAAGAGTGGGTGTAAACAAAGTGATTCAGAACAGATTGTCTCCGCAATTATAAAAGGCAGGCTATTTGCTTCTTCTTCCGTTGAGAAATAAGCCAGAAAAATGGAAACTTCCAAGCGGGAATGGAACAAACTTTCTCGGATTCATTAAATTTGTATTGCGCGAGATTTTTAGGAGTTTCGTCGAATGTTAATGAAACAGTCGTTTAAGTTAAGCAAGGAGGATTGTTTGCTTTGGAAACTCGAGAAAATGGAAGCGGGATTTCGTTCAAATCGTGGCATATTCCTCTATATGAAAAAAATTTCACGAATTGCCACAAACAATGATTCGGTTGTTGGAATTAAACTCATTCTCATGAAAATCGGCCTGAAACTTTAAAAACCCCGCACAATACGGATTTAATGAATCACCAGGAAGTTCCCATACAAACTCCGGCCTCGAAGTTTCCATTCTGCGACTTATTTTTGCGTGGAGCCGTCGTACAAGGTAAACAACCGGTTTTCTAATTAAGGGCCAAGTCTGTTTAATCAGAAGTTAAACTTTTCCGATCCGGTTTAATTGAAATAAAACCCTGAGAAAGTTTTCGTTCCGGGTTTTTAATGGAGTGACGTGGAGGAAGTTCATTAGTCACTACTTAATTAATGACACAAAAGAAAAATTTTTCAAAAATGTTTTTTACGCGTTTTTTTTGACGTGTTAAAGGTCCAGAGAATACGAAGGATAAACTTTGAGTTCTTTGTGTTATTGTAGACATTTTTCGCCCAGTCGGAAAGTCGCCAGCCGCGATCTTACGCAAAAACAAAAGGCGCGCGCGGGTGGCCGCCTGCCAGAGGGAGTAGGAAGAAGAAGAAACGAAGAAGAAGAAGCACCGCGAATAATAGCGCGAGCCGGGGGACTCGTGACGTTCGCGGTACGCGCGGCGAACCGAGTCAGCCAAACACAATAAGCGGGGCTTTTTTGCGGACAACATTTTTCTGGCCGTCGTTTTTTTTTGTGCGCGCGCGGTTTGCGCATTGAGGCGGCACGACTCTGTATAGGGAAGAGTTACGACCGCGGACACACAAAAAAACAATAGACGCACGTTCATAAGGTTCATATAGTCGTTCGCCTCCAGAACAATCCCAATCGTGGGTCTGTCAACTGACCCCGCCGGGCGCCGATTTAGCCGAACGCAGGCCGAAATAATCGTGGAATAATTCGGGAGACCGGCGCTCGTAAACATCGCACCGCCCCCGTATTTAATTATAGTCCGATTGGAATATATTTCCGCGTAATTGCCCCTCTGCTATTTACCCCCCCCCCTCTCTGCTGGTTGTTTATTTATCGCCATGCGGACCGCAGTCCTACACAATTTGCCCACACGCAGAATAATTCAGTGAATACCGGAAATGAACCTGCATGGTTAATAAAATTTTGGAATTTGAAGACAGAAATGTGGGTCTAAATTTAGATTTTTGTCACATTGTTAAAAAATCGTTTGTTAAAAAATAATTTGTTAAAAAAATCGTTTGTTAAAAAAATCGTTTGTTAAAAAATTGTTTGTTAAAAAATCGTTTGTTAAAAAAATGTTTGGTAGAACGTTTGTTATAAATAGTTTGTTAAAAAGTATCGTTTGTTAAAACCGTTTGTTAAAAATCGTGTGGTAAAACGTTTGTTAAAAACCGTTTGGTAAAACCTTTGTTAAAAAAATCGTCTGTCAAAAATCGTTTGTTAAAAAATCGTTTGGTAAAAAGTTTATTAACGTGAATAGCTGCCAATTTTCATGTCACACAAGACCACCAGAACCTATTAACCCCCCCCTCTCTGCTGGTTGTTTATTTATCGCCATGCGGACCGCAGTCCTACACAATTTGCCCACACGCAGAATAATTCAGTGAATACCGGAAATGAACCTGCATGGTTAATAAAATTTTGGAATTTGAAGACAGAAATGTGGGTCTAAATTTAGATTTTTGTCACATTGTTAAAAAATCGTTTGTTAAAAAATAATTTGTTAAAAAAATCGTTTGTTAAAAAATTGTTTGTTAAAAAAATCGTTTGTTAAAAAAATGTTTGGTAGAACGTTTGTTATAAATAGTTTGTTAAAAAGGATCGTTTGTTAAAACCGTTTGTTAAAAATCGTGTGGTAAAACGTTTGTTAAAAACCGTTTGGTAAAACCTTTGTTAAAAAAATCGTCTGTCAAAAATCGTTTGTTAAAAAATCGTTTGGTAAAAAGTTTATTAACGTGAATAGCTGCCAATTTTCATGTCACACAAGACCACCAGAACCTATTAACCCCCCCCTCTCTGCTGGTTGTTTATTTATCGCCATGCGGACCGCAGTCCTACACAATTTGCCCACACGCAGAATAATTCAGTGAATACCGGAAATGAACCTGCATGGTTAATAAAATTTTGGAATTTGAAGACAGAAATGTGGGTCTAAATTTAGATTTTTGTCACATTGTTAAAAAATCGTTTGTTAAAAAATAATTTGTTAAAAAAATCGTTTGTTAAAAAAATCGTTTGTTAAAAAATTGTTTGTTAAAAAATCGTTTGTTAAAAAAATGTTTGGTAGAACGTTTGTTATAAATAGTTTGTTAAAAAGTATCGTTTGTTAAAACCGTTTGTTAAAAATCGTGTGGTAAAACGTTTGTTAAAAACCGTTTGGTAAAACCTTTGTTAAAAAAATCGTCTGTCAAAAATCGTTTGTTAAAAAATCGTTTGGTAAAAAGTTTATTAACGTGAATAGCTGCCAATTTTCATGTCACACAAGACCACCAGAACCTATTAACTAACTAAATCATTTGCTAAATACTCCCCCCTACATTGTTACAATATTACACTCTTAAGTGACCTTCCCGCAAGGGCTTTCTGTCTCTAATCTATGCCCGTGTGTCCGTATTACCATACTCAACCCATAAACTCTGCAATTCATTCGAATTTGTATTCAGCGGCGGACTTCGGCGAGCGAAAATATCCACCTCGACCTCTCAATCCACATAATTCGCTTTCGCCTCATTTAAACCTTTACCGGAAAAGGGACACTCACGTGATTAATCTCCTCAGTCCGCACTCTTAGTTAATTAACACGGGAAATGTATACTGAAGACGACAAAATGTCAAAATCGAATTTCTTGATCTTAAAAACATAGATAATAATATACTCGAACTACTGTACCACAAAGAAATAAATAATAAACGTTATAATCTCTTCTAGATTGTTCCTTCTCTCAATTCATCTCAGTTTCTTGTTTAATCAATGAAACTCTGATGGCCGGCGCCATCGCCCTCTGTTTTTGCCGGCTTCAATCGATCCCTAAATAAATTACAAGCCTATCATTGCAATCGGCTTACTTCTAATTAATTTGACCGTTTCGCTGTCGAATAATTTGTCATTTAAATGCATAGGCGCTCGTCTGAACTTCGATTCAATCGGAGAAAAAACCGCGCAAAATGAACAATTCACTTTCGGTGGAAATAAAAAAAATTTGGTCGCACCCATGAGAACAGATGGCTAAGTGATGTAATACGGGTGGGTACTTCACTAAAATTTTCAATTAAATCATCCCCAAATGCGGGAAACAGATCTTATCTTAATAGCACGATTATACCATAGGAAATAGCACGATACGAAAAGCATGAAAGCCAACAGCCACGGCCAAAAACAAACAGGTCGACGCACCTGCATCGACCATTTCCTGTGGTAAGCAGAAAACGGCGGTTTTTATGGGGTAGCGACTATTCGCGATTTTTCCCAACAAGTTGACAAGCACCCACTATTTTAGATGGATGGATCGATATGCGCTGCCTTCTAGGATCTAGTAAACAGGATTATTTTTACTGTGACATGTGGTCCGGCGAAACGCGCTGGCCAAAGGGTCTTTAGACTATGAAATGGAGAGTAGATTTGTTACGCTTTGTTCGGCAATGTTCTCCTCACCTCAGACCAAAGTCTAGAAATACTAAAGTCGGCTCACTCCTTTGATCTCTCGGAAAAGCCGACAATTTTTTGCGACCGGTCGTAAATCAGCGTCACCTCGCACGCTTCGCATTTACGAGGGCGACTAAACGAAATCGCCGTCAAGCTAGTTATACGGGGGCAGGTTCATATTGACTTTCCATTATTTACCAAAGTCTACAAATATTGGTATACCTATTTGTAGACTTTGGTACAACATTATTTGTGTAGGTAAGTGTACCGTTAGTTTTTCGTAGGTACAGTTAAAATAAAATACAAGGTAGCTAATTACCAGAATCTACATAATTAGTAGGTATATATGTAGACCTTGGTTGGAACATGAATAAAAATGCAATTTTTTATGTTTTACGCCTAACAAAACATAGAGCAGACAAAAACATAAATAACAAATAAATATTTAACGACAAAAAGAGTTAAACTAATCATATCTACTTTTTCATCCTGTAGTAAATATTTTGATATTTAAATTGACATAAACAATACAGAACAAAATATTACGCATACGTACCTACACAAGCATGCATCTTAATGTCAATAATCTTAATGGGACAGCCGAGGGGACAGCAGTTTTTACTAAACGTTTTCCGGACGAAGTGAATGACTGATCATCAAAATGTGCCTTGCAAATTCTTATAGGTTTATATGCTTCTTCAAATGGAATATTCGCAAATTTTGTTCTCCGATGAACCCTAAGGCATTCTTCCATTGCTGGCACCTTCAAATTTTCAATATTTTAATATTATATCTATATTATTCTTCAATTAATACCTAAGTATTCAAATGTCACATAAAAATATCTTAATTTTTGTAGGTAGGTACCTCAAACTCTATCTTACCTTTCAGGGTCTTTAGAAAATGATAAAAAGGTAACATAGTCTTTTGAACTGGTTTTACAGCCATCCGCACTGCAGTAAAAAGCGTTACTAGGCATCACTACACCAGAGTCACTGTCGGTCGGTAATATTTTGCGCGCACCCGGTAGAATGCGAACGAACCGCTCTCAGCTACACTGTGCACAGCTTATTTTCTTATATTATAAGATATATCGATCGGCTCGATGAGGAGGGGAGCGGGAGAGGGCAAGAGGGAAACGTTTGTTTACACAAGGCCGAGACGTCGCTGAAGACAGAAACGAAATCAGATTCAAGAACAAGGAGCTTACAACGGACAAGTGGAGCAATGCTTTTCGCGGCCGGGTTTGATATTTAAATTAATTTGCAAAAATCAACTAAAATGTGGTCTGCGGTGTAAACAAAATAATAGGAGTGAGCATAATAATAAAATGCTCCAGAAACGGAAAAAGTCTCCCAGAGACGTACTGGTAAAAATGGCGATTTAGATTATATAAAATAATGAATTGAAACCACTTAAAAATTTTGTACCACTTTGAAATTTGTACAAAATATTACCCAGATGACTAGAAACAACACGCTACCGCAGAAACGCAAGAAAGAGCCTCAGGGACGTAGGTACCTCCAAAAATCGCGACTTGCAACGCAAAAGAATAATTTTAACCCGTTTAAAAATTTTGTACCACTTTGAAACTTTGAACGGATATCGTCCAGACGGCGAAAAACAAAAGACTACCGCAGAAACGAAAAAAACAGCCTCAGGGGCGTAGGTGCTAGCAAAAATCGCGACTTGAAACGTAAAACAATAATTTTTACTCGTTTAAAAATTTTGTACCACTTTGAAACTTTGAACGGATATCGTCCAGACGGCGAAAAACAAAAGGCTACCGCAGAAACGAAAAAAACAGCCTCAGGGGCGTAGGTGCTAGCAAAAATCGCGACTTGAAACGTAAAAGAATAATTTTAACCCGTTTAAAAATTTTGTACCACTTTGAAACTTTGAACGGATATCGTCCAGACGGCGAAAAACAAAAGGCTACCGCAGAAACGAAAAAAACAGCCTCAGGGGCGTAGGTGCTAGCAAAAATCGCGACTTGAAACGTAAAACAATAATTTTTACTCGTTTAAAAATTTTGTACCACTTTGAAATTTTTACAAAATATCGCCCAGATGACCAGAAACAACACGCTACCACAGAAACGCAAAAAAGAGCCTCAGGGGCGTAGGTATCGGTAAAAATAACGACTTGAAACATAAAATAATGAATTTAACCAGCTTAAAATTTTTGTACCACTTTGAAATTTCTACAAAATATCGCCCAGATGACCAGAAACAACACGCTACCGCAGAAACGCAAGAAAGAGCCTCAGGGGCGTAGGTACCGGCAAAAATTGCGACTTGAAAGGTAAAAGAATAATTTTAACCGGTTTAAAAATTTTGTACCACTTTGAAATTTTTACTAAAATATCGCCCAGATGACCAGAAACAACACGCTACCACAGAAACGCAAAAAAGAGCCTCAGGGGCGTAGGTACCTGTAAAAATAACGACTTGAAACATAAAATAATGAATTTAACCAGCTTAAAATTTTTGTACCACTTTGAAATTTCTACAAAATATCGCCCAGATGACCAGAAACAACACGCTACCGCAGAAACGCAAGAAAGAGCCTCAGGGGCGTAGGTACCGGCAAAAATTGCGACTTGAAAGGTAAAAGAATAATTTTAACCGGTTTAAAAATTTTGTACCACTTTGAAACTTTGAACGGATATCGCCCAGACGACGAAAAACAAAAGGCTACGGCAGAAACGAAAAAATAGCCTCAGGGGCGTAGGTGCTAGAAAAATCGCGACTTGAAACGCAAGATAATAATTTTTACGCGTTTAAAAATTTTGTACCACTTTGAAACTTTGAACGGATATCGTCCAGACGGCGAAAAACAAAAGGCTACCGCAGAAACGAAAAAAACAGCCTCAGGGGCGTAGGTGCTAGTAAAAATCGCGACTTGAAACGTAAAAGAATAATTTTAACCCGTTTAAAAATTTTGTACCACTTTGAAATTTTTACAAAATATCGCCCAGATGACCAGAAACAACACGCTACCACAGAAACGCAAAAAAGAGCCTCAGGGGCGTAGGTATCGGTAAAAATAACGACTTGAAACATAAAATAATGAATTTAACCAGCTTAAAATTTTTGTACCACTTTGAAATTTCTACAAAATATCGCCCAGATGACCAGAAACAACACGCTACCGCAGAAACGCAAGAAAGAGCCTCAGGGGCGTAGGTACCGGCAAAAATTGCGACTTGAAAGGTAAAAGAATAATTTTAACCGGTTTAAAAATTTTGTACCACTTTGAAATTTTTACTAAAATATCGCCCAGATGACCAGAAACAACACGCTACCACAGAAACGCAAAAAAGAGCCTCAGGGGCGTAGGTACCTGTAAAAATAACGACTTGAAACATAAAATAATGAATTTAACCAGCTTAAAATTTTTGTACCACTTTGAAATTTCTACAAAATATCGCCCAGATGACCAGAAACAACACGCTACCGCAGAAACGCAAGAAAGAGCCTCAGGGGCGTAGGTACCGGCAAAAATTGCGACTTGAAAGTTAAAAGAATAATTTTAACCGGTTTAAAAATTTTGTACCACTTTGAAACTTTGAACGGATATCGCCCAGACGACGAAAAACAAAAGGCTACGGCAGAAACGAAAAAAAAAAGCCTCAGGGGCGCAGGTGCTAGAAAAATCGCGACTTGAAACGCAAGATAATAATTTTTACGCGTTTAAAAATTTTGTACCACTTTGAAACTTTGAACGGATATCGTCCAGACGGCGAAAAACAAAAGGCTACCGCAGAAACGAAAAAAACAGCCTCAGGGGCGTAGGTGCTAGTAAAAATCGCGACTTGAAACGTAAAAGAATAATTTTAACCCGTTTAAAAATTTTGTACCACTTTGAAATTTTTACTAAAATATCGCCCAGATGACCAGAAACAACACGCTACCACAGAAACGCAAAAAAGAGCCTCAGGGGCGTAGGTACCGGCAAAAATTGCGACTTGAAAGGTAAAAGAATAATTTTAACCGGTTTAAAAATTTTGTACCACTTTGAAACTTTGAACGGATATCGCCCAGACGACAAAAAACAAAAGGCTACTGCAGAAACGAAAAAAATAGCCTCAGGGGCGTAGGTGCTAGCAAAAATCGCGACTTGAAACGTAAGATAATAATTTTTACGCGTTTAAAAATTTTGTACCACTTTGAAACCTTGAACGGATATCGCCCAGACGACGAAAAACAAAAGGCTACCGCAGAAACGAAAAAAATAGCCTCAGGGGCGTAGGTGCTAGCAAAAATCGCGACTTGAAACGTAAGATAATAATTTTTACGCGTTTAAAAATTTTGTACCACTTTGAAACCTTGAACGGATATCGCCCAGACGATGAAAAACAAAAGGCTACGGCAGAAACGAAAAAAATAGCCTCAGGGGCGTAGGTGCTAGCAAAAATCGCGACTTGAAACGTAAAAGAATAATTTTTACTAGTTTAAAAATGTTGTACCACTTTGAAACTTTGAACGGATATCGCCCAGACGACGAAACACAAAAGGCTACCGCAGAAACGAAAAAAATAGCCTCAGGGGCGTAGGTGCTAGCAAAAATCGCGACTTTGATACGTAAAAGAATAATTTTTACTCGTTTAAAAATTTTGTACCACTTTGAAATTTTTACAAAATATCGCCCAGATGACCAGAAACAACACGCTACCACAGAAACGCAAAAAAGAGCCTCAGGGGCGTAGGTATCGGTAAAAATAACGACTTGAAACATAAAATAATGAATTTAACCAGCTTAAAATTTTTGTACCACTTTGAAATTTCTACAAAATATCGCCCAGATGACCAGAAACAACACGCTACCGCAGAAACGCAAGAAAGAGCCTCAGGGGCGTAGGTACCGGCAAAAATTGCGACTTGAAAGGTAAAAGAATAATTTTAACCGGTTTAAAAATTTTGTACCACTTTGAAATTTTTACTAAAATATCGCCCAGATGACCAGAAACAACACGCTACCACAGAAACGCAAAAAAGAGCCTCAGGGGCGTAGGTACCTGTAAAAATAACGACTTGAAACATAAAATAATGAATTTAACCAGCTTAAAATTTTTGTACCACTTTGAAATTTCTACAAAATATCGCCCAGATGACCAGAAACAACACGCTACCGCAGAAACGCAAGAAAGAGCCTCAGGGGCGTAGGTACCGGCAAAAATTGCGACTTGAAAGGTAAAAGAATAATTTTAACCGGTTTAAAAATTTTGTACCACTTTGAAACTTTGAACGGATATCGCCCAGACGACAAAAAACAAAAGGCTACCGCAGAAACGAAAAAAATAGCCTCAGGGGCGTAGGTGCTAGAAAAATCGCGACTTGAAACGTAAGATAATAATTTTTACGCGTTTAAAAATTTTGTACCACTTTGAAACCTTGAACGGATATCGCCCAGACGACGAAAAACAAAAGGCTACCGCAGAAACGAAAAAAATAGCCTCAGGGGCGTAGGTGCTAGCAAAAATCGCGACTTGAAACGTAAGATAATAATTTTTACGCGTTTAAAAATTTTGTACCACTTTGAAACCTTGAACGGATATCGCCCAGACGATGAAAAACAAAAGGCTACGGCAGAAACGAAAAAAATAGCCTCAGGGGCGTAGGTACCCGCAAAACATTGTCGCCAAACCCAAAGGACTAAATCTTAATTCCAATGCAGATTCTTTTTTTAAGCGATTTGAATCTGGTCTTCGATATGTTGATCAGGAGCACATAATGATGAATGTCCAAAATGCAAGCAACACTTCTTCAGTATCCTCCTAACACCGCTTTCTGGTTTAAAAGCGTAAATGGTTAATAAAATAGAGGAGTTGCATTTGTATTACGATTTAGCCGCTTGGATATTTGAAGGAGTAGAAGCAAAAGGGTCTAAATTTTGCAAGAATAGTTGCCTGTTATTTTTTATAACTTTTTGAAATATCAAATTGTTTTATTCTTCACCTAAAACTTGTACATACATTATGTTACCAATTAAACGAATAAATTCACTCTTCTAATTCATTGAAAATTTGATCCAATGTGTACGGCTCTGGATAGTCGAAATTAAATTCCTCGATATTGTTTACTTCCTTAAATTTTTCTACTAGACTTCCAGTGTCATCCTTCATTCCGTAATATTTAAAAATTATTTTCAAATTAACAATTCCTAAAAGAACGTACACTACAAACGCCTTATCGGAGATTCCCAAATGCTTGATGATGCATTTACACACGTGCAAAGACATATCAAAATCTATAAACCCCACCGAATAGTCCCATTTCATGTGTTTTCTATAGTCCTTTATTAAACGAAACCTTTCACATTCTTTGTTAATCTCCCTATTTTCGTATATGTTTTTTAAATACTTAATGTAATGAATTATTAGAAATTCTACTTCTAAGTAATTCAGAGTTAAAAATTTATTTTTCGTTGTTGTAATAAATATATCCTGTCCGTACGTTTTGCATATAGGACAATTGTAAGTGAACTCTGGCCGTGGTATAATTTCAATTGGTGTATCGGCAGTAATGCCGGAACATTTTTCAACATGTATCCATCGATTACAAGTGTTACATCCAACGTAACTACCTTGTGGAGTAACAGTCCCGCATATGAAACACTTATCGAACATGTCTTGTGAAGATATCAACAATACGTTTTGTACCGTTATCCTGTACTGTTCAGGATCGAAAGTGTTTTCCATAGATATTTTCGTAAATTTCATTATGTCGCATGTTCGGTGGATGACATCGATATAAAACAATACATAGATGCCGCAATTAATACTATCAGTGGTTGCTTGTGTTGGATAAAGCCCAGGCAGATTTGCTACTTTCCATTTTCTTGGATTTAACTTACTCCCACCTGAATTTAAACGATCCCTAGTTGAAAAAAATCTCTTAATTTTTTTGTAAATTTCTGACTCATAAATATATGAGCAATTCGCCGGATCTGCTATAAAAATGGTGTTATTGGTCATGTCTAATATAACTAGTACCCAGTGATTTTGTTGGTGATTATATGGTAATAACATATACTTGGTTTTCTCCAGGGATTGTAATAAAGGAGCGAATTTTGAATAATTTTCAAAATTTTCATTAAAAATTAAATGTGTTGATATTGTATCAACGTAATGAATACTTGGCGACTGTTTCAAAATAGAAAATGCCAACGCATCAATGCAGTAGTCTGACACCCATCTGGCTGTACCAGACGGAAAAAGAGCATACGCATTGTTCTTTGATATTAACGTTTTGTAGTCTGTACTAGATAACGCAATGGTTTGTCCATTATATTGGTAATGTCCTAAAATGAATTTGGATGACATTGATGCACTCATATAATAATCGTTGTTGAAGAAAATGCCATTGTTTAATGCTCTTTCGTCCGGCATATCACAAATTTCAATTTCGTCTGACGGCATATCATTATTAATAATATAGACGTCGCGGTCGGTATTGTGCTCTGTGTTTACTGTGGTGATGACAGTGTCGTTTTTTAATTCCGTTTTGGTAATTATTGTGTCTTCGTTAGAGCAAGGCTCCGTAGGAAGTTGGTTGCTGGTCGGAACATCCAGTTTTTTTAAATATTGTTTGTGAAAAAAATCTTTTCGTTTAATTTTCCTTGCCCAAGATTCTTCAGATGTTGGATGGTCGATTTCTTCTATTGATTTAATCATTTTTTTTCGTCTTGGAGTCTTACCTATATTTAGCTCTAACGCCTTCAAGTCGGACTGAACGCGGAAATGTACAGTCGAAACGAATCGTCCAAGCTTCATATTAGATTTACCATCTAGAATTTCTTTCTTAATAGTTTTAAACCACGACTCAACTATAGAGTTACTAGTTCGTCCAGTTTCCAATATGTCTGTCCATAATGGTGAAAAAGGCATTAATCGCTTCAAAAGGTATAACAAAAAACTCTCACATTGGTAGGGGTTCTTCGCGGCTGAATAATAATTGTTTTCTGATTCGACGTTTTTGTTCTCAATATTTTTGAGAAGACCGTCGTATACTCTGAAGAAAAATATTGCAAATGGCGAAGTGTTATATTCACCAGTAACAATAGCTTCATCGAAATCCATATCGTATATTGTTTCACAATTTTCACGGTCGTTAAGTAATTCTTGCGATGTATCATATGAACCTGATTTTAATTCCTTTATAGCTTCCTCTACAGCTGAGTCATATAGTGGAGACAGTAAAAGGGTTGACACATTTTGGAATTGGAACATCAGTTCCTCTAGCGACGTACACTGCACTAAAACTGCGACAGCATTAACGATACCGTCCCTTATGTCTCGTTTTTGCTTCAATTTAGATAACTGATTGCAAATCATTTTAATGAAATGCGCGCAACAACTCTTGAGCTTTATTAAACAAAATAGCCTTGAATCGTCATTATTTGTGACATATTTGTAACACACGTTCAAATATGTGTACAGAGTCATACCATTGAAACCTTGGCAGACTGCTGTCATGAGTGCAAAACTCCAATCGATAACTATTATTTTAAAAATGGGCCAGGTTTTACTACAACTAGTGCAAACGAAATGTTTAAATTTTAACAAAAAACATGCTATAGTTGCGGAATCGTGTTGAGAGCTAACTAGTTCGGCAATGGGGATAATTGTATTACCAAAATGCACAACAAGTGCGTAATACAGCACGCGGTGACCACGATCGTATATCATCGGTCGAACTACTGATCCTGTCGCATCGAAGTATCCCGTCATTTTTCCCTTTATCTTCGTCAGGATCCTAACTTGTTCTTTTGAATAAAGGTACACTAAAGTTTTCCCCGTGGGAAACTGAATAAATTTCGACTCATCCTGCTCTTTCATAGAATGTAAAAGTATGTCTAGTAAAGGGTCCGGGTGCAAATCGTCGCCTGCTAGCGCCTCTGATCTAGCTTTCTGATAAACAGAGATAGATCTGAGATTTTGCCAATTCCCTTCGTATATCATTTCCGGGTCAACTTTGGATATTTCTCCAGATCTAAGTACACTCGGCAAAGTAGTTTTAAGGTGGCTTTTAACTTCATCTCTTTCGATACCTTTTAACCAATAAGAGTGTTCTTCCTTGTGATCTACATTTCCAGGGCCTTTGTAATATACTATTAATTTCACTTGCAATTTATCTCGCATAGAATAAACTAATTTGTACTTTCTACAGGAACTTTGCTTACAATTTGCATACTCTACCATGTTCGAATTTTTTTTGTTGCTCCTATAGCCCTTGTAAATTAAGAGACACGTTATGTTATGCAACGGTAATTCGTTTTTTATATAAATGTGTCTTAATTCGGAATTTTCAAAAATATCGCTATTTTGGAAAAAACGATTTAAGGTGATCGTTACTAGTACACAAAAGTTTTCTTCTTTCTTATTCTGCGCCGACAATGTGTAATCTGTTTGATATGCCGTTAAACTACTATTATCTTCATCTGCAACATCACCAACCATAACATTTTTAGCGACCAAAAACGGATTTGCGTTTAAGTTATCAACTGTCAAATCTTCGGATTTGACTGAATAAGGCAAGTGGTTTTCCGATTCCTCGTTGCAAGTTGAGCTACTCGATTTATTATTGCAGATCGAAGATCTCGACATAGAATAATCTTGTAAAAGTTCCTCTTCGCGTTTTTCGACTGCGTCATTATCGATGACTTTAGCTTCACAATCTAAACCATTATAAGTCGAATGCGAAGTATGTGACATGACATCAAAAGAAAATTTACCCTTTTGAGCCGAAGTTAACTCATCAGAATTAATATAAGCACATATTGAGCGCTCATGTCTTCTTATTCTTAAGTAGAGCATCAGTCTATTTTTATGCGTATTGCTCAGTTTGAGCACAGAGCACATTTCGGAAAGAATTGAAAATTGTTTCCTATGTGAACATTTTTTCAGGTCTTCTATGTTACTACCGATAGACTCCAAGAAAAGCGCAATTTCTTTAACGTCTAAACTGGTGTTTACAGGCCGCCCTTTAGGTTTAGCCATTTTAGCCAAAAGTTGCTTAGTGCAGGCAGGTAGGTGTATAAGATGGACTGGAAGAATGAAACTTTATGAAAACTTCCGAATTCGACCAAATGTCCTTAAGAAAAGTTACTCAGCGCGGCGAGTTCTCCCAGAAGGTAATTTTTCGCCGACGAAATCCGAAAAAAAATCCGAACGGGACGCCAGCACGCGCCGGCATAAGGTGGGCTGGAAGAATGAAACTTTATGAAAACTTCCGAATTCGACCAAATGTCCTTAAGAAAAGTTACTCAGCGCGGCGAGTTCTCCCAGAAGGTAATTTTTCGCCGACGAAATCCGAAAAAAAATCCGAACGGGACGCCAGCACGCGCCGGTATAAGGTGGGCTGGAAGAATGAAACTTTATGAAAACTTCCGAATTCGACCAAATGTCCTTAAGAAAAGTTACTCAGCGCGGCGAGTTCTCCCAGAAGGTAATTTTTCGCCGACGAAATCCGAAAAAAAATCCGAACGGGACGCCAGCACGCGCCGGTATAAGGTGGGCTGGAAGAATGAAACTTTATGAAAACTTCCGAATTCGACCAAATGTCCTTAAGAAAAGTTACTCAGCGCGGCGAGTTCTCCCAGAAGGTAATTTTTCGCCGACGAAATCCGAAAAAAAATCCGAACGGGACGCCAGCACGCGCCGGTATAAGGTGGGCTGGAAGAATGAAACTTTATGAAAACTTCCGAATTCGACCAAATGTCCTTAAGAAAAGCAACTCAGCGCGGCGAGTTTTCCCAGAAGGTAATTTTTCGCGGACGAAATCCGTTTCATTCTTCCAGCCCACCTTATACCGGCGCGTGCTGGCGTCCCGTTCGGATTTTTTTTCGGATTTCGTCGGCGAAAAATTACCTTCTGGGAGAACTCGCCGCGCTGAGTAACTTTTCTTAAGGACATTTGGTCGAATTCGGAAGTTTTCATAAAGATTCATTCTTCCAGTCCATCTTATACACCTACCTGCCTGCACTAAGCAACTTTTGGCTAAAATGGCTAAACCTAAAGGGCGGCCTGTAAACAACAGTTTAGACGTTAAAGAAATTGCGCTTTTCTTGGAGTCTATCGGTAGTAACATAGAAGACCTGAAAAAATGTTCACATAGAAAACAATTTTCAATTCTTTCCGAAATGTGCTCTGTGCTCAAACTGAGCAATACGCATAAAAATAGACTGATGCTCTACTTAAGAGTAAGAAGACATGAGCGCTCAATATGTGCTTATATTAATTCTGATGAGTTAACTTCGGCTCAAAAGGGTAAATTTTCTTTTGATGTCATGTCACATACTTCGCATTCGACTTATAATGGTTTAGATTGTGAAGCTAAAGTCATCGATAATGACGCAGTCGAAAAACGCGAAGAGGAACTTTTACAAGATTATTCTATGTCGAGATCTTCGATCTGCAATAATAAATCGAGTAGCTCAACTTGCAACGAGGAATCGGAAAACCACTTGCCTTATTCAGTCAAATCCGAAGATTTGACAGTTGATAACTTAAACGCAAATCCGTTTTTGGTCGCTAAAAATGTTATGGTTGGTGATGTTGCAGATGAAGATAATAGTAGTTTAACGGCATATCAAACAGATTACACATTGTCGGCGCAGAATAAGAAAGAAGAAAACTTTTGTGTACTAGTATCGATCACCTTAAATCGTTTTTTCCAAAATAGCGATATTTTTGAAAATTCCGAATTAAGACACATTTATATAAAAAACGAATTACCGTTGCATAACATAACGTGTCTCTTAATTTACAAGGGCTATAGGAGCAACAAAAAAAATTCGAACATGGTAGAGTATGCAAATTGTAAGCAAAGTTCCTGTAGAAAGTACAAATTAGTTTATTCTATGCGAGATAAATTGCAAGTGAAATTAATAGTATATTACAAAGGCCCTGGAAATGTAGATCACAAGGAAGAACACTCTTATTGGTTAAAAGGTATCGAAAGAGATGAAGTTAAAAGCCACCTTAAAACTACTTTGCCGAGTGTACTTAGATCTGGAGAAATATCCAAAGTTGACCCGGAAATGATATACGAAGGGAATTGGCAAAATCTCAGATCTATCTCTGTTTATCAGAAAGCTAGATCAGAGGCGCTAGCAGGCGACGATTTGCACCCGGACCCTTTACTAGACATACTTTTACATTCTATGAAAGAGCAGGATGAGTCGAAATTTATTCAGTTTCCCACGGGGAAAACTTTAGTGTACCTTTATTCAAAAGAACAAGTTAGGATCCTGACGAAGATAAAGGGAAAAATGACGGGATACTTCGATGCGACAGGATCAGTAGTTCGACCGATGATATACGATCGTGGTCACCGCGTGCTGTATTACGCACTTGTGCATTTTGGTAATACAATTATCCCCATTGCCGAACTAGTTAGCTCTCAACACGATTCCGCAACTATAGCATGTTTTTTGTTAAAATTTAAACATTTCGTTTGCACTAGTTGTAGTAAAACCTGGCCCATTTTTAAAATAATAGTTATCGATTGGAGTTTTGCACTCATGACAGCAGTCTGCCAAGGTTTCAATGGTATGACTCTGTACACATATTTGAACGTGTGTTACAAATATGTCACAAATAATGACGATTCAAGGCTATTTTGTTTAATAAAGCTCAAGAGTTGTTGCGCGCATTTCATTAAAATGATTTGCAATCAGTTATCTAAATTGAAGCAAAAACGAGACATAAGGGACGGTATCGTTAATGCTGTCGCAGTTTTAGTGCAGTGTACGTCGCTAGAGGAACTGATGTTCCAATTCCAAAATGTGTCAACCCTTTTACTGTCTCCACTATATGACTCAGCTGTAGAGGAAGCTATAAAGGAATTAAAATCAGGTTCATATGATACATCGCAAGAATTACTTAACGACCGTGAAAATTGTGAAACAATATACGATATGGATTTCGATGAAGCTATTGTTACTGGTGAATATAACACTTCGCCATTTGCAATATTTTTCTTCAGAGTATACGACGGTGTTCTCAAAAATATTGAGAACAAAAACGTCGAATCAGAAAACAATTATTATTCAGCCGCGAAGAACCCCTACCAATGTGAGAGTTTTTTGTTATACCTTTTGAAGCGATTAATGCCTTTTTCACCATTATGGACAGACATATTGGAAACTGGACGAACTAGTAACTCTATAGTTGAGTCGTGGTTTAAAACTATTAAGAAAGAAATTCTAGATGGTAAATCTAATATGAAGCTTGGACGATTCGTTTCGACTGTACATTTCCGCGTTCAGTCCGACTTGAAGGCGTTAGAGCTAAATATAGGTAAGACTCCAAGACGAAAAAAAAATGATTAAATCAATAGAAGAAATCGACCATCCAACATCTGAAGAATCTTGGGCAAGGAAAATTAAACGAAAAGATTTTTTTCACAAACAATATTTAAAAAAACTGGATGTTCCGACCAGCAACCAACTTCCTACGGAGCCTTGCTCTAACGAAGACACAATAATTACCAAAACGGAATTAAAAAACGACACTGTCATCACCACAGTAAACACAGAGCACAATACCGACCGCGACGTCTATATTATTAATAATGATATGCCGTCAGACGAAATTGAAATTTGTGATATGCCGGACGAAAGAGCATTAAACAATGGCATTTTCTTCAACAACGATTATTATATGAGTGCATCAATGTCATCCAAATTCATTTTAGGACATTACCAATATAATGGACAAACCATTGCGTTATCTAGTACAGACTACAAAACGTTAATATCAAAGAACAATGCGTATGCTCTTTTTCCGTCTGGTACAGCCAGATGGGTGTCAGACTACTGCATTGATGCGTTGGCATTTTCTATTTTGAAACAGTCGCCAAGTATTCATTACGTTGATACAATATCAACACATTTAATTTTTAATGAAAATTTTGAAAATTATTCAAAATTCGCTCCTTTATTACAATCCCTGGAGAAAACCAAGTATATGTTATTACCATATAATCACCAACAAAATCACTGGGTACTAGTTATATTAGACATGACCAATAACACCATTTTTATAGCAGATCCGGCGAATTGCTCATATATTTATGAGTCAGAAATTTACAAAAAAATTAAGAGATTTTTTTCAACTAGGGATCGTTTAAATTCAGGTGGGAGTAAGTTAAATCCAAGAAAATGGAAAGTAGCAAATCTGCCTGGGCTTTATCCAACACAAGCAACCACTGATAGTATTAATTGCGGCATCTATGTATTGTTTTATATCGATGTCATCCACCGAACATGCGACATAATGAAATTTACGAAAATATCTATGGAAAACACTTTCGATCCTGAACAGTACAGGATAACGGTACAAAACGTATTGTTGATATCTTCACAAGACATGTTCGATAAGTGTTTCATATGCGGGACTGTTACTCCACAAGGTAGTTACGTTGGATGTAACACTTGTAATCGATGGATACATGTTGAAAAATGTTCCGGCATTACTGCCGATACACCAATTGAAATTATACCACGGCCAGAGTTCACTTACAATTGTCCTATATGCAAAACGTACGGACAGGATATATTTATTACAACAACGAAAAATAAATTTTTAACTCTGAATTACTTAGAAGTAGAATTTCTAATAATTCATTACATTAAGTATTTAAAAAACATATACGAAAATAGGGAGATTAACAAAGAATGTGAAAGGTTTCGTTTAATAAAGGACTATAGAAAACACATGAAATGGGACTATTCGGTGGGGTTTATAGATTTTGATATGTCTTTGCACGTGTGTAAATGCATCATCAAGCATTTGGGAATCTCCGATAAGGCGTTTGTAGTGTACGTTCTTTTAGGAATTGTTAATTTGAAAATAATTTTTAAATATTACGGAATGAAGGATGACACTGGAAGTCTAGTAGAAAAATTTAAGGAAGTAAACAATATCGAGGAATTTAATTTCGACTATCCAGAGCCGTACACATTGGATCAAATTTTCAATGAATTAGAAGAGTGAATTTATTCGTTTAATTGGTAACATAATGTATGTACAAGTTTTAGGTGAAGAATAAAACAATTTGATATTTCAAAAAGTTATAAAAAATAACAGGCAACTATTCTTGCAAAATTTAGACCCTTTTGCTTCTACTCCTTCAAATATCCAAGCGGCTAAATCGTAATACAAATGCAACTCCTCTATTTTATTAACCATTTACGCTTTTAAACCAGAAAGCGGTGTTAGGAGGATACTGAAGAAGTGTTGCTTGCATTTTGGACATTCATCATTATGTGCTCCTGATCAACATATCGAAGACCAGATTCAAATCGCTTAAAAAAAGAATCTGCATTGGAATTAAGATTTAGTCCTTTGGGTTTGGCGACAATGTTTTGCGGGTACCTACGCCCCTGAGGCTATTTTTTTCGTTTCTGCCGTAGCCTTTTGTTTTTCATCGTCTGGGCGATATCCGTTCAAGGTTTCAAAGTGGTACAAAATTTTTAAACGCGTAAAAATTATTATCTTACGTTTCAAGTCGCGATTTTTGCTAGCACCTACGCCCCTGAGGCTATTTTTTTCGTTTCTGCCGTAGCCTTTTGTTTTTCGTCGTCTGGGCGATATCCGTTCAAAGTTTCAAAGTGGTACAAAATTTTTAAACCGGTTAAAATTATTCTTTTACCTTTCAAGTCGCAATTTTTGCCGGTACCTACGCCCCTGAGGCTCTTTCTTGCGTTTCTGCGGTAGCGTGTTGTTTCTGGTCATCTGGGCGATATTTTGTAGAAATTTCAAAGTGGTACAAAAATTTTAAGCTGGTTAAATTCATTATTTTATGTTTCAAGTCGTTATTTTTACAGGTACCTACGCCCCTGAGGCTCTTTTTTGCGTTTCTGTGGTAGCGTGTTGTTTCTGGTCATCTGGGCGATATTTTAGTAAAAATTTCAAAGTGGTACAAAATTTTTAAACGGGTTAAAATTATTCTTTTACGTTTCAAGTCGCGATTTTTACTAGCACCTACGCCCCTGAGACTCTTTCTTGCGTTTCTGCGGTAGCGTGTTGTTTCTGGTCATCTGGGCGATATTTTGTAGAAATTTCAAAGTGGTACAAAAATTTTAAGCTGGTTAAATTCATTATTTTATGTTTCAAGTCGTTATTTTTACCGATACCTACGCCCCTGAGGCTCTTTTTTGCGTTTCTGTGGTAGCGTGTTATTTCTGGTCATCTGGGCGATATTTTGTAAAAATTTCAAAGTGGTACAAAATTTTTAAACGGGTTAAAATTATTCTTTTACGTTTCAAGTCGCGATTTTTACTAGCACCTACGCCCCTGAGGCTGTTTTTTTCGTTTCTGCGGTAGCCTTTTGTTTTTCGCCGTCTGGACGATATCCGTTCAAAGTTTCAAAGTGGTACAAAATTTTTAAACGCGTAAAAATTATTATCTTGCGTTTCAAGTCGCGATTTTTCTAGCACCTACGCCTCTGAGGCTATTTTTTCGTTTCTGCCGTAGCCTTTTGTTTTTCGTCGTCTGGGCGATATCCGTTCAAAGTTTCAAAGTGGTACAAAATTTTTAAACCGGTTAAAATTATTCTTTTACCTTTCAAGTAGCAATTTTTGCCGGTACCTACGCCCCTGAGGCTCTTTCTTGCGTTTCTGCGGTAGCGTGTTGTTTCTGGTCATCTGGGCGATATTTTGTAGAAATTTCAAAGTGGTACAAAAATTTTAAGCTGGTTAAATTCATTATTTTATGTTTCAAGTCGTTATTTTTACAGGTACCTACGCCCCTGAGGCTCTTTTTTGCGTTTCTGTGGTAGCGTGTTGTTTCTGGTCATCTGGGCGATATTTTAGTAAAAATTTAAAAGTGGTACAAAATTTTTAAACCGGTTAAAATTATTCTTTTACCTTTCAAGTCGCAATTTTTGCCGGTACCTACGCCCCTGAGGCTCTTTCTTGCGTTTCTGCGGTAGCGTGTTGTTTCTGGTCATCTGGGCGATATTTTGTAGAAATTTCAAAGTGGTACAAAAATTTTAAGCTGGTTAAATTCATTATTTTATGTTTCAAGTCGTTATTTTTACCGATACCTACGCCCCTGAGGCTCTTTTTTGCGTTTCTGTGGTAGCGTGTTGTTTCTGGTCATCTGGGCGATATTTTGTAAAAATTTCAAAGTGGTACAAAATTTTTAAACGAGTAAAAATTATTCTTTTACGTATCAAAGTCGCGATTTTTGCTAGCACCTACGCCCCTGAGGCTATTTTTTTCGTTTCTGCGGTAGCCTTTTGTGTTTCGTCGTCTGGGCGATATCCGTTCAAAGTTTCAAAGTGGTACAACATTTTTAAACTAGTAAAAATTATTCTTTTACGTTTCAAGTCGCGATTTTTGCTAGCACCTACGCCCCTGAGGCTATTTTTTTCGTTTCTGCCGTAGCCTTTTGTTTTTCATCGTCTGGGCGATATCCGTTCAAGGTTTCAAAGTGGTACAAAATTTTTAAACGCGTAAAAATTATTATCTTACGTTTCAAGTCGCGATTTTTGCTAGCACCTACGCCCCTGAGGCTATTTTTTTCGTTTCTGCGGTAGCCTTTTGTTTTTCGTCGTCTGGGCGATATCCCTTCAAGGTTTCAAAGTGGTACAAAATTTTTAAACGCGTAAAAATTATTATCTTACGTTTCAAGTCGCGATTTTTGCTAGCACCTACGCCCCTGAGGCTATTTTTTTCGTTTCTGCGGTAGCCTTTTGTTTTTTGTCGTCTGGGCGATATCCGTTCAAAGTTTCAAAGTGGTACAAAATTTTTAAACCGGTTAAAATTATTCTTTTACCATTCAAGTCGCAATTTTTGCCGGTACCTACGCCCCTGAGGCTCTTTTTTGCGTTTCTGTGGTAGCGTGTTGTTTCTGGTCATCTGGGCGATATTTTAGTAAAAATTTCAAAGTGGTACAAAATTTTTAAACGGGTTAAAATTATTCTTTTACGTTTCAAGTCGCGATTTTTACTAGCACCTACGCCCCTGAGGCTGTTTTTTTCGTTTCTGCGGTAGCCTTTTGTTTTTCGCCGTCTGGACGATATCCGTTCAAAGTTTCAAAGTGGTACAAAATTTTTAAACGCGTAAAAATTATTATCTTGCGTTTCAAGTCGCGATTTTTCTAGCACCTACGCCCCTGAGGCTATTTTTTTCGTTTCTGCCGTAGCCTTTTGTTTTTCATCGTCTGGGCGATATCCGTTCAAGGTTTCAAAGTGGTACAAAATTTTTAAACGCGTAAAAATTATTATCTTACGTTTCAAGTCGCGATTTTTGCTAGCACCTACGCCCCTGAGGCTATTTTTTTCGTTTCTGCGGTAGCCTTTTGTTTTTCGTCGTCTGGGCGATATCCGTTCAAAGTTTCAAAGTGGTACAAAATTTTTAAACCGGTTAAAATTATTCTTTTACCTTTCAAGTCGCAATTTTTGCCGGTACCTACGCCCCTGAGGCTCTTTCTTGCGTTTCTGCGGTAGCGTGTTGTTTCTGGTCATCTGGGCGATATTTTGTAGAAATTTCAAAGTGGTACAAAAATTTTAAGCTGGTTAAATTCATTATTTTATGTTTCAAGTCGTTATTTTTACCGATACCTACGCCCCTGAGGCTCTTTTTTGCGTTTCTGTGGTAGCGTGTTGTTTCTGGTCATCTGGGCGATATTTTGTAAAAATTTCCAAGTGGTACAAAATTTTTAAACGAGTAAAAATTATTCTTTTACGTATCAAAGTCGCGATTTTTGCTAGCACCTACGCCCCTGAGGCTATTTTTTTCGTTTCTGCGGTAGCCTTTTGTTTTTCGTCGTCTGGGCGATATCCGTTCAAGGTTTCAAAGTGGTACAAAATTTTTAAACTCGTAAAAATTATTATCTTACGTTTCAAGTCGCGATTTTTGCTAGCACCTACGCCCCTGAGGCTATTTTTTTCGTTTCTGCGGTAGCCTTTTGTTTTTCGTCGTCTGGGCGATATCCGTTCAAAGTTTCAAAGTGGTACAAAATTTTTAAACGCGTAAAAATTATTATCTTACGTTTCAAGTCGCGATTTTTGCTAGCACCTACGCCCCTGAGGCAATTTTTTTCGTTTCTGCCGTAGCCTTTTGTTTTTCGTCGTCTGGGTGATATCCGTACAAAGTTTCAAAGTGGTACAAAATTTTTAAACGCGTAAAAATTATTATCTTTCCTTTCAAGTCGCGATTTTTCTAGCACCTACGCCCCTGAGGCTATTTTTTCGTTTCTGCCGTAGCCTTTTGTTTTTCGTCGTCTGGGCGATATCCGTTCAAAGTTTCAAAGTGGTACAAAATTTTTAAACCGGTTAAAATTATTCTTTTACCTTTCAAGTCGCAATTTTTGCCGGTACCTACGCCCCTGAGGCTCTTTCTTGCGTTTCTGCGGTAGCGTGTTGTTTCTGGTCATCTGGGCGATATTTTGTAGAAATTTCAAAGTGGTACAAAAATTTTAAGCTGGTTAAATTCATTATTTTATGTTTCAAGTCGTTATTTTTACAGGTACCTACGCCCCTGAGGCTCTTTTTTGCGTTTCTGTGGTAGCGTGTTGTTTCTGGTCATCTGGGCGATATTTTAGTAAAAATTTCAAAGTGGTACAAAATTTTTAAACGGGTTAAAATTATTCTTTTACGTTTCAAGTCGCGATTTTAACTAGCACCTACGCCCCTGAGGCTGTTTTTTTCGTTTCTGCGGTAGCCTTTTGTTTTTCGCCGTCTGGACGATATCCGTTCAAAGTTTCAAAGTGGTACAAAATTTTTAAACGAGTAAAAATTATTGTTTTCCGTTTCAAGTCGCGATTTTTGCTAGCACCTACGCCCCTGAGGCTGTTTTTTTCGTTTCTGCGGTAGCCTTTTGTTTTTCGCCGTCTGGACGATATCCGTTCAAAGTTTCAAAGTGGTACAAAATTTTTAAACCGGTTAAAATTATTCTTTTACCTTTCAAGTCGCAATTTTTGCCGGTACCTACGCCCCTGAGGCTCTTTCTTGCGTTTCTGCGGTAGCGTGTTGTTTCTGGTCATCTGGGCGATATTTTGTAGAAATTTCAAAGTGGTACAAAAATTTTAAGCTGGTTAAATTCATTATTTTATGTTTCAAGTCGTTATTTTTACCGATACCTACGCCCCTGAGGCTCTTTTTTGCGTTTCTGTGGTAGCGTGTTGTTTCTGGTCATCTGGGCGATATTTGTAAAAATTTCAAAGTGGTACAAAATTTTTAAACGAGTAAAAATTATTCTTTTACGTATCAAAGTCGCGATTTTTGCTAGCACCTACGCCCCTGAGGCTATTTTTTCGTTTCTGCGGTACCCTTTTGTTTTTCGTCGTCTGGGCGATATCCGTTCAAGGTTTCAAAGTGGTACAAAATTTTTAAACGCGTAAAAATTAATATCTTACGTTTCAAGTAACGATTTTTGCTAGCACCTACGCCCCTGAGGCTATCTTTTCGTTTCTGCCGTACCCTTTTGTTTTTCGTCGTCTGGCCGATATCCGTTCAAAGTTTCAAAGTGGTACAAAATTTTTAAACGCGTAAAAATTATTATCTTACGTTTCAAGTCGCGATTTTTGCTAGCACCTACGCCCCTGAGGCAATTTTTTTCGTTTCTGCCGTAGCCTTTTGTTTTTCGTCGTCTGGGTGATATCCGTTCAAAGTTTCAAAGTGGTACAAAATTTTTAAACGCGTAAAAATTATTATCTTTCCTTTCAAGTCGCGATTTTTCTAGCACCTACGCCCCTGAGGCTATTTTTTCGTTTCTGCCGTAGCCTTTTGTTTTTCGTCGTCTGGGCAATATCCGTTCAAAGTTTCAAAGTGGTACAAAATTTTTAAACCGGTTAAAATTATTCTTTTACCTTTCAAGTCGCAATTTTTGCCGGTACCTACGCCCCTGAGGCTCTTTCTTGCGTTTCTGCGGTAGCGTGTTGTTTCTGGTCATCTGGGCGATATTTTGTAGAAATTTCAAAGTGGTACAAAAATTTTAAGCTGGTTAAATTCATTATTTTATGTTTCAAGTCGTTATTTTTACAGGTGCCTACGCCCCTGAGGCTCTTTTTTGCGTTTCTGTGGTAGCGTGTTGTTTCTGGTCATCTGGGCGATATTTTAGTAAAAATTTCAAAGTGGTACAAAATTTTTAAACGGGTTAAAATTATTCTTTTACGTTTCAAGTCGCGATTTTAACTAGCACCTACGCCCCTGAGGCTGTTTTTTTCGTTTCTGCGGTAGCCTTTTGTTTTTCGCCGTCTGGACGATATCCGTTCAAAGTTTCAAAGTGGTACAAAATTTTTAAACGAGTAAAAATTATTGTTTTACGTTTTAAGTCGCGATTTTTGCTAGCACCTACGCCCCTGAGGCTGTTTTTTTCGTTTCTGCGGTAGCCTTTTGTTTTTCGCCGTCTGGACGATATCCGTTCAAAGTTTCAAAGTGGTACAAAATTTTTAAACGGGTTAAAATTATTCTTTTACGTTTCAAGTCGCGATTTTTGCTAGCACCTACGCCCCTGAGGCTGTTTTTTTCGTTTCTGCGGTAGCCTTTTGTTTTTCGCCGTCTGGACGATATCCGTTCAAAGTTTCAAAGTGGTACAAAATTTTTAAACGAGTAAAAATTATTGTTTTACGTTTCAAGTCGCGATTTTTGCTAGCACCTACGCCCCTGAGGCTGTTTTTTTCGTTTCTGCGGTAGCCTTTTGTTTTTCGCCGTCTGGACGATATCCGTTCAAAGTTTCAAAGTGGTACAAAATTTTTAAACGGGTTAAAATTATTCTTTTGCGTTGCAAGTCGCGATTTTTGGAGGTACCTACGTCCCTGAGGCTCTTTCTTGCGTTTCTGCGGTAGCGTGTTGTTTCTAGTCATCTGGGTAATATTTTGTACAAATTTCAAAGTGGTACAAAATTTTTAAGTGGTTTCAATTCATTATTTTATATAATCTAAATCGCCATTTTCACCAGTACGTCTCTGGGAGATTTTTTCCGTTTCTGGAGCATTTTATTATTATGCTCACTCCTATTATTTTGTTTACACCGCAGACCACATTTTAGTTGATTTTTGCAAATTAATTTAAATATCAAACCCGGCCGCGAAAAGCATTGCTCCACTTGTCCGTTGTAAGCTCCTTGTTCTTGAATCTGATTTCGTTTCTGTCTTCAGCGACGGAGTTATTAGTATATCTGTGGACGCTGGTTCTATCATTACCTATGTTAGGATAGAGGGAGCATCAAAATGCATTTTCTGCGTTCCATTGTATACAAAATCAGTCACTATATTACTAAATACTAATAAATAGTTACTTAGGCACTTTAAGGCTAGTTTATGAATGTTGTTGTCACTATAAAATATTGTTCATTATATCCATTTTCTAAGGGTTCTAATAATCAAAGAGAGGCGCTAGAACAACACGAAAATATCGCCATGAAGGGGAAGAAGGATTACTTCGGCTGAAAGTTGGCCATTTATCAAATTACGACGCCGTGTTCACAACAAAATTTTAGAGTAATATCCGCCGTAACTATCTCTCTTCTGCCTCTGCCTCCCGACTCCGAAACTTTTGCTACGTTATAAACTACGCAAGTTAAAAAGTAGCCGGCAAGCGAGGTAGAAAATTGGAAAGGTCTAAGGTGATTTACGAAAAGGTGGTTTATTGGGTTCTGGCTGCCTTGCCAAATCTTTTCTTAATTTAGTGCGACTCGGCGCGCCGCAGTTCACTAGAGGCGCATCGAGACTACTTCCAGATGTAGGCAACCAACAATTCGCACTTGGTGTTGCGCTGAATCGGCTACACACTATATGTCTACTATTAATTAAAAAGGTGAAGGGAATCGGACGTTTTCCGTGAACGAAGAAATCCCCTAAATAGGAAAGGTAGGTGTATGTGGAAGTGGGGTTCGTGTTTTCGTTCTTTTTCCTTTTTTCGGGCCCCAAATTGAGAAGCTGGAGTACAAAACGGTGTAACAGCACGCGTCAGAAATCGAAGTGCAACGGTTTTTATTTCCCCTAGGCGAGCTAGAAAGTTGTATTATAGCTGCGCATTTTTCCATTAACTTCTGAATTTGTGTTGCTTTATATTTTCTTGCAATGCCTGAAAAACCTTTGTTGATTAACGAAATATTAAAAATAATATTTTCTAAAATTTATTTGTGGCGTAAACAGATTGAATTGAATTTTAGGTAATTGAAAAAAATGAATTTTACCAGCAGGAATTTGGAATGGCTATGGGTCTCCTTTATCACCAAAATGAGTTGACTAGATATGTTCACCAACCTAATGTTTGGTGGAGATAATATGTAGATGACATATATTTGTTATATTTATGGCAACATGCGGTAGATGATTAAAATTCATTATTAAATTGTATAAACTCGCAAGAACCTATTTAGTTTACCTTAGAAATTGAAAATAATAATCAATTACCTTTCTTAGATGTTTTTATACTGAAATTAGACAGTATAGAAACTAGTGTCTATAGAAAACCAACACATACTAATAGATATCTCCATTTTAACTCCAATCATCATATTAATAGTGTTAAAAAAGGAGTAATTAAAAGTTTGTATGACAGGGCTAAAGAGATTTGTTCTAATAACACAAAATTTGAGGAGGAAATTAAACATATAAAACATGTTCTTGAGAAGAATAGTTATCCTACTGAATTTATTGAGCAAGTTTTTCAGGATTGGCAACAAAATAACAGAATAGAGAAATAAATCTGGTGGACCGACCAGTAAATTTAATTATTATTCCTGGACTATCAGATAAGCTAAAACGCATAGGCAATCGTTTTAATGTCAGAACAGTATTTAAAACCAAAAATACATTAAGATCGATGCTAGTTAAAACGAAACCAGTTAATGAGGTACAAAGTTTAAAAAATTGCATTTATAATAACACAAAATTTGAGGAGGAAATTAAACATATAAAACATGTTCTTGAGAAGAATAGTTACCCTACTGAATTTATTGAGCAAGTTTTTCAGGATTGGCAACAAAATAACAGAATTAGAGAAATAAATCTGGTGGACCGACCAGTAAATTTAATTATTATTCCTGGACTATCAGATAAGCTAAAACGCATAGGCAATCGTTTTAATGTCAGAACAGTATTTAAAACCAAAAATACATTAAGATCGATGCTAGTTAAAACGAAACCAGTTAATGAGGTACAAAGTTTAAAAAATTGCATTTATAATAACACAAAATTTGAGGAGGAAATTAAACATATAAAACATGTTCTTGAGAAGAATAGTTATCCTACTGAATTTATTGAGCAAGTTTTTCAGGATTGGCAACAAAATAACAGAATTAGAGAAATAAATCTGGTGGACCGACCAGTAAATTTAATTATTATTCCTGGACTATCAGATAAGCTAAAACGCATAGGCAATCGTTTTAATGTCAGAACAGTATTTAAAACCAAAAATACATTAAGATCGATGCTAGTTAAAACGAAACCATTTAATGAGGTACAAAGTTTAAAAAATTGCATTTATAAAATTCCTTGCGAATGTGGACAGTTTTATGTTGGGGAGACTTGTAGGCCATTTAACGTTCGTTTAAAAGAACATAAAAATTATATCAGGCAAAATCAAATTTCGAAGTCGAAAATATGTGAACACTCTTTTAATAACAATCATAGGATTTTGTGGGATAGAAGAAGTAGGAAATAGACGAAAAATTAAAGAATCAGCATTTATTCTAGGAAATACAGACAAAACTGTGTTGCTGAATGTTCGGTGGAATTCAGTAAAATATTATTGCCACTGATTCAAAGAGAAGATAGTATAGGTACCTTAATAATTATATAGAACACAGGGCACAATATCAGAGAGGTGGCTAGGCTATTGTTTCTGTTGTCATGACATTTTAACCTGAAATTTATTAATATGTTATTTCCATTGAAATGACAAGTAGATGGAAGGAGTGTAGAGAGAGAAACTGGCAGCCAAAGTTGAGTAAGTGAAATAGTAAATAAATCAGCTGATTCCGGCAAAAACCACATAACACAAAAGAGGTGTTTGCCCTAACTTTCTATTTTTGTGTCCTGTGCTTCAAACGAGTTCCGTTGTCAAACGTCATTTTAATTTTCCTTCTGTCCCAAGTCCCAATACGAATAGGAGTAATTATTGTATTATTTATATTTGATTTGAGTTCGTGTCGTGGTGGCAGTTTCGTATAAAACGGCGTTGAGTTTTCTTAGTTGGTGTTTGGTTTAATATTATATTTTTAGATCGGAGAGAAAATTTAATTTAGCTATGTGGCTATATTCTTTCTGTTTAAGTTGTAAACTAAAAAAAAGAGGGTCAACTCCTGTTGTGTATTTGGATGTACCAAACGGGGCGGAAAGAATAATAAGAATAGTGGGGTTTCTTTTCATTTGTAAGTCTTAAAAATCTTTGCTAATAACTTTGCAGTTTTCCAAGAGATAAGGTGATATTAGAGACAAGTGGATAGTGGATTGCAGCGATAAAAAGAAAAAAATTTGTACTGTCTACAAGTATTTACTTGCATTTGTAGTCAACAATTTATTGAGAGCTATTTCATAGAGAATTTTGGGCAGCGCAAACTTAAAAAGTATGTAATTACTACAGTTTTTTATTTTCGTAGTCAAAGATGGAATTAATCTTGAGGTTCTGGTCCCTTTAATAAGGTAATTATTTGTAATTATTTTTGTTAGATGCCTAAACAAATATAAAAAATATATAAAATATGTAAAAGCTACCTGTTTTACATGTTTTTCCTATTAAATTGGATTTTAATATTAATAAATAAATTAAGATAAGTAATTAAAGTTGAAAATGTATACCTTATCCTAGATATTTTGTCCATTTGTTATTTAAAAATAAACTTTTATTTTTTAATTTGTATTTTATTTGTCTCAATTTACTTCCAGGTACATAAAATTGCCATGTAGGTAATTTTTTTTAATCAATTCTCTACTTTTTTCTGTGCAATATTTACATAATTGTGGTTATATAGAAAAATTCTCATTCCTACAAACAAGCCCCGAATTTCGAAATACAGATCATACAATAAAGAGAATTACGGACATGCCCATTAAATTCGCCCATTAATATGCAACATCCCTATATACCTCCTTTGCCTGAATCAGCTGACACGTTCATTAGGCGTCCTTGTCTTACTTATTGCCATTTGAAACCTATCTCTCTCTAGAGTTGGCTGCCCCAAACAACAATGAAAGTGGTACCTGTGCGACTTTCATTGTACTTATCAATTCGATGGTTATTTCACTTTGACGTGACATGATCTTTGAGAAAGGAGGAAGATTTATTCTCCGAAAGCTCAGGAAAGAAATTTGTTGTTATTTTTTGAGTTACAAGTTCAAAGTTTAGTTCATTTACTGTTAAGAATTTGTTAATTTTCCAGGCAACTTGAAAAAGTTGTCTTAGTTTGGTGGCGAAAAACCCAATTAAAATTCAATGAATAAAACTAATAATAAAAAATTGCTAGAGCCCTTGAAACATATAAACAGTGCGGTCACCCATCCATGAGTCGACCGCGTCGTCGTTACTGCACTTTCCATATCATTATTTTTGTCTTGCAACATATGAAGTACCTAAAAAGATTCTAAAAAAATAACTTTTGTGTTTCGTTAATTCTAATTTTCCTAAGAATGTTCATACGAATATCTCATCTCGACGATAATTTATTTTTCCTGTGTAAAAATAGCGTTACCGTTAAATGAAAATAAATAAAAACCCGTTCGAGGCACACACTACGTTCTTCTCATTTATCTGCTACGCCTCTGCTCTGGTTCAAGGCCGGGGATTTTCTTTTTCAGGCGCGTCCGTGTCAAATCCAACAAAGAGACGAATTAATCTGGAGCATTGTGGACGCGAAATCTTCATAACAAAATCTATTAAAGCCACCAAAAGCCTAAACATCATCGGAGCGCGTCGAATCACTTGTGTTTGGAATTCTGAAAAAAGGCACACTCACCTTTCGGGATGCCTACTTTTAAAATCATGTATAACCGATCGGGGGATTTGGACGAATTTTTAACGGCTTGTGAGGATTATTATAAATTTCTTTTTTATAAAAAAATTACATCATTTGAAGACATAAAGTATCTTTAATTTAAATCATTAGATAGGCAAAAAATGATATACCTACCTACTGTTTAAATCATTTGAAAATAAATAAATTATCTTTGGTCTTAGATTAATAGCACCAATAAAAGCACTGAGGCTCAACTTTTTATGACTTATGTCATCCACATTAGTCATAAAAAGAACTTCAGTGCCGAGGTTACATATCATATATTTTTTTAAATAAAAAAAAATGTTTTATTAGGCAAACAATAATCATAAGGGATCACCCGTCCATGAACCGACTGCGCGCGGCGTTGCTTGACTTTAACGATCGCTTTACCCACGATACACTTACCCACGGTATGTCACTAACGAATCCGAAAACAGTTGCGAATCACGAATTCTAAATAATCCATGGTGTTTAACGGCTGCGGTTGTTTTGCACGATTTTTTATAGTTTACAGTATAATGTGTCAAGAAAAAAAGTGTAAACAACTGACTGATCGTCAGTCCAGCTCGACAGTGCTTTGAAATAGGCCAAAAATGCCGGGATGTGCAGTCAGCGTATGTCCAAATAATAATAGAAACAGTAAGGGAACGGAAATTAAGTATTATAGATTTCCCAAGGACCAAAAAATGAATTGCTGCATGCCGCAGACAAGACAGTATCAATTTAAGAAATGGTAAGGAAACAGATTATTTATAGAACAGAGCATTAAAAATATGGCACTCAACAGAGTTTATGCAGCAAATAAAATAGAATGTGCAATAAAAAATTAGCCTTGTTATGGTTAAAGGGAATCATTATTTGATCCCTATTTTACTCACTATTTATTATGTTGTTTTGTTTGTTGTTTAACTATAAACTAAGCATTAGTTGTGCAGGTTGTGCTTGTGTCGAGGCTTGTGCGTGTATTAATTGGTAAATAAGGCTTTAATTGACATAAACCGACATAAACACTGGAAGGAAAAAGTTATATTTTTGGTAAGGCTTTGAATTTTATTTATCAATATCTTTGCCTATAACAAGTCATCTGTAAAATACTTTTTTTCGATGGAGAGTTTGTGTCGATAGAAGCCAAAACTTAGTTCAGGATTACCTTACTTAGATACAATAAATGTATTATTTAGATACCTATATGGATATTTTTTTATTGTCTACCAATGTACTATCTTTTAAAAGAAAAATCCTGTTAATTTAACAAAATATACATCCATTTTATTTGCATGCATACGATTAGCTAAAACGCAAAGAAAACAAATTATTTGTAAAATTATAATAATCAAATTAAATGCGTTTTTTATCAACAGAATATTCATTCATTTATCTAGTAATATAATCTACATATTTTTAATAACATTTATTTAAAAGAAAACGTTTAAAATAAGCAAAAACCCATAAAAAAGTATCTATTGCTGTGTAAAACATATGGAGCAATTTAAATTCTGATTCGCAACTGACGTCACAAGGTGCGACAGAGATAGGCATATAGAGGCGCAATGACATACCATGGGTAAGTGTATCGTGGCTCTACCTAGGTCAAGTATGACGAGGCACGGCGCTTCCCAACAGAAACTCCAAACTGCTGCTTGTCGTACAGCCTCCATGAAAAATAGATTGATATTCAAACCTACCAAAATATTTGTACTGAAAGATTGCGCTGCTATACTGCCGTGCTTATTAGAAACGCAGTATCTACGTACCGCGCTAAAATGAGAAATCGGACGTTAAAGTTTTTGGTTAATATCTTGGAAACTAATACTTTTTCGCTAACAAAAACTGTGTTTGTGTGAACTAACTAATATCAGAATTATACTGTAGACGTCGTAAAAAACGTATATTTAATTTTTTTGCTAAAAAGTCAGATACCGCGGATTTACTTCGTAAACATACCAATTGAGTTGCGACCTTTTTTAAGCAAAATGCAGTATCTACATACCTACTCATACCTAACAATATATAATAATGGAAACGTTCATGGCATTTTAGGCACAAGGTAGGTGTAATACGAGTAGGTAATACCATAGAAGAATTTACTATGACGTAATACTTAGGCCTACTTGTCACGAACGTTTCCATTATTACAAGTAATAGAGGCGTGATTTATCCTCTATATTTATAACAATAATATATCTTATATTAAATCAATTTTTTCAAGAATGGCATCTAGGCAAATAATAGGAACAAGGTATTCTTTGCAATCTTTATTTATGCATCAAAAGTACAGGGCAGGTTTTCCCAAAATATTTGCTGATTTTGTGGTAGCACACCATTTTATTCTTTCTATGGAGGCACGGAACATTCTTAAGTAGGTCTCTTTTCTTCATTGCTTTTTTCATAAGAAAATCCAATGTTTTTGTTTTATCTTCGAGAAAAGAAGTTCTGTACTCATTCTTTTTACTATCGCCAAAGATATAGTTGTATATATCTTTGCTATCGCTGAACTTAACGAGATGCGTTACATTTTCGATAATTACTATTGTTCTTAGTAGGATACATTTATATCATTGTATATGTACAGGGTGTGGTTGTAAATGCGGGGTATCTCGGTTATTTTTAGAGCCTAATATAGATAATAACTACATAGTGTTATTATTTTTGTAAAGCTTTCGACAATCTGAATATAACTAGTAGAAAATATACAGGGTGTTATATGTAAAAAATCTAAGTTTGGTCCATATATCGAACACTATCAATTTTAGTAAAAAACTGAATACGGCACTGAATTCTACATGAAAATGTCTATAAGATACAGTTTTTTCCATTTTAATATCATTAACCGTTCCCAAGATACGAGGTATGCCCCAAAAGCGCAAATTTTTAATTTCGCCCTTTATCTTAAAAACGAAGGTGCCTATGAAAAATCTGTTTACGGTATCTTTGGTTTCACAAAAAAGTAGCAACAATTCGCGAAAACCGCAACTCCCTATCTCTACAAATAACCGAGATACCCCGCATTTACAACCAAATCTGGACACCCTGTACATGCGCGGCCCAAATCGGTCCACTAGGCATGAGAAATGAGCACAAAATCAAGAATTTCGAGTAAGTGCGGCAACGTTGCGCCAAATTTTACTCTGCGGTACGGCTTCCCAAATCAACAGCTTCCTCTACATACCCTCGCACCACCCCGCTCTTCCCCGTACCGTTTAGTTGAACTCCTTTTCTACCTTACCCAACGAATCATTTACGACTAATGAGTGTACAATATAGGACGGGAATTAACAGGCAAAGCTAAGACAAAAAGCGGCACGTGCAGTATGCTTAGACAAAATGCGGTAATTGCAAGTGTCTCATATGCAGGTACCGCTTTTTTGCTAAGCAAAATGAATATACGGCATTTTCATTAAGTAAACCTTTGCATTTAGCACATACGGCATATAAATAAATATAAATTATTTCACTGTTAATATTGCAGATACCGCTTTTATAAGTAGCATGGAAAGAGATAAGTCCAATGTGAACCCAATGATACAGAAAAGACGATTTCAGATATTTTTGCAGATACCCCGTTTCTAATAAGCAGGGCAGTATAGGTAACAATTTCGCAATGTGTACGAAAAGTTAAATGGGCCTTTATTGGCCGGGTTTTGAATATTTGGTCACTTTTGACGGGCGGTGGCTCCGCGTCTGACGTTTGATGTTTACATCTCGCCAAGGCAAAAAAATCGTACAATAATGGGCAACTTCAGTGCCGATTTATGAGCTTTTAATGAAGATTTTAAGACACTTCACTGTCGATTTCAAGAAAAATACTTACAAACTTTTTGAAAGACACTGAATTTTGCACTTGTTCTTTAAATAAATATTACACTCTTCTAGACAGAGCCCATACAAATATCTTCCAACTCTGTACCTGTGGCATTTCTATAGCTTACCAATTGAGTTATATTCCGCTGGCATTTGAGGTTGGGATTTTTCCTTTTTTGCATTCAAACCCCCGTAATCCCGACAAAAAAGGTGCAGTCTAGCGGAAAAAATCAGGGGGCCCGCCAAATCTAACGCACAATTGCCCCTGAGTCGTCATGTATAGCCATATCAGGTCGCTCTGCACGTCGGAATGTATAAATCCAATTACTGAATCATCGGAGTGAACATTTTTTTTGTCCAGGAAATAAATATCATCAAGAATTATATCTCGTAGGTACAGCGTGTCCCAAATAGTTTGTCCTACCCCCTGGATATCAGGAACCGTAAGAGACACGAAAAAAACTTGAATACAGAAGTTGTAAGGTTGGCAGTGGACGTAACCTCTCTTTTATTTTCACATATACAGGGCGATTCGTATTTGCAGGACAAAAATAAAATATTTAGATTTTGACAATTTCATTAATCCTTTGGAATATTTGCATTCTCCGTGAAATTTTCTACAGAACCGTTTTTTTGTTTTGTATTTTGGATGCAGCGTTGCCAAGATATCGAATTTTTCTTGGAATTTAGGGACTTCGTGGAGGTTATGGATACTGAATGCTGTATCTTTATTTTAATAGATATCAAAGATATATTTTGGCCGAAGTAGGACAGCACAACCGTGTGTGGTGTGGTATGTCGAAATTGGTTTTTGTATATACAGGGTGTTCATAACAGGCTCTCAATATCAGATAATTTCAAACAGCAATAACTTATTTTTTTCAAATGGAATGACCCATATTTCTATAGTTTGTTGCATGCCGGCGTCCAAGCTCCACATTTTATGTGAATAACATTGTATATAAAAAACTACCCGTTTTCGAGATATTTAGTATTTAAGAAAATTTCTTTGTATTTTTCATTCAGGTGAGAAGGTTTTATCAAGCAAGCCATAACTATAACTATAACATAACATTCCAGACAGTGGTAGAAATAATTGTCATTTTAGATAATACGGGAAATAAAATTCCTCTACCCGTATACAGCTTGTCACACTATAAAGGTCGCTTTTTTACATTAGTGATTAGGATATGAAATAAAAGGGAGCTTTCACGGGCAACAGGAATTAATATTTATATTTTCTAAATCGATAAAACAGAAACAAAAAATTATATTTACAATAAGTTTTCGATATGCCTTCCCTCGACGGTAATGCAGGTAGTATATCTCGTAACCAAATAATAAGTTTAAAGCCATAAAATAAATAAAAAAAAACAAGGGCACAAATCTATGCACGTCTGGTGTGGTATGTTGTGTAGACGCACATTAGGTCCTATATTTCATGTGCAAAAATTAAAATTTGATATTATATTTCCTCTAATTAAAAATCAAGAAATAATTTTATACAATGCAGCCAATTTTACAATTAAGCGACCTTTATAGTGTGACAAGCTGTATACCGGTATAGGAATTTTATTTCCCGTATTATCTAAAATGAAAATTATTTCTGCCACTGTCTGGAAAAATAGTTATGGCTTGCTTGATAAAACCTTCTCACCTAAATGAAAAATGCAAAGAAATTTTCTTAAATACTAAATATCTCGAAAACGGGTAGTTTTTGATATAGAATGTTATTTACATAAAATGTGGGGCTTGGACGCCGGCATCCAACAAACTATAGAAATATGGGTCATTCCATTTGAAAAAAAAAAAAAGTTATTGCTGTTTGAAATTATCTTATTTTGAGAGCCTGTTATGAACACACTGTATATGCAAAAACCAATTTCGACATACCACACCACACACGGTTGTGCTGTCATACTTCGGCTAAAATATATCTTTGATATCTATTAAAATAAAGATACAGCATTCAGTTTCCATAACCTCCACGAAGTCCCTAAATTCCAAGAAAAAATCGATATCTTGGCAACGCTGCATCCAAAATACAAAGCAAAAAAACGGTTATGTAGAAAATTTCACGGAGAATGCAAATATTCCAAAGGATTAATGCAATTGTCAAAATCTAAATATTTTATTTTTGTCATGCAAATACGAATCGCCCTGTACTTGTGAAAATAAAAGATGTGTTACGTCCACTTCCAACCTTACAATTTTTGTGTTCAAGTTTTTTTCGTATCTCTTACGGTTCCTGAGATCCAGGGGGTAGGACAAACTATTTGGGACACGCTGTACAAAACTCCAATATCGTTAAGGTCGATTACAGAACGAAACACGTTCGTTAAGTTTTCATTGCGATAACGTCACGATCCAGAAAAACAAAAGTTGGAAATGAACCCCGAGAGAATATGCCTCGGAAGCAACCGAAAGGAAATAGCCAAAGCCGTAATCCAATGAAAAAGTTAGGTACCCCGAAACTAGCGCGATATTTCAACTTTTCCTGCGTCATAAAGTCTTACGGCAACATTTTTACATTTGCCCGCAACTTTTCCACTTTAGGGAAACTCGCGCACTGCCCTCCGATGTTTATTCTTATAGAACGATAGAGGAGTCCGCCTTTGATTCAGCCGCGCTCTCTGAAATTTGATTTGTTTTCAATTTCGAGTTCTACAAGTTCCGGATAAGTTTTATCCAGTGACGGTCCTCGAGATTCCAACTTTAATGCTTCGGTTTTCTTGCGGGGTTATTGCCTGGAATTGGTCGTTAGGTGAATTTCGCTGAGTAATGAGGTGACTAACATTGTTTTGATGGTTCTGTCAAATCACACGGGAAGAGGGCAACGGTCTAATTTGTCAAAGTAAACAAATGGTGTAAAAATAAAGCGATCCTAAAGGTTAGTCTATTAGAAGAACATTTGGCAAGTTTATAGCTGCCAGTTCTTACGAGGTTTTAAAAAGTGTTGGAATACTTCCAATGTGTATCTTAAAAGTGTTTTTTGCTGGTGCCACTTTCTTTAGACTGCTTTATATCATAACTTTTCAGTTTTACATACAATTTCAATACTTTCTTAAATGTAGAAATAATATACAGTGTGTCCACCTTAAGGACATGTGGGTTTAAATTTCAAAAAATACTATGTATTAGCGATTTTTTTTAGATAAAAACTGACGACAGATTCTTATTTAGAATCACTCAAAACCTATCTGTACCAATATTTTCATTGTTCTAAAATTCGAAATGTTTGAAAAATTATTAAAATTTAACTTTCTTACATATTTTTCATTATTTAAAAAAATAATGAGCATCGATCAAGGCAAATTTGTTGTAGCGTTAAAAACAATAGGAAATTTCTACAATTAAAAAAATAATAATATACAGTGTGGTCATTTAAGTGTGCAACATATGGGATTTTTTTTTATCAATTGCACAACGAAAATACAAATATTCCCGAAAGTTGGTGCATGTTCGATAATCATATTAAGCGCACTTAGAATGGTTGCAAGTCAAACAGCATGCAGGGTAGGTCGAAAAATATAAAAATTGTACAAGAGTAAAGTACCTTTAGAAAATTCAGCAAAATGTTATTAAGAAAAGTTGTCTAGAATTAAAAGTTATGCCTAAATACCAAAACATGGCCTCCTAAGAAAAAGAAATATATTTTTTTGAAAAACATTAATAATTTTCTAAAAAAAATTGTTTTAATATTCACCTTAAACAATTTCATAAATCAATCAAAATTATACCAATTTCGCATAACTTTGTTCACATTAAAGTATATTTGTAAAATTAACTTAGATTTTTAATTTTTTAGGGAATCACAAACTTCATGTTTGTTGCAACGATATTAAACAAAACTTTAAAATTTCGCAAAAATTCCTCTGAACAAGGTAAAACATTAGTAATGATAATGTGTATATTAAAAAACTCTCATTTAAGGTGCAAAATTTTTATTTTAAATGTTTATTACGAAACTGAAAATTAATTGACGAAAAATTTTTTCTTAGGAAGCTACCTATGTTTTGGCATTTAGGCATAGATTTTAATTCTAAACAACTTTTCTTAATAACCTTTTGCTGAATTTTTTAAAATAAGGGTACTTTATTCTTGTGCAATTTTTATATTTTTTGACCTACCCTGTATGCTGTTTAACTTGCAACCATTCTAAGTGCACCTAATATGATTACTGAACATGCATCAACTTTCGGCAATGTCTGTATTTTGTTTGTGCAATTAACAAAAAAAGTCCCATATTGTTGCACACTTAAATGACCACACTGTATATGTATATGTCTTACTTTAGAACAAGAATCTACAGTCAGTTTTTTTCTAAAAAAACACCTAATAGCACTTTTGGAAATTTGTGCTCATAAAAGTGCTTGTAGTTGACTATGATTACAACCCAAAAATAAAGTTAACCACTCATTGATTGCATATTTTGATTACCTACCCAACAAAAAGAGTTTATGAAAATCGAACATCAAATAAATATTTTACAACTCCTTAATGTGGACACACTGTAGAAACCGACATATTGTCACTTTTTGAATTTTCATCTTTTTGTAATTACTTTGTTTTCTCAAAATACTGTCAAAATTGAATTTCTTAACCTCAAAAATATAAATCGCTATTTTCGGGGTAGCACAACATGTTTTATACTTATAACTTTTTTTGGTTCATAATTTCAGTGCATCTTTTCATTTTTTAAAATCAACCGTTTGCGTTGAAATCGGGAAAATGTGCCCCAAAACACCTGTTAATTACAAAAACCGAAAAATAAAATTTCCAACTACCACTTTCAAATTTTACAGGATAACTGAATCATTGAAAGTTCAAAAAAAAATTACATATGGACGATGTACCAAACATTGTTCGCTTTTAAAATGTAACAGATCGAACTCGACAAAATCTCGACACCCTATTTCGAGAAAATTAATGATATTTTAACCAATGCCCATTTGCCATTTTTCATCTGTAACATTTAAATGCGGTAGGGTTTTAGGGCACATATTTTGCCAATTTAAACGCAAATGGTTTATTTTATCGTTAAATCGTTATGAAAGAAGTAATTATTAAAAAAACACATATGTTTGCTTCATAACTAAAAAAGGGAAGGCGCTAGAATAAAACTCACTACGCCACTGGATTCTACGGGAAAAGATCGAAAATCTATAAGAATACGATTTAATTTCATCGATAAGTTTAAAGATAACTGAGATAGGGGGTGGGGTACCTCAAACGTGATACTTTTCAATTCCAACCTGCATTTTAGAGATCAAAAGGGCCATGCAAATTTTGCTGGCGCCAAAACTACTTATTTGAACATACGTCCTTTATGTTACTATTGAAAACTTCTTTTGTTTTCTTCCTGGTAGTTATAGATCAATTAAATAAAATATCCTGGGTACTCTACCAAAGTGTATTTAAAACGATAAGCAAAAACTTTTTTTTTCTCTTTACATATCTTGTACAACGTACGTTTCGGCGTTTAAGACATCTTCAGGTACATATTAAAATTTTGAGTCTAAAATTGTTTTAAAAAAATTATATAAACGTATACCTAATACTGAAAGGTAAAACATAAAATGTAAGAAAAACCACAAAATTACTTATATTTTTGAAGCATAACAATTACATGAACATTATGTTCAAAATACGTTTTTTTTCTTCGTCAACTTCTATATGATCACATATTCATTTAAGTCAAAACAAAATTCTCCATAAGAATGTTGTGGAGGATGTAATTTTTAGTATAAAATTTTTAAAAAGAGATGTTTCAAAGGAGGCTACATGTTAGCAAATGGTCCGAAATGTGTTCAGGTATGCTGCGCGTTAAAATATTTTATACAAATATTGAAAACGATTTAAAATAAGACGACATAATATCACGCCCTATTCTCAATTTACGTCCTTTTGCCCCACCCCCATACAAAAATCCCCCCACTACCTATCCACAATGCCCACAAACACGAAAATTTCCGCCGATACTTTTTCCAAATTCCTCCGGCGACCCCCTACGCCCCCCCCCACCCTCCACCCCTCCCTCCCCTCGTCCGTCGTCGGTCGTTTCCGCCCGCACCGGCCTCCCGGCGGCGGCCCTCCACTTCCCAACCGCCGCCGTCGCCCGCCTGGATCCAGTCCGTTCGCTCGCGCCGTTCGCGCCGGTCCGAGACGACGGTATGCCGCGCGCGTGCTGACAGACGCGATGTTCCTCTTCCTCCTCTTCGCGGCGGCCGTCGTCGCCGACCCCATCACCACGGAGGGTCCTACCGTGGTCCGGTACGACGCGCCCGACGACTGCCAGTGGTGGGTGCGCGACACCACCAGCGACGTGTCCCTCACGTGCAACCTTCGCACCATCAACTCCGAATTCGACACGACCAACTTCAGCGTCATCCCCAGCGAGCACACGACGTCGCTGCGCGTCGAGTGCAGCCCCGACATCTTCTCTAGGAGCAGCCTGGACGAGCGCAGCTTCGCCCACCTCGCCCGCCTCCGTTCCCTCGAACTCGAACACTGCAAGCTGGGCCGATGGCCGAGCGGCACGCTGTTGGGCCTACGCGAGCTCCGCAACCTCACAGTAAGGACCCACAACACCGATTGGCCGGCGATGAACCTGGACTTTTCGCCGGACAGTTTCTCGCCGGTGCGCCAGCTCGAACGGCTCGACCTGAGCTGCAACAACATCTGGTCGTTTCCGGAGAACCTCTTCTGCCCGCTGATCAACCTGGCGTTCCTGAACGTGAGCGAGAACAGGCTGCAGGACGTGAGCGACCTGGGCTTTCGGGAGAAGGCGCCCGGGCTGCCGCAACCCCTGATCAGCGTGGCGGACGACGACACACCTGTGGAGAACGCCAGGTCGTACGCCCACCCGTGCGCACTGGACATACTAATCCTCGACACTTCCTTCAACCACTTCGTCCTCATACCCGCGAACGGCTTCAGCGTGCTGCGACGCCTACGCGAACTCTACATACACAACAACGAAATATCCATGGTGGCGGACAAGGCGCTCGGCGGCATGAAGCAACTGCAGATCTTCGACCTCTCCAACAACAAGGTCGTCGCCCTACCTTCCGAACTCTTCAAAGATTGCGCGGGATCGATAAAAGAGATCTACCTTCAAAATAACTCTATAAGCGTGCTAGCACCCGGTCTTTTCGCAAACTTGGAACAACTTTTAGCGCTTGATTTATCCAGGAATCTTTTGACGAGTTCGTGGATCAATGCCGACACATTTGCCGGTCTCATTCGACTCGTACTGTTGAACCTTTCATACAACCGCATCACCAAGCTGGATCCTTCGTTTTTCCGCGACCTGTACACACTTCAGATCTTAAATTTGGAACACAATTCCATCGAAACGATCCCTGCTGATACCTTCTCGCCGATGAACAACCTGCACACCTTAATAATCTCCTACAACAAAATAACCTACTTGGATGCATATTCGCTGAACGGTTTGTACGTTCTTTCTCTGCTAGCAATAGATAACAATGTTTTAGAAGGAATTCACCCTGAAGCATTTAGAAATTGCTCCAGTTTGCAAGATTTGAACCTAAACGGTAACGTTTTAAAAGCCGTACCTTTAGCTCTGAAAGACATGAGGTTGCTACGCACAGTAGACCTTGGAGAGAATTTGATAACGTCCCTCGAAGAACCTGGTTTCCGCGGAATGGGAAATCTGTACGGTTTACGTCTAATAGGGAACAGGCTCGTAAATATAAGCAAAAGAGCTTTCGCGGACCTGCCTGCCCTCCAAATATTAAACTTGGCGAGAAATAGAATACAACGCATCGAACACGGTTCATTTTCGAAGAGTCCGAACCTGCAGGCAATCAGACTAGACAACAATCAACTTACGGACGTGAACGGCCTGTTTCCCGACATTTCGAGTTTGCTGTGGCTGAATATCAGCGACAACCGCATAGAGTGGTTCGATTACGCCCTAATTCCGCAAGGTCTGCAATGGTTAGATATGCACAAGAACAACGCTCGAGAACTTGGCAACCGCTACAACCTAGACTTCGAGTTGAAGCTGCAAACGTTGGACGCCAGCTTCAATAAGTTGACGCGTTTAAATCCCGCCAGCATCCCGAGCGGTATAGAACTGTTGTTCTTAAACGACAACCTGATTTCTATAGTCGAACCGCACACGTTCATAAAGAAAACCAACCTGACGAGGGTGGACTTGTACGCCAACCAAATCGTGAGTATGGACCTGAACGCGCTGAGACTGACACCTGTAGATCCCCAAAAACCGTTGCCGGAATTTTATATAGGGGGCAACCCGTTTCAGTGCGATTGCACCATGGAATGGATGCAGAGGATCAACAAATTGGATCACCTACGTCAGCACCCGAAAGTGATGGATCTAGAAAGTATATATTGCAAGCTTTTGTACAACAGAGACGGCAATTATTTGCCACTGATAGAAGCGGAGTCCTCGCAGTTTTTGTGTACGTACAAGACGCATTGCTTCGCTCTGTGTCACTGTTGTGATTTTGATGCGTGCGATTGCGAGATGACGTGTCCAACGAATTGTACTTGTTATCACGATCAATCTTGGTCTGCGAATGTAGTGGAGTGTTCAGGAGTGGGTTACACCGAGATGCCAAATCGTATACCAATGGATGCTACCGAGGTATATCTTGATGGTAATAATTTTGGCGAGCTTTCAAGCCATTCTTTTATAGGAAGAAAAAACTTGAAAGTTTTATATGCGAATAACTCTAATATTGCAGCAGTTTATAACCATACGTTTAGCGGCTTGAGGCGTCTTTCGATACTACATTTAGAGAACAATAGAATTAAAAAACTGTTGGGTTTCGAACTTGCCACGTTAGAATCTTTAAGGGAGCTGTATCTGCAGGGAAACCTCATACATTTTATTGATAATAGAACGTTTTTAGAGCTGAAACAACTCGAAGTGCTGCGACTTGACGGGAACAAACTTCAAACTTTCGAAGTGTGGCAATTTACATCGAACCCATACTTGGTCGAAATAGGGCTCGCATATAACCCTTGGTCTTGCGAATGCGGCTATTTAAAACAATATAAAGCGTGGTTGGAAGTCAATTCTGGGAAGGTCCTGGATGGCAAACGGATAACATGTTCGTTCACTAACGCAACTTCATCGGTAGGACCTTATATGTCCGATTTTAACAACACGAAATGTTCCATTTCGTACGCTAACAGAGCAGTCGTCGAAACGCAAGCGATGAACGATTATCTACCACTTCTTCTCGGTACGGTGTGTGTCTTCATCGCCAGTGTGGTGTTGGTGTGCGGAGCGTTCTACTACAGGAGAGAACTGCGCGTGTGGATATACTCCCGTTGCGGGTTAAGGATGTGCTACAAAACGACGGCGTTCGAAGAACAGCAAGACAAAGACAGATTATTCGACGCGTACGTTAGTTACAGTGTGAAAGACGAGGCGTTCGTTAGCCAGGTCCTGGCGCCGGGACTCGAGTCTGGAAATCCGGGCTACAGACTGTGTTTACACTATAGGGACTTTAACGTGTCCACTTACGTAGCGGACACCATAATCGAAGCCGTGGAAAGTTCGAGGAGGACTATAATTGTTTTATCTAACAATTTCCTGCAGAACGAATGGTGCAGGTAAGGTGTTTATAGACGTTCGCTTGTTCCCATTGACACGACGATATTGTGTTGTAGGTTTGAGTTCAAGTCGGCACTAAGCGAAGCTCTGAGAGCGAGGAGAAGGAGACTGATCGTGGTGGTAGCCGGCGATGCGAACAATTCTGACAATTTGCCCCTCGATGCGGACCTGAGGCCGTATCTAAGGGCAGCCACCGTCGTTCGTTGGGGAGACAGGCACTTCTGGCACAAGCTGAGGCTAGCCATGCCTGACGTGGGGGCGAACGGCAGGAGATCGTCCAGCAGGAGTTGTGTGCATCAACGGTGAGTGGGTTACTTTTATTTAGGCAATTTTAGAAGACTTTTCGTCTTTCCAGGTCGTCGGCCAACATATACGCCACGGCTACGCCGTGTCTGGTGCCTCCAGATGGTTCGGTGAGGGGGGGAAGTCCCCCGTTGCCTCCCCCTCCTTTTCCCCCGCCGAGGCCATTATCTGCTTCCCTCCCAAGGGATTCTGGAGTGGGTATGAACCCCCATCCACTCTGGGCGTAGCGGTGGCATCTTGGCTCTAGTAGGTAAGTGTCATTTTGACAGTCGTTGGCAGCTGGCGACGTTTTTTTTACTATAACCAAGTTTTTCCACTAATTAAATCTAATTAAATGTAATGTACCTACCCACCGACTACTCTGACTGTGCCAAAGCGAAGCGGAGGAAAAAAACCGGTTGAAAGGTAATCCAATACCCCGTCATTCGCTCGCTTTATGGCATTAAGTTTGTCGTTAATTAAAAAAAGTTTTCGATCGACCCTTTGAGTCGGTTTCTTTGATGTTTTTTTAACTGGGCCCGAGCCCCCGAATTGCGCTCTTTTTGTCGTTCACCGGAACGAAACACGGGTGCAAATTTCGCTGCAGTCCTTTTTTGGAACTTCGCGAATGCGGTAGGAATAATTACTGATACATGAGTGCAGTTGCCTTTTTAATTTTGCGACTTTCTACCAAAATCCAACCCTAAATAATAACCTGTGCCGGCCCCAAGCATAACCCATTATCACCCGTCAGTCCAATTTCAAAATACACGGATATGAAGCGAAACGCGCCAAAGCCATAACCGATCAAACTAGGATATAGGACGTGCGAGTATCATACAACGTAAGCCGAAGTGATTCATCAATAAACGTAATATATTACATCGTTAGAGTCTGCTGGCCGCGATGCTGTATGTGTGTTCGCAATGTAATACCGTTCCAATACAAATACCCTCGGTGCGCGGCTTTGGTCACTGTTTATGAGGTCATGCGGAGTTACAACTCACCGCTCGGTACTAGTTGGTTTTCTCTAAAAGCCGCGCGATCGTGGTTACATCTTACCGCGGGCTGCTAGTAACATTTTCTCAAAAGCAGCGCTATCATACTAGTTACATCTCGCCTCTTGTCGCTAGTAACATTTTCCTAAAAGCCGAAGATTGTCGGGACATTGTGTGCGACTATCGAATGCTCATCCACTCGAACCTCGAACCGCCGTTATAATTTTAGTCGGACCAGTCTAGCTGGCGCCGAATTGCAAACAAAAACACCCCCAAACATTCTTATTGATGGGGGGAGCGGAGGAAACTAGAATCGGCGACCGTAAACCACGGAACTTATTCGGGGGCCCCACACGAGCTTCGCCACAACATTTCTGGCAATAAAAGCGACTCGGTTTTTCGTAAATTATCGTAGAATGAATGCCTGTATGAAAAATCTGTAGGAGCCATCGACATTTCACCTAATGAAAACCCCTGCCTGCGACATCATTGGATTTTAATATCCTTCGCCGCTACCCTTTGAGGACGCGTTAATAGAAAATAAATATGTCGGGCTGCGGGGCATTAAGGGATGTTCGGGATTAGAATTTACCCCCTCGGCGAACCATTAATAACATTGGAAATTTATCCGGGCCAAGGCGCAATCAATCATCGAGATAAACGCGCCTGGATTTTTTCGCAATAAAAAAATCGGGTTTTAAATGCTTTTTGTTGCCAATTTTCGGCGCGGGTAATGGAGAGGGCGGCTCATCATTCATGTTTAATGTAGCGGGTGTTCCTGAAGGGCCACAACGATCTTAATCCGGCCCCGAGATTCGGATCTGTCTTGCCAGACAACGATAGATTAAATCGAGAAAATGAGACGGTATGCATTGTAGTTCTTTCGATTTGAATTTCATGATATCCTATCACCCCACCAACCATATAGATATCGACATTCAAAACCACCAGTCCCCCCCTACGTAACGCTCTATGAATCCGATAGCATCTACCATACAATAGGATGAATTTTAGGTATGATTTCCCATGTGGCGTATCTAACTCCTATCAGCAGTTATCGAAAATTTTCTCGATCGTCCATCACAGAGTAAATGACGCGTATCGCTGGCCACCATCGGGTGTCGCAAACGAATGTGGTCATGGTCGCTTTGTGCACGAAAACTAGTCTCAGTCACCCTATTATTTGACTGTCAAAGACCCAGGTCTTGGCGATGATATATGCCTTCGAAGGGGATGAAAAGAATTCAGGTAAATTGCGGCTTTTTGTGCAAATTTGGATAGAGGCATAGGTGTCAATCGTATGATATATTATTAGGGTGTGTCTTGAAAATTTGTAACGTTTATATTGTCGGAAAAGAAACGGTACTTGGTCTCTTAACAAAATATTCTGCTGACTACCTAGGGAGGAGGAAGGAATAATACAACATGCAGGGTGAGTTTTTTTCGATGCCCACTATGGGGATCTCGGAAACGAGCAGAGCTAGAACAAAGGTTAAATGGGGAAAGAATTGCAGTTTTGAATGCTGAATCTAATGCCCCTTTTGGATTTTTAAAAAAGTTCATGGCTCACAATATATTTTGAAAATAGTGATTTTTGCCATTTCATCAGATCTCTGTAGCTCCGTTATTTGTGATTATACAGAAAAACTGTAAAGACAAAAATTGTAGATAATTTTGGGCTTAATAACATAATCTTATTCAATTCTTTATGTTGTTTGTGCTTTTTGAGATTTGCCATAAACTTGTGTTTTTTTTTTAATGTAAATCATAGTTGGCTGTGGCCTTAGCAAATCGGCCATTTTTGGAGCTTTCCAAAAATATAATACTCGGCATAGTTATTATAAAAATAAAATAGCTATGGCTAATTTTCTGATTTTTTTAAATTTTCACATAGTCAGCCATGGAATATTTTCATAATTACCGTTCTATTTTATAATAAGACATAGTTCAAACGTTCAAATATTTTATTTTAAGCTGGTAACAAAATGTAACAAAATAAAACAAAAATTATCCTGATGGAGCACCACCACATAATTATTTGCCCGTAAGAAATCACCTAGATCAGCTCTATCCAAATAGTTGGATAGGGAGAAATATACCTATTTCCTGACAGCCCCGATCCCCCGATTTGTCTGTTTTGGATTTCTTTTTGTGGGGAACAGTACAAAATAAAGTATGAGGCAATTGTTGACAAGCGCTCTCTAAGAAAGGCGACAAATTCAGTTTTAAAAATATGCAATATTTGCATAAATAATAATGGTGGATTGTTTGAACACCTTTTTTATTTTAAAAGGTGACCTTTTAGAAAATAATAATATCAATTTGAGTTTTTTTATTTTTGTTTTATTTTGTTGCATTTTGTTACCAGCTAAAAACAAAATATTAGAAAGTTTGAAGTATGTCTATTTAGAAAATAGAACCAGTGACTATAGTATAGTCACTGATAGAACGTAATTATGAAAATATTCCATGACCGACTATGTGAAAATTAAAAAAAAAAACAGAAAATTAGCCATAGCTTTTTTATTTTTTATAATAACTATGCCGAGTATTATATCTTTGGAAAGCTCAAAAAATGACCGATTTTATATGGCCACAGCCAACTATGATTTACATTTAAAAAAACACAAGTTTATGTCATATCTCAAAAATCACAAACATTATAAAATATTGGATTAGATTATCTTATTAAGCCTAAAATTATCTACAATTTTTGTTTTTTTAGTTTTTCTGTATAATCAGAAATATTGGAGCTACAGAGATCTGATGAAATAGCAAAAATCACTCTTTTAAAAATATCTAGTGAGCTATGAACTTTTTTAAAAATCCAAAAAGGGCATTAGATTGAGCATTAAAAACTGCAATTCTTTCCCCATTTAATCTTTGTTCTAGCTCTAATAGTTTCCGAGATCCCCATAGTGGGCATCGAAAAAAACTCACCCTATATATCTTGTAACGTACAACTAACTACTGTTCTCTCAAAAACTCATAAAAATTACTGATTGTAAATCTTGCTTTATTAATTATTATTCCACCCGTTAAAACTTTTTTATGCGGCTAACTAACCATTAAACCAATGATTACCAAACGACCTTCAACAAGTACAATATTTTCTTTCCCTTTGTTCTAATCGTTTTCCCATCGACATTTTTCCCTGTTGTGCGAGAATCTCGAGCGTCCTTCGGCTCTTCAGACTCATAAATATGTATTCGGCCCGTCGCTACCTGGCCCCTTTTTTCCAAAAGGGCATAAGGGTCTGCCATTGTCTCGTTTGATGGCGCGAAGTTAAAAAGTCTTCGGAATTAAAAGCGTGAAATGTGATTAATGATGGAATGGTTGGGTAATTTGATTGGAGGAGGTAACTGTATTTAAGGGAGGGGTTTATGAGAAAGTGATAGGTTTTTAAACGGCTTCTAAATGTTGTAATGAACATCCTGTACTTATATTTTATCTACAGTCTGTTCTCTCATAGGTGCAATGACTCATGTAAAACACAATAAAATATACTTCTGGGGTTCAGCTTTGCTTCTTTTGACATAATTTTAGTTTCGAGAAATCACGTACGCTTTGGTAATTTAGGAAAAAACTATTTTTATTATACTTCTTTGAAAACACCTTATTTTCATCTGTTTTAGCAATAATGAAAGATGGGGTTTTTCGGGCTAGCGCACGGAAACAGCGCATGGAAAAACTTTCCGTGCGCTGAATAAAAATACCGAATATATGGCTTTAAAATAGAAATATGCAGCAAAGTAAACTAAATTTAAGAAACTCTATATGCTCTCTGGTATTTAACATGTACCTATTTTGTATTTTAATTCGTAAGTGTTTCAATATTTAGATACATTTCTGTAATATTTTTGACGTTTTATTCACCTTATCTGACAATAACTAATTTACAACAAAGCACCTTTGAAATAATTTGAGAGTAACCATGGAAACGCATCATACATACCAAACACTATATTGTCTGCATTGTTTATTTTTTGTAAATTAAATTTATTATAATATGCCGATAAAATGTTTTAAGTTTCCGTTTTCAAAGAAGTATAATAAAAAATATCGTTCATTACACGTCCAGAAATAGATTTTTCCGTGCTTGCATGACGGCTTGTCACGCGTGCACGGAAAAATCTTTATTTCCAGACTCGTAGTGAAATATACTATTTTTTTAGTTGTGGAAGCCTATGAAACATTTTTGAAAAACAAACAAACCGTAGTGCATGAAATTTGTCATTAACCACAATCGAATGAAATTTTCTTGTCAATATAACATTTCTCCCATCTGAACTATTTGTCGAACTCGAATGCAGAGTTTTGATCGATTCAAGCCTCTCACACATGGCAAATATCAAATCGTATGCAGTGTAACATCGAACGAGGAAAGACAAATAACTGTATTCCCAGAAATGCGAGACCCCTACATCGAAAACTATTCAGTGGTGTACCTACATACTCATGGTGGCTCGTGGGTGAAGATACAGGGGGGGGGGCTACGTTTTGAATAGAAAAAAGAACACACTTGTGGTCAAATAAAAAAAATAGGTGAGTACTGAGTACCTACTTCGCTCTGCTCTGTCTAGGATAACAGACAAAGCCAAACACCGTTGCCAAATGTATCGGAATCGTCCTCATTCACATGTATGAATTTAAATGAGCCGTCGTATAATTGGCAACGTTGTCGCCAATAGCGATCGAAGTAAATCGGCCGCGGGCGTACTTTCTTCCCATTTTATACCGGGGGATTCTATCCCTAGAGCCGCACTGCATATCAAAATAAATCTGCGACGTAGACACGAGGGTTACGCGGTGATTCTACATTCTTAACTTTTATTGGGGAGACGTCCCCCGGCTTTCATGTCCAAAATTAAACTTACACCGACCTCTCTCTGGCGCGCGCATCTGCCTGTCAGGTAAAAGGGCTCCGGGGGCCCTTTGACAAACAATTTGTGAGAGCCAAGGATTCACCTGGACGAACTCACAAGGGCCCAGCGCCTGGAAAATGTCTTTGGCCTCCGTCCTAGCGTCCCAATGCGTAACTACTTCCTGTGTACCGCTGCACAAAGACGGTTTCGGGGACACATACTGCGATTCTCCTACGGATATTTGACGAATGTATTAGGTTAGCGGGCGTCATCGGAGTGGCCGTTACGTAAATATTATTGTAAACTTATTTCGTACTGCATTTAAACCAAAGAATTCCGGGAATTCTTCATCGCCGGCGCCGTATTTCTTAGCCTAGACGCTACTAATGGACCCTAATAACTTTATCCAATTTCTCCGGGGGCTGTAAGGCAGTGTATTTTCTTGCCACTGTGGGAGACCAATAAATTCCCGGTTTGACTTAGAGGCCGTTTTTATTGGCCAATTATTTTCGGGGACGAAAAAATATACACTCTCCCCGGATAATATACTGGGGGGACTCGACCGTTTCGGCGGGGCGGCGTGTACATAATTCTCAGGCCGTCGATAGCCAGGGGCGTATCGGGAAATATCCGAAAAATATTAAGAAGGAAACGTCAAATAATTTTTCCTACCACGGTTGGCGTAGGGTTTTCGATGATTTTATTTTTGAAGATATTCCCCTGACCATTTATTTGTTTCAAAGATCTTCAAGCCGCGTCTTTTGTTCTTACCGTTGTCAACATGCAGATCCAGGGCCGCCTCCAATTTTCACTAAATGCATTTAGCGATTTTTTTTTGTTTAAAATTGGACACCAAAGCGTTATAGGCCAGGGAAATTACGGTAAAAAACAACGAAACCTAGACAAAATTCATAACCGCATTTTTATAATGCCATTACAAAATATTGGTAATAAATGAACGCCAGAATTGTTTTTTATACAAAATAAATATACGCGTGTGGGCGTTTTTTAGAAAAATACATTTTCTTGTTGTAATAAAGACGGCATAAATATTAACTGCGAATTTTAAGCTGCATTTATTAGTAAGTAAGGTATATAAAGTTGAGATTGATAAATTAAACAGATTACGTTTGCGCAAGTATCCGAATGATGTAAAAATGACATTTTACGTAATATTTTGTTCGGCAAAAATATTAACTGCGTTTTTATTATTTATAATTACCTTAAAAATCAAGTATTAACAGTTTGTTCTGAAATTAAACATATTGTTTCGCCGGAAATCGCATTTTAAAGAAATTTGAAGCTGTCTTTGAGAGCAAAATTATTAACTGGCTGATTTTTGTTAAACTTTGTAAGTCTTGTTAAATTTTTTGAAATTAAACAAAAATTGGTAACGGAAGTATTTTGAAATGACAAATGACAGTTGACCTCATGCGCCGCAAATAAATGTTTAATTTCGCTATAAATGTGATTTAATATAGTTACATTGTAAAAAGTTAAACAAAAAAAAACAGTTAATATTTTTGCCTAGTTTATACCAATGAGAAGTGACAGCTGACGTACATGCGGCTCAGATAAATGTTTAATTTTGTATAAGTTACATTATATTTGTAAAAGGGAATGATCATCTGCAATAAAAACGTAGTTAATAATTTTGATTTTGCCGAAATAGAAAATTATCCGATTTTTATCCCTCTTTGTCGATCTAAGTTACTTCCATATTCTTAAAATGTTTAATTTCTTAATATATGTTAGCAAGGGAAGTTTTTTTTACCTAAAAAAATCCACATTTTTGCTCGAAATTTCTAACGAAAAATAGGTGTTTTTTGAGGTAACTCAAGGTTCCGTTTTTTCAAAATGTTTAATTTTGGTTTCTACCAACGTATTTACTTATAACTTTGATATGGTAAAACAAAATTGCAGTTAATATTTTTTTCTATTTCAAATTCTATTTTCCCTGGCCTATCGGGACACTTCAGAACCACCATTCACCAAATTTGAACAAAAAATATACACGAAATTGTATTCTGCAATGTTTTTGGGCATAATTCTTGTGTCCAATCAATTTAAAAATCCTATTCTATACTGATTTTATGTTACAAATAATCTCTGCGGTCAGTAATAAGAAAACTTAGTGGTTGCCTGGACCCGCATTTGTACCCCACATATATCGTTTCTTCAATATTTGAAAACCCGCTTTTCTTCCACCATATAGAATTTCCTTTGGTTTCTCCGGCACTGTCCAAGATTCCCATATACTACGTATAGGCGTAGGGAACAAGTGCTGTGGGACCGATATCGGCTCCCTACGCCTCGGGAAAACGCCGAGAAAACTGCCTCGGCAGGCGCTTTTCCGACTTTCCCTTTCTACATAAATCGACCGAGCGAGCCCGTCGCTGTTTCGGCAAACATCTTCGGAATTTCCCGGGAAATTATTTCCTTAACGACTCCCATAATTACAATGGCCGGCCGACCGTTTTTGACAGTTAACTGCCGAATCTCAATGTGCTTTATGCGGATATTCAGTATTTGTGGCAATATTTTCTCTGTACCCACTGTCCCACTCAAAGCCCAACTTTTTTTTTTTTTTTCTGCCTCTTATCGCTAGTAGTAGTATGTAAACCTGGACCAACACTATATAAAGGCCTGTGCATAGCGCTGTTTCAAGCGATCGCCACTGGCGCCACACGACGAAACAAATTTACACGGTGGTTTAATGTCAAATCACCATTGCTGCAGAATCTGTTATAAAATAAAAACATGCAGATGTGTCTGTTACAACGAACTTAATATCCAAAATAAAATAAAATATTTGTTTGTTATGTCCCTCTAATTTTACAAGTTCACATATTTCCATACATTTTCTTAAGAAAAGTGAGTTTAAAAAGCAAGCAAGAGTATTTGGTACCTTTTGGTTTGAAATGAAGCCAATGGCTAGTTATAGTGTAAGTAAACATAAAACGCATTAGATTTTTCAGTTTCTTCTTTATATGGAGGACTTGGTTCGCTTTGGACCTATAAACAAAATTTTCTATTTTCATTTTTGCATACGTTACAAAAAAACTCTTCCAAAATAATATCCAGAATTCTAACTTCTTCAACTGGTTGAACAGATCATCCCTTAATTCCAAATTAGTGTTTATTCTTCTGCAATTCACCTAATGGTATGCATACCATTTTCTTCATGTGCATGGAAATTTCATGTTATCACGAACAAATCTACCTATAAAAGCTGTGTTAATAGGACAAAACTGCTAAATTCTGGACGCAAAGACAATTCGTTACCATAAAAAGATGGCAAATGGTAATAAAGCTGGATATTTAAAATTTGGGACATTTTAAACGTCAGTAACTGACATACCAATAACCACAGAATACCCCCCTATAACCTATAATAAGTCGCCATTTTTTTCGTCGAGTGGTGCCACCCCAGTCCGTAAACAACAATGAAAGATGACGTCATGCTCTGGTCTTTAATACAGGGTGTAACTAAACTGATGGTCAAAAATGAAACCACGTATTCTTGGAGTCAAAATAAGGGCACTTCTTCATATATTTTTTTCTCCTACGGGCCATAGTTTTTTTTTATTCAGAGCGTAGAAATTTGGAGAAAAATACACATATTTCTTAGTGTTTCTAGAAGTATACGAGATATTTTCTTCAAACTTGGCGTGTCACATGAGCAGATGAGCCGTCAAACTTAAGGTTGACATGAAGCTTCTGAGGCTCCCATTTGCGGAGATACAGGGTGTTAGTAAAATTAATTAGTTCAGAAAAATATGAATACCCTGTATAATCGCATTTTTAAAATTTGTTTTGAATGGTAAATTCAATGGTTAACAAAAAGTATCTCTTAGTATTTTTTCATATTCGCAGTCGTTTCTTAAATATTTTTAAAGAACGGCAACGCTGCAATGAACAATAGTCACTTTAAGAATAAATCTAGCAATCTGTGGATGTCAATTAAACTTTATTTAACAAAATACAAAAGCAAAAACAATAATAAAAGAAATGTATTGCTATTAGAAAATTAAATTATTAAATGTTCGAAATGACCGCCGTCTCTTTCAATACACGCAACTATGCGTTTCCGCATGTTTATTATTGCCATTCGCAAGTCCATAGCAAAAGTGCATATCAGTCAATTCTTCAAATGAAAATATAATTTTTCAAAATATTGATACTAAGGTGCAAAGTTGTCAGCCAAATGATTCAAATAATGCCAAGTTTAACTGACATCCACAGATTGTTTCTTTGAAAATAATTAAAAAACGGCTGAGAATATGAAAAAATACCAAGAGATACTTTTTGTTAACCATTGAATTTACCATTCAAAACAAATTTAAAAAATGCGATTATACAGGGTATTCATATTTTTCTGAACTAATTAATTTTAATAACACCCTGTATCTCCGCAACTGGGGGCCTCACAAGCTTCATATTAACCTTAAATTTGACAACTCATCCGCTCATGTGACACGCCAAGTTTGAAGAAAATATCTCTATACTTCTAGAGATACTAAGAAATATGTGTATTTTTCTCTAAATTTCTACGCTCTGTATAAAAAAAACTATGGCCCGTAGGAGAAAAAAATATATGAAGAAGTGCCCTTATTTTGACCCCAAGAATACGTGGTTTCATTTTTGACCATCAGTTTAGTTACACCCTGTATAATAGTGCTGGTCCAGTGTAAACAAACTCACGCGAATGGCTATATTCATTCTTCTCACGACAAAATTGAATTGAAGTTTCCAAAGTTATTTCAGTGATCCCATTACTTTTCCCTCTTATGTGTGAATAATCTTTTTTTATCTGAATACTAAACTTTTAATAGGCGTCCTACTAAAATAAAAACCAAATTAAAATTTTAAAGGGTTGGCCACTTTAGATAACACCCAGGTACGACCATAAATCCAAAAGGCCTTAAATTGTCTCTTAATTAAAACTATGCCTACCTACTAACGAGGCTGTTACCAGTTTCTTCATCGCCTTAAAAAATCTCACTCGATCCAGTAGATAAGAAAGGTCCTACGGTTTACAGGAAACTTTTACTAATAAGAGCGGTAGATATTTTTAGCACAATATACAGTATGTAGTAACCTAACACTGTTAAATATGAGGGATATTGATATGATCCAGGGACTCTTTAAAATAAAGGGACCCAGCATGTCACAGTCTACCACATAGGAAAAGTGAAGCCTTGAGTGGAAGTTTTCTGTTGACTCCAAGGAGACCACAAGGGGGCTGATACAAGGTTATGTTATATGTCAGTGTCCAACTGCCATCAGGTTTTATCTGACATGCCAGTGCCATAGATTCTAAAGGAGGCAACATATTTCCCATCATAATTCACAATTTTTAACTTTTCTAACTTCCAGATACTCAGATGTGTCAATTAAAGGTAATGCGGCCCCCTGTGTAGTCCCAATAATTGCAACCAGATTTTTCCTGTATCACCTTTAGTAATCCTACAATTCCCATTACGTGGGCATTATACGTTAAGTAGGTAGTTCAAAACAAAAATGATATTTTGAAAAATTTAAATTATTAAGCAAGTAGTTTCAATCAGGTCTTTTTTAAAGAGTTTTTATCTACGACTACAAATTTATTTTAAGTTTGTGAGATACCTTGGGTGAGAAATAAAATTGCAAAAAATTTATAATGAACACCGAGAAAAACTACATGATTATAACTACTAGACCTAATCTTATTAGTCCATCCTGAAATCTGTGAAAGTTCTTTGGGTAGATACATTCAACAAGGGAAGAAAGTTCAAGTATACATATTACAAATGGATTGAGGAACCTGGTAACAATTAATAAATTCGTGGAAATAATTGCTGGAACTCAATTTAAACTATAAAATAAATTTCTTTCATTTGACAGTTGCCACATTCTGCACTTGTAGACAGAACAGTGTCATGTCTAATTTTTAGAAATCATGGAAATCATTATTAATTTTTACTAACAATCAAAGTACCTGTTATATTCATAGATTCTCCAATAAAATTGCATACTTGGCATCACGGATACCATTAGAATGAGGAAAGAATAGGCATCACTTTGGAAAGTATAATACTGGGTCCCCTTATTTTAAAAAGTCCCTGATATGATCATTCCTTAAGCGCTAGATTTATTAAATACGGCCCTGTGCAAGTAGGTTACATGTTGTTAAAATTCTCCCGGCAGCTTCCTGTTTCCCTATTATTATTCACTAATGAATTTCTGTTCCTCAGAATGCCGTATCGGGTCTTAAGTTACGGCATAGAGTTACGTTTCCTCGCAGTTTTCGCACAAGAAACCTCGTCTTTAGTTTATATAATGTTTCCTCGGGATTTCTCACATGCAAAAACCGATATACTGTTTCACCCTCAGGAAACGCGTAACATTAGGACAATACGAGACGAAATTCCATCACAGGTTCACGATTAAGACTGTCGTTTTAGCTTTCTGAAAATCAGCAACCTTGCGAGTTAAAAAAAGGACAACCTTGGTGTCTATCGGCCGCTGGCGCCTTACTCCAAGCCATTCTACGCCGCGGACGACAGGACCGTATCAAATAAATCGATGTTTAGAAAAACCTTAGAGAAACATTAAAAAATATCGAACAACAAGGATACCGTATACCTACTGCGACAATACTACAACGGCCATTTGTCCCATGTTGTTTTTGAGCGGTCGTTCGCAAATTTAGGAGTTTATTTACGATTTTTGCCTGCCAAATTCGACTTTTATTAAAATAAAACCGGGATAAATGGCACGGAGCGGGTCGTTAGGGATATTTATTTCGTTTGAGGCTTTTTTCCGTTCTCCCAGCGAAAGATAAACTGTTCGCAGTGAGCGATACCCGCCATTAATATCAATGATTGGAAAACTTAAAATATGCGAGAAGCGATCGGAGGGAAACGATTTATTTTTTCCGGGGTTTGGAATGCTCGCTGGAAGCTTTCGATTCTATGGTAAAACTGAAAAAAATATATAAAAAATCATTCTGAAAACATTTAGTTTTATCTTCAAAAACAATAGGTACCATTGAAAAACGGTTTGAAGATTCCTCTATCTTAATTTCAAAGTTATTTTAGGTGACCTTGTTTGTAATCAGCGTCAAAATTACATCGAGAATACCAAGAAACTTACTTTACAAAGTTCAAATTTGAACACCATTTTGATTTTTTTTTAAAATTACCCGAAACATTTTTTTCTATTTAAATGTCTTTGAATATAGAAAAACTTTTCCCTACTACGCTCGTAAACAGTAGATAGTGTCAGATTTAGGTGCCTCATTTTCGCATACAATCGATGAAAAGTACATCATGTCTCTCCTACGTGTCGTGACGTGTCGATTTAATTTTAAGTCATCTTCAGGGCTAAAAGAAAATTAAGCAAATTATTATTACATCACTCCATATTAAGAATCATAATAAACGCGCCAAATTCATTTTTATAGTTTAAAATTTGATAAATCTATCCTTAAGGTGTCAGGAACTGGTAAGTTTACGTTATTTGCCTTCTTTTGCAGCATCTGCTTTGGTGTGTTATACTTGGAATCGCTAAAAATAGCTACATTATGGTCAATTTAATAATAACTTCAAACTTAAGTATTTCCCATATGAATCATTTTGTTTAAAAGTGACTCAATCTCAATCCAGTAATAATGGGGAACTTGCACAAAAATTAAATTTGAAAAATATTACTTTCAAACGTAATTTATTGCCATTAAATGAACCACAGTTCGCAAAAAAACTCATTTTTTATTTTTATGTAATAAATGTAAGCAATTCATAAACTGTATAATTCAAATCATTCTTGTAACGCGCCCTCCTTGGTTGTGACGTCAAGTAGCTCGTTGGCACGATACACTTACCCACGGTATGTCATTGCGCATCTTGTGACGTCAGTTGCGAATCAGAATTTAAATTGCTCCATAAGTTTTACACAGCAATAGATACTTTTTTTTATGGCTTTTTGCTTATTTTAAACGATTTCTTTTAAATAAAAGTTGTTAAAAATATGTAGATTATATTACTAGATGAATGAATGAATATTCTGTTGATAAAAAATACATTTAATTTGATAATTATTATAATTTTACAAATAATTTATTTTCCTTGCGTTTTAGCTAATCGTATGCATGAAAATTGATGTATATTTTGTTAAATTAACAGGATTTTTCTTTTAAAAGACCGTATATATTGGTAGACAATAAAAAAATATCATATAGGTATCTAAATAATACATTTATTGTAAGTAAGGTAATCCTGAAGTAAGTTTTGGCTTCTATCGACACAAACTCTCAATCGAAAAAAAGTATTTTACAGATGACTTGTTGTAGGCAAAGATATTGATAAATAAAGCCTTACCAAAAATATAACTTTTGCCTTCCAGTGCTTATGTCGGTTTATATCAATTAAAGCCTTATTTACCAATTAATGCACACAAGCCTCGACACAAGCACAACCTGCACAACTAATGCTTACTTTATAGTTAAACAACAAACAAAACAACATAATAAATAGTGAGTAAAATAGGGATTAAATAATGATTCCGTTTAACCATAACAAGGCTAATTTTTTATTGCACATTCTATTTTATTTGCTATAGGTATAAACCAGGCATAAACTCTGTTGAGTCCCCTATTTTTAATGCTCTGTTCTATAAATAGCCTGTTTCCTTACCATTTTTTAAATTGATACTGTCTTGTCTGCGGCATGCAGCAATCCATTTTTTTGGCAAGATTATTGTCCTTGGGAAATCTATAGTACTTAATTTCCGTTCCCTTACTGTATCTGTTATTATTTGGACAAACGCTGACTGCACATCCCGGCATTTTTGGCCTATTTTAAAGCACTGTCGAGCTGGACTGACGATCAGTCAGTTGCTTACACTTTTTTCTTGACACATTAAACTGTAAACTATAAAAAATCGTGAAACACAGCCGCAACCGCCCATTATTTTGAATTCGTGATTCGCAACTGACGTAGATGCGCATAGTTGCCTTGTTTTCGGATTCGTTAGTGACATACCGTGAGTAAGTGTATCGTGGCTCGTTGGTGGCGGCGCCTCTGGTGGGTGGCAGCACCATGTATAAACTAATATGGGCGGCACATGTATAAAACTACAGCACCACGCAAGCTTTGTTTAGAAAGATTAACAAGAACGTCCCATCCTTGTCTATCCGTCTTATTATAGTCTATCTCAGTCTTGCTATGGTTGATAACGATAACGTTTGAAAAGAGTGTGCTGTATTTACATTGCGAGATGCGTAAGTAAGCGCACTTTTTTGGCCGAGGAGGTTGTTTAACGCCCGTGTTGCCTCGGGTCTTAAAACTCTCTCCGAGGCCAAAAAGAGCTTACGCATCGAGCAATGTATTACATTTTTCCTGCTACTGACAATTTTATATTAGGTAGGTAAGTACTTTGAATTTAAATACAGTAGATGTGAGTAATAATCTTCATAATAACCATTGTCGAATTATTACTAAAAATTAACAGGCACGTGGAAATTAGACACGCGAAAATCTAATTTGCAGAACACCCTGTGTTTATCCACCGCACACAGGTGCCCTACCCCGGACAATTCATGTTTGTCGAACACTCCAACCGTCCGCTGCACCCAGAAAAAAATGTCAACCGATCTTTTGTGAAACAGACCCGCACCTTGAGTTGTTCCATCTCAGTCCGTTTCAGGTAGCCCCGGCCTGCGCGTTCATTGTCTACGGCTGGCTTATTCAAATCCGGACGACACAAAAAGGTGGGTCGGTTTTCGACAAAGCCACGGCGACCGATTTAGCGAACAATAGACAGATTTCAGAGCTGAAAGACCGGGGGGGTTGACAATTTTATCTGTGTAATGCTAGAAGGGTTTTTTTGAGAAAACAAGTGGTCCCAGGTACGGTAGCGATGGGAGATGAGGTACTTATTGGTGGTCTGGTTAATTTGTTACTGCCGATACGAGGTATATAACTGATGCTAACAGTACAACAAACCGATGTTCTGAACATATGAAAAGATTTCAACGGTCTACTGCACAAAATCGAACAAGTTTTCGGATGTGCACCAGCACCACAAAGCTAATTGATAATATCTGCTGGTTAATTATCTATCGTTGACTGGGAAACTGATAGATTAATTAAACTAATTAGTTATATCTCAAACGCACATTATTGCGCCTATTGTGTTTATCGTCGAAAGGCTAGTAAACATAAATTTCATCCGTAAAAGATTGTTAATTATTTTGTAAATCATAAATTGCTTTGTCATATATTTCGCCATCGTCTGAATCTAGAGTTCCGAAAAGCCATTTTGATGTTTTGCCTATAATAGCATTAATTAGGGGTAAAATAACAAATGTGTGCCTATTATTATTGATAATATTTTCCTTAATTTTACGAATATAATTCCAAAGCTGAAAATATTTTGATAATAATATTTTCTTATTTGAATGAGTTAATAAATAAAATAAAATTTGCTTAACTAGCCGCATTTAAATTTAATTACCATGCTTAGTTGAAGTCTATTTGATAGTTGTCATTTATTAGGATGAGTCTTCAATTTTGAATATACTTATTGCCTTCACTGACGTTATTAATAAGACTTCTCACGGCTATAGCTTCATGTCCTGGAAAATAGATGGCGCCTATGGTCAACAATGTATTTTGCATTGTATTTTGTGAGCCAGAGAACTGTCAAACATGACAGCCATGAGCAGTCTTTATTAATACGTCAGTCAACGCTTATTGTGTTAATAAATAATATTATTTTGCTACTCCTATGGTAGTAACATACCTATTAAGTGACGGTTTAGGTTACAAGTAAGTCCATTGTTACGAACACTGAAACGTAATGACTGACACGTTACCGCGGCATCCGCGTCACCATAGCAACTAACCAACATACTAATTGTTGCCTGTCAGATAATTAGAAGTATAGTTTAATAATAGTTTTTCTTTCGTCGAAGAAAAATTATAATACAAAACTCGAGTTGTAAGCTTATTACATACTCTTGGAATTACAGCACTCGCCGCTGCGCGGCTCGTGCGCAACTTTTCCACTCATACGTAATAAGCTGTTTACAACTCTCGCTATGTAATATACTATTAACAGTAACTAGTGGTATTACCACTGAAATCATCACCTGATTGGTCAATATTTCACAAATTATGTCATTTCATTGGTTCATATTGGCAGATGTTGAATTCTCTATCTTATTTTCTACTTTAACAACTAAATATTGTAAAAGGTTATATAATATATGCCTTTATGACGCGGACTTTGTAACACTGTGTGTGATATAAGTACACATTTTGTATTTTGTATTGTCTCGTACTTTATTTTTTCAGGGGCATTCTTTTGCGTTGTATGACATTAAAACGAATTTTAGAGCCTCAACTGTCATAAAGACCGCGTATGCTGTTAGAGATAAGCCAGTAAAAGTTTTTATAGTTTTGCGGCAAAAACAAATTCTCGTAAAAACAGATGGGGCGCGATAAATTCCCATTTTTATGTGGGATATTTCAATAATACACAGGCTTAAATCATACGTACGCGTGTGAGCGTTTGTTTATATTTTTTTCTTTTGTTACCAACAAAAATTCTCATTTTTGTAACATTATTTTTGAACAAAGAAAACTAAAATTTTATCAAATTCGATATTTCAAAACTGACATTATATGTCGATTAAGATAGTTATAAAAAATATAAAACGGTGTAAATTTATTATTAGACTCTTTTATAGTATCCAGCTATAAACAGTTTTTAAATTACCATCGTGCTTTTATAGTGCTCTGGATAAGCAAGTAAAAACGCTCCCAGTTTCTGCCGGGCTTCCTAAAGCGCCCCACAAAATATAAAGAGTAATTTAATAACTCATTGCGGACTCATTTTAGCCCTGCATTTTCCTCCCGTAACAACTTTCTTAATCATCAATTTCGCTTGCGCAGAATAGAAAATTATTTTCGAGTCACTTTAAAAAGTCATTTTCCGCCCGTTTCAGCTCTAAAATACAATACGGCAATTGTTGTTTGATATTGCGGTAGCAAAAAGTAAATGGGCAACTTCGTTGCTCTGAAGAAGTTTTAAATGTTTGATGCCACTTTAACGACAATTTTTATACGACTATTTCCAGCCAATTCCGTCTCAAAGATCTCAATCTTCGACAAAAAATGATTTGAGGTATTTTAAAAAAATCTCCATCCCTTTTGACGGGCCGCCCATGGTCGGAACTGGAAGTCACAGCCGCGATTAGTTGGCCGCGAAAAACAAGCGAGCATCACGGCCTACTACTCAGCTAACGAGAATCGGATGCGCCGCATTATGAAGGAAAAAGGCGGCTGTGACCGGGCTTCTTTTTTTTTTTTCAACCTCGGCCCTCTCTTGAACGTTTCTTTGAACCTATACTTGGGGGTGAGTTCAGTGTTCACAATGTTGTGTCTAGAGAAAGTCGTTTAGGTAGCTTTTATTAACTGCCGTCATAAAGCTACTTTCTTAAGTATGCTTTAACGTAACGAAATTTACAGTTTCCACCCAGTTTTCATTCTGGGATGGTCTCTTTTCTTAATAATATTTTGTGGTAAAAAAATCCCTAATAGGGTTTCTCGAAAATTTGCTATTTTAAAAAATCATAGCACGCCATGACATAAATACCACCCCCTATGAGACACTCTCCCTTGGGACTACCAATAAAAAATAGAGACCATTTGTTTTCCTTGCCCTTCATATATTTCTGAGGTGTCCAGTATCAAATTGGGACACACCGTATATCGAACAAACAAACAAAAAATATGCAAAAATAAATAGTACCTACTAGATCTCGATCTACAGTAACAAAACAACGTTTTTAAGCGCGGCGGTCATGTAGCAAACGCAAAAATTGCGCGCCCGTCGGGGCGGCTAAGTAGCAAAACCAACGGAAAACCGTTTCCGTTCGTTTTTAGAGCGTCGCGCCTCCCGGTTAACATAGTTTTTGGGCCAAATCCCCCCACCCATTGTCTCTAGATCGCGCGTCGAGAACGCGCTTTAATACTGGCGGGATTATCCCGTCAGTTATGCGGATCCTTTATGAATTCCAGCGGGGATAATAAGCTGCTTTCGCAGCAGAATTGCACTGTTCAACGGAGCGCTGCTCGGCGTAAGTTTTTTTCGGTCGTTTGGGCATGGGGGAACATTTCCGACGTTTAGTGTCCACAGTTTTTGGGTGTTATGACTGTTGTTCGTTTCTATGGTATGAGATCATCCAGTTTTCGGTTCTTTCATGCTTGTATCTCTGGTTGCATAATTTCAAATGACACCTTAATGTTTGCTACTTAGACAAGGACAGAGAGAGGACACCGCGCTGGCGGATTTTGTTACGTCATTTTGAACGGCGGCCATTTTATATGTGGCAGACAAAGCGAGTACGTTCTGAGTTAATTTCGAGAATTTGTGAATTAAAAGTAACAGTGATTAAGTGGAAAATATACTCTTACGATGGTGTAGGTATTGTTCGGCGTTTATGGTTGCAAAAGCAGAAGTGATAAGCAAGGGCCCGGGATTTCGTTTCACAGGTAAATATTTAACAAGCTGATTTTGAAAGATACCCTACAACTTTATTTTTTCTCACTAGTAATCGCCCTAGTGCTTGAATTATTGCCGAAAAATTTTCGAGTACACGAATTTTCTTAAAAAATTTTCTTAAAAAATTCGTGTTAGAGAAAAAATTCCGGATATTAATTCAAGAACGTGGGGGATTCAGTAAGAAAATTCCATACCTACACGTAAATTAAACGAAATTATTATCAAAATTTTTGTTGAGTTATGTTACAATGTCACATTATAATAATGACATCTGTCAAAAAATTTCCGCTGTAATCACCTCCTGCTGCCTAGAGCAAGTAAGAATATTTCCGGAAATTTTTTGAGTTGCCATGACAACGAAGCAAAAAATAAACCTCTGATTGGTCAAAAAAGGTAGGTATGGAATAATCGTATGTAATATCACAAGTGCCGGAAATTTTATCGATAATTTTTTCGAAAGCGCTATTTTGCCTAGAAAGATCACGAGTATAAATTGGTCTTTTATTTTCTGATAAAATCCCGAGAGCGAAGCTCGAGAGATTTTATCTCTGAAAATAAAAGCCCCATTTTTAAGAGTGATTTTGCTAATGGGCAAAATAGGGCTTGAGAATAAAATAATTTAGAAAAATTTCCGGCACGAGTGGTATTTGTCGAGATTATTTCTCGAATACGATTTAATAATTTCTGTGTTAATTTTTTCTATGTTTACATTTCCAAAACGATTCATTTTGAATGAGTTTATTGACAGCTTCGACTGTAGCGTTCGAGTAAACAAACATGACGCTTTGATATCCAAGGCAAAAAATGCGATTATACCTACACCCTGTCAGCGTTGGTTTATTTTCTGAATTAAATTTAAACGGTGACGGAGGTCTAATAACAAAAATTTAGCAATGTAAAAGTTATATAAATTCATCCATACAACGCTTAATAGTACCGCAACATAATTTATAAGCTGCATAATTTAGAACAGTGTGAAACACACAAACTTTAAGAAGTAGGTACGTGTTTGTATCCAACAGATTTGCGGTTGCTAAGCAACGAAGTGATAATTTCACAAGTGGTATTAGCTCGATAATTTGCACAAGTGCAATTATCGCTAGCAGAGGCATATGATGAGGAGCTACCTTATTGGATGCAAGCAGTATGAGGGAAATGATCAATATAACTTCTTCAAATCCCTTCTACCTTTTAGTATGATATAGTGCATTGTTTTGTTTGTAATAGGACCGATATAATTATTTTTAACATTGTTTTTATTGAAAATTTGGGGTGCATTATTTATTTCATTTTGATCGATTCGAAATCGCCACAAATAAATATATTTCAGCACTTGACACTAGCTTTACATTTGGGAAATCATATGCAAATAGATACCAATATTTCAAATTACATGTAAGTCAAAATTAACTACCTTTCCTTGTCTAAGGGATTATCTAGTTTTAGATTTATTTCAATCTTGTATCTCTGGTTGCATAGTTACAAATGACGCTACAAAAGCATAACTCTGCCCAAAAAGAAAAATACCCGATTTATTCTGTTCAAATATCAAACAAATGTCACCCCTCCACCAAAATTAAGAAATAAAATCCCCCCTCCGTCCACAGATGTTTTCATCTGGAATTACGTTCAATTCCGAGCCCCCCCGACATTTGCATAGGTCGGAAAAATCGCGGAAAAGCCCTAATTTCCGCTGGAAAATTTCCATAAAGGCCTCACATTACGCGGCCATAATTTTTTAATTAAATTCGCGTGGTAACAATGAGATCCCGGGCGCCCATGTCAAAGGAGACAAAGGTTTGGAATTTGTTTGGGGGCCAGAGGTTCGCCCCCCTCATATACACGGAGAGAAAATTTTAATTTGATATGATGCCAATGACAGGGTGGAATTAACCCCTGGAGAATATTTCTTTGGGCGTTTTAACACTTATTTCGTCTTCGGTGCACCCCGTGCATATAATTTTCACATGGTTTATGCACAATGCCGCACCCGTAGAAGCTATTAGCACGCGGGCCTGACAACAATGATGCACTGCTTCAGTTTTTACGTGCCTGGAAACCGTCAATTACCCGAAAATTACTGCCCACCTCGCGATAGAGCGTAACGGCAACATCGTAATTGTTTTAATATTTAAATTTCAAATTTTCCTCGCGTAATGGCATAAAAAAATATGACCGGGCGAGAAGTTGAAATCGAGTGCGGTATTGCCTGAAAAACTTCATCGTAAAACATGCGGCCCACGAACCCCAATTCCAGACGTCCTTGTTCCCAAGGGCGTAGATACGGGGGGGTAGAGGGGGTAATTACCCCTCCCGAGAAAACCAGAACCTTATCCAAATTTACTAATGAAAGTAAGGATCTGATAGCTGCTAGTTTACTAAGCGAAATAGAACTTTGGAAAATTAAATTTAAAAATTTTAGCAAAGAAAGTCTGCCAAATTCGGCTTTTGAAACATTACCTTTGTGTGATCCTAATATATATATATATATATATAATTACAAGAAAAGGTGATAATGGGCAAACACTCAAAGTTAACAAAAAGAAAAAACTAGTAACCGCATACACGTATAACATACATTTACACTCGCTAATCTTACATCCTTATATATATATATATATATATATATATATATATATATATATGAACTTTTGAAAATTCTGTGTACACTGCCTGTAAGTGTAGCCTCGGCCGAAAGAAGTTTTTCATCTTTAAAAAGACTCAAATCTTGGTTGAGGTCCACTATGGGACAGGAGAGGCTTGTAGGGATGGCGCTTTTACATATTCACAGGGATATAAAACCTTGCCTTGAAGCGGTGCTAAACAGATTTGCCAATAATAGTAACAAAAGGATTTTAGATTTAGTTCTATAAAAACTGGTTTATGTGGGCATATATTTTTATTTTTTTATATTTTGACTGTTTTTTTTAGTTGATAAATGTTGTTTTTTAAGATTAGGTTTTTTAAAGACTGATTTTTTTTCTTGTTATTTTTTGTTTTGTTTCTGTTTTCATCAAAGAAAAAGTATACAGTGCCCGCCAAAAAGTCTGCACCATATGGGAAAAATTTTTAGTAAATAACTTACGGAAAATTTGTTTGCGGCATCAGGTTTTGCTTGCTCCAGAACCAAAATTGACATAATCAAATGTTGTGACGTAGTCTTTTTTATATGTCAAATTTGACATTAATGAAAAAAATGTCCGAAAAATGGGCTTATTTGACCGAATTTCGAAAAAAGTCATAAGAAAAATATGTTTCTTTCGCAATTTTATACTCCTGCGCAAAATTTCAAGAGCCTACTACGATTTTCATATTTTGCCCTTTGTTGACCTTTTCCGTATTTGTTAATCCATAAAAGTCGATCCTATACAATTTAAAACACTCATTGACTGAATACATACTGCAAAATACTTAGTTCACGGTCTAAATATCCTTCTTTTCCTTTTTTTTTGCAAAAACATTTGCTTGGTGCAAAACTGATCTCTGAAATCGTAGTAGGCTCTTGAAATTTTGCACAGGGGTATAAAATTGCGAAAGAAACATATTTTTCTTATGACTTTTTTCCAAATTCGATTAATTAAGCTCATTTTTCGGACATTTTTTTCATTAATGTCAAATTTGACATATAAAAGAGACTACGTCACAACATTTGATTATGTCAATTTTGGTTCTAGAGCAAGCAAAACCTGATGCCGCAAACAAATTTTACGTAAGTTATTTACTAAAAATTTTTCCCATATGGTGCAGACTTTTTGGCGGGCACTGTATATTTTATTTTTATATTTTTTATCATTTCTTATTTTGAGTTTGTTTCATTGTTCTTTGTTTTAAGTATATAGTACCTATATTGTTATTCAATATATTACTAGTGTTGGTTTTATTTGGCTTTACAATAGTCTTTACTTATGCATACCTACCCACCTATAAAATCGCAATAAAACCTAATAATTGGGGAACAGACGAACTATAAATAGTTACCATTACCCCCCCCGGAAGAAAAAGCTATCTACGCCCTTGCTTGTTCCATCCTCCGCATAGATTTCCCCGAATAAATGCATATAGATAATCGCCCCCCAGTTTCCAACTCTCATATAATTAATATTCTCATAAATTCGGGAATTGCCTTGGAGAACAGGGAGATCATTGTCAGGGACTGTGGAATTACACCGGAATGGTGAATGAGCTGGGATCCAACTGTAATGGGTGCAAGCCTCCTAGTCTGCACTTCGGAAACTACGTTTGCGGTAGTTACACGTTGTTGAATAAACTTCCATAATATCACTGTCAATATACAGGGTATCCCAAACGAAAACTTGACCCCCCAAAAATTCGAAAAGCTAACAATATTTGAAAATTCGCCGAGACCCGTCGATTTTTGTTTTTGGGGGGAGTTTTTTTGACAGTCAAGCCAACCCGATATGTTCATCCCCCGAATCCCTAGCAACCCCAACTTTAAAATTTCAAATGGAACCCCCCCTCTTTGTGACGCATCATTTTAAAGCCCTTTTAATTGCGAATACAGTGATGCGTCGTTTTTAGAATTCTGTTGAGATTTGACAGAATTATTGGCTGAAAACGGAAAGTTGATAATCCACTGTAAGCGTAGTAATTTCTATACAAATGCCCGCCACTATTACTTAGTTTTTATTGACGTGTCGATCAGTTTACAAAAAAGTCACAAATGAAAAAACTGAAGCAAAAAAAAGTTCATACAATTCAAACCTAATATCTTTTTAAAATAAGTAACAAAAAGTCACTGTCACAAAAAGGTCCCCGTTTTTTGCTTGTAACTACGAAATCGTTAGTTTCAGCCTGCTATTGAAAGTGTAAACGTGTTTTTGAAATGATTTACTCTATCATGGAAAGGTTAGAAATTGTTGCAATTCGTGCTGTAGCTTGCTTAATCATGATTTCGATAACAAATTGCAACAATTTCCACCCTTATTTCCGCGATAGAATAAACAAACCATTTCGAAAATACGTTTCCATTTCCAATAGCAGGCTGAAACTGACGATTTCGTAGTTACAAGCAAAAAACGGGGACCTTTTTGTGACAGTGACTTTTTGTTACATATTTTAAAAAGATATAAGGTTTGAGTTCGTATGAACTTTTTTGTTTTGCTTCACCTTTTTTATTTGTGACTTTTTTGTAAACTGATCGACACGTCAATAAAAACTAGGTAATTTGGTCGTGTGTAGTAGATAAAGAAACTTAATAGTGGCGGGAATTTGTGTAGAAATTACTACGCGTAGATACAGTGGATTATCAACTTTTTTAGCCAAGAATTCTGTCAAATCTCAACAGAATTCTAAAAACGATACATCACCGTATTCGCAATAAAAAGAGCTTTAAAATGATGCGCCACAAGGGGGGTAGTTCCATTTGAAATTTTAAAGTCGGGGTTGCTAGGGTTTAGGGGGATGTACATATCGGGTTGGCTTGACTGTCAAAAAAGCTCCCCCCAAAAACAAAAATCGACGGGTCTCGGCGAATTTTCAAATATTGTTCGGTTTTCGAATTTTTGGGGGGGCCAAGTTTTCGTTGGGATACCCTTTATATAGCATTACTTAGAAAGAACGGATTTTAGACAAATTGCTTTTTTTGCATTTTTTGGTAAATCCCTATGTCGTAAAATTTTAATTCTTTTGCTTAAATTGGATCTCCTCAAATGCTAAATACGTTATCAATAAATACGGGTGTTATTTAAGTAGCCAAACTTCAAGAGGTGAATTCTTTGAGTGATTTTAAGATGAAAAGTTTATATAAACATAGGTCCGGTATCGCTTCGTTTTCAAGATACAGGGTATCAAACTTTTTTAAAAAATCTTTTTTTCGACATCTTAATAATCCTTTAGGCCATTTTGTGTAAATCTGGCAGTGTTATTTACGGTAGAGAGGGGTTAATTTAGACCTAAGTAGATTCAAATTATTAAGTCCAGTGGCGTCCCGGGGGGCACCGTGACCAATAATTAAAAAAATGTGCCCCACTGGTTTTTTTTAAACTTTTATATTTTTCTCGCATTAAAGAACTAAGAATAAAACTTTTTGGTATCTTGAATTTTTTTATCTGGCTTCGTTTTTGAGAAAAAAAAAAATAAAAACTACTTTATTGCATATGTCATTGCTTAGTTGTTGCTGCTGCTTTCTCGAAAAAGAAGCAAGATACGAACAAGGTTCAAGAGACCAAAAAGTTGTATTCTTAGTTACTTAATGCGAAAAAAATATGAAAGTTTTAAAAAAGTCAGTTTCGCACATTTTCTTTTTCTCAAAAATATTGGTTAAGGGACGCCACTGGACTTGATAATAATTGTAATCTACTTTTATATTTTTTCACATTAAGCAACTAAGAGTATCTACAACTTTTTCGTCTCTTGAATTTCTTTCGTGTCTTGCTTCGTTTACGAGAAAGCAGCAATGCAACAATAAAGCAATGACATGCAATGAAGTGGTTTTTGGTTTTTAGTGGCGCACTTTTTTTTTCAAAAATATCGGTCACGGTGCCCCCGGGACGCCACTGGACTTAATAATTTGAATCTACGTAAATAACACTGCCAAACAAAATCGGCTAAAGGATTATTAAGATGTTGAAAAAAAGATTTTTTTTTAAAGTTTGACACCCTGTATCTTGAAAACGAAGCGATACCGGACCTATGTTTATATAAACTTTCCGTCTTAAAATCACTCAAAGAATCACCCCTTGAAGTTTGGCTGCTGTTGTAGTCAAAGATTAGGCAAATATAACCAATTTAAGTTATGATAATACGGAAATTAGGCATCATTTTTAGAGCAAACATTTTCTACGTTCCCCTCAAATTTGAAACAAACACATCCTGGTAAAATAACGCTCAGGGTTTTCTGTAAAAACATTCCGCGCTAATTAAAATGTCTAAACAGTGTTCATTACTGGAAGGCCTCGAAAAGATAACAAACTCTAAACATTTGCGGCGAAATTGCATAAACACAAGCGCTAATTTTACCACGCGATTATTGAAAGGTTTCGGGAATTTTTAAATGAATCATGGCTATATGAGAATTTTCCGTGCCGAAAATAAATTCGCACCATTGTGGAAGCAATCGCATTTTTAACGCATCGGGCTTTTTGTTTTAAACAAAATACGCATTTTCCGAGAGAGTGGGAAATGATGTAATGGTGATATCAGCGTTTTACCGACAACGTTTGACAATTATGTCCATGTTAGATATATAAAAAAACACAGATAACTCAGCCCAGATTATTTGTTCTCAGTAGTGACAGAGACCTATTAGACCGTCAGACAGTGACAGATTTTCCTTACTGATTTTCTCATTTATGCCTTGAAGAGGGTTGAAAGCACGGGCGTAGCCAGGATTTAGTTTGGGGGGGGGGTTTAGTTTGAGAAGTAAATAAAACAACAAAAATATACTTGCATGAAATTTAATATCTATATATTCATCCGAAAAACTACGACATATTTATAAAGTTCTTAACTTTAAATGAAATGGATAAATTAATTTCGTTCCTCTGCGCTAAATCTAAAGCCATTAAAAAAGAAATCTTCGGCTTTTTCTTTTAAATATATCCACTACTTTATCTGCATGAATTTCTGTTCCATAGTGAATGTTCATTAGAGCCAAACCATTAAGTCTGTTTTCACTTGTAGTGTTTCGTAAATAGTTTTTCAGTCTCCTTAGGCTCGAGAAAGACCTTTCTGGGGTAGCAGTGGATACAGGAATGGTAGCCAAGATTTGTAGTAATGTGTAAATATTAGGATAAAGGTTTTTATCGCACATATCTAGGCATTCCAAACTAGATTTCGGGGTAGGCAGTCTTCTTATCAGCATGCAAGGTAGCTGAAGCTTTGATAGCTAAATCCAACTTTGTTTCTTTATTAGAAACCCCTTGACCTTGACTACACCACTTTTTCCAGTAGTCCATACCTTTAAGTTTATCACCCTTCCTTTTTTTCCCCTCCATTTTTCGACAGTATGATTCACGTATCTATCCTTAACAAGGTCATCGAATAACAGCGCACTAAAATTACTCACTTACACGGTACACTTAATTCTCTTCACTATTCGTTCACCACTTTTCACTTTTATTCGCTTCGAGTTCGCATGGAACAATACTGCCGTAAGCGCGGTCACGCGCCGCGGCGCCGCTTATATAGCAGCCCAGTAGCCGTCCAGAAACTTCCACGAACTTCCACGAACTTCCACAAAGTTCCGCTCATTTCGACCGAGGGGCGTGGCGAATAATCGAGAAACAACGCAAAGTGTCCCTACAATACAAAATAGTTCGGCTGCAACTGCGTCTGCCTCTCGTCAAAAGATGGCGCTAGGCGCTACTATTACTACATATATTCAAACGTAATAATAATTTAACTCTTCGCTCCTCGTATTTTTTCGGTATAATATTAGGTAATATTTTGCTTATTTCGGGGGGGGGGGGGTTGAACCCCCGAAACCCCCCCTTGGCTACGCCCGTGGTTGAAAGGTAAATCGATGCTGAGTCGGAAAATAGTAATTTTAAGTTTGGCCCCCGGGGAAAACATATGGAAAATTCGATTTTTCAAAACAGAAAAAGAGGTACTAATTCTCACTTATGCCATGTTCACCGTATGATTTCTTATACTATTCCGACCTCGAAAACCCAAAGGCATAAGTGTAGCGTGTGGAAAAAGGGTTGAATTAAGGGTTTGGCAGATCACACAAAGAATGACTTGGTTTACTGACTCCGTCAGTTATGCCGTTCGAAATGGTGAAAACTTGTATCCTCACTAGCCCAAAAATTGATTGGCAGAAGTGACGCGTGGGGAAAAATGCACTTTTCGGTCGGAAAATAAGTCAGAAATTTTTTTTTTTCGTCAACTGATTTTGTCGGGGTAAAATGAATTACAATAAAACTTTCTATAGTTTCAGAGGCATACGTGCAGAAATCAGTTGACGAAAAAAATTTTTTCCGACTTATTTTCCGAACCAAAAGTGCATTTTTCCCCACGCGTCACTTCTGCCAATCAATTTTTGGGCTATAGTGAGGAGATCAGTTTTCACCATTTCGAAAGGCATAACTGACGGAGTCAGTAAACCAAGTCATTTTTGGTGTGATCTGCCAAACCCTTAATTCAACCCTTTTTCCACACGCTACACTTATACCTTTGGGATTTCGAGGTCGGAATAGTATAAGAAATCATACGGTGAACATGGCCTAAGTGAGAATTAGTACCTTTTTTTTCTGTTTTGAAAAATCGAATTTTCCATAATATGTTTTCCCCGGGGGCCAAACTTAAAATTACTATTTTCCGACTCAGCATCGATTTACCTTTCAACCCTCTCCAAGGCATAAATGAGAAAATAAGTAAGGAAAATCTGTACCTGTCTGACGATCTATATTACAAGTCACCACGGTATAGTCCAAAGCACGAAAGAAAACGTTTCTAAAGAATGCGGGCAGCGTTGCGAGATTTCCTATACGAGTAGTCGTTATTTATTGTCGAATACAAGTTTTATCATATTGAAGCCGAATTTCTGAACTCTGTTATACCGAAAAAATAAAGCTCGCATCACGGGACCACTTACCCATTTTTGTTTATCATTTATTTTTAACGCGGTGTGATAAAATACCTATTATATTTTTTTCAACATCGTCGCGTCTACCATCGCCTTTGAAATATGGCAACACAGCAGTTCTGCGAAGGAATCGGCTGACAAAATCAGTTAGCCAACGCGTTTTGTGCCTGTCTCATTTTTTTGGCCGCTGGCAAGTTTTTTCCACCGGCTCAGAGAGCTCAGTGGCGTTTCGTATGTTCGGGAGTTAACGTGTGCAAAATGAGTAAACAGGGAAGAACGTTGCATTCTCAAGCACGAGAAATAATTGCCAATGTTATAAGGGTTTGCCTTCCTCCATAATCTAAGGCATCACCGTTAGGAATAATATTAACAATAAATTAAATAACAATTATATGAAAATTAAGTCAGTGAGTTACACAAAATTGAGCTACGCCCCTGAACTGTGACTAATTCTATAATATTTTCGAGTTTTTCTCCCTTACGTCGCACGCATTCTGCCATAAGGAGGACTGTAACATCAGGGGCGGACACTAGCATCACAGATAACCCTGACACGCTTCGGAATATTTCATCTAAACTCTTCACAGCCGTCCGTTAATTTGGTTAAAAATAATCAATTATTCAACAAACCACAACCATTTACCCACCATTTTCATACCTTCAGCAATAATTTGACCGAGGGGATGAATGCCTCTGGGCACAGTTAAAAAGGGTTTAATGAAAAAATCCCAGGGCGAACGAAAATGGCCCGCGATCTGATTTAATTAAAAAAGAAAGAAAGAAAAAAGAGCCTGAATTTAGGGAAATTTCTGTAGGATCCGTCGAGAAAAATATCGTGTTTCAATTAGAAGAGAGAGAGTCGTGTTCAACGTTATTCTGTGGATAAAAGGACTTTGGCTCGGGTTTAGTCGTATTGCACGAGATCTACTTACGGCGTGTCTGAGGAAAATAGTTGCTCGCGAGGTGCATGTAGTATAATGTACTCTTTCAAATAAATAGTGAAAGAAGTAGCATTATATGAGTTTCTGTTGCCTAGTAAATTTTGGTGATTTATTTCTCAAAATTCGAACATAAGAGATACGGTAAACGGAAGTTGTTCAGCATTGAAATTTATGATTGTACTTATATAAAATTGTCTTTTATAATTTATTATTTTTTATAATTTATCAAATGTTTTTATTTATTTTCATTTTCTTTTTTATATTTCCGACAACAAAAAGTATTTTGTAGATCAACACTGTTGAAACTCCACTTCATCAAAGAAATTGTATAAGACAGTCATGTTCAGTCAATTCGAAAAAAAGCGAAGACGTTAGCTAAGAGTTTAAAAATCTGATATACAATTATAATTTTCAATTCCAGGCAAGCATCCTTTATAAAAGTTTATCGTATCTCTTTACAAGTCGAAAAAACTAATAAGTATACGGGTGTAACTGAAACCACGTATTCTTGGAGTCAAAACAAGGGCACTTCTTCATATATTTTTTTCTCCTACGGGCCATAGTTTTTTTTATACAGAGTGTAGAAGTTTAGAGAAAAATACACATATTTCTTAGTATCTCTAGAAGTATACGAGATATTTTCTTCAAACTTGAGGTGTCACATGAGTCGATGAGCTGTCAAACTTAAGGTTGATATGATGCTTCTGAGGCCCGCAGTTGTGTAGATACAGGGTGTTATTAAATTTAATTAGTTCAGAAAAATATGAATACCCTGTATAATCGCATTTTTTAAATTTGTTTTGAGTGGTGGATTCAATGGTTAACAAACAGTATCTCTTAGTATTTTTTCATATTCGCAGCCGTTTCCCAATTATTTTCAAAGAACGGCAATGCTGCAATAAACAAGCCATTTTAAGAACACCTACATCTAGCAATCTGTGGATGCCAATTAAATTTTATTTAACAAAATACTAAAGAAAAAACTATAATAAAAGAAACGTAATGCTATTAGAAAATTATTAAATGTTTGAAATGCCGTCTCTTTCAATACACACAACTATGCGTTTCCGCATGTTTATTATTGCCATTGGCAAGTCCATAGCAAAAGTGCATGTCAGTCAATTCTTTGAATGAAAATATCATTTTTCAAAATATTGATACTAAAGTGCAAACTTGACAGCCAAATAATTCAAATAATGCCAAGTTTAATTGGCATCCACAGATTGCTAGATTTATTATTCAAATTACTTGTTTATTGCAGCATTGCCTTTCTTTGAAAATATGAATATGAAAAAATACTAAATACTAAATACTACTTAATTATTGGATTTACCACTCAAAACACATTTAAAAAATGCGATTATACAGGGTATTCATATTTTTTCTGAACTAATTAATTTTAATAACACCCTGTATCTCCGCAACTGGAGGCCTCGGAAGCTTCATATTAACCTAAAGTTTGGCGGCTCATCCGCTCATGTGACACGCCAACTTTGAAGAAATTATCTCGTATTCTTCTAAAGATACTAAGAAATATGTGTGTATTTTTCTCTAAACTTCTACACTCTGTATAAAAAAAACTATGGCCCGTAGGAGAAAAAAATATACGAAGAAGTGCCCTTATTTTGACTTCGAGAATACGTGGTTTCATTTTTGACCATCAGTTCAGTTACACCCTGTATATAATATCATTCTATCAATTGAGATTTAATTTCGAGTCGAGTTTGGATCACCCTGTACATTCAACACCATCTATTGATGAATATCACTATTGTAAGAGTTATATGTGTAACTAGTGCAACAAATATGACGCAATTTTTTCTACGATGGAATTAAATATGTTTTCCTTTAATTTTTTTTTTGTATTTTGCAATATAAGAAATATTACTAATAATTCTTAGAATACTTTTAACAATATCATGAACAGTTTAAACTAACGTTATTTTAAGAAAACTAGTTAGGTATTTATTTTTTTGAGTTAATTTCAATTTTAATATCGCACTTAGAGCAATTTCCTATGGTAACTAATGGACAAACTTCATTTCCAGTAGTTTTTTGAATTTTGTTTTTGTTTTTGCTTGTGGAGGACTCAGGTTCTTCACTTTAAGGTCTTCTTCGGATTGTTTTGAAGTTGCGGTACTGGTACTTGGGTTCACCTTCCAGAATTTGAAATTTCAGTTTTTTTAGAAGTTGACTCCCCAATGTATCCCTCAGCTACAGTTGAAGATTTCTATCTCTAAAAACAATGATCTATGTATTGTATTGGGTTTTCAATATTTAAGTATTCTGCAATATAACTCGGAATTTTACTAAAGGTATTTACACCTACAGATTAAACGAAACATTTTTCGTTATAATAAAGGTATCTTATAAAAATCAAGTGTGACTAGTTGGACTTGGACAGTAACGTTCTTCACAAACTTCATACGTATACTCAAATTACAAGAAAAAAATTACTTTAGATTAAATTTGCAATCAATAGTATCAAAGTATTTTTTGCACTAATAAAAGTAAGTTACTTTTTGTACTCGTGCCAAAAATTAAACTTTGGCACAATAGATAGTGAAAAAGTAGTAACTTTTGCACGATGGTAGAAATAGTATATTTCCTAACAAGTGCGGAAAGTACACTTTTCCGCACGCATTTTAGTTTAGAAAGTGTCACTTTTCCACACTAGTGCGGAAAAGTAGTGCGGAAATAGTATATTACATAGCGGCAGTTTTCGAGTTTTGTATTCTAATTTTTCTTCGACGAAAGAAAAACTATTATAATAGATAAACTATACTTCAGATTATCTGACAGGCAAAAATTAGTATGTTGGTTAGTTGCTACGGTGACGCGGATGCCGCGCTAACAAGGCACCCTTGATAATTGCGTTTTAATTAAGAACAGATACGTAATTTTTTTATTACGTATCAGTCATTGCGTGTCAGTCATTACGTGTCAGTGTTCGTAACAATGAACTTACTTATAACCTAAACCGTCACTTAATAGGTATGTTACCAGCATATGCGAGTAGAAAAAGTATTTTTCCGCACTAGCGCGGAAAAGTGGCACTTTCTAAACTAAAATGCGTGCGGAACAGTGTACTTTTCCGCACGCTTGTAGAAAAAGTATTTTTCTGAGTGTAGAACTTCACCATATTCCCCTGGACACACGTCAGCTGGCGTAGCGTGGATTTAAACGCAGTCTGATACGCTCGTGGGGCAGTTTTTGTTATGGCAATTTTCGTTATTTTAACGAGATTATCTTTTTTGGTCCCATGATTAGGGTGCTAGGGGTGTCCCGAACTAGTTACGTCATATATTATATCAGTCAACCCTCGCCGTATTTTAATGTGAAAACAAACAATGCTTCGGACGCGTTCGGCTTGTAATCCTGTTACTACGTTAAAATGCCGAAATTAGGGAGGGTTGTATGTATGTATACGTCATGTTTTAGTCACTTTTGGGTTTTTGCCTAGACACTACTATTGGACGATGCCGACTCCAGAGGTAATAAATTTGGTTTTTGCAACAATTTGCACAATACCATTACTATTAGGCATTAATTTGAGAAACCTTATATCATTTTAAGCATTGTTAATATATATTCCAATCGCATGATTATTTGCTGAGATATTTCAAAATGGTTACATACCTACTCTCTTGAATTATGTAAAATATTTATCTACTCTATATTATATCCGTTGCCTCTTCAAAATAAGCTCTCCATATTTACCTCATATCTAGCATTCCCTAAATAATCTTTATCCTCAAAATAATGTACACCATGTCGAATATTACGTACATACAGGAAATAATGTTCAGTGTTTCATGTAGAAAATGGGGAATTTCCCATTTTTACCCACAGGACTATACCAATACGAATTCATTCTCTAGATTTACCAAACAATAGATGAAATGGGTGGATGTGGATTGTGGATCCTTTGGGGGCCAAATAAATATTTACGTTAATTTGGAGGAAAACCGCGGTATGTTTATGCTGGCTTTTCCAGAGTATTAGCATAATACCTCTTTTCAACAAAATGGAAGTTACCTCTATGTGGATTAAATTAAATAAAATACCCCTTTTTATTCATAATTTGAAGATTCTAGTATTCTACTAACATATACTTTTTTTATATTGACATGAGAATTCAACGCTTGCCAATACGAACCAATGAAATTATACAGGGCGGTCAAATTTTTAGTGACAAAACTTTAGGAACCTATAGAAAACGTCAGATTAAGTAGATTTTTTTCTTATTAACATGTATGTACAGGGCGTCAAAGTTAATTTTATTAAAGTTTTCTTTTTTTGTAAAGTATAGACAAATATATTTGCAGGAAAAATAAAAGAAAACATGAAAAAATGTACTTATTTTGGTGTTTTCTATAGATATCTAAAGTTTTGTCACTAAAAGTTGGACCCCTCTGTATAGTTTGTGAAATATTAACCGATCAATTGATGATTTCAGCAATAATGTAGTGGTATTATCGTAATATCACAAGTGCCGGAAATTTTATCGATAATTTTTTCGAAAGCGCTATTTTGCCTAGAAAGATCACGAGTATAAATTGGTCTTTTATTTTGTGAAGCTCGAGGGATTTTATCTCTGAAAATAAAAGCACAATTTGTACGAGTGGTTTTGCTAATGGGCAAAATAGTGCTTGAGAATAAAATTATTTAGAAAAATTTCCGGCACGAGTGGTATATTTGTCTAGATTATTTCACGAATACGATTTAATAATTTCTGTATTGATTTTTTCTATGTTTACATTTCCAAAACGACGCATTTTGAACGAGTTTATTGACAGCTTCGAATAAACAAACATGACGCTTGGATATCCAAGGCAAAAAATGCGATTATACCTACACCCTGTTGCCGTTGGTTTATTTTCTGAATGTGTCATAAATTTAAACGGAGACGGAGGTCTAATAACAAGAATTTAGCAGTGTAAAAGTTATATAAATTCATTGATACAATGCTTAGTAATACCGCAACATAATTTATAAGCTGCAAAATTTAGAACAGTGTGAAGCCCCAAACTTTAAGAAGTACTTACGTGTTTGTCTCCAACAGATTCGCGGTTGCTATGCAACGAAGTGATAATTGCACAAGTGGTATTACCACGATAATTTGCACAAGTGCAATTATCGCTAGCAGAGGCATATGATTGGTTGGATTTTTATGGAAGGAGCTACCTTATTGGATGCAAGCAGTATGAGGGAAATAATCGCTGAAATTCTACTCTCTTAGTTACGATAAACCCATAGTGTGTGCTAGGTAGCTAAAACTGATAGCTAACCCGTCAATTTCTTCACATTTCCAAATTTAATATAGGGCTAGACATTGGTCGTTACATATCTATTAGCACAAGAAATATATTCAAAACGGAAAGCTCATCCTAACTGACATCAATAAAATAGGTAAATGTGAAAATGTTTATAATTTCTGTAGTTAATTTATTTAATAACTTAATAAGCCTTACACACTGAATAAGTTGTTAAATTTTCTTCCTAAATACAACCCGTGGTATGACTCATTTAAGGCTCAATTTGCCCTTACTTACACCCCTCTTCTATTTCACCTCCAGCCTCCTATTTACGTGAAAAAAATTCGATATATTCCTATTCGATTAAAAAGGGGCGTCGAATTTAGCAATTCAAACTAGGACCTTTTCAACTGGGGGCTGGGAAAGTGTATGCTTACGCTAAGGAAACAAAAATGCAATCGTCGTTCGACTGAGTCGAGTAATCAGAATTCGATACGTGACACTGTCACATGCAGGGGGGGGGGGCTGCGTCATGCCATGCACCCCCATCCCCTTGAAAACGCAACGGCGCGGACGTAGAGTGTCACGTGCAGAGCCCATGTTGAGCAGAGGAACGGCAAAAATTACATTTCGGGTGCTGGGGCAGATGCAGTGAGAGTTACTGTGATATCTGGGTGTTTCAGACCTAAATTCAATAATTTTAACCACATACTCAGAAAGGTGTGTAAATGCAGAAAATCGAAAAATAGTATATTTCCTAACAAGTGCGGAAAGTGCCACTTTTCCGCACGCGATTGCAGTTGGCTGAACGACGCCTAGCGGAGCCAAGAAATCGAGTATGGAAAAGACACTTTCCGCAAGAGTTAGGAACACTATTTTTTCTACAAGCATGCGGAAAAGTAACACACTTTTCCGCACGCATTTACTTTTCCGCACGCATTTACTTTTCCGCACGCATTTTAGTTTAGAAAGTGTCACTTTTCCGCACTAGTGCGGAAAAGTAGTGCGGAAAAGTGACACTTTCTAAACTAAAATGCGTGCGGAAAAGTGTACTTTTCTTTAAAAATTAAGGTCTTGATATTCTCACAGCTCAAATTTTTTTTTTTCAAATAGGCGACCGGTTTCGTGATTTTTAAAAATTAATCACATCTTCAGGCCAAGACTACAGCACAGAAATGTAAATAAGTTAAATAAGTTATAAACAAAATACAAACAAATGGCTTACGCAGCCATAATGGCATTGTACATTCAAAACTATATGTCATAAGGTAAATTTAAAAGTAGAAAAAGAGGGGCAAACATTATACAAACAAATTATTTGTTAACAAACAGGACCAGGGTATAAAATAATAATGAACCAGTAAGTGCACAAATCCAAAAAAAATGAGAAAAAACTACGTAGGAAAGCCAGGAATTCGCTATTGTTAGAGTAAACAGCCATTCAAATTGGCCAACTAGATCACTATAATAGCTATCAGTGGAAAAGGTAATTAAATGTCTTAGATGATTCAAAATCAATTTGAGCATTCAAAACACTATCAAAATTAGTTTTACAATAATTTTAATATTTCCCCTAACGAGCCGCTCAGTTTTATTATCGGGTAGACGCGTACCCAAGGCGCGATGGAGAGACAAATTCGTTTCAGGTTTTCCTTACGACGTTGCCAGATCGCAGAGCCAGGCAACAAAAAAACTCAATATTTTTTATCTTTTCAAGGTATCTACTGATTTATCTAAATGTGCGTCCCTTTTATTATCCTTTAGGATAATAATCGCTGATAGCAAATGAAAGGTGGTTTAAAAACTATCCTCCTCTGGTAAGTTGAATGGTAACACCTCGGTAAGACACGCACTCACATTCGCACTTGCCATATTATCACAAAACTCCCGGTTTCGAAAAGAAAGTTCGGCGGCACGGCAGCGCCCGGACGATATGGTACTGCGGTTTTCCACGGCGTCCACCGACGGAATTTAGACCTCAACTCGCCCTGCGTCCGAGGGGAATTGTTAGTACCTTCTCCGTCTACATTTTCGCGTTGTCGGTTTCTTGGTTTCTAATGGCCGACTGGCCGACTCTCCTGCGCGGTCGTGGCGACTGTCGTTTTGCTCGCGGTGCGACGTTGCCGATACGGTTCATTCATTGTCTGATTTTTTACTAATAACTAGATTTATTATTTATGTATTTATTACCATGTAACAGAGAGTGTCCTCCGACAACAGGGATAATCTTTAGCAAACAAAAAAATAAAGGCACGAAACACGGCGCTTAGTTAAGGTTTTATGTTTTAAGAGGCAACACGGATAACAACTAAAAACTAAACTGGCATACGGCAGATAGATGCCGCGCGGAAGGGCCGCCTCCACCGCCTGATTTCATTAGTTTAATTGAATTGGCCTTTCATAAATGCATAAATGGTAAAATTACTTAAAAGTATTTAAAATCGGGGAATACCAGCTAAAACCGGCAACATTGCACGTCGCCCAATAATGTAGCTTCTGGCCGGCCCACTTCGCGGTCGTTACCTCGCCAGCGGCGTCGTTATTGTTTGTAAAAAAAAGCTTCCTTAAACAAATTTTTCTGGTTTTATTATTGACTTTTATTTTTTTTTAATTGCGGATTCGTATTAAGCTCAATTTTCTCCGCGTGTGGTTAAAATTATTGTATTTAGGTCTGAAACACCCTGTATAGTAATTCTGATCTATAGATAGGTATCCCATAATAAATAGTTGTTTGAATGACCCTGTATTTAGTTGGGATCTCATCTTTAGTTGGTGTCTATTTTGAAGAGCAAGGATTCTGATAATAACTTTTACACCCCAAACCACTATTCAAACCATCTCGAGTATTTTCTACGACCACGATGCATCCAACAGTTTCTCCTGGACCTGACATTCATCTTTCGAGTTAAACCGACCAACGCCGTTGGTATTTCAAGCGATTAACCGAAAAACCGAATTAGCGTCAGTAGCGAAGTCCAAGAAACGAATAAACAGCCGGTCCTGGATATATACAGTCTACCTAGGCAACCGCACACACTGCACACATTACGAACTCCGAGGAACACAATACGTTAGCTTGGTCCTCGAATAAACTGTGGCAAACAAAAGCAAAACCACCGGTTGTATCAACAGTTGAATACTGTAGCTGCATTATGCTAAAGTTCAGTAAGAAACTTGAGGCACACGTTTTAATTGTATATATTTCTAGAAATATGTCGCGCAATATGGTTGAGACAATAATTGTAAATCTATAGTTCCAAGCTCAAGAGTTTTTATTTCAACTTGTTCTGTCAATGAAAGACTTACTTCGCGCAGCGCTGTTTAGAATAACAGACAGAGACAACAGACCACGAGCCGGGCAACGTTGCCAAATGTATCTGAATCGTCTTCATTCACATGTCTGAATTTAAATTAGGTGCCGTATAATTGACAACCTTGTTGTCAATAGCTATACTAAACCTCATTAGACATTTTGGAGTCTAGGAGGTAATGACCACCTTTTCAAAATGCCTATATAATATATCACTTATCTCCGATAGCAAATCTAGAAAACTACCCCATTCAGCTGCCCCTGGGAAAAACATCTGCTCGTTTTTTTTTTGTCATAATTGATCCGAAAAAGCGTTCGCCTATTTTTTACCTGCCTAAAACAATTTTATCTAAACCGTTTCTCTTTCTTCGCAGCATGCCCCGCTACGCAAGGAGACCCAAGCGAACCAGCGGAAGAAGGAACGAGACTAGGCCGACGCTCGTTTACTAGCATTTCGTGAAAATTTACCCGTAAGCGGTAAAAGAAATTATTCGTTGGCCACCATTGTGATATTTTTGTGAATAATTCTAAATAAACGATTCCAGTTTCTTTGTATTCGTGGTATTGAAGTTTCTAGTTAATCGTTGAGATTTGTAAAAGAACTGACTGATTGAATCTACTCGTAATATCAATGTCATTTTTTTTTTGAGAAAATAAAAATACCGCTTTCCTGAGCTTACTATAAAATAATAGACATAATTAAAACAATTGGAATGTGTATATAGTAGCCTGTAATTATTACTTTTTAAAATGAGGTTTTACTGCAGAATTAGGGTCTAAATTTTGACCTTAATTTTGCATTTTACGGGTTTTTCGTTTTAAGTTTTTTTCGCACATTTTTTTTAAAGGCAAAAGGTTGTGACTTATTGTGAATTGGATTACAACGACACTTATTGATTGTTAAAAACTATTAAAAATAATTTACTCGACATTTTATTTGACTGATGATAATATAACGATTCCTATTATTGCTGTATTGTATAATTATTATATTGTATATATTGTGTACAAAACCATTTTTAAATATATATTTTCGTCAGATCCCAAAGCACTATATGTAAATAGTATTATATGCTTATTTAAATCGTAAATAAAATAATATTTAATATAAAGGCGTCGCTTCATTTTCTAACCTATAAATCAAGCTACCTAACCCTAAAAAAATAAATGACAATCGACCGGCGTTTTTCCTCCCATTGTTGGGGGACGAAATAAATAAAATATAGACCTGGGATTGTATGGGGAAGGAGTACATAATGCGAGGTGGGCACTAAATCACATCGACAATGAAGTTTGGACGATTTGGCACGCCACTGAACAAACAAAGGGAGGAAACACAAAAAGGAAACGCCATACATCATTTCTACTCACTTACCGGTTTGTTGTTACAGCAAAAAAATTATCAGCGTCTATAGAACAACGAATCAACGACCATTGTTTGTTTGTATCTTCCGAATATGAAAGGATCTGAGAACTAAGAAAGGTAAGTGCCGACATTTTTTAAATCTTCAACTAAATTGATGCAAAATAATAAGTTTAATAATAAATTAGGTATGTTTAATTTTAATTGTGGAATTCTAGCCATAAAACTGGTGAATTTTGATTAGATAAGTGAAATGTTTGATGATGGAAATCTTTAAGCTTTGGCAACATTTTTTATGTTGGTTTTGAAATAAAAACAGAATCATTCACCATTATAACCAGTTTACACCATACTAGCATAAACCAAATGGCAACAGTGTAATATACGTTGTATACTCAACATCCCATAAATTCCAATTTATACAGAACTTGTCCAAGCTAGGTGTTGGTGCGTAATACAGGACCCTCTGCCTTAAGAGGAACACACCACATATTTGCGTAGTCTATTTTTTCAGAAGCCAGAAATGTTTACCTCTGTTTACCTTAAAAATATTCTTTTTATGAACAAACAGTCTTGGGTCCCTACCTATGTTTAATGTTTACCCCATACAGATCACTTTGGCCACCATCTTGTACACCGTTGGTCGTATAAAAAGAAGTAATGATAACATTTTTTATAGAGAGAAGTACAAGGATTGCGAATAGGCAAACATATCGTCATGTAAATAAATGCCTGAATCCCAAACCAACGATGGAGGTGTGAACCCCCCCTTAAGGGCACTTTAATTAGACGCAAATGGAATCGGTAGTAAATTACGTCAAGCCGCGCGAACCTATACCAATATGGCGTCGTTAATCTCAATACGGCGTCCAAATCCTAATTGACCACTAATTATTTAACAGTTGCCGCGGTCAGGTGACACGTCCATTTCTCTCGCCGGCCACCGCATTACCGCACAATCTACGGGGTGGTCCGTCAATTTTTGTCCGCGTAATGTTTGGCGACTAGAAGGGTGACTCGTTTTTTTGGTCATAACATTTCATGGGGTTTGAACTTGGAAACTCTGAATGCACTTTTGGATTCATCGTTGATTTCTCTATAAAAAATGTTATATGAGTTGAAGTCGTGCAAGTAACCGTTTTGGAAATATTTGACAGTTTTTAAATCTGCGCGGATGAAGTGCGTTGAATCAAAAGGTGTTGATTATCTCACGAACGGTTGGTGGTACGAAAATAAGTTATGTAACGTTTTTTGTAGGTCAGAGTATAAGGAAACAAAGCGTGTTTTTGTTTTATTAAAATAGTTAACTATAAGAGAGTTATGAGTTTTTGTCCGCGTAGTGTTCGGTGACTACAAGGGTGACTGGTTATTTTGGTTATAACTTCTCACGGGGTTTGAATTTGGAAACTCTGAATACACGTTTAGATTCACCGTTGATTTCTCTATAAAAAATGTTATATGAGTTGAAGTCGTGCAAGTAACCGTTTTGAAAATATTTCACAGTTTTTAAGTCTGCGCGGATGAAGCGCGTTGAATGAAAAGGTGTTGAATATCTCACAAACGGTTGATGGTACGATAATAAGGTATATAACATTTTTTGTAGGCCAAAGTAAAAGAAAACAAAATTTGTTTTTGTTTTGCTCAAATAGTTACCTGTAAGAGAGTTATGATTTTTTGTCCGCGTAATATTTGGTGACTACAAGGATGACTGGTTATTTTGGTCATAACTTTTCATGGGGTTTGAATTGGGAAACTATGAATGCATTTTTGGATTCGCCGTCGATTTCTCTATAGAAAAATGTTATCGTTAAAGTCGTGCAAGTTACCGTTTTGGAAATATTCCCCAGTTTTTAAGTATGCGCGGATGAAGCGCGTTGAATGAAAAGGTGTTGAATATCTCACGAACGGTTGATGGTACGAGAATAAGTTATATAACATTTTTTGTAGGTCAAAGTAAAAGGAAACAAAGAGAGTTTCTGTTTTGTTAAAATAGTTAACTATAAGAGAGTTACGACCGTTTAAACAAATTGACGTTGTGTCGAAACAAACATCCTCGTAAAAAAACAAATTTAGAAGCTTTTAGTGTGTCCATAGCCCCGTTTGTAATGCTTTGATGTGCGGGATTCCTTTCTAAAGTTCCCGGAGCCAATAAAACCCCTAAATAAATAATAACCGATGTGTTTTTACGGGGAGGGCAGAATAGGCCATTTCCGCGGTTTATTCCGTAGTTCCGAAGCCCATTTTATTGAAAAAGTATCAGCAATAAAAGGTTGGAGGCAGTAAAACCGGTTTATGCAGGGGGGGATACACGCGCGTTTACTGTTTTCCAGCCACGGGAAATGTATCATTGGATTTTGACGATAGCGCGCTCCGAATGACTCGTCTTTTATTAACTGAAGTAGTTCCTGTAGTGACTTTTAAAAAATATTAATATCATTTTGCGAGATCGCAAAGGAGGTTATCCACGATCTCCCAATTTGATGTCAACAAAAGAAGACCCCCAGAGCCACTCGGCCAATGAATTTCTCTCAAAATCGACCAGATCTTCGATCTATTGTCGTTTACGAACCCGAAGACCGTACTCGATTTTTAGGAGGAAGGTAAACATCCATTGATCTCACGTTCGTAGAAGGGGCATTGTAGGAGACTTCAAAAGGGATAAACTAAATTAAATTAGCCAAACTCAGCCGCGGGGCGTCCGAGTCGGTATTTTTATACATTTCCAGCTTCTCTTGCGGAGAGGTAATTGAATTATTTTCAAGGGTAAAGGCAAGGAACGGGCGCAGCCATTCATGTCGGATTAAAAAATAGAAAGAGAGGAACGCACGGGCCGGTAGTATTCAGACGCGAATGAGTTATGGGTGTATTCAGCTTTCTTCGGAGCAAGAAGGACGAAGAAACCGAAAGGGGAATAATTAACAGCAAGATTTTCAGAGTGGACATATCATCGGATTGTGCATAAAATACAGCACAAAGTTTAATAATGGTGGAAACTTTTCCTTGTTAACAATAGGCCCATAATTATTTGTACAATAACGAAGAAATACCTACTCATAGGAAAGACAGAATTATTGTTTTTTGTTGATTTCAACACTCAATTTCTTTATAGTGATGTGGATTGGAAGAAAAAATATAAGTTACTGCCTATAACTACTGATGTTGTGTAATACATTTTTATTGGATTTTTTAATTTTTTTGTGTTGTTTTTCTGGATATATCCTTTTGTGAACGTTTTATGCGATAGACAACGGGGAAAAAGTTTCAAATCGGGCAAATGATGTAACATTTCAAATTTATATATTTTTCGGTGGATATTTATTATTTATTATTTATTAGTTTTACTACACTACGAAATAAATAAATAGTTAGAAATATATTTAAAAATAAGCTTTTGATGATTTTGATAAGGGGTAGGCGGATAGGTGGTTGTTTAAACAAAGTTTGTTACAAAAAATATACTTTAGACTAATGTCAAACACTGTCGGTTCTATCATATTCGCAACCGATTTAACCTCATAACAAGCTTTTATTTAAATGCTCGAAAAAGAAGAAAATAGACTTTGAAATAAATCAAACTTAAACACATCCATAATTTTGTTATATTAGGTATACAATTATTTATATTATATAAAAAGCTTGTCGCGAGAATATATACAGTGTGTCCCCAGCTGAGGTACCGCACTCTTGTATAGTTCCTTATATTTGATTTTTCGAGAAAAAGTCATTCTTGATAAAAAGTTTTGCTTGTTCTTAAAATAAGATTGGCATGGAAAAAGTTAACATTACTTATACTGGGTGACCAGCAAATTGAAAAAACTTTAATTAATATAAGAGTAAACTGCCTCTATTTGTAGAGATACTGAAAAAAGTTATAGAGAAAATTTGTTCAGCGTGGTAAGTTACTTACGTGTACAAAATTTCAAAGCGTTAGGCCTACTTTGATTTTTGATTTTTTCTTCGATTAAATAGTTTTCTGTAAATAGTATGACAAAACTGTATTAACAAAAGTTACGCAGAATGAAAAACTGCATCGGATGACAAAATTTGATAATTCTAGGCCTACTTTGTATTTTGGAAAATATTGGAAGAAACTCAAAGTAGGCCAGGATTGTCAAAAATTTTTCGTCGTACATAGTTTCCTACTCTGACTAACTTTTGTTAATACAGTTTTGTCATACTATTTACAGAAAACCATTTAATCGAAGAAAAACAAGAAAAAAAAATCAAAAAATCAAAGTAGGTTTAACGCTTTGAAATTTTGTACACCACGCTGAACAAATTTTCTTTATAACTTTTTTCAGTATCTCTACAAATAGAGGCAGTTTACTCCTATGTTAATTAAAGTTTTTTTCAATTTTCTGGTCACCCAGTATAAGTAATGTTAACTTTTTTCATGCCAATCTTATTTTAAGAACAAGCAAAACTTTTTACCAAGAATCACTTTTTCTCGAAAAATCAAAAAATAAGAAGAAACTTTACAAGAGTGCGGTACCCCATCTGGGGACACACTGTATATCTTAAAAGTAATTCTATGTAGAAAATTATTTTTCTATAAAATAAATTTACCTACAAATGAAAATCTCGCGAGAATTTATACATCTTGAAATTTTTTGCTCTCTAGGGACTAAACTTTACAAATTCCTCAAGCAAATTCTTGAGAAATCAACAATCGAAAACCTCGACATATCGGTGTGACTGCCGGTATATTATCGCCCCGGAAAAGCGGCGTTGTCGGCCGGAAAAATCCGGAACACCCAATTAGGCCGGCCCCGGACCGACCGGTCGAAAATCGAGACCTCCGAAATCGCACAACAAACGAGGGGCCGTAATCGATTAATTAGTGTGCGTTCCGTTTAATCAAGCGGCGCCGAAAGACCCGCGCAGGGCCGTATCGCCACTGTTTGACTGAAAACTAAAAAAATTAAAAAAATTTTTTCATTAATTTTTTTTTCAACATTTTTTTTTGTTCTGAACTGTCGTGAATTGACACGTAAATGGCAAAATTCGTACAATTCAGAGGAGCGAGCCCTCGAGCGGGCTGCAATAGTCGCCTTTGCGTCGATGCAATACCCTTCAACTAATTTCGATGGCTCGATTGCCAACCGTTTCCAAACTTTCCGAACTAATAATTAGCACGCAAATTGGCAGCTTGCGGCGAACGGATGACAAGGACAGAAAGCCGGACTCAGAACTCAGAACATCCTGACACAACCTCTATAGGGGAGGCACAACCCTTACAAGGGGGGTAGGTTGAGAGCTGAAGGCATAAACGGGTGGTTGAGATGAAAATTGGCGTCTAATGTAGACGTTTGACGGTGATAGGCGATGAGTTTGATAAGGGGTAGGCGGGTAGGTGGTAGTTTAAAGAAAGTTTGTTACAAAAAATATACTTTAGACATAGATAAAGGATTTATATATAGGGAACTTTAGATTAATGTCAAACACTGTCAGTTCTGTCATGGTCGCAACAAATTTAATCTCATAACTAGATTAACCCAAATATGCAACACGCATATTTTGCATATTTAGCATATTATATGCATTTTTTTTTAAATATTTGCATATATCCTTAAAATAAGGCACATTGTGCACAATTGAAAGAATTTAGGATAATTTAAATCTTTGGCAGGCGTTTCATTCATTTTTGGGAACAGGGGTCGGTGTCTAAGTAGGTACTGGTTTTCCCAACATAATATAGGTAAATTATAATTTTATGGGCACTAATCCTCGTGATCTGAAAACGAATACAGTAGGTATTTATACCTATTTAATTAAAGTACAATTATTGAAAAGGACAGAATAAATTATAGATAGGTAAATATTTATGAATGATGGCGTCAAATATTCCGTTGTCAAAGCTACGTAATCAAAACTTCACTTCTTTTCTCCAGGAGTATTGCAAATTGAATGTCCCAAGTGAAACAACACTACGAAGAAACGACATAAGTTCCTTGTATTCGGAGGTAATCGAGGAAATTAAAACAAAAATTCGAAACAGATATTTTTACATATGTAGTGATGAAACCACCGATTCAAGAGGACGTTATATTGCTCATTTATTGATTGGAGTTCTTAGCGACGAGATTTTACCAAAATGTTACCTCCTTGCTTCTAAAGAATAAGAAAAAACGAATGAATTGACAGTGGCCAGATTTGTTCAAGAGGAATTATCAACACTTTTTCTTCCTACACTTGTTCCTACCGATAATTTTTTGCTCGTTTTGTCAGATGCAGCACCGTACATGATAGCAGCCGGGCAAAATTTGAAAATCTTTTATCCGAAGTTGATACATGTAACATGCCTTGCTCATGCTTTAAATAGGGTTACTGAGGAAATTAGGAAACATTTTCCGCTTGTAAATAGTTTAATTTCCAACATGAAAAAAGTCTTCCTTAAAGCGCCTATAAGGGTTCAGTTCTACAAAGAAAAACTACCAAACACTCCTCTTCCACCTCAACCTGTTATTACAAGATGGGGCACTTGGTTGGAAGTTGCATTTTTTTTATTGCGAGAATTTTTGCCAACTGAAAGATCTAATTTCAGAATTTTCGATCGAATCTTCCCAGTCCCTTACAGATGTTAAACAACTATTCGAAAACAAGGAAATAAAGAAACAACTTTCCTTTCTAAAAGCAAATTATAGCTTTCTTTCTAAAACAATAACACAAATGGAGGAATCTAATTTTCTAGAACTGGTAAAACAATCTGAGGTTGCATTTCAAACTGTCACAGGTAAGATGGGGACAAAATAGTTCAAAAATTTAGAAATATGATGGAAAAAAATAGTGGGTTTCAGTTTCTTAGCCAAGTATCAAATATTTTAAAGGGAGATTTTACCGAATCCATCGATTTGGATCCTGTGATAGTGAGCAATTTTAAAAGCGCACCTCTTACATGGGTTGATGTGGAAAGGAGTTTCTCCATTTATAAATTTTTATATTCTGATAGAAGACAAAATTTTTTAATTGATAATTTTGAGCAACATTTAGTGATTTGTTGTTTTTACAACTAAATTACAACCCGATTTTTATAATTTATAATAAATGCATATTTAGATTTAGTTCAATGCATGTAGAAAATTTAAAATAAAATATTGTTACTTTTACTATGTATAAATGCATTTAGAAATTTGTATGTACAGTCGCGGACAGTTGGTATCGAACGACCTGAAGAGGTTTCTCGTGGCTATCGTTACAGGGCGCGCGGAGACGGCAACATCGCGCTGGAGTCTGCAGCCGGCCGGTCTGCTAAAAATAGAACCATAAAATGCAAATTACAGCCTCCAGCCTCTCACAGCAAAGGAACAAAATTCGAGGAAAATGCAACTTTGTGCTGGTAATAATTCCAACCCCAGTGTTGGTATTTAATATTTCGTACTATTTTATCATGTTACTATACCGTCTAGTATTTATGATAATGAAATAAAAAAATAATAAATATCAAGGCTGAGATTAGAATCAACACCACAATAAAAGTTGCTTTTTCTCGAGTTTCCTTCCTTTGCTGCCAGCACCCTGTATTAATTAGGAATATGAAATTAGGTAAATCCATAGTCAATTTGAGCCACAATAGAATTCCGAAGAATTTCTCAAAAACAATAATTTAATATACAGGGTGTCTACTTTTAAACATATGCAAATTAATAAAATCTTTATTTTTGGAGATAATCCCTGAACATTCTTTGTGTGAAAGGCCTTCAAAAATCGCTTCTTTTAGCCTTCCTATCATTTTCAAAAGGCAAATCCAGGTCCGGCTACGATTTTTGAGTGTTTTTTTATTTAAAATCTACCAATACAGCGTTAATCAGGATCCCCCTAAAACCCCTTTATATACCAAATTTGAACAAAGAATTTAGAGAGAGATCTATTCTACAGGATGTCAAGGTTCAGCAAAATAGGAAATTTACAGGCATTTGGCGAGTCAAGTGTGCCATGGAATCCCGTCAAAATAGTTTAATTGTCAACAGAACCACTCAAAGTGTTGGTGTGCAAAGATTCAATACAGGGTATTTTTCTCTGCCCCATCTGAAAATGCTGAATTTTTATGACTTGACTCGCCAGAGATGCCTGAAGAGGTTTCTTTAAATTTCCTATTTTGCTCAATTTTGACATCCTGTAGAATAGAACTCTCTCTATATTTTTTGTTCAAATTTGGTATATAAAGGGTTTTCGACTGTCCTGATTGACGCTGTGGTGTCAGATTTTAAATAAAAAAATGGCTAAATGGTTTTTGTGAAAATCGGGGGAATAAAAAAATCGTAGCCGGCCCTGGATTTGCAATTTGAAAATGGCAGGATTGCTAAAATAAGCGGCTTTTGAAGTCCTTTCGGACAAAAAACAGATCAAGCGATTATCTCAAAAATTAAAGATTTCAAGGATTTGTATAATATGTTTAAAAGTAGATATGGGGGCTCTTAATATTAATTAGAAAATGTATGGCACAAAATTAATGGATTATCGGATTACCTGAGTTGAAATATTTTAGCATAGATATTTATATCTTTTTAAATAGGTATTTATTAATTATACCTACCTGCACTTAATATAACTAAATTTAGGGGATTAACTTAATAATTGTAATATTGAATTGGATGTAGATTTTGAAAATATCGATTATACCTGCTCCTAGCCCTTTGTATAAATACTAAGGTGGGTGGGCTAAAATTATTTAGTCAGTATCCTAATTCGAGAGAGTAACTAACAGTGTTCGTTATGCCTCGTTTGAGTGAATCCGTCAAGCACCGTATCATCGCCAAACTAGAAAATGGTTGGGCTATTTCCCGACTGGCCGAAGAATTTGGTGTATCTAAAAGCACCATTTTCAATATAAAGAAGAAATATGACGAAACCGGAAGCGTGGAAAACATACATAGAGGAGGAAATGTGAAAATTACGTCTGACCAACAAGATGAGCAACTAGCTAATTTTTGCCTTGCAAATCCGTTTAAATCCGCCGTTGAAGCAGTATCTGCAACACAATTTCCAGCAAGTGTTAGAACTGCCCGAAGGAGATTAGATGCAGCCAATCTGAAATCTCGCACGGCCAGCAACAAAATTCAGCTGACCGAGGCTAATAAGGAAGTCAGGTTGCAGATATGCCGAGAGTTTCAGCGTTTACCGCCACATTATTGGGAGAAGGTAATATTTAGCGACGAAAAGATCTTTCAAAGCCATTACAATGGCAAAGTGCGAGTATATAGACCTTCGGTGAGTTCAAGATATGACGAAAGATTTGTGTCACCCAGGAAAAGGAGTGGGCATTTTTCCGTCAACATATGGGCCTGGATAAGCTACCGTGGACCTGGCATTTGTTGGAGAATCGACGACCGCTTCACAGCAGCTCGCTATTGCGAGATACTCGAAGGCGGATTGTTACCAACTGCAACGGAAATGTATCCCGATGGCTTCGTTTATCCAGCATGATAACGCTCCTGTGCATACAGCAAGAATAGTTCGCGAATGGTTCACCGAAAACAACGTAGAAAAGTTGCAATGGCCGGCGAAGAGTCCTGACTTGAATCCCATTGAGAATGTGTGGGGCAGAATGGCGCGGACAATGGAGAACTTCGTACCCGAAAATAGGGAGGCACTTTGGCAGAAGATTCAACAAACGTGGGATGAAGTCGTAACCCATGATCTCTGCTGCCAACTCATAGATTCGATGAGCAGGAGAGTTCAGAAAGTCATCCTATCCCAAGGTGGGTATACTAAATATTAATATACATATAATATAATAATGGAAAATGCATTTGATTTCTTGCCTTTATTTAATTATGTTATAGTCATAAAGATTTTAATGGGTTTATAGTTTTTTCGGATTCTTCCTGTGTCGGTGGTTCTAATAAAACTTCGTAATCATTATATCCAGCTTGTGGAAGTCCTCAATCACCTGAAATTATTTTATTTTATCCAGGTAATCACATTGAGGTCCAGGGAGGTGTGTAAAGCTTGACACGTGTCCCTGCTGTGTGTCTTCTGATGTTATTGATAAAGGTATGCAATTTAAATAATAGAGAGTTATTGCAGAAATAAATAACGTCGCGCTCTTTTTTGACGTTATTTTGACATTTGAGCATGCGCAGTCGTAGTTTGACATAAGGTCGTCCATAATAAGGTTATTTTCCTTTATTTTTGTTTATTGTGTATACCATAATATACGTTATTTTTACCTTATTTGTCACAATTCTTAAAATAAATTCTGATTTGTCAGAAAACGCTAGTGTTCTGTGAAAGTAGGACTTAACCTAAAATGTTCGTTGCTTGTTTGCGTTTGCACCTTGTTTGTTTTCATTAGTCTTTCACCTTGGTGTTCCGTGGTTATTTGGCTGTTTTCCCAGTTTTTTCCGGAGCAAAATTATAAAAGCACATAATATTCTAGTGAAAGTGTAGAAATACAAAACAATAAAGTAAACGTAAACAAGCCCTTAATTTGGATACATAAATTACGACTTGCAATAACTATTGTCAGAATCATAAATAACGTATGAGAGTATTCAAATAAGGTCGTCTTAAATACTGCTTAATGCCAAAAACAGTTTCTGCAATAACTCTCTATTAAGTTACAAGGGTAATTTTATGTCTGTGACCCCCTAATCTCATTTATCTGTTGAAGGGCATTTTATGAGAAACAATGGAGCATTGCAGCACCACGAAAACCAATTTATTAAAACTTCTGACCAATTTCTTCAAAAATAAGAAAAAATAAATAAAAGGGACACCCCTTTTATTTTATAATCATTTATGTTTAGGACTACGAGACCTAACAACTAAATGTTGGAACAAATACTTATTTTGCAAAGAAAAGAATAATTTATGAAAATCCTTTTAATTAACTTTTTTAATTCTAGGGTTATTAGCTAAATATATTTTTAGTGTCACTACATATTTTTTTATTATAACATAAAAATACATTTTTGTTGCAACGCAAAATATTTATTAACTTAATGTCTAAAACCGCTGACAACTATACTTAGTGTATTTGGAAATGAAAGGAGGCCATAAATATTGATTGAGAAGGAAAATTCGACCATTTCAGTGGCGTGCTCTTTTGCTAAAAATCTGATGAGGATAAATACGCAAATTAATATTCGGGCGAGTTATGTAGTATTTTATGACGGACTCTCGAGCCTCTGATAAAGATTTTGCATTTATATTTATAATAAGCCATAAACCTTCCTTTCATTTCCAAATACACTATGTATATACAGTATGTCCACAGAAGAGGTGTTGAATAGGAACACTTTCTTATCTTTAATTTTACCGCAAAAAGTTACTCTTGATAAAAACTTTGCTAACATTTCTTATGTGGAAATAAGTTGCTAGGAAAAGTTGTTCAAAAGTAAAGGATACTCCATACTACCAATTTTAGAAACAATTGGCACACTTTGATTTATTTGAAAAACATTTTTCGCTTTGGCCCTATCACTGCATTAAATATATTTTTTTTATGTAAGTAAGCTTATATAAGCATAATAAATATGGCAATTTTAGACGGCTAGGTGATGTTAAAAAATAAATCGGCATCCATAACCAACTTTTTACGCAATACAAAAAAAAACTCAAGTCGACAAAAATGTGAAAACAAAACTATCAATTTATTTAATTTTTTTTTGATCAAACAAGATCTTTAATATGAGAAAATTTGTCTTTAATTTGAATAACTGTTGATGTTTTTAATTGCTATTTCGACTTCACACTTTAAACAAATTAGCGGGAAAACTAGTACAAATTGTATGAAAATTTTCTTTTGTCAATGTTCTTGCGTGATCTAATTGCCGCTAATCTCCAATTAAAATTTTCCCTCGACTTTCAAAATAAATTGATTGTTTTCAGATTCTTGTTGATTTAAGTTTTTTTTGGTATTGCGCGAAAAGTTGGCCATGGATACTGACTTCTTTTTTTAACATTAACCAACTATCTAAAATTTACACGTTTTTGTTTCTTAAGATTTTTCAGTAGGGAGCCAAATAACTACTTTAATAAACTAAAACAATGGCCTTTAATAACTAAAACAATGGCCTCAACAGAGCCGAAGAGCCTGTGTAATTTTCAGAAACTATCTGAGCACCCAGTTGCATAAAGCTTCTCAGTGCCATCAATTTTCAATATAAAAGTTTTCTTCGGTATCTTAAAATAAATAGGTATGTTACGGCTATTTAATAATTTTGCTCAATTGGAGGTTTTTTTATATTGCGCGACAAGTTGACCATGGATGTTGATTACTTTTTCAGGGCCATGTCCAAAATTGTCACCTTTTTGTTTCTCATGTTTTTTTTTGTAGGGCGCAAAATAAGCGAGGAAATCGCGGTGGTAGTTTAAAAAATCATACTGTATACTTGTGAACTGTTTTAATAAATAGTTTAATATTGATTCCTTAATTTTTTTTAACCCTTTCGGTGACATCGGCTTAATCGCTTGCAAAGAATTCTCGGAACAAGACACCCGTTCGAACCATCCGATGCCGAAGGCGCGCGCTGTTGCCGTCTCCGCGCGCCCTGTAACGATAGCCACGAGAAACCTCTTCAGGTCGTTCGATACCAACTGTCCGCGACTGTACATTATATATGTTTATTTGTAAATGAAACAATAAATTTATATTTTTAAAGTATTAGTTGCATATTTTCAACATTTTCTTGCATATTTTGACTAATATATTTGCATATTTATGCGCATATTTTTAGGGTTTCGACTTGCATATTAGGGTTACTCTACTCATACCTAACTCCCGCCTCTGTGTCTTATGCTAATTACCGAATGAAAAATATCATAGATACACCTTTTATCAAAGAGCATAATTTACGTATCTAATCCTATTACCCGGCCCGGATTCGAACCGAGAACCAACCGACTAAATTCTTATCTAAAAAAACCCGGTGTAGCATATTAAATTTGACGGGGCCGTTTTCACAATGGCGGGGCTTTTTAAAATTCCCGAGATAGCGCCTATCCGGTTTATCGACGAATAAATAGGGCTATTAACCTGACCTGAGACGATTAATTAACCGGGGAAAGTTTACTTGAGGGGCTTTATCTCAAACTGACCGCATAAACGCATGGGCAATGGTAATTTGTCGGCTTTTGTTCTAAAATAAACACCTGGAACACCGCCGGGAATGCAAGAAACGACGCGTTTTACGTAAATATTATTTCTTTCTGCGTAATATTATGGCGACATAACATATGAATACGACTGTACCTGGTAGCACCACTCCTTCATAGCAACGTCCAGAGATATACTAATAAGTCCGGGCACTCAGCCTTGTGTAAACAAACGTTTCCCTCTTGCCCTCTCCCGCTCCCCTCCTCATCGAGCCGATCGATATATCTTATAATATAAGAAAATAAACTGTACACAGTGTAGCTGAGAGCGGTTCGTTCGCATTACCGCAAAATATTACCGACCGACTGTGACTGTGTTGTAGTGATTTCGTGATTTGTAGTAACGCTGTTTACTGCAGTGCGGATGGCTGTAAAACCAGTTCAAAAGACTATATTACCTTTTTTCATTTCCTAAAGACCCTGAAAGGTAAGATTGAGTTTGAGGTACCTACCTACAAAAATTAAGACATTTTTATGTGACATTTGAATACTTGGGTATTGAATTATACTAATTATATTATATTGAAGAATAATATAGATATAATATTAAAATATTGAAAATTTGAAGGTGCCAGCAATGGAAGAATGCCTTAATGTTCATCGGAGAACAAAAATTTGCGAATATTCCACCTGAAGAGGCATATAAACCTATAAGAATTTGCAAGGCACATTTTGAAGATCAGTCATTCACTTCGTCCGGAAAACGTTTAGTAAAAACTGCTGTCCCCTCGGCTGTCCCATTAAGATTATTGCCAGAAGCTTATGGTAAGACGCATGCTTGTGTAGGTACCTATGCGTAATATTTTGTTCTGTATTGTTTATGTTAATTTAAATAGCAAAATATTTACTACTTACTGGATGAAAAAGTAAGTAAATATGATTAGTTTAACCCTTTGTCGTTAAATATTTATTTGTTATTTATGTTTTTGTCTGCTCTATGTTTTGTTAAGCTTTATTAAAAATGAACGTAAAACATAAAAAATTGCATTTTTATTCATGTTCCAACCAAAGTCTACAGATATACCTACTAATTATGTAGATTCTGGTAATAGCTACTCTGTATTTTAATTTAATTGTACCTACCAAAAACTAACGGTACACTTACCAATACACAGATAATGTTGTACCAAAGTCTAAAAATAGGTATCATAATATTTGTAGACTTTGGTAAATAATGGAAAGTCAATATGAACCTGCCCCCGTATAACTAGCTTGACGGCGATTTCGTTTAGTCGCCCTCGTAAATGCGAAGCGTGAGAGGTGACGCTGATTTACGACCGGTCGCAAAAAATTGTCGGCTTTTCCGAGAGATCAAAGAAGTGAGCCGACTTTAGTATTTCTAGACTTTGTTCATACCTTGTATGTACCCGATGTGTTATAAAGCCGCTGCACACTTTCTTAAATAAAAAACACTTCGCTAAAAACGTAATGTTTCACGTTGATATTCCACCGAGTAAATTTATGCCTATTAGAATTTATTGCTGTGAATTTATGGTAGCCTGATACGTCGAGAGACCCCGGAACATTTGTCATAACCAGCGCTCCTGTAATAACGTTATGGTTTTTTTAAACGGAGACCAAAAGTGTTAAATTGATTCCATCCCGCAAAATTAGGAATTTCTCGATGGTAGGGACCGTAAATCTACCTTCGAGGTGTGATTTATAATGTAAGAGAATTTTAGAAACGCGTTAACTTCGTACCTGTATCAAAATCAAGACTAAAAACAACCTAAAGTGTGCCTTAGACGTTAGTTGACGAATGAAAAGCGATTTCTGAGTAGATAAGCTAGGCGCGTACGAGCCCACTTTAAAAACGAGACCAAAATTTTTGAATTTTCATGGGGTTTCATGATGTTTCATGGGGTTTCATGAAAATGTATCAACGAAACGTAAACGCGAAAAAAAACATTACTAAATGTAGTGTCTTATTTCTTATTCCAACAAGATAAAGACGAATAGGACTGGCTCGGACTTCTTTCAAACAAGAAAAGTAGGAGAAATGAGTGGGAGTATTGGCCGAAAAACCTTCTTCTATTTAGTAACCTATTGGCCGACGATTTTATTGCCCTATGGCCTCGTGGGCAGAATAAACGACCAGACACTTTCACCAAAGACAATTTTATCGATACCAAGCGATCTTAACGTCTTGTTGACCGGTGAACGGAGTCCTTTATAATCGTTCATGCGCCGGATTAAACCAGTCAAAAAGAAACATCGTTAGCCAGCAAAAAGCGCTGTTTATAAAGTAATTAACACGTGTAATTGGAAACTGGGGGATCCACTTTTAATGAGGGCCATCCTCGTTGCAGCGTCCTCGAGACTTGAGTGGCAACGGGAAGACTTCAAACGGTTTTTCTAAAATGCAATTTGCAGAAAAGTGTTTGTGGCCAACGAAGAATTCTGCTGACATACGCTTGGCGTTCACTTGCGTGTGTAAAGAATCCATATTTTTTTATACAATTTTTCGTATTCTCTTCGGAACCGTTGTGCAATAAGCATTTCCCTTTGTTTCGTTTTCGTTCAAAGGGATGGGATAAAGCCAGAGATAGTAATAAACACATTTCATGTCTCGCAGTTTCGTATATATACGTGGGGCTTGTTTGTAACCCTCGGGCAATACCAAGCCGGGATGTTCTCAGAGCAAGAATTTGTTCTGTAGAACGGTGTCTTCATGGGAAATTTTTCATAGTTTTCTGTCAGAGCTTCTTTACGGAAAGTCTTAATAAAACGAATCCTTCCAATGCAATAAAGCAAAAGACTACTTGATGGATTTCATAGTTTCCAAATTTATTATTGTTTTTAAGACAAATAATTTGTGATCCCATACGTAAGCAGATAATATGTTGCATTATTGAGACGTCGAAAGACGGTCGTAGAAAAAATATTATGCACAATTTGAAAATCGTCAAATACCGTAAATAAGTGTAGAGATTTCTATGGTGGTTCTACTTGCTCTGTGTGGCGTGCCAAGTTCTATTAAATTTTAGCGAAAAACTTCGCCGTTCGGTAAGCCGGAGAATGATGCTGGGAGGGTTGCGAGAGAGAAAAAATTCTTTAAACATTTTTATCTCCGGGGAACAGAGAAAGTTTTCGAGTTTTTGCTGACGTGAATTATTTCGTCTTGCGGATCAAAAGAAACTCGAAACGAAGTATAGGGGGGGCATAAAATTGATAGGAAAACGGCAGCGGCATTGATTTCTTGTATGAACACGGTGCTGACGGAAAACTTTTCGTTTTATACGCTATAATCTTCAGAGGCGACATTTTTCATCTAACTCTCTCTGAATCGTTAATGATTGACGTAATTTCACCACTCTCGTTGAAGCGGTAACGTAATTTTTTGTACACAAAGCGCCCGCTCGTAACCTTCCATCACCATTGAAGAAGAATATACTCTTATTAACGTCTCTTCCGTCTGCATTCAAAGTCCATCGATTCTCGGTCTTAGCAAGGCTGGCTGCCGATGTCCCATGCATCAGCCCGGTTGTCCAGTTAGTACATTTCGCTGGCGACATCCTCGTGCGGTTAGTAGTAGGAAAAATGCAATAAAATACCCCGGCAGAGACTCAAAGGACGCTAACGATATGTAAGAGAAGATATACCTACGTTTGAATTTATTAAGGAAGACAACTGGGATTCTACGCGTCTACACTCACGATTGCTGACGTCCGTATCGGGTTTCTTGGCAAATATTGAACGCGGGCACACCATATTCTCCACCTATCGATATACCTAAACTATTTATTGAAAAATATTTTCGCCAGGTAGGAAGAGAAGGGCCCCGACCACTTTAAAAGTCACAAGCTCCGTCTTTTGTAACGCTAACCCGCCCATTGTGTGAAGTAACAGCTTTCGAGTGTTGGGCAACAGATGTTTTTTGACTGACCACTACGGGGGGTAGAACTCTCAAAGCGTCCCTCGGTTGTTATTTCTTAAATTAGCAATATATTGTGCGAGGGCATGTGCTAGGTGAATGGTACCTAAGTCCGCTAATTTAAGAAATATTAAGCGTGAAGGCAGCAAGCTTTGTCGTTTTTTCTTTTCTTTAAATGTAGGTGAGTGGGGCTGGGGTAGTCACAATGGGGTGAACGATGGGAAATAGAAAGGAATTCAGTTTTAAATAGCTAGACTGATTTGGTACCTATTACCCAGTTCTTTGTGATTTTCCTCCTTCTGTAACAACATGGTCTTGTGTCCTATTGTATACAGGGTGATTCACGTAAGTGGTTCATTAGAAGTTTATGGAGAAGGAGTACGAATTTTGATTTGAAATTTTTATTACTTATATAACAGGTTGTAAACTTTCTTTCTAAAATATTTTCAACTTCCGATCACTTCCGGTTATACCGAAAGTCGATAGCAACTTTGTTATTTCAAATAGAACACCCTATATATTGTTATAAAATATAATGTGTACCCTATTCCTAACTCTTTTCGAGATATTCGCAAATTTTTTATTTTTTCGAGTGTTGCAGCCATCGACCATAGTGATGATAACTTTGAAATGTATGAATCTGGAAAACTGAAATTTTGGACTGTCGTAGGAGAAAGTCAACTTTATTAAATGGTCTGTATGCCATTTCAAAATATTGTACAGGGTGTTCGGGAAAAAATGCCCAATAGCAACATCGAAAAACTGAAATTTTGTTTTCAAATGGAACCCATATTTTTTATTGCACCATTGAAGTGTTTGTGAAAAGACAGTTCAAAAAGATATAACACACTATATGTCTAAATGAAGCGGTTGCTTCGTTATTACGAAAAATACGTATTTTTTCTGCTCTGTATCAACAAATATGCCATTTCTCAAGGAGCGTCACATTATAGGGGGCCATGGAAAATTAAATAACGCAATTATATGACAAGGTTAAAGGCTATTTAATAATATTATTTCCCTGAGAAGCAACAATACAAAATTAAATAATACTAACAATTACATAATAATAGGTACTAGAAGAAAAAACAAGAAACTATATTTATAAGTAAAACACTTTATTCATATTATGCTATTTACCTGTTACGTATTTACATTTGCTTCTCTTTGTTTGGATCTGGCCATGGACTATGAAATTTCGTTCCAACTTTCTGAATTTTCTTTTCGTCAAAGGTGGTAAATGTAAATGCCTTTCATTAAAAACTCTAATTGTTCTTTCTAAAATTCTTTTAACTCTCCATGAGTGTAAAACATATATTCAAAATATCTTCGTTAGAATAGTTAATTTGAGCCATTCTTGTGTTGACAAGAATGGCTCAAATTAACTCTTCTAATGAAGATATTTTAACTGTTGAGTTAACATTTTATTGTTTGGAAAAGAATAAATGACAATCACAAATGAAAAATCCATGGCCGCCTATTAGAAAAGGTCCGTTGTTTCTTGATATGGAGCAGCAAAAATACGTATTTTGCGTAACAAGGAAGCAACCGCTTCATTTAGACATATAGTGTGTTCTATCTTTTTGAACTGTATTTTCACAAGCAAAAATGAGATTTTTCAATTTTTCGATGTTGATATTGGGAATTTTTTCCCGAACAATATTTTGAAATGGCATACAAACCATTTAATAAAGTTGACTTTCGCCTACGACAGTTCAAAATTTCAGTTTTCCAGATTCATAAATTTCAAAGTTATCATCACTATGGTCGATGGCTGCAACACTCAAAAAATTCAAAAATTTGCGAATATCTCGAAAAAGGTTAGGAATAGGGTACACATTATATTCAGAAAAAAGATTTGGAATTTAATAGGGAACCAAATGGTGTAATAATATATAGGGTGTTCTATTTGAAATAACAAAGTTGCTATCGACTTCCGGTATAACCGGAAGTGATCGGAAGTTGAAAATATTTTAGAAACAAAGTTTACGAGCTGTTATATAAGTAACCAAAATTTCAAATCAAAATTCGCACTCCTTCCCCGTAAACCTCTAATGAACCACTTACGTGAATCACCCTGTATATCGCTTTAAAATGGATAACGAAATTAAACTTCCCAAGAAGAACTACTTTTTATAATCGTATTCTAAGACATTGCCGTCAGCGACTATTCCCCAAATAATGAAATTTCCCTGCCCGAATTTCCATCTCCCTGTTTCTATGACAATTAAAAGAGCAATAAGCGTCCTTCTTAGTTTCTCAATTAGTTTCAGTGCGGGTATTTTTCCTGGGAAGAGTCGGGGTTACCAGCGGACGAAAGAATTATTATTTCTCGGCGTTTTATTATCTCAGGAGGCGAGGAAAACGTAATTTATTATGCCGGGGATTAGAGAAAATTAGGAGTTTTGATGGAGAAGGGAAATGGTTTATCACTTGGGAAACACAATAGCTCTAATTCCGGGAAAACTGCGCGAGAATTATTATTAATTGGGTCATTTCTGGTTGTTTTTTTGTCGGGATGACGACGTCTAGTTTGTCATCTTTCCAAGCTATACTTTTTTCCTACAATAGATTTTACTTGGAGACGATAGAATCCTTGCTATACAGGGTATCCCCAACGAAAACTTGACCCCCCCAAAAATTCGATAACCGAACATTATTTGAAAATTCGCCGAGACCCGTCGATTTTTGTTTTTGGGGGGAGCTTTTTTGACAGTCAAGCCAACCCGATTTGTTCATCCCCCTAATCCCTAGCAACCCCAACTTTAAAATTTCGAATGGAACTACCCCCCTTGTGGCGCATCATTTTATAGCCCTTTTTATTGCGAATACATGAATTCTGTTGAGATTTGACAGAATTATTGGCTAAAAACGGAAGGTTGACAATCCACTGTACGCGTAGTAATTTCTACACAAATGCCCGCCACTATTAAGTTTTTTATCTACTACACACGACCAAATTACATAGTTTTTATTGACGTGTCGATCAGTTTACAAAAGTCACAAATGAAAAAGCAGAAGCAAAACAAAAAAAGTTCATACGAATTCAAACCTTATTATATCTTTTTAAAATATGTAACAGAAAGTCACTGTCACAAAAAGTTCTCGTTTTTTTGCTTCTAACGACGAAATCGTTACTTTCAGCCTGCTATTGAAAGTGTAAACGTGTTTTTGAAATGGTTTATTCCATCATGGAAAGGTTAGAAATTGTTGCAATTTGTTATCGAAATCACGATTGCGCTAAAGCTACAGCACGAATTGCAACAATTTCTAACCTTTCCATGATAGAATAAACCATTTCAAAAACACGTTTACACTTTCAATAGCAGGCTGAAACTAACGATTTCGTAGTTACAAGCAAAAAACGGGGACCTTTTTGTGACAGTGACTTTTTGTTACATATTTTAAAAAGATATAAGGTTTGAATTCGTATGAACTTTTTTTGTTTTGCTTCAGCTTTTTCATTTGTGACTTTTTTGTAAACTGATCGACACGTCAATAAAAACTAGGAAATTTGGTCGTGTGTAGTAGATAAAAAACTTAATAGTGGCGGGCATTTGTGTAGAAATTACTACGCGTACAGTGGATTGTCTACTTTCCGTTTTTAGCCAACAATTCTGTCAAATCTCAACAGAATTCTAAAAACGCTACATCACTGTATTCGCAATAAAAAGGGCTTTAAAATGATGTGCCACAAGGGGGTAGTTCCATTTGAAATTTTAAAGTTTGAGTTGCTAGGGAGTAGGGGGATGAACATATCGGGCTGGCTTGACTGTCAAAAAAGCTCACCCCAAAAACAAAAATCGACGGGTCTCGGCGAATTTTCAAATAATGTTCGGTTTTCGAATTTTTGGGGGACACAAATTTTCGTTGGGATACCCTGTATAGGGAACCTAGCTAAGCAATCTACAAAATTATGTTATCTATGTTTGTACCTAATGGTACCTATAGTTTTGTATGCAGATACATTTGAAATCCTTGGGGTAATATTTTTATAGGAATATAGCTCATTCAGATATTGACGATCTAAAAGGCATTAACAAAATATTAAGAGTGTTTATAAAAGAAGTGGAAATCTAACATCTTCGTTGTAACTGCAACGACATTTATATTAATATCAACCTCAATTTTTTCCTCCATAAAATTCCATAATGGTACAAAACTCCGGGAAATACAGTTAGGTAACACAGATCGGAAGAACTTCGCCAAGTTTAGATTGCACCGACTTTGGATTAAATTTTTTCCCTCTATATTCTTTTAAAGTTTCCTGCAAAATTTCAGAAGCGGGCAAAGCCCGCGTCTTGTTAATTTACTGTAGCGAAAAGTTTCTAATAAACTCGTGGGGTAGGTACGTGCCGTTTTTATGACCACCTCAATTCAATTACAATAATACTTCACATCTTGAGATAGGTACCCTAGAAGCGATCAGGCCTTTTTGGAAGTAAAAAAAAACAGGAAAATCATTCCGTGTCTTGTTCCTTCATTCTCCAAAGTACTTCGACCAGTTGCTAGATCGAATCTCATCCGTTCGAGACAGAGAAGACGTTGGTGTAGGCTAAACGAAACGTGAATATTATTACAGATAAATAGGACATTTTGCGGCGACTGTCCTTCAAAAGAGACACGTTCGTTCAGAGCTCCGCAAAAATCTTCATTGCTATCAGCTTGTACATTCCCAGTAAGCATTGGATAATTTTACATTGGCGTAGGTACAGAAGTAGATCATTATATAAAAGAAGAAATTAAAAAAAGGGTACAAAAATTGTTTATCCTTTCATCTTGTATGTAAGTTGCCAACTTTAGGTTTTTAATAAGTTTATCCGATTTTCAAATATTTTCAAAGCATTCCTGATTTTTAATGTAAAATTTAAAAAATCCCAACTATAAGGGAGTGCTGATTGAAGCTACGTTGCCAGATTTTCTCTAAAAAAAGTCGCTAATATATTTTTTAACATATCGTATCGAAAAATCATACTTAAAAAATATGGCATAGTTAAGCATTAGGTATTAAAAAAATAACAATAAAACGAAGTTCTTTACCGTTTTCTTTATTAATACGACTAGTACTAGTACTAATACGAATAAGTTTCCTTAATTTTCATCTATTTCCAAAGCATTCCTGGTTTTTAATTGAAAGTAAAAATTCAATTTTCATAATTTTATGATACTGTAGAAATGTTAGTCGGCAAAGTAAATTAGTAAACCTTGGGACATCGGGGTTTCAGGGGGCGCTGAACAAAGCTACCTTGTCAGATTTCCGATAAAAAAAATCCCCAATAGCATTTTCTAAAAAATCACACCGAGAAAAAATCATAGCAACCTACACACACAAAAAAGTCATCAAAATCGTGCAGCGCATCACAATTTTACAGGTGTGAACACCCTGTATAACCACCGTTAATTTTATTGGTCACTACCTAAAAAGTACCATTTGTTTTAAAAGTTTTTGCGAACGCCCATGGTCGTATAAGCTATGCCTTGAGTCTTCTTGTGTCCATGGCTTCTCTTTTCATTTCTAATGGAATTGGAATATAATACATGACAGCAGGATTTGGTTTTATTGCCACAAATTGCTGCCTTCAGTTAAAGGGTACAAGTACCGAACATCCACTCTGAAATTTATGTCCCCATTTCGAGCAAAATCGACGATTTTGTAAGATCTAGGATTAAAACTGTGGGCCCTAAGTTCTACACTCGTTTTCACGATACTAAACCGTGTGACAGTAACAAATGCGACTGGCTAAGCGCAACAAGGTAGTGACCAATGGACCCCGTCCTAAATGGGTCATTAATTACGGTTTTAATGACGATGACAGTTCAAAAATGCGGATGATTAAACCGCTGATTACCGCGCATAATCTTGATTAATCCCCGACTAAAACGCTATTAAATTTTCTACGGGGCGATCTCTTTTTTCATGGACCAAAGGGGATAATTGAGAGTTAACCAAAGGCATCATCGTAATTGATTACCGGACCTTGAAAAAAATGAAGGTCGACCGGGAAAAGAAGAGAAAGAGTATGGTCCAACAAGATTGTGATACTAACTTTAATAAGTATGTATTTTTTGAAAAAACGAAGACATACGTTTGAATTTCAGGAGCTAACTCATCCAAGACCTGGTTGTTAGGAGATTACCAGCTTAGCAAACTTATATGAAAAAAATATCGAATTCGCTGCACATTCCTTGCATCAATTTCAATCCCCCCGATTCATGACTCACATCACACCTACCAAATCCTGATCCTCACTGTCTTTCCGGGCGATTTCATCTTTTCACCCCCCCGAGAGAAAATTCCAGCTTTGATCCACCCCAATTACAAAACATCCCCCACCAGCTTTGACGGGGGAAGTATTAAAAGTCTTGCAGGGGCTAATTCAATCGGCGCCTCGAAGGGCGCAGGGGCCCCTCGCCTCCGCGAGCTGAATACTGAGGAGACCGGACCGCCGATAGTTTAATTGATAAGGGCCAGACCCTTTGCGAGGCTGGAGATTATCGCGCTAGACTTGGGGTTTGGAATAAGTGTAGTGTTCTCGCTCAAAGGGATATTTTGTTCCCTTTGAAGGTTTTCTGGATTCGGGAAATATAGGGGGGGCTAGGTATGATTGTTCCTCTCTACAGTCTCCCGCCTAAAACGCTGTCTCTTTATCCCATACTATTTGTCTTCGATGGTTAAAATCGATCGCAATTTTGGACTTATACTTCTCCCTGAGTAACTAACTTAAATCCGCTTACAAAACAAACTTTCCACCTCCCGAAATCTATTTTCGTTCCAGGCTAGCAAGTCTAAAATCCCCAAAGATTCCCCTATCCCACCCGATAGGTCGGAGAGTACTTAGGCGCTAGCTAATTAATAAAGGAGCTGCTAATTAATTAGAGCTACATTTAATCCCCGAAAGTTTGCAAATTGGATAAATAGAGCGCGCGGGCATCAGCTATGGGCCGTCAAAATTCCAGTCGGAAAACTATTCTCGACTCGGGGGAGTTGAAAGATGGGAGTAAGGCGCACTACTGATAATGGAGAATCCATTTCGACAAGATTTCGAAAAGTATGTTACATAGCAAGGAGGAAAATTATTCACTACAGGCAAGGGGTACGTTAGATCGACCTAGGTAGGTAGCGCCGTGGTTAGCTAAAGCATGAGGCTGTAATGAAACTTTCGTGGAAGCTTAAATAGGGTACTTGACGAAATTTTACAAACTTGATAAAACAATTCCTGGACACTTGCCTAAGACCCTACGATTATTTAAAAAAATATATATTTACGTAATTATCAAGTTATTAGACTTTCTTTGAAATTTGGCGGGAAAGCACTTATGACGTCACAAGTGTTTTATAACGGCAATTTGGCAACATAGCGATACCACTGAAGTGTTCTGAGACATAACCTTATTCGGCAGTGAAAATTGCAAGGAAAGTTGAAATCTCAAAATTCTAACCTCAAACTCCCAGGTTTTTTTCGTAAATACTTATTCAATCGTTTTTTTGGCTAGGTTGGGCCTAAAGTCCGGAATTCGGGCTCAGTACTTCTAAGCACTATGGCGTCTTCATAAACGCGCCTTCAAGATGGTCCCTAGGCCGAAGTTCTCTCTTTATTAATAACTCATAATACTGTATTCTTACTACAACGTAGGTACAAACCTTTGCAGTTTTATCCCATGGATTTCGGCAGACGCTAACAGCATCCAATTTCGGCAAATTACGGATTGTTCTTTCACTTTACCTTACACATCTAACAACACGATAACTAGGTCCGCAAACAATATAATATAAAAGTAAATATCAATAACAAATTATAATAAATGGCACAGATATTATCTACTAATATTTTGATTTAGCGAGATACGGAGTGACAGTTGGCATCACGGGATGTCATCTGCCGATCAGAAAACCATACGTGAATATTTCCCCCATTATTGGTACCTGAATATTTATAGTATGTTCCGTATACAGATATTTTAACTAAAGTGTTAGGTGGCAGAGATGAAGGATATAGTTTCCAGCGTGTGCAGCATAAACAGACACCATTTTGATATAGAGGAGTCAATATACGGAACATATTCGCAATAAAAAGTCTTTATGTGACAAAATTTGTGTGTGCAATTGCGTTAGTTAAAGCTCAAAGGTTTCAATACATTAAGTAAGAGATATTCATAGGCACACTGGAAATACTTGAATAGAAAACTGCAATTTACCTTTGTTCCACGAATGATTGCAAACGGGCACCGGAAACGTTACAGTTCCGTTTCTCCTGAGACGCACAGAGTTGCCACGTTTGGCGTTCTGGACAATAGAACGACGAAACAGTAGATTTCAGCCTGAACAAAATTGTACAACTTTGTCTTTAATTATCATAAAAATAATGGTTAAAAGCCGTTGTTCCATTTATTACGTGTTATGTTGGTGCATCTGCTTTAAACTGAGTACAATTTTAGAGCAATTAAAAATATTGTCAAGTACCCTATTGAAAAAAATTTTCTCTTGCAGTTCTTATTTATCCGCAAATTATTTTGTTGTAATTTTTTTCACCGATTATATAAAGAAAGTCATAGTTTCCTTGATAAACTCCTAGAAAAGTAATATTTTAATTTTAAATAGTTTATCAAATAATAGTTATTTATGTACCAAGGCACTGAAGTTCGACTTTTTATGACTCATATGGAGTTTAGTTGCTGAGGCCTCTGGCCGAGGCAAATAAACCACATGAGTCATAAAAAGAACTTAAGTGCCGAGGTACATATTATATATTTTTTGAAATCGGAAAAAAAAAATGTTTTATTAGGCAAGAAAATAATAATAAGGGATCACCCGTCCACGAACCGACTACGCGCGGCGTTGCTTGACTTTACCGATCGCTCTACCTAGGACAAGTATAATGACGTACGGCACCTTCTGACAGAAAAACCAAACAGCTGCTTCTTGTGCAGCCTAGACAACAAATCTATTGATATTCAAATTTACTAAAATATGTATACTGAAGGATTGCGCTTCTATAGGAAACAATTTCGCAATGTGTACGAAAAGTTAAATGAGCCTTTATCGGCCGGGTTTTGAATATTTGGTCACTTTTGACGGGCAATTTCTCCGCGTCTGACGTTTGATGTTTACATCTCGCCAAGGCCTACTTATTGAAAAAATCGTACAATAATGGGCTACATTATTGTACGATTTCTGTGCTTTTAATGACGATTTTGGGACATTTTAATGCCGATTTCAAGAAAAAAAATTATTGTATTTTTTCAGAAATTCTTTTGTTTCAGTTTTCTGAAAGGTGGTAAATTTGTTTTTACAAATTCTACACAATTTTTAATATGAAAATAATAAGAATGTTTCAAGGCTACTTTTTTGTTCAAAATACAATCTAAACTTCCATCAAACTGGGCTTAAATTTCATACAATTTTCCCAGCATATAATTTAAAGCAAAAATTGGGGATACGGCCCTGGGATCTTTGCTCGAGGCTGGGTTGGAGTCATAGCAAACTGGGATCGCGGTCAGTTCAACTCTGGGGGTTGCAGGGCTGGGACAAATCGCATGAAAGGCATGTACGATTCGAGACAAGGGAAATTATTTAGAAGACAATAATTAATTACGCCAATGATAGTTTTTGTTTCTACAGGGTATCAAAGACAGTAGTGGCTTCAGCACATTGGTAGAAAGTACAGTGTGTCCCCGCTATAATTTTTCTTTTTATTTTTATAAATATAAATTTTTATTTTCAATTTTTCGAAAAATGTCATTCTTAATAAAAAAGTCTGTTTGTCCTTAAAATAAGATTGGCATGGAAACAGTTAACATTACTTATACAGAGTGACCAGAAAATTGAAAAAACGTTAACTATCATACAAGTAAACTGTCTCTATTTATAGAGATAAAAAAGTTATAGAGAAAATTTGTTCAGCTTGGTAAGTTACTTAGGAGCACAAAATTTCAAAGCGTCAGGCCTACTTTTTTTTATTTTTTCTTGTATTTCTTACATTAAATGTTTTTTTGTAACTAGTATGACAAAAATGTATTAGCAAAAATTACCCAGAATGGAAAACAGCGCATGATGACAAAATGTAACAATTCTAGGCCTACTTTGTAAAAATTTTAGGAAACTCAAAGGAGATCAGAATTGTACAAAAATTTTTCATCGTACACAGTTTCCTACTCTGAGTTACTTTGATTTATACGGTTTTGTCGTACTACCCACAGAAAAACATTAATCGAAGAAATACAAGAAAAAATAAAAAATCAAAGTATTTTGTACACCTAAGTAAATATCTCTTATTCTTATGCTAATTAACGTTTTTCAATTTTCTGGTCACCCAGTATGAGTAACAGTAACTTTTTTCCATGCCAATCTTATTATAAGGACAAACAGTCTTTTTTTTATCAAGAATGACTTTTTTCGAAAAATTGAAAATATATTTTTTTTACAAGTATAGTTAAGTCCATCCGGAGACACACTGTATATAGATTTATGCGAAATTTAACAACTTAGAAGTTATTTTTATGATTTTTGAGAAATATGTCTTACTTACCACTATTGTGTTAAAACTAACAAAAGGATTGAGTAGTAATTTAGTAACCTACCTATCCTAAATTTTTGAGTAGTTTTATCAGTGTAAAAAACAGGGAAATTATATGTATTTTAGCTGCCAGCAACAAGGAGCTTCGTGTAGTTTGCACACGCCCTTTTGTTGATGCCAGCCACCATCCCCCGTCTGCCAGAAAATCGAAACAAAAGGGAAAACCGGAAAGCCCGGTTGAACTTTTTTCCTTAAACTGTTCATTTTTGATCCGCCATTGTCTTTGAATCGATCCACGCCGCCCTCTTAAACTTTTAAATTTGGCAAAACGCCGACGAAATAATAATTTAATACAAACATTTGGCGGGTATATTCCGCTAATCCGGGAACCGTCGGCAAGCTGGAAAACATTTTAAATGCGAATATCAACAAAAACAACGCGCCCGTCCGAGCGGAAAATCTAAAAATTTTATTGTGAAAAACATGTGCGGGAGATTTGTCACTAAACGAAATAAAATGGCAGTAACACGTATGCGTGCGTTTTATTTTCAATTTGGGAAATTGCAAGAATAATAACAATAATAATTTATGAAATTTCAAATATGTATTGCGTACGTACGTTTTATTTTTATAGGTTGTAAAAACCTAAATTTTCCAAGGGGTTAGATGTGTTTTTATTGTAATAACACCCTGCATATTTTTTTTGCCTGTTTTTTCAACCGTTTGGAAGATACGAGCGATGATTTTTTTTTAAACTTTCATACCTACTGGAAATAGGAGTGGCCATGAAAAAAAAACCTTAGCAATATTTAAGTGAGATAGAACATAACTAATATTTTATTGGTTTAAAATGTCACTTTTAATTCCTCATTAACCTTACATTGTGGCACGTAATGCAAAAAAACTGGAAAATGCCAAAATGCCTTACTTAACGTGCCTTATCTATTTTTTTAAATTACACCAGACGAAACAGAGATTCTTAAGAAAATATAAACCGGAAGAGGGATAAACGAGACAGATTATATGAAATATGGGCCCTACCTCTTAGGGTTAACTGTATAATAATCTGAAAATACAAGGTAATAATTCAGGCGTATCTGCAAAGGGGCAGTTCCTCATTTTGTCGAGATCTGGAGTAAAAAAACAGAGGATCCGTTTTAAGCGTAATTTGTATTCTTATCCTCGACCGCTCAACCCTCGCGTTCAGAGGAAAAAAATAAACTTCACCGGGGTTTATTTACGATCTTGACCCTCTCCAGAGGTCCGCAGTTCAATTTATAATTTCTTACGTTCACTTTCGTTCCGGATTTAAAAAATAAAACTTTATATTTCGTCATCTAGTTTGTGTAGAAGGAAATAAACACGGAGCGAGTATTGTTGGTTGCCTATCCCCGGCAAGGTATGTAGTTCATACAGTCATTGCATGGCAGTAGATACCAAAAGCATTGATTATTTTTCTTAACAGGCCTCGTTACTAAAATAAACGGTTTACCACCCTTTAACCCAATTTTACACCCTTGAAAATTACCCCGTTTACAGATTTCTTATCTCCAAAGTGTCAATTTAAATTAGGTTTATGATTGCTCCGCCGAGTAACTGTTTTCGCCCCGAACGTAGTTAGGGTTTTTTATTCAGTTTTTATGGACCAATTCCCACTTTGCCTGCGACGAATGGAGTCCCAGAGACAATTTCGGGGGCTGTACTTCGGGTAGGGCGTAAATGTCGTGCAGATAAAAAATTTTAGTGGCTCGCGATCGGGCGGGTTTATGACCCTTTGTTGCAAATTTAATTTGTATCTCCGACGGGGACAGGGGGTGGGGGGGGGGGGGATTTTCGCACCCTCCTACGTTTAATTTGACTGACATACGCAGGGGGGATGGGGAAAAACCATGGGGCAATTTTTTCATGTTTTTATTTAATGACACTTTTTTCTCATTCAAGGTTAAAGCAGATTTAAACCTTCTGTATATTGAAAACCAAGTGTTTGCTACAAAAGCCTTGAATTGCAATTACCATCTTAGATAATATTGCCAATTTAAACTTGCAATTTTAGATAATTGTCAGTTTAAACTTGCAATTTTAGATCAATGTTGGTGTAAACAGGCAATTTTAGATAATTGCCAGTTGGAACTTGCAATTTTAGGTACCTAATAATTGTGAGTGTAAGACTGTAAACTTGCAATTATACACGTATAATTGCCAGTTTAAACTTGCAATTTTAGATAATTGTCGGTTTAAACTTGCAATTGTAGATAATTGTCAGTTTAAACTTGTAATTTTAGATAATAATAATAATTGTCAGCTTGAACTTGCAATTTTAGCAAATTGCCAGTTTAAACTTGCAATTTTAGATAATTGTCGGTTTAAACTTGCAATTGTAGATAATTGTCAGTTTAAACTGGCAGTTTCAGATCATTGTCAGTTTAAATTTAAAATTTTAGATAATAAATGTCAGCTTGAACTTGCATCTTTAGGTACCTAAGTGTAAACTTGCAATTACATAATATAATTTCCAGTTTAAACTTTCAATTTTAGATAATTGTCAGTTTAAACGGGCAGTTTTAGATCATTGTCAGTTTAAATTTAAAATTTTAGATAATAAATGTCAGCTTGAACTTGCATCTTTAGGTACCTAATAATTATTGTAAGTGTAAACTTGCAATTACATAATATAATTTCCAGTTTAAACTTGCAATTACATAATATAATTTCCAGTTTAAACTTGCAATTTTAGATAAGTGTCAATTTATACTTGCAATTTTAGATAATAATTGTCAGTTTGAACTTGCAATTTTAGATCATTATCAGTTTAAATCTGAAATTTTAGATAATAAATGTCAGCTTGAACTTGCAATTTTAGGTACCTAATAATTGGGAGTGTAAACTTGCAATTATACAGTGACCGGCAGAAAGTTGGACACAAATGGAAAACTTTTTTATTATTAATTTCTCAGTAAATTTTATTCTTGATAAAAGTTGGTGCATCGTTTCAAACTCAAAACGCACATATCAAAATTTAAAAATGTCAAAATAACTCAAGAGTAAAGTAGATACCCTTATTTTTTAAAATACGGTAAAAAGTTACTTACAAAAGTTGTTTGGAATCAAAGGTGGATGTCAGATTTAAAGTCACACCCACCTAGTAAAAAAAGAAATTTAACTTTTTTGTATTTTTTTCGACCATCCCGTGTATCACAAAAAAACAAAATACCGCAAGCGCAACTTATCATCGGAAAACACATGAACTTGCTACTAAACTTTAATTTTGTTCTATTTGCAGCTAGAAATTTAAATAAATCGAAATTAGAGTTAAAAAATATTAAAGTTTTCTGTCCAACATTCTGCCGGTCACTATATATAATTGCCAGTTTAAACTTGCAATTTTAGATATTTGTCAGTTTAAACTTGAAATTTTAGATAATCACCAAATTAAACTGCAATTTTAAATAATTGTCAGTATAAACTTGCAATTTCAGATAACTGTCAGCTTGAACTTGCAATTTTAGGTACCTAATACATTTAGATATTTTCATTGTAAACTTGCACTTATGTATAATTGACAGTGTAAACTTGACATTTTAAATAATCTTCAATTTAAACTTGCCATTTTAAATAATTGTCAGTTTAAACTTGCAATTTTAGATAATAATTGTCAGCTTGAACTTGCAAATTTAGGTAATAATAATTATTCTGAGATAATTGTCAGCTTGAACTTGAACGATTTTAGAAAAATGTAAGGTTTAACTTGCAATTTTAGACAATTATCTGTATAACTTGCAATTTTAGATCATTGTCAGCTTATATTTACAATTTTAGATAATAATTGTTAGCTTGAACTTGCAACTTTAGGAACTAAATGATTGTGATTGTAACTTCCAATCATGTATAATTGCCAGTGTTAACTTGCAATTTTAGATAATTGTCAGTTTATATTTGCAATTTTAGATAATAATTGTCAGCTTGAACTTGCAATTTTAGGTAGCTAGTAATTGTGAGTGTAAACTTGCAAATTGCCAGTTTAAACTTGCCGTTTTAGATAATTGACAGTTTAAACCTGAAATTTTAGATAATCGCCAATTTAAACATGCAATTTTAGATCATTATTGTCAGTTTAAATTTGCAATTTTAGATAATAATTGTCAGCTTGAACTTGTAATATTAGGTACCTAATAATTGGGAGTGTAAACTTGCAAGTTGCCAGTTTAAACTTGCAATTTTAGATAATTGCCAGTTTAAACCTGAAATTTGAGGTAATCTCCAATTTAGACATGCAATTTTAGGTACCAAATAATTGTGAGTGTAAACTTGTAAATTGCCAGTTTAAACTTGCAATTTTTATAAATTGGCCACAAAATTGACTGTTACAGGGAAGACCATTATTTATTATTTATTAATAATATTCAAGAGTGTGTTACACAATCATTTTTAACTTGAGTTCGTTGAATAATGATAAAAAAGTTACCTTCAAGGCACCGAAGTCTGGAGTGTGAAATAGTTACACTATACTAAAATAAGGTCTTTTTGATGCAGGCGTGGAAATTCGTCTCGCCTTGCTTTCGAAAATAGACGACTGGTGACGTGATTGTTATTTAGGATGAGAAAATATGGCCACAATTAAGACTAATTATCTTCATTGCCCGATGTGTTGCATGGAAATTTTATTGGGTGCTTACAATTTTTTAAATGAAGCTAATGGCACTATGATTTTTCTGTGAAAAAGTGGCAACAGATTTTCTCACATGCCTCACGGATATGGTATCATTAAAATGCAAATGTTCCGATCAAACCGAGATCGATTAATCAACATTGCTATATTGACTTATTTACCATCACTCCGTTTTCGAACGTCGATTTTTCATGTCAGCCACGACAAGAAACCGAGAGATGTATTTATGTTCTTTGTTACATTCCATAACATAACTTGTAGCGTATTTATAATAGTTCAGGGCATGCACACAAAGAAGGCACAATGCTAAGATTTTTTAAGTGTTTGTTGACCTTTTAGTGGACAGTGCAATAATTGTATAAAACATATTTTCAGCCGCAAGGTAGAAGCTTGTAGTTTAGTATGTGATGAAAATAAATAGCGCCCTATATTTCTCCTCGTACAAAACATTATTAGGGAAGATACTTACCGCTTCAAAGCCTGTATAATGTATCCAGGGTATCACATTTAATGCATTAGATAACGCGCAAGCTTACGGTCCCAATAGACGCAGTTCCTGGCGTGTAGACGTTGTTAACAGTATTAAATTTTCACGTAACTAATAACATATTAGCTAAATTATTAATAACTCGAGAATCGGGACATGTTAGAGCACGCCCAATAAACATTTTTGGTTTTATAAGAGTAACCACAACTATTAGATTACCTAACTTAAACCACTGTTAGTAATTTAATATAGTTACGAAAATATTTCGGTTACCTTTATAAACCCATTAAAACACTTAAATGGAGCAATTTATAAAGGTCACCAGCACCTATTTTAGTACCGTTATTCGACTTTAAAGTATATAACCAATAGTAGAGTAAATGTTTCCATCACCTTTATATAACCTACTTATACAACCCGGCTCCTTTCAGTGTTAAATTTGGTTCTATAAGGTTTGCAGTTGCCCTTATAAACTTTGCCTATAATGGTGTTAGTAATATTTCACGGGATTTAGATATCGGACGCCTACTTCCATCTCTGTTTAACTATTGTTGAGCGCCTATCCTTTCCACTCACTTCAAAATGTTATGGTTGGGGATGTCAATGGGCATGTGAATATTTTTGCTAAGTATAATAATAGATGTTTCCCTATGCATACTTGAAATTGTGTGTGGCAAGAAAATTTTTCCGCAAATATGAACAAGATAGCTTCAAAAAATTCACGGGCCTTCGAAATACTCCTAAATAAGCAATTTTGTTTGCATTAAAAAAACTTATTTTTTTTTATTTTCAAAAATTACGAGAAAAAAAGTTTAAAAAATATGCCCGTGTCACATAAAAGTATATTTTGTTAAAATTTCCGAGGAATAAAATAAAATATGCTAATAAATTCGTAAATGTGGGTCGTGTCGATTCTATTCTATATTTGCATCATGGCACCTCTTAGTAGATTACCCTTAAAGGCTTTGGTGACAATAATATCACTTAGAGTAACGTTACATAAATTGAAACAATGCTATAAACCTTCTTTGGTACTTTTTTATAAAACTATAAGTTTCCTATATATCCTTAGGTGATATAACGCTACCAGTAGTGTTACTATAAAACCAAAGGTAATATAACGCTACCAGTAGTGTTACTATAAAACCAAAGCTATTTTAAAGACCTCTCGGAGATGTATAAGGGCTGCAATAATTCCATAACCTTCGGTAGATAACCCGTTAAACACTAATTTTCACGTTCTGAACTAAATTTGAGTTTGTGTGGGGCTCATTTATACCGGTGGATAGATCGACAATGATTTTCAATTTATTTTAACCCGTTTCACTTTTACACAGTTTCAAACAATTTCGTCTCATTAACAACACATACTCCACTTATTTTTACTCTCCTCCTGTTATACATTTTTCATTCGTTTTTTAATATAATGCTTCCTTGGTTCCTTTCATATAAAACTCCGCAACCTTTATATGACATTTATCTAACTAGGTATCACTTGTGGTAACGAAAAATGTTTATTGGGCGTAAACCTTCCATTAATCACGTTTTTACAACGTTACTCGTGCTCGGGAGCAAGGAAAAATGTTTCGGCGCTCTGATTTTACAAACATACTTTTAAAGGGCTATTTGAGGATTTCTCAAAAACAGTGGTTGTGGAGCATCTGCTAAAAATTCCTTCCTATACGTAGGAGATTGCGCGAGGCAAGCAATATCATAAATATTGCATATGAATCTAAGAGTTCCCGGACCCGACATATTTGTCTAGGGTATATTGGAGTTTGTCTGAAATATATCCGGAGCAAGAGTTCAGAGAACTCTCATCAGTTCCAATAACACGAGCAGCCCAAGGAAAAAAGCTTCATATTTTTTTTCGAGAAGAGGAGAAGAAAGGGTTGATTTGAAACGATAAGGCCAGATAAACTAGGAGAATTTCGTATTATAATACAATAAAAATATTGTTTTGGAATCATACGAAGGCTTTCTTTTACACGGCGATGGAAAACCATGAAATACAACTATTATATACTGTTTATCGCATAACCAAGATTTAGGTACTTTGGTGCCAATTTCAGATAATTGTTATTTATGTACCAAAGCATTGAAGTTCAACTTTTTATGACTCATATGGAATTTAGTTGCCGAGGCCTCTGGCCGAGGCAAATAAACCACATGAGTCATAATAAGAACTTCAGTGCAGAGGTACATATTATACAGTGTGGTCATTTAAGTGTGCAACATATGGGATTTTTTTTATTAATTGCACAACAAAAATACAAATATTCCCGAAAGTTGGTGCATGTTCGATAATCATATTAGGCGCACTTAGAATGGTAGCAAGTCAAACAGCATACACGGTAGGTCAAAAAATATAAAAATTGTACATAAGAGTAAAGTACAGTTATTTCAGAAAATTCAGCAAAATGTTATTAAGAAAAGTTGTCTACAATTAAAAGTTATGCCTAAGTACCAAAAAATGGCCTCCTAAGAAGAAAAAAATATATATTTTTAAAAACATTAATAATTTTTTCTTAATATTCACCCTAGACAATTTCATAAATCAATCAAAATTAGATCAATTTCGCATAATATTGTTCAAATTAAAGCATATTTGTAAAATTGACTTAGATTTTTAATTTTTTAGGGAATCCCAAACTTCATGTTTGTTGCAACGATATTAAACAAAACTTTAAATTTTCGCAAAAATTCTTCGGAACAAGGTAAAATATTAGTAATGATAATGTGTATATTAAAAAACTCTCATTTAAGGTGCAAAATTTTTATTTTAAATGTTTATTAAGAAACTGGAAATTAATTGACGAAATAATTTTTTTTCTTAGGAGGCTATGTTTTGGTATTTAGCATAGCTTTTAATCCTAAACAACTTTTCTTAATAACCTTTTGCTGATTTTTTTAAAATAAGGGTACTCTTGTACAATTTTTATATTTTTTGACCTACTCTGTATGCTGTCATTCTAAGTGCACCTAATATGATTATTGAACATGCATCAACTTTCGGCAATATCTGTATTTTGGTTGTGCCAATTAATAAAAAAAAGTCCCATAATGTTGCACACTTAAATGACCACACTGGATATTTTTTTTGAAATCGGGAAAATAATCATAAGGGATCACTCGTCCATGAATCGACTGCGCGTGGCGTTGCTTGACTTTGACGATCGCTCTACCTAGGTCAAGTATGACGAGACACGGCGTTTCCCAACAAAAACTTTATAGCGCTTTTTGCGTTCACGTCCGATTTTCCCTTTTTAATACCCACCGGTGGACTTCCTCATAGCCTCTTTTCGTTAAGAAAGGAAAAATCGGACCTCCGGTGAAACGGATGCTCAGGCGCCAGTTTTTTAGAGCGGTATGCTCCGCTGTGCTCAGATAACTTTCAGTCAGAGAAAATAATTTCCAAAGTTCAATGGTGTATCGAGGGTAGGGTGTAAGTAAAATATTTAAAAGTTTTACACGGTTTATTATTTGTTTACATAGGATTTCTTAAGAATATTTACAAAACAAAAGGAAATTAAGACGGCCGGCCCAGAGTGGTCCACGAATCTGTAAGCAAAGAAAAGAATATTTATGTAAGCGGGTCTCTTTTTGTCATTCAGACGCGGTGTGTGTTTCATGCGGAAAGCAAGCTCAGAAACTAACGGTTAAAAAAAATTAGGAAACGTGCGATGTTACTTTATCAAAAGAAAATCAAAGTTTTTAAAGGTTAATCCTATCCTATTCACTGAATCACTAACTCTAGGGTATTTGTTTAGACGGAAAGTTGAAGTTGGTCAAAGAAAAGCTCGTTCTCCCAACCTCGGGTTTAGGGTAGGTTCTAGGAAAGGTCAGGCTAGGGGGGAACAACCTACTAATACTCACCAAGATTGGTATCGGATGAAGGAGAGCCTCCGTGGCAGCCGCAGCCTATTTATATCGTGTGGCGGCGCCACCATCGGCGAGTGTGCTGGCCGCCCATTGGCCGGGGCTGCGGCGACGAATCGGGTGATTGTCCCCACTCTTCCGGTAGCGAAAACGGCAGTCGGAGGCTAGTTTGGCGGTTAGGGGTGTTGCACCCCTGACAGGTCTTTGACAGTGGTCTCTCTGGCTCGGGCATGTCCAATATACCCGGGCTTCCAAAAAGAACCGCGGGTCTAGCTGCAATTTGAATTAGTAACCCGGTTCTACCCCTTTTCGGTATCCCACAACCCTTATGGTAACATAGGCATCCATTATTCGGAAAGCCGGAAACTAATCAAAACCAGGCTTTAATTAAATGCAATAAAACTAGAATGTCGGCCTACTATGTAGAAAAAGTCATCGGTGTGGACATAAAAAACTACCACGGTGGATAGCCGGCCGCTAAAAATAGCGCGGCGAGGAAATAAGTGGGTGTTAAAATAAAAATTAAAACGGGAAATTAGTAACTTCGTTACAACTTCAAACTGCTGACTGTTTTGCAGGCTCCATGAAAAATAGATTGATATTCAAACCTACTAAAATATTTATTCTGAAGATTGGTCACTTTCGACGGGCGATGGCTCCGCGTCTGACGTTTGATGTTTACATCTCGCCAAGGCCTACTTATTGAAAAAATCGTACAATAATGGGCTACCTCAGTGCCGATTTCTGAGCTTTTAATGAGGATTTTGGGACACTTCACTGCCGATTTCAAGAATAAAAAATTATAACGACCATATAATAATCAACGTATAATCCTCTTTCAGTTTGATAACCGAAAACTGGTATATACGTTTGTTTTTTCACTCTCCCCCCAGCCCCCCAGGAAGAGGGTTATCTGCCTACTGGCGGGTATTAATGTAATTTTTTGGCACTTTCACGCCGAGCCAGACGAAAATGATTAATGGCAAGCGGGCGAACCCCGGATGGTCTGAAACAAAGAGGTCCGGCCCTGGTGATTGACATCCCTGAATTTATTTGGGAAAGCCCAGAGGGGGGTGACTTTAGGGGTGGCTTTTACAGGGTTGCTAACGCGTAAACGCCGATGGGGCGGAACGGCATTGGCTTGTTTAACATTTTGTAATTTTAAATACACTTTTTTTAATTAATTCGATCTTGCTTATACGGTATTCTCAAAAGGATCAGTTCAACAATACGTTAGAAAAATTAATTTTTCTGCTTCCAAGTATATTTCAATCTGCAGGGTGTTTCATCTTAAGTGCGAACACCCCCGTAAAATTTGTATTCTTCACCCGATTTTAGCTGGGGTTTTTTCTAAAAATAGGCCACAGAAAACTCTTTTTACGTTGGTGCAAAATTTCAGTTCTTAATCTGAATTTTCAAGGCTAACTACGAATTTTCTTCTAATAAAAAAATAAGAAAATCATTTAGCTATTTTTATATTTAAAATCTGACACCACAGCGTTAATTAGGACGCACCAAAACCTCCACATCCAAAATTTGAACAAAAAATATACAGGGAGTTCCATTCTGCAAGGTATATGAAAGTTGAGCAAAATAGGAATTTTAAACTAGGCTGGCGAGTCAAGTGTGCCATGGAATTATTTCGAAACAGTTGGATGATGAACAGGACCTCTCACAGTGTCGATGTGCAAAGATCCAATAAAAAATTTACAAGGTGTTCTTCTCTGTAGCAACTCGAAATGCTGAATTTTTTAAACTTTACACAGGTCAAAAACCGAGAATATCAAAACCACCCCAGATATTATAAACGAACTAAGTCTAAAAAATACAGAAGCCTGCCAGTCAGTAAGTCCATATATGTTAAGGTGGCTGGTGTGCCACAATAGGAAAAGCACAGAGAATGTACCTACGAGTATCATCTTAGACAGTGACTTTATTGATAAAGGTCCAACAATTTGAATTGTTTTTATTTGTTGGTTGGATGAAGTGTTTATTAATATTTTTTCAATGATTCCAGAGCACTCCTGACCAAGTATAAAGTTTAATAAAAAGTCAGCATTTTGAGATCGCCCAGAGAAAAAGACCCTGTACATTTTTGTATTGAATCTTTGCACACCAAAACTTTGAGTAGTCCTGTTGATCATTCATCTGTTTTGACTCTCCAGATGCCTTTAAAATTCCTATTTTGCTCAACTTTGACACCCTGCAGAATGGAACTCCCTGTATATTTTTTGTTCAAATTTATATACAGAATTTATAAGTAGACCGGATATAGTTATAGAATGCCCTAGGCAAATAAATTTTGAATTTATTATCTTCCAAAAAGTTAGTATGTTAGAAAAAAAATTCTACAACATTATTTACCTACAACATTTTAAATAAAAATGTTTCATATTTTTACTGCGGAAATATACCTATTGTTCATATTGATTGTAAATATTATGGTCTCCCATATATACACGATATTATTTTGTGATAGAATTCAAAATTTTTTTAAATGCAAAATTTAATGCTCGATGAAAACAATATAATAATGAATAACAATAAATACGTTTTTAATAAACTGCCAGCATGCTAGCTAATATTTTATTAAATAAATACATATACATTGCATGTCACAGTTAGATTGATATTTGTGTACAGAAAGTAGTTACATCGACAAGATTTTTAAGCTTCAAAAATTTGTTTGCATATACAGTGTGGTCATTTAAGTGTGCAACATGGGTTTTTTTTAATTGCACGACGAAAGTACAAATATGTTCGAAAGTTGGTGCATGTTCGATAATCATATTAGGCGCACTTAGAATGGTTGCAAGTCAAACAGCATACAGGGTAGGTCAAAAATATGAAAATTGCACAAGAGTAAAGTAGATACCCTTATTCCAAAAAAATCAGCAAAAGATTATTAAGAAAAGTTGTTTAGGATTAAAAGCTCTGCCTGAGCACCAAAACATGGCCTCCTAAGAAAAATAAATATATATTTTTTGAAAAATATTAATAATTTCCTAAAAAAAATATTTTAATATTCACCCTAAACAATTTCATAAATCAATCAAAATTATATCAATCTCGTATAACTTTGTTTAAATTCAAGCATATTTGTAATATTAACTTAGATTTTTAATTTCTTAGGGAATCACAAACTTCATGTTTGTTGCAACGATATTAAACAAAACTTTAAAATTTCGAAAAAATTCTTCCGAGCAAGGTAGAACATTAGTAATGATAATGTGTATATTAAAAAACTCTCATTTAAGGTGAAATTTTTTTATTCTAAGTGTTTATTAAGAAACTGTAGAAATTAATTAACGAAAATTTTTTTTTCTTAGGAGGCTATGTTTTGGTGTTCAGGCATATCTTTTAATCCTAAACAACTTTTCTTAATAACCTTTTGCTGATTCTTTTGGAATAAGGGTATCTACTTTACTCTTGTGCAATTTTCATATTTTTGACCTACCCTGTATGCTGTTTAACTTGCAACCATTTTAAGTGCATTCTATTGCATATACTATTGAACATGCATCAACTTTCGGCAATGTCTGTATTTTGGTTGTGCAATTAATAAAAAGTTCCGTATGTTGCACACTTAAATGACCACAGTGTATACAGGGTGATTCAATCATAATGTAAAAAATGTTAACCACACAGTGCCCCCCACCGAGTGGCACATTTTTAAAAAAATTCCACCAAAATATGATTAAAAAATACAAGACGTTATCCGTAACCCCAAATGTGTTAATCCAATTCCCAGGACTCATCCCAATTTTTCAAGACCTGATGCTCTTCCCCAACGATAAAAATCCGATCTGCGGAGAACTTTCATTAAAATGTATAAGGCAGATTTAAGACCCGGCCACTTTAAAATTTTCCCCAATAAACATCCGGCAAGGATCGGGCCGTAATTTCTCGAGTCCCACCCTGGGACTTTTTTTGCATTCATGAAATTCCTCGGCGGGAAGACACGGAAGGCACTGGGATTAAAGCTAGCAACGTTGGAAAATGTTTTGTACACAAAATAGACAATATTCTCTTCAAAATATAGAAAAACTAGAATACCTACGGCACTGTAGGTTTAAATTTAAAAAAAACGTTTGAAGAAAATACACTACCTAATTTTTCTAAGATTTGAAAGTTTATTACCTAGCTTTTTTGGTCTGCTGAAATTATTTTATACTTTTTACACCTTTTTTATATTATTATATTATTATATTATTATATTATTATATTATTATATTATTATATTATTATATTATTATATTATTATATTATTATATTATTATATTATTATATTATTATATTATTATATTATTATATTATTATATTATTATATTATTATATTATTATATTATTATATTATTATATTATTATATTATTATATTATTATATTATTATATTATTATATTATTTTATTATTTTATTATACTTTTAGTCCTTTAAATTGTATTACTAGATATAATCTACTTGTTCTCGGTCACGTGCGACTTCTCGACATACCTACAGGGGGGTATTCAGTGTTAATTTTAATTTTATAGTCTAGAATTTGTTCTATAGGGGCGCTGCTGGCGGATAAAAATATTCCCGTCGACAAGGCGAAGATTCTAATAATAAATCTGCCACGCTTTGTAGATTGCTTCCGCCCTTTTTGTACTTTTAGGAATATGGGCCAAAAACGTACCTATCACCCTCAGGGATAGTGCATATCTTGCCTCGCGCGACGATGTATGGAAATTGGTCGCCAGGACTTATTATAAAAGTGGGGGGCTGTGTGAGATACGGGATCGTATTTTGTCGAAGTAGACTGCAGAGGATACAGTACAGGGGCGTTATTTAAAAATTGCTCACCCCTTAACTTTTTACAATTACAAGGATCAAAACTGTGTTTTTTAATGGAACACCCTGAATATTATTGGATATATGAAATCTACGTAAAATTGCGGATCCGACCATATACAGAGTGTCTATTGATGGAGGTCCACGGTCCACTGGAGAATACCTTGACAAATATGAATTTTTACTAGAACTTTGTTTGAAAGAATAATAACTCGAAAAATATCTAAATACCACATACTGACACCTATCACAGTGTCAGATATCAAAATATTGTGTCAAAACTTGGTTAGTACTCAGGGCGATTTGTGTTGCACTATAGGTACTTTTTAGTCCTTTTTATATTGGTATATTAAAAAATTATTTTAGAAAGGAAATTAGTAAAAAAATATTATTTAAATTTTATTATTTTCTGCTATTTAGTTTTGTGTTTGAAATTTTGCAATCGATTTTAAACATCTTGATGAGATCATTACAGATACATTAGGAAAATTTTGGGTTTATTAAATTAATTCTAGATCCTTAGTTACCAATGCCTGGGCTTATCTGTAGATAAATTTCCACTAGTCAAATATTTTTATTTAATATTCATAATTTTTTTAATAACAAATAACCTATAATAATTCTGTATATAGAGAGCTAATAGTGCATTGTCATGCAGTCCTGAGCTTTGTTTAAAGTTTCAAGCCACTAGCTTATCCCGAAAGTACATAGACAAACAGGACGACAAGAAAGCGAGTTAATAAAAACGTAGTATATATTATTGTAAATATGGCTGTAAATTGGCAAACGGTTGGAGTAGCTCTATAACACATACAGGGTGATTCATTAATGAAAAAAATAGCTTGATACGAATCTGAAATTTGAAAAAAAAAAGTCAAAAAAAAAAATATTTTCAGAAATTAAAACCAGTTGCACAACATAATAAATTTAATTATTTTTTACGTTCCCACAGCAATCCCAAAACATGAATGAATATTAAGAAAATCCTAAAATATCCATAACTTTTTGCGGTTTTTAAATTTTTGGGGAAACATTTTTCTGATGAGACGCTAAAAACATCATGGTATAAGTTAACTTATTACCTTTTTTGGGTCGCTTTTAGAGCTTACAATCTCAACCAATTTTTCTTTTGTAAATATCAATGTAATGTTCAAAAATGTGTCGAAGCATCAATTAAAACTGCACATAAAATTATGTACAGGGTGAGCGAAATACGATGCCCAGGCCTACAGCAGGAACACTAAAACTCAAAATAAAATTTCGAAAAGGGGTTCTTAAATGGGACATACTAAGGTCCTATTATGACAGAAAATTAGCTTTTTTATGTTTGCGAAAATGGCTGCTGTGACCTGTGACGTCATTTATTTATAATATTATGAGACTTTTTTTTAATTAATTGCACAACCAAAATACAGACATTGCCGAAAGTTGATGCATGTTCAATAATCATATTAGGTGCATTTAGAATGGTTGCAAGTTAAACAGCATACAGCATACATAGGAGGGTAGGCCAAAAAATATAAAAATTGTACAAGAGTAAAGTACCATTATTTTAAAAAATTTAGCAAAATGTTATTAAGAGGACTTGTTTAGAATTAAAAGATATGCCCAAATACCAAAACACAGCCTCATAAGAAAAAAAAATTGTTCGTCAATTAATTTCCAGTTTCTTAATAAACATTTAAAATAAAAAATTTGCACCTTAAATGAGAGTTTTTTAATATACACATTATCATTACTAATGTTTTACCTTGTTCAGAAGAATTTTTGCGAAATATTAAAGTTTTGTTAATATAGTTGCAACAAACATGAAGTTTGTGATTCTCTAAAAAATTAAAAATCCCTAAAAAATTAAAAATTTAAGTTAATTTTACAAATATGCTTGAATTTGAACAAAGTTATGCGAAATTGATATAATTTTGAAATTGTTTAGGGTGAATATTAAAACAATATTTTAGAAAATTAATGTTTTTCAAAAATATATTTTTTTTCCTTAGGAGGCCATGTTTTGGTATTTGTGCACAACTTTTAATTCTAGACAACTTTTCTTAATAACATTTTGCTGAATTTTCTGTTATAAGGGTACTTTTACTCTTGTACAATTTTTATATTTTTTTACCTACCCTGTATGCTGTTTGACTTGCAACCATTCTAAGTGCGCCTAATATGATTAACGAATATGCACCAACTTTCCGGAATATTTGTATTTTCGATGTGCAATTAATAAAAAAAAATCCCATATGTTGCACACTTAAATGACCACACTGTATATTGAAAGTCCTCATCATTCTCAACAAGTTTTTTAGGAAAAGATTAGATTTTCTGTATCTTTTATTGTTCAAAGTCTGCTGGGTAAAATATGTAAAAAACATGGAGTTTTTCTAATCATTTTCCGAAATCTAGCAAGCCATGGAAACAATTGATAGTTATAAATTATTTAAGAGTATGTTAGGGTCTTGTGCACCCTTAAATTTATTCACCTGGATTATTTTAAAATGTTTGAATTGTGCTTGTTAGGTACTAACTTGATTTCTATTATTGTTTTTATAGAATAACATATTATGTTTGGTCAATATCAATTATTTTTCTGATAAGTATATTATTGAGATCGTAAGGAAATTTCCTACAACTTTCATATTTATCATTCTTTTAGGTTCAAAATTTAAAAATGTGCAGTTTAGCCTTTTACGTATCCACTTAGAGCGACTTGTGCTACTTTTTTCAGTATTTCTGACATTTTCACACAGTTGGTTTGGGATAACATTACCCCCACTTCTCCGTCACTGCCCCCCCCCCCCCCCACCCTCACGCGACACCCACGTTATATTAACGTCTAGAACGTCCGCTATCTCCCCGAAGTGTACGTATCCCTAGACAGGTAAACACCCGAACATTTGTCATCCGAGAATTATATACCTTACCGACTCTAAAAAACTAACGTAAATGCGTAACACATCCTACCTACCGTTCCTCCACATACACCCTCGGCCCAGACACGTGTACCGCCGAAGATTTATGACGTAATTATCACGTGCCCTCCTGTAAATCATCGAGATACAGTCGAAGCGGAGGAACAAGGCGGGCGTATTACTGTTATTAGTGCCTTTTATATCGTGATGTACGGGAGGTTAGGTCCGGGGTAATGCCGCGGATAAGAGCGTACTTTGACGTACAAAGTACTGACAGGTGGTGTTAATGGCGGGGAGCGAGGTGATTGGACGGCGCTTGTTCCCTATAATTTAATAGCTTCATCTTAAATCTTTAAGGCAATCGACGATTTTGGGTTTCCTCATGTGAGCGCGGAGATTTCACAGGCGGCGCGAAATGCACACGATCGAAGCAGTGATATAGTTCAATGCAGGAAAGAAACAGTTTCTAAAGAATGCGGGCAGCGTTGCGAGGTTTCCTATACGAGTACTCGTTATTTATTGGCTAATACAAGTTTTAGCACATTGAAGCCGAATTTCTGAACTCTGTAATACCGAAAAAATAAAGCACGCATCACGTTTATTTATCATTTATTTTTAACGCGGTGTGATAAGACACCTATTATATTTTTTCCAACGTCGTCGCCTCTACCATCGCCTTTGAAATACGGCAACGAAGCACTTCTGCCAGCGAACCGGCCGACAAAACCAGTTAGCCAACGCGTTTTGTGCCTGGGTCTATAATACGTAAAGTTAACTGCGTATTTGGGCTACCACACAGCGCTCACTTTTTCGGCCGCCGGCAAACTTGGCAGAGGACAGCTCAGTGGCGTTTCGTATGTTCGGGAGTTAACGTGCGCAAAATGAGTAAACAGGGAATAACGTTGCATTCGCAAGGACGAGAAATAATTGCCAATGTTATAAGGGTTTGCCTTCTAAAAAGATAAATAGCGGTGGCGTCGCTCGTACAGGCGCTGACTTTTTAGACTGCATGTTTTTCTGCCTTCGATCGACCTTGGTTCGAGGCAGGCGCATGCATATGTCTTTAAAAAGAAAAACACCGCTATGGCCAAGAGCGCTGGGCAAATGTGGGTTCACGGTATTGCTCCTAAATAGCTTTATCCGTGTGATTTACTAATTGTCCTACACTCACTGGGATTACTACGGTTTTCTAGGGTTTTCCTTAGTACTTGAGCGAATGCTATCCTAGTTCAATCGGGAAAAAGTCGGCCCTAGCCGCAAATGGCAACGAAGACAAAATAATAGTAATTGCCCCCCTCCCCCGCACAAGCATGTGGTTGCTTCTGGGGTACTCCTAGTTTGGAGTATTGTGAGGGTGAGAATTATTATTATTATTATCATCAAAAAATGCACTGTCCATTTTATTTTTAAAAATGCCTAATATGATTTTGTGCTTTTTAGAGGATTTTTTTGTTCAGGAAATAATTTATTTTAATATATCTACTACCACAGAATATTTTGAAATATATAGAAATGAAAATTACGACTTCCTATAACTTCATAAAATAAAAATTATAAATTGGATTTGGGACTTAGAAAAAGGGCCAAAGTCGTAAATAAAACCCCCATTTCGTTTTATTTTCGTCGAAGTGAAGGTCTATACGACTTTAGGGGTAAGAATATAAATTACTCTAAAACCGATTGGTCTGGATTTTTTTTTGCACAAAATTTTTGTCGAAATGAAGGAGAGCCCCATTTGAATAATTGATTCGGTACATTTTGTAACCGCCATAACTTTTTTAATAATCTAAAAAAAATTCCATTAATATTTTATATAAAATCGTTGAAAAATGAAGGAAAAAATGCCAAATGGGCATTGGTCAAAACACCATTGGTTTTCTTGAAATAAAGGGTGTCCAAATTTTGTCAAATTCAATCCTTTCCATTTTGAAAGCGAATAATTTTTGGTTCATTATTCTTAGGGATTTTTTTCTTACCTTAAATGGTACAGTTGATATGTAACACTTGAAAGCGGTAGGTGAAAATTTTATGTTTCGAATATTGAAGTCAACAGGTGTTTTGGGGGCACATTTTGCCGATTTCAACGCAAACGGTTGATTTGATCCTCATGGAACAAGAGTACCTTTTTCTTGCAGAATGAAAAGATGCACTAAAATGATGGACCCGCAGGACCAAAAAGGTAACCCCCTAAAAAGTTACGAGTAAAAGTACGACCCAAAAACAGCGCAAAAGGCGCCCTCTGTGAGATACGGCGAAAAAACATAGCAGTGCCAAATTTCAGCTCAGCAGCTTGATTAGTTTGGGAGATGTAGCCACAATTATATTTCAAAAAATGAACTTTAACGCCCTGTATCTCTTAAACATTTCTATAAGGCATATTGGCCTCAATAGTCATATTTTGGCCCAAAATATATGCAGTTGCTCTATGCCCCATTACTTTTGGGACACCCTGTATATCGTTGAAAGCAGGAAAATGCGTAGATTTTAAAAATCCAGAAATATACAGGGTGTTACATCGAAAAAAACATAACATATCTCCAAAATGCGACATTCATTAAATTGGTTTACACAGGATATCGCCTGACAGTTGACGAGTTTGACATTGTAATTCTGCCAGATGTGACAAGAAGTGTAGGAGATTTCAATATTTAAACAATTCCGAATTTAAATAAAACTTAACCTAATGATTTTATCCAATCGTAATAAAAAAAGCCGAAGCTAATGTTCGAAATGATCGTTATTATCGCCATCTCAATAAGAGGGGTGCCTGGGGTGCTAATCCAATCGGGAAACGGAACATTCCGTATGGGCCCCACGTCCCAGCCGGAAGGAAAAACTCGGGAAACGTACACCGACACCGGAAAGGCTCCACGAGTCTAACGATGAATTATGAATCTTTCCGGCGATATCGTCCGAAAAAACAGGTTATAGACCTCTCGGACATCTTAGATCGACCAAGTATGCAGTTCTTTTTGCAAATTCCGTCAAAGACATTCCGACTAACTTCCCGCATTCCCACAGAGAACACCATAGCCGAACTTCCACATGCAGCTCTGGTAAACTCCGAGGAATGCGAATAGTTTCTAACTATCCACACGGGTATGTACGGAGCAGACTGTGTTTTTAATTTGCTCTGCTCGTTCTGCAAACTTTGCCAATAAAACCATCTCTTATCTAAGTCAACGTCGAAATCCTCCATACATTATAACTTGCGAATCTACCGCAGTTCCAATGTGTAAGTTGTCTCAGAAGCCATGGGCGGAGAAGGTCAAATTTGTAAGTAATAAGTAGAGTAACCCAAATATGCAACACGCATATTTTGCATATTTAGCATATTAAATGCATTTTTTTAAATATTTGCATATATCCTTAAAATATGGCATATTGTGCATAATTGAACGAATTTAGGATAATTTAAATCTTTGGCAGGAGTTTCATTCATTTTTGGGAACAGGGGTCGGTGTCTAGGTAGGTACCTGGTTTTCCCAAAATAATATAGGTAAATTATAATTTTATGGGCACTAATCCTGGTGATCTAAAAACGAATAAAGTAGGTATTTATACCTATTTAATAAAGTACAATTATTGAAAAGGACAGAATAAATTATAGATAGGTAAATATTTATATACGAAGGGCAAAATTTGAAAATCTTTTATCCCAACTTGATACATGTAACATGCCTTGCTCATGCTTTAAATAGGGTTGCTGAGGAAATTAGGAAACATTTTCCGCTTGTAAATAGTTTAATTTCCAACATGAAAAAAGTCTTCCTTAAAGCGCCTATAAGGGTTCAGTTCTACAAAGAAAAACTACCAAACACTCCTCTTCCACCTCAACCTGTTATTACAAGATGGGTCACTTGGTTGGAAGCTGCATTTTTTATTGCGAGAATTATTGTCCATTTTATTTTTAAAAATGCCTAATATGATTTTGTGCTTTTTAGAGGATTTTTTTGTTCAGGAAATAATTTATTTTAATATATCTACTAAGGGCAAAATTTGAAAATCTTTTATCCCAACTTGATACATGTAACATGCCTTGCTCATGCTTTAAATAGGGTTGCTGAGGAAATTAGGAAACATTTTCAGCTTGTAAATAGTTTAATTTCCAACATGAAAAAAGTCTTCCTTAAGGCGCCTATAAGGGTTCAGTTCTACAAAGAAAAACTACCAAACACTCCTCTTCCACCTCAACCTGTTATTACAAGATGGGTCACTTGGTTGGAAGCTGCATTTTTTATTGCGAGAATTATTGCCAACTGAAAGATCTAATTTCAGAATTTTCGAACGAATCTTCCCAGTCCCTTACAGATGTTAAACAACTATTCGAAAACAAGGAAATAAAGAAATAACTTTCCTTTCTAACAGCAAATTATAGCTTTCTTTCTAAAACAATAACACAAATGGAGGAATCTAATTTGCCATTAACCTGAAGTGTAGAACTGGTCAAACCATCTGAGGTTGCTTTTCAAAAAGTCACAGATAAAATTAGGGAAAAAATATTTCAACAATTTAGAAATGTGATTGAAAAAAATAGTGGGTTTCAGTTTCTTATCCAAGTAGCAAATATTTTAAAGGGAGATTTTACCGAATCCATCGATTTGGATCCTGTGATAGTGAGCAATTTTAAAAGCGCACCTCTTACATCGGTTGATGTGGAAAGGAGTTTCTCCATTTATAAATTTTTATATTCTGATAGAAGACAACAATTTTTAATTGATAATTTTGCTCAACATTTAGCGGTTTATTGTTTTTACAACTAAATTTCAACCTGATTTTTATAATTTATAATAAATGCATATTATATTTAGTTCAATCGCCCTGTATGTAGAAAATTTAAAATAAAAGGTTGTTATACTTATATGTTACAATATATATTAAAATAACAGTTGCATTTCCCTTATCTGCTGGTAATATTTTAATTATTCTGTCTGTATATTAGTGCAAACTTTCTTACGACAAAAAGTATAAGACCCTTTGACTGTAGAAGTACGTCCTACGCACATTTTCAAGGCCTACGCGTCCCAAGGACTCCTTTCTGATAAATGACACGTCATCAACGTAATTGATGGTTCCTGACACACAAGGTAATCGACCTACAGGGCAGAGCAAGAAGGGCTAAGGGCCACGATAGTAAAGACCACGTGCACATAGGTAAGGTCAGAAAAATTGAAAACTAAAATTTGGCGACATTTTCGAAAAATGTCGTCTGACTTTTTTGAAATTCAATACAAAAGTATGTCTCTAAAATGGGACGTAGTTCGACTCGCGGATGTTTGCATTTTTAAAGACTAACATTGTCCAACAGCTGGACGATTTAGAATGCGCCATATACATATACAATGTGTCTCTGATAAGAAAGAACAGCATGGGGATCTTGCAAACGGTGAGAGATAGAACAACAGTTAAATGGGGAAAAAGTTGCGCAATTTTAAGGTCAATAAAATGGTCAAAATTTGAAAATCTTTCATCCCAACTTGATACATGTAACATGCCTTGCTCATGCTTTAAATAGGGTTGCTGAGGAAATTAGGAAACATTTTCCGCTTGTAAATAGTTTAATTTCCAACATGAAAAAAGTCTTCCTTAAAGCAATTATAAGGGTTCAGTTCTACAAAGAAAAACTACCAAACACTTCTCGTCCACCTCAACCTGTTATTACAAGATGGGGCACTTGGTTGGAAGCTGCATTTTTATTGCGAGAATTTTTGCCAACTGAAAGATCTAATTTCAGAATTTTCGAACGAATCTTCCCAGTCCCTTACAGATGTTAAACAACTATTCGAAAATAAGGAAATAAAGAAATAACTTTCCTTTCTAACAGCAAATTATAGCTTTCTTTCTAAAACAATAACACAAATGGAGGAATCTAATTTGCCATTAACCCGAAGTGTAGAACTGGTAAAACAATCTGAGGTTGCTTTATATATAATATCTTTCGTTTTTGAGTTATTTTGAAAAAAGTAAAATTGTGCGTTTTCGATTTTATTTTTTTCTGAAGTTATTATCACAGATAGAAAAACACTTTCTTATGTCACTTTTAAACGGGCTTTAAGATGGCGTTTTTAGATTTGTTCTACAACATTAATTTCGTTTTTGAGAAACCATCTTCAACTTTATTTTTTTAAATACGGACCTGGATTTCTTCTTGCAGATTTTGAAAGCACTTTTCATTGCAAATACCATGAAGTTTGACACGAAATATTTTTAAAATGTTTTGAGACAATTATACCGAAAATTCCTTTTTTCCATTCATTTTTTTCTATTGCGGCCCTGTAGTTAATAATAAGAAGTCTAAATATTAATCAGTATTGTCAACAATTTAACTTACAATTTATCTTTAAATCGGTGAACCAAAAAAATGCACCGCAAAGACTAATAACAGACACATACGATAATAATAAAAAAAATCCTCCTTTGAAACAACGAAACCAACCCCTTGTCATTTGTCATAACTCCCACTGTATCATTTACAGTAGTTAATAATGTGTATTATTAGAAATGGAGGGTGCTTTTTCAAATGACGATAAATTTAACATGTTAGCATGTTATATCTAGTGTCACAGAAATAGTGAAGAGGCCGAACGAATGTTGGTATTGTTGCAATTAACAATTACTTAATAAAGGGCAAAAGTTATTGGTTTCATTGGCTTAAAGCTTTCTTCTCACAATTAGAAAAAGCGAAGAATTTGCTCCAAAACACAATGCGACACTGTTTGCTGTACAACAACAAAGGAAAACACTTACCAGACAGGGCCGTATTTAAAAATATTAAATTTTCGAAGTAAAAATAAACTGTAAGTTAAATTATTGACAATAATGATTAATATTTAGACTTCTTATTATTAAATACAGGGCCGCAATAGAAAAAAATGAATGGAAAAAAGGAATTTTCAGTATAATGGTCTCAAAACATTTTAAAAATATTTCGTGTCATACGTCATGGTATTTGCAATGAAAAGTGCTTTCAAAATCTGCATAAAATCAAGCTCCGTATTTAAAAAAAAATAAAACGAAATGTTGTATGTGTGCCATTTTGTTGACCTCAAAATTGCGCAACTTTTTCAGTCCCGACCTGTCTAATGATGCCCCTCGCGTATCGGCGACCTTAGCCAGGGCCAGGGCCTACAAAAATCGCGTAATGTACCACGAACAACTTACATTCTGATTGCCGCAAGCCAGGGCAAGGGGGGGGGGGGAGATCGAAAAGTTTCCGAATTTTTTCCCCCGGCCAGAATATTCCGCACCGACTGCTTTTCGACAGGACATACTTAGGTCCCGGCTCCGCGAAACCAGGAATTTATAACGTTATTTATGTTGTCTATCCCCACATCCATCAAGCGGGTTTTCCGGGAGATTTTCCCAGAGAAAAGATGTATTGTGAGTCCACTTTCCAGCTTAATTTGAATATTTCCCCGAGAAGGATCTCTTAGCCAGATTAGATCGGCGGAAAGTACCTTTCCGAGTTGAAAATGTTAGGTATTAAACGTCAGGAAGTCAAAACATCGGCCGAACAAAAATCCTATTAATTGCTTGTATATAAAAATAGTAGAAATACATCATCTGGATGTAGTCAGCGATTCTTATTTCTACAATCAAAAGAATATTAAATTTGGAAATAGAATTCACTCATAATGACCTTTCTCACATTGTCAACTCTACTAATCAACTGTCATTAGAAATACCTGATGTCATTCCACAAGTCATTTGGCAAGAATATATAAACAACTAAATACGAATAGAAAGGATTTTTAAGGGAATCGAAAACAAAAGTTTGCAAAATAGTTATTTTTGTTACAAGTACCTAGGTACCTAAAATGAAGTTTTTCAGGACGAATTATTTCTGCGGAATAGCAGATGAGTCCTGAAAAACTTTATTTAGGTATGTGTGACAAACACTATTTTTTGCCATACGCTCCCAACATTTTTTATACAATACGCTCTTTACAATTCTTCAGAAAGCTTAAATTTGCAAATTTTCCATAATTTTTGCAATCATAATATTCAAAAAAGTTGGCTTAGAAATTGATATCGTAATAACAAGTTTGCTTATTTGATAGTTTTGTCATGTCATTCATTCATTTAGGGACTAGGCCGAAAAAGAAGCAAGCCTATGACAAGAAATTCATTTTTTAAAGAATGAAATTAGAAACGAAATTAAAGTTAAAGATAATTGGAATTTAACAAATATAAATATTCCAGAAGATAAAAAAAAATTATCGTTCGGTTTTAAATTTTGTATCCACTAACTATTAAAGATATTTATATCTGTCCCAAATTTACTAGCCCATATTGAAAACTTCTTGATAAAAGGTTTCAATATACTTCAAAAAAGAATATTTTTTTAAATACTCTTTTTAAGAAACTTAAAAAATTATGAAAAATCATCCCAACCTTTTGGTAACTAAATTTGATAAAGGAAATACAATTAATACAGTTTTAATTAGAATAATTGATAATAAATTTTATCAGCAAATTTTTGGGTAGTAATATTTCAGGTGTTTTTCTTAAAAAATATGTAGATGATATTATTTGTCGTATTCCCAATAACAAAGTGGATGAAATTTAAACAATTTTTAAGATTAATAAATTATTATTCCTATCATAGAACAAGAATAAAAATGAATTTGGTTTGAGCCGTAAAAATAGAATAGAAAAACTAGTTCATCCCTCCTTATTACAAAAAAATTAGGAAACAGATATTCTTATAGAAAATTCGCACCCAAAAAAATCTCTCCATAAAATAATTTTTAATACAAGAAAAAGTCAAAACGTGCAAAATCAAAGTTATAATTTAAATAAACATTTTTATAAATCTTTACCATTTATAAAAGGATTAACTACCAAAGTTGTTACCAATTTCAAAGAAGAACAAAATATCAAAATAGCGTATAAAAATGTAAAAACTATTGGAAAATTGTACTCAAAATTAAAAGATAAAACACCTGTACCTATATAACACAAAAATTTTGCATAAAGCAAAAAAATTATCTAAGAGACTTTTTTTGGAAATGGTAGAAATTAATGGAGAGGATAAAATAGTATGAAGAACGGATATTAATGATTTGACTAATATGTTTTCTTAGGTATATTTTATTTTTGGTCAAAAAATAATTAAAACTCACTGAAACTCTTAACCTAATGACAATATTATGTAACCTTAAATATTGTACCTATTTATAATTATTATTGTCAATAAAAATGCAAAATTTTCTTTTCTGTCAACTATAACCTTGAAAATTGTATTTTGATGTTAAATCACACAATTATTGTTTTGTTTATAATATCCTAGAATATCACCAACTTTCTCCCTGATTTTTTTTTGCAAAAAATGAAAAGCAATATGTGTAACTATTGAAATTTTTATTTTATAATCCTTTTAAAAAAACTATTATGGTGAGAGAAAATTGGAAATGTTTTTCTAATAATTTTTAACTTCAAAAAATAGGTAATTTCGATAATTTATTTTTTTAAATATTTATATTATTACAAATACCTTTTTAGTCCTGAAGAAGATCCAAAATAGGAGCGAAACCTTGGCTTATTTCAAATAAAGTTTTTGGCTTTGAACCCGAGAGATATTCATTACATTCAGTCGAAAAGTTCGAAAATCTCCTCCGACGGCCTCTCTAGAAGTCAGACGAGAATATTTCTTTCTCGCAGCCTAAAATCCGCGTTGGCTACGCTTGTACTCTGTCAAAGGCGCCCGATAGGCCGGCTAGTACCACCTTAATCGGCCTTCAATCTCCGACTATCGGCGCCTGCATCTGCGGGCACTATTGACACCATATCCGAGCATAATACCTATCAGTTTCTTTGAGAGGCAGGTGGAATCTGTGTACGCCGATCGCCCGGCATAGATAGAGCGATAGCCCGGTCGATTATTTGCCACTATTTTTTCGAAGGGAACTTTTTATGTGACACGCATCGCGGGCCTGTACAATGAAATGCCGCGCGAGAGAACAACTTAGGATGACGCAGACGGGACCTGGTCGATGTAAAGATAAAGACAAGTGGAATATTTGCTTGACAAGGTGCTAGTTTGGGAAATTTCTTACTAACACTATTATAATCACATCCCATTTGCTATTCGCTCGTGGTTCTCCCTACCCTGGTTATAATGTTTTATTGCTCTCAAGTAGTAGCAACGTCGTATTTATACCTATCCCTTTTTTACTTACTTGATTTCTCATTATGGATATATTCTTACACAGACGACACCAAGTCAGTGTAGATATTCAATATCCAGGGTGAGTTTTTTTCGATGACCACTATGGGGATCTCGGAAACTAGCAGAGCTAGAACAAAGGTTAAATGGGGAAAGAATTAGATATTTTGAAAAGAGTAGAGATTCACGGCTTGACTTGATATTCAAGCTACTTGACTTGACTTGACTTGAAATCAAGTCAAGTTCAAGTCGAGTAGTAAGTTTCCAATATCAAGTCAAGTCAAGTATTTATTTTTCAAGTAATTGAAAAATCAAGTTTTTCTTGACGCTACTTGATTACTTGATTTTTTATCAATTTCAAATTTTATTATCAGTTAGGACAGTTAGGTAAATAATAATAATAAACCTTTGCATTGTACACTTTTTTGCAAAACTAGGAAAGAACAAAAATAAACTATTTTAAGTCCGTACCAAAACTATGTGTATAGTCAACAAAAACTTTTATTTGGGTGTCTGTGTCTATGTAACATAGACAACAAAAACTTCTATTTGTTTCACGTTAACACCGTTCACAGCACTTTTTTTCTCGGAAACTTGGTTCTTATTTTGTGTGTTAATAATAAATAAACATGTTCACATGTTGTTAAAATGTCAAGCTACTTGACTTGATGAAACCCTAGAAAAGAGTGATTTTTTGCTATTTCATCAGATCTCTGTAGCTCCGTTATTTCTGATTATACAGAAAAACTGTACAGACAAAAATTGTAGATAATTTTGGGCTTAACAGGATAATCTAATCCAATTTTTTATGTTGTTTGTGATTTTGGAGATATGACCTCAACTTTTGTTTCTTTAAATGTAAATCAAAGTTGGCTGTGGCCTTATCAAATTGGCAATTTTTGAGCTTTCCAAAGATATAATACTCGGCATAGTTATTATAAAAAATAAAAGAGCTATGGCTAATTTTCTGTTCTTTTTTTTTAAATTTTCACACAGTCAGCCATGGAATATTTTCATAATTACCTTCTATTTTACAATAAGACATACCTACTTCAAACTTTCAAATATTTTATTTTTAGCTGGTAACAAGATGTAACAAAATGGAGCTCCACCACATAATTATTTGCCCGTAAGAAATTACCTAGATCAACCCTATCCAAATAGTTTGATAGGGAGAAATAGACCTATTTCCTGGCCGCCCCGATCCCCCGATTTGTCTGTTCTGGATTTCTTTTTGTGGGAAACAGTACAAAATAAACTATGAGACAATTGCTGAATTAAGAGCAGCTGTTTTAGAAGTAATTGCCAGTATTGACAGGCGCTCTGACAAATTCAGTTTTAAAAAGATGCAATATTTGCATAAATAATAATGGTGGATTGTTTGAACACCTTTTAAAATAATAACAATTTCTATTTGAATTTTTTAATTTTTGTTTTATTTTGTTACATTTTGTTACCAGCTAAAAACAAAATATTAGAAAGTTTGAAGTATGTCTAGTTATAAAGTAGAACGTAATTATGAAAATATTCAACGGCTGACTATGTGAAAACTAAAAAAAAATCAGAAAATTATAGCCATAGCATTTTTATTTTTTATAATAACTATGCCGACTATATCTATGAAAAGCTCAAAAATGGCCGATTTGATAAAGCCACAGCCAACTATGACTTACATTTAAAAAAAACACAAGTTTATGTCATATCTCAAAAATCACAAACAACATAAAAAATTCAATTAGATTATCTTATTAAGCCCAAAATTATCTACAATTTTTGTCTCTACAGTTTTTCTGTATAATCAGAAATAACGGAGCTACAGAGTTCTGATGAAATAGCAAAAATCACTATTTTCAAAATATCTAGTGAGCCATAAACTTTTTTAAAAGCCCAAAAGGAGCATTACTTTGAGCATTCAAAACCGCAATGCTTTCTCCATTTAACCTTTGTTCTAGCTCTGCTAGTTTCCGAGATCCCCATAGTGGTCATCGAAAAAAACTCACCCTCTATATTGAATAGCTACACTGACTTGGTGTCGTATAAATACGACGTTGCTACTACTTGAGAGCAATAAAAAATTATAACCAGGGTAGGGAGAACCACGAGCGAATAGCAAATGGGATGTGATTATAATAAAATATTATAATCAGGGAATGAAGTAATGGGAGATATTGGGGTGAAACACGGGAAAATTGGATAGTAGAGGCGGCGGTGCCACGCCTCCCCTAATGGATTCCCCACCGAATTGATTAGTAGGGAGAAATTACTTGCGGTTACTGCCCGTCCACACTGGTCGCCAAACGACACCTTTTAGCTCTGCCAAATCAGTACCTATATCTCTGTGATCTTACCTGTCTATCCAAAGTTCCAGTATTGAAGCCGGATAGTTCCGATATCCATCAAAGGAGCTTCCCGCGTGACCGGAGACCCTGTACAGAAAGCGGCCCAAGGTGAATTTGTAATGCCCAGATCAAAAGCGGATCAAACGCGTTTCGTTCAAAGGGCCAATCACCTTAATGTGTAAATTCTAAACAGGGTAAGGGGTAATAAAAGAAATCGAACCGGGCGATGCGATGGGAAGGGGATGCGGCTCGATAGGGTCTACGTTTTATTTGCGCTCGGGGCGTTATGACTTTCCAAGTTCGAATAACGACCTTAAGGGGGGGATTGCTTCGCATTGGGGGAGGGCCGGATTTTTCTGGGGGTTGTCCGGGGGATGTTCTTTTAAAAGTGGATACTCTGTATATTATATATATTAGCGTCAATCTAGTTCGCGGCGTTGACGTATCCTCCAATTTTCCAAAAATCTAAAGGAATAGCTCAAAACCTAATTGTTTCACGCTTGTCTCTACCAAAGTCTAGAAATACTAAAGTCCGTTCACTTCTTTGATCTCTCGGAAAAGCCGACAATTTTTTGCGACCGGTCGTAAATCAGCGTCATCTCGCACGATTCGCATTTACGAGGGCGACTAAACGAAATGGCCGTCAAGCTAGTTATACGGGGGCAGGTTCATATTGGCTTTCCATTATTTACCAAAGTTTACAAATATTACTATACCTATTTGTAGACTTTGGTACAACATTATTTGTGTAGGTAAGTGTACCGTTAGTTTTTGGTAGCTACAGTTAAATTAAAATACAAGGTAGCTATTACCAGAATCTACATAATTAGTAGGTATATCTGTAGACTTTGGTTGGAACATGAATAAAAATGCAATTTTTTATGTTTTACGTTCATTTTTAATAAAGCGTAACAAAACATAGAGCAGACAAAAACATAAATAACAAATACATATTTAACGTCAAAGAGTTAAACTAATCACTAAATATATTGATATTTAAATTGACATAAACAATACAGATCAAAATATTACGCATACGTACCTACACAAGCATGCGTCTTACCATAACCTTCTGGCAATAATCCTAATGGGACAGCCGAGGGGACAGTAGTTTTTATTAAACGTTTTCCGGACGAAGTGAATGACTGATCATCAAAATGTGCCTTGCAAATTCTCATAGGTTTATATGCCTCTTCAGGTGGAATATTCGCAAATTTATGTTCTCCGATGAACCCTAAGCATTCTTCCATGGCTGGCACCTTCAAATTTTCAATATTTTAATATTATATCTATATTATTCTCCAATTAATACCTAAGTATTCAAATGACACATAAAAATGTCTTAATTTTTGTAGGTAGGTACCTCAAACTCAATCTTACCTTTCAGGGTCTTTAGGAAATGAAAAAAGGTAATATAGTCTTTTGAACTGGTTTTACAGCCATCCGCACTGCAGTAAAAAGCGTTACTAGGCATCACCACAACACAGTCACGGTCGGTCGGTAATATTTTGCGCGCACCCGGTAGAATGCGAACGAACCGCTCTCAGCTACACTGTGAAAGCTTATTTTCTTATATTATAAGATATCGATCGGCTCGATGAGGAGGGGAGCGGGAGAGGGCAAGAGGGAAACGTTTGTTTACACAAGGCCGAGTGCCCGGACTTATTAGTATGTCTCTGGACGCTGTCTCTACCTTTATTCTGCAGCCTATCCCTGTGCGTTAAGCGTACAAAATCCCCTCTCCGCAACATATACGCCATATAGCGTATTCCCTCTGGATTTTCGATCATCCCACCATACAGGCTCGATCCAGATTCGCTGGCACAATGCAACGCGTTTATGTCGGGAGATTATCCCGGATTTGTCCGGCTAAATGGCGACTGCGTCCGAATTACGTACAAATATCGGCCAATAATGAGCGGAGTCGAATGGACGTCACAGTCACAACGGCCGGTTGCTCATTTCGCATCTATGGTTTAGCGGGAATAAGAAGCTGGCGTCAGCTTTTTTCGAGATTTTTTTAACGTTTAACTATTCCTGTCCAAATAATAATAGAAACAGTAAGGGAATGGATATTAATTATTATAGATTTCTCAAGGACAATAATCTGGTAAGGAAACAGATTATTTATAGAACAGAGCATTAAAAATAGGGGACTCAACAGAGTTTATATGCCTGGTTTATACAGTAAATAAAATAGAATGTGCAATAAAAAATTAGCCTTGTTATGGTTAAAGGGAATCATTATTTGATCCCTATTTTACTCGCTGTTTATTATGTTGTTTTGTTTGTTGTTTAACTATAAAAAAAAAATAAAGTTGTGCTTGTGTCGAGGCTTGTGTGCATTAATTGGTAAATAAGGCTTTAATTGACATAAACCGACATAAACACTGGAAGCAAAAAGTTATATTTTTGGTAAGGCTTTGAATTTTATTTATCAATATCTTTGCCTATAACAATTCATCTGTAAAATACTTTTTTTGATGGAGAGTTTGTGTCGATAGAAGCCAAAACTTAGTTCAGGATTACCGTCCTTACTTGCAATAAATGTATTATTTAGATACCGAAGTATATGATATTTTTTATTGTCTACCCATATACGGTCTTTTAAAAGAAAAATACTGTTAACAAAATATACATCAACGTTATTTGCATGCATACGATTAGCTAAAACGCAAAGAAAACAAATTATTTGTAAAATTATAATTATCAAATTAAATATGTTTTTTACTAACAGAATATTCATTCATTTATCTAGTAATATATTCTACATATTTATAACAACATTTATTTAAAAGAAAACGTCTAAAATAAGCAAAAACCTATAAAAAAGTATCTATCGCTGTGTAAAGCATATGGAGCAATTTAAATTCTGATTCGCAACTAACGTCAGAAGATGCGCAATGACATACCGTGGGTTTTAGTGTATCGTGCCGCAACGTATTCACACATTCCTTCCCTCTTCCAAAATGCATGCAACCACCGCATCCATTATAAATTCCAACACACCTCGCGAACAAGCCTCAGACTTGCGACGTTGCCAGCTCGCCGCGCACATAAAAAATGCAACGTCGGCGATGCGGCAACGCCGCCGGGACTAATCAACCCTGATGGATCACTCCCTCCCCCCGGGTAACCGTCCGAAATCAATCACTTTTAGGGGTAGCAAAAAGAGAGAGATACTTATCGGTTATATTGGTGCCCCCAGTCGGTAGGTGTACGGCTAAATTTAGGAGGAGGGGGGTGTTTTTTTTTTTATTTTGGTGAGTTGCAGAAGAGCCAAAATATAGCCGCATGCGAGTAACATTGACAATATTTTGTTTGCAACATATCTAAAATGTAAGTGAAAAAGCAGTATAAAAAAAAATAAGAAAGAACAGCATGGGGATCTTGCAAACGGTGGAGATCGAACAACCGTTAAATGGGGGAAAAGTTGGGCCATTCTGAGGTCAATAAAATGGTACAAACAGATTTCTAATGTCTGCTTTCGTTTTTGAGTTATTTTGAAAAAAGTGAAATTTTGCATTTTCGATTTTACTTATTTTTTTCTGAAGTTGTTAACACAGTTAGAAAAAAAAACACTTTCTTGTGGCACTTTAAGATGTCTTTAGATTTGTTCTACACATTTCGTTTTTGACAAACCATCTTCAACTTTATCTTTTAAATACGGACCTGGATTTTTTTTCAGGTTTTGAAAGCAGTTTTCATTGCAAATAGCATGATGTATGACACGAAATATTTTAAAAATGTTTTCTTGAAATCGGCAGTAAAGTGTCCCAAAATCGTCATTAAAAGCACAGAAATCGTACAATAATGGGCTACATTATTTTTTCAATAAGTAGGCCTTGGCGAGATGTAAACATCAAACGTCAGACGCGGAGAAATCGCCCGTCAAAAGTGACCAAATATTCAAAACCCGGCCGATAAAGGCCCATTTAACTTTTCGTACACATTGCGAAATTGTTTCCTATAGAAGCGCAATCCTTCAGTATACCTACATATTTTAGTAAATTTGAATATCAATAAATTTGTTGTGTAGGCTGCACTAGAAGCAGCAGTTCGGTTTTTCTGTACGAAGATGCCGAGTCTTGTCTTACTTGACCTAGGTAGAGCGATAATCAAAGTCAAGCAACGCCGCGCGTAGTCGGTTCAACTTTTTTTTCCGAAAAAAAATATAATATGTACCTCGGCACTGAAGTTCTTTTTATGACTCATGTGGTTTATTTGCCTCGGCCAGAGGCCTCGGCAACTAAATTCCACATGAGTCATAAAAAGTTGAACTTCAGTGCCTTGGTACATAAATAACTATTTGAAACAATTATACTGAAAATTCCTTTTCTTGCATTCACTTTTTTCTTTTGGGGCCCTGTATTTAATAATAAGTCTAAATATTAATCAATATTGTCAACAATTTAACTTACAACTTATATTTCAAAAAAAGGACGGCAAAGACTAATAACAGTCACATACGATAATAAAAAATAAATAAAAATCCTCCACCTAGAAGGCTTTGAAACAACGAAACCAACCCCTTATTAAATTTGTCCTAACTCCCACTGTATCATTTAGTTAATAATTTGTATTATTAGAAATGGAGGGTGCTTTTTGAAATGAAGATAAATTTAATATGTTAGCATGTTATATCTTGTGTCACAAAAATAGTGTACAGGCCGAAGGAATGTATTGTTGCAAGTAATAAATGGCAAAAGTTATTGGTTTCATTGGCTTAAAGATTTCTTCTCACAATTAGAAAAATCAAAGAATTTACTCCGCAACACAATGAGATACTGTTTGCTGTACAACAACAGAGGAAAGCACTAACCAGACAGGGCCCTATTTAAAAATATTAAGTTTTCGAAGTAAAAATAAACTGTAAGTTAAATTGTCCACAATACTGATTAATATTTATACTTCTTGTTATTAAATACAGGGCCGCAATAGAAAAAATGAATGGAAAAAAGGAATTTTCAGTATAATTGCCTCAAAACATTTAAAAAATATTTCATGCCATACATTATGGTATTTGCAATGAAATGTGCTTTCAAACTCTGAAAAAAAATACAGGTCCGTACTTAAAAAAATAAAGTTGAAGACAGTTTCTCAAAAACGAAATGTTGTAGAACAAATCTAAAAACGACATCTTAAAGCCCGTTAAAAAGTGCCACAAGAAAGTGTTTCTCTCTTCTTCAGAAAAATATAGGTATAAAGTCGAAAACGCAAAATGTTACTTTTTTCAAAATAACTCAAAAACGAAAAATGATATTAGCAATTTGTTTGTACCATTTTATTGACTTCAAAATTGCGCAACTTTTTTCCCATTTGGCCGTTGTTCTATCTCTCATCGTTTGCAAGATCCCCATGCTGTTAATTTTGGATGCGACAAAAAGCTTTGCCATTTTTGTTCAATGTATTTATCTGCGTTCTTCGTTGGGCGCACCCTGTAATCTCCAATTCACAATAGGAAATGAAATGGTAATAAAGGAAATTGTAAGCCCATAGGCGGAGGGTCGGGTAGTTAATTTCTTGCAAGTAAAAACCGGGCACTGTTACTCAAAGCAAAATGGTATGTTTGGGTTAAGAGCGGTCAAGGTAAGGAAAATTTTCTCAATTAAAAAAAGAAAATTCAGCAAACGCTACTTATTCGTTAGACAACCATATTTTTAAATATAATTTTTCTATTTTACACATTAAAAATAAAACAAAATGGCGCCGCCTATGGTTTACGATCATTTTATGGACATCTGTGCTATAAATTCCTTTCGAATACACTATAGTCGGCAACACTACACCAGTTTATGAATGAAACATGTAAGTTGGAGTTGTAAATTAGTATAACCAATCTAGTTTAAGTGTGCGAATAAATGCTCCCCATGTAATCTGGTTTTAGTTATTAATAAAAGTGTGAAGTTTCGCCACCGGCGACTTTCAGGTCCATAAAAACCGAGGGTGGCGTGAAACTAGCCAGAAACAGATCGTAAAAATGCGAACCGCATCTTGGTAATTTTACGACCAGTTTTATATACGAACATTAACGGGGGTTTAATTATAACAAGCTGAGAGTTATTGCTGGTTGCGGAGTCGCTGGATTTTATCAGGATATTATTCGCACGGAAGGCAGTTTTGAGGTTAGTTTTAGACTGGCTTTCCCACAGAGATCATATATAGGTAGAGTGATGAACAAGTCCCTTTTTATGGCAAATTGTGGATTTGCGCATGGGCCTATGGAACATGCGCATTAGACCTTCAGACCGCGCAATTCAAAACCGTGGTTCTTTTTATGAATTACTATCTCCCTACAAACTTGTGTATTGATAATAAATTAAGCTCACTTCAACGTGGACTGGTCAAGACTTCGATAACTACAACTAGGTTCGTTTATACTTGTAAAACTAGTTTCGTCCAAACTACTAGAATTTGCTTCACTGATGCTAGAACTTGACTTGTTTTCATCTACCTTTATATACTTTATACTTTATACTTACTTAAATGATGGTTTAGATGGTTTTCATAGAGGAGTTGGTACCGCATTTTCAATTAGCTGCGTTTTGCCTCGTTTCGTTTTTAGACACTCTGGTGAAAAATTAGCAGAACATATTCGAGATGGTCACTTAATTAGATAAAACACTCAACAACTAAAACGCGAAGAAACTATTAAAAATTAGCTGAAAATCGAAAAAAATATGCCACAAAGCGTCAACGGTAGGTTATACTTAGTTTGTCGCTGTCAAATGGCTGTCAAAGAGTGTCAAGTTTCACAAAACACTACCTCAAATTGCAAATGCGCATGTCTACGGGGCCTATTTATTACTATGTTTTACTATTTTATGATTTTAAATTCGTCAAAGATTTTCCGTATAAAAAACATCGTCCAGCACTCTACCTATATATACAGTGCCCGCCAAAAAGTCTGCACCATATGGAAAATTTTTTTAGAAAATAACTTACGGAAAATTTGTTTGCGGCATCAGGTTTTGCTGGCTCTAGAACCAAAATTGACATAATCAAATGTTGTGACGTAGTTTTTATATGTCAAATTTGACATTAATGAAAAAAATGTCCGAAAATGCGCTTATTTAACCGAATTTCGAAAAAAGTCATAAGAAAAATATGTTTACTTCGCAATTTTATACCCCTGTACAAAATTTCAAGAGCCTACTACTACTACTACATATTTTGCCCTTTGTTGGATATTATTGGACGTAATATTTTAAATTTTCTAGATATTTCTGATCATATCAGCATGACGGAAATATTTGTGTGTTTTTACGACCATTTACTATAGAAAGAAGTTTGTAAATCGAATTTATGTGTTTATCTGTAAAAATGAGATCAGTTTTGCACCAAGCGTGCTTCTTCAACAAGCCCTCATTTTAATTTTTTTATTATATTTAGACCGTAAACTAAGTGTTGTGCAGTATGTATTCAGTCAATGAGTGTTTTAAATTACATAGGATCGACTTTTATGGATTAACAAATACGGAAAAGGTCAACAAAGGGCAAAATATGAAAATCGTAGTAGGCTCTTTAAATTTTGCACAGGGGTATAAAATTGCGAAAGAAACATATTTTTCTTATGACTTTTTTCGAAATTCGGTTAAATAAGCCCATTTTTCGGACATTTTTTTTCATTAATGTCAAATTTGACATATAAAAGAGACTACGTCACAACATTTGATTGTGTCAATTTTGGTTCTAGAGCAAGCAAAACCTGATGCCGCAAACAAATTTTCCCTAAGTTATTTACTAAAAATTTTTCCCATATGGTGCAGACTTTTTGGCGGGCACTGTATATGATCTCTGTGAGCTTTCCTTAAGAAAATCCATGGACATATTATGCCATGTAAACTTGCCAAATAACAACATTTTTGCTTGTGAAAAATCTGGAGTTTCTTCCGGATGGAAAATCGATATATTTATTGATAACATATTTAGCATTTCAAGGGATCCGATATTGAAGTGGCGCAACATAGTTTAAGCAATGGTTTAATGTGAAAAAACTGAAAAAAAAATCGTTTTTTAAGGTAGTTCAGAGACTATTGTCGATGGGCGTTTAAAATTTTGTACACTACTGGAACACCAAATAAATGACGGTTAATTTGAGACCTGGTAGGTTAAAATCGGTTGATAATTTTTGTTTGAATAATTGCAAAAAGGCAAGCACATTTTCAAAATTTTCATGTATTTTCCATTCCATGAGAAAAGCATCTATGGACTTGAAATGTTCAGGAAATAAGCCCTCTATGACCCTCAAGTTACCTTGAAAAATTTGGTTAAAAAATAGTGATTAGTTTAGGAGAAATTTAATTTGTTTATTAAAAAAGAGTACTTATAATGTTTATTAAAAATTGATGCAGTTACCGTCATCCTAGAAGGCTCATCTTGGGCTCATTTTTTTGTCGAGACTTATATTTTATGAATCTGTTTAGAGCAGATCAAACTTTTATTATTTTCACCTTCAAAATGGCGGCTGAAAAAGTGGGACTTTTTAGGTTATGTTTTTTGTTATTATCTTTGCAACAAATAGAGATATCGCTATGCCACTTGGGTATTTTTGTACCTGATATTTTTTCACAAATTTTGAAAAAAATATATTGCTTTACCCTCTACCTCAAACAGGAGCTGAGATACCTATATAGTACATACATAATATTACGGGGATTTCACTGATTTTCCAAATGTCTGCAAATATAGGAAATATTTAATAACTTGGCAACGCCGCAACCGATTTTCAAAAACAAAAAAGCAGTCGAATTTTCTGTTAAAGGCGAGTAACATAATGTATAAAAAAGAGGGCCATTCCATTTATAAAAACGTAATTTTGGTGTTTTTTTGCTAATTTCGCAACATCCTGTTATACTAAACCTTAAAAAGTATGAATTTACCTGATTACAAACAACTTTTGTATGAAACTTTTTTCCGTAGCTGCAGAAATTATCGAGATAAGAGACATGATATGTGGGCCACCCTGTACACTGCACAGGTCTTATAAGTGTTGGGCCAGGTTATACAAATAATAGCAATTCAATATTCTCTCTGTGAAATGCCCTGTGAATGGTCGTATTTATTCTTACGTTGACTCACACTCCATTTAATGTGGGAACTGAGAACTGCTGACTTTTGTTTATAAGAACAGCATACGTCATCGGCCGCAACGACTTGTTTTCGTCCTCTGTAATATTTTCTTAACTTTCTCGATTCTATAATAATGCAACAGAGTCCGTAGAACCCGATCCCATCGTACCTACCTAATTAGCAATAAATAATAGGGTCAGTTCTCATAGTAATAACGAGTTGCAAAATCTGCATTCTTTTCGTAGAAATGCGAATTATTCATAATTACGTGTTTACTTCGGTACCGAGGCCATTAATTGCTACGAAAAGTCGGTGTAATGACGTCGATTTACCGGCTTGGGAGACGGTTTTTGCGTCGATTAGAAACCGGGTTTAATTCAGTTAGTGGAGGAATCTCCTGGTCATTAGAGACGAGAGCAGTTGTCAGAATGAAAAATATCGTGTCGACTTCTTGCATCAGGTGTCTGTTGTATTTCTTGTTTGTTTGGTCAGGGACTCTTTAAAGTAAGGGGGCCCACCATTATACTTTCCAAAGTGAGGCCTATTCTTGCCTCATTCTAATGGTCTCAGTGATGCCAAGTATGCCATTTTATTGGAGAATCTATGAATATAGCAGGTAGGTACCTTGATTGTTAGTAAAAATTAATAATGGTTTTCATGATTTCTAAAAATTAGACTTGACAAACTTGTGTATACAAGTGCAGAATGTCGCAACTGTCAAATGAAAGAAATTTATTTGATATATTTCCACGAATTTAAGTAATAAGTATGGTAAGTCAGTAGTGCCGATTTTGCTTATTTATAAGAATTTGTCGCTATTGCACCTTGTTACCAGGTTCCTCAATGCATTTCTAATATGTATACTTGAACTTTCTTCCCTTGTTGGATGTATCTACCCAAAGAACTTTCACAGATTTCGGGATGGACTAATAAGATTAGGTCTAGTAGTTCTAATGATGTAGTTTTTCTCGGTGTTCATTATAAAATTCTTGTAATTTTATTTCTCTCGCAAGGTACCTCACAAACTTAAAATAAACTTGTAGTCGTAGATAAAAACTCTTTAAAAAAGACCTGACTGAAGCTACCTGCTTAATAATTTAAAATTTTCGAAATACGCTTTGTTTTGAACCTACCTACTTATACGTAATGCCCACGTAATAAGAATTGTAGGATTACTAAAGGAAAAATCTGGTTGCAATTGTTGGGACTACTACAGGCGGCCGCATTACCTTTAATTGACACATCTAGAATCTATGGCACTGGGCCTGTTACATAAAACCTGATGGCAGTTGGACACTGACATATAACATAACCTTGTATCAGCCCCCTTGTGGTCTCCTTGGAGTCAACAGAAAACAAACTTCCCCTCAAGGCTTCACTTTTCCTATGTGATAGACTGTGACATGCTGGGTCCCCTTATTTTAAGGAGTCCATGGTGTAGCCCGTGTTTTTGGCGGAGTTTATTATATAGCCCTCTGTCCAGACCAAGCATGTTCCCAGCATCGGAAATATGCGTTGGACCATCCAAATATTGATCACGTCCTCTGTTTACTTTGGCAACTCTGGTCCTGCGCCGTAATTTGAATGGTTAACAAGTCTGGAGCATAATGACAGGGCAGGGCGCCGAAAAAATGACTGTAATTCCGCCCGGAGGCTAGCAAAGTGTATAATTAAAAGTATTACTATTAGAGCCTTGTTAAAGTGTTGCGGGTAAATGTTCTGGCGTACCGTCTGAGTGGAATAATTGCGCATGGACTTTAATTTGGCGCGATATTCATCAATTTGTCCTCGATTCTCGCTCGTCGGATGATATTTTCAGGCGGATCCGTCTTTCCTCGCCTAATATGGCCTTACGAATCTCACAATTGTCATGGTAAGGTCCGAAGGTTACACGGGAAGGTCCTGGGTTATCCGAGGTACAAGGTGTAACTGGTTAGTACAGGATTATTCATACAGGCTGTCTACTTTTAAGTGTATACAAATCGATAAAAAATGTATTTTGTGAGATATTTTCAAAAACCTTTTTTTGTTCGAAAGGCCTTCAAAAACCGCCTCTTTTGACCCTTCTGCCATTTTCAAAATGGAAATCCAGGGCCTGCTGCGATTTTTTTATACCCCCGATTTTTACGAAAACCATTTAGCGATTTTTTTATTTAAAATCTGACCCCACAGCGTTAATCAGAACACCCCGAAACCCTTATATACCAAATTTGAATAAAAAATATACAGGGCGTTCCATTCTTCAGGGTCTCAAAGTTGAGCAAAATAGGAATTTTAAAGGCATCTGCCAAGTCAAGAGTGCCATGGAATCCCCTCAAAACAGTTGAATGGTCAATAGGACCACTCAAGGTGTTGGTGTGCAAAGATCCAATACAAAATATACAGAGTGTTCTTATCTGTGACATCTCAAATTATTGAATTTTTGGAACTTTATACTGGTCAAAAATCTAGTATATCAAAACCGCTAAACACACTATAAACGAACTAAATCTAAAAAATACAGAAGTCTGCCAGTCAGTAAGTCCATATCAGTTGAGGTGGCTGGTGTGCCACAACAGGAAACGCACAGAAAATGTATCATCTTAGACAGTGACTTTGTTGAGTAAGGTCCAATAGTTAATTTAAATTGTTTTTATTTGTTAGTTGGCATTTTGTAAGGAAATACATTACTTTTGTGTTTATCAATATTTTTTCAACGATTCCACAGCACTCATGACCCGTATAAAGTATCATAAAAGTTCAGCATTTTGAGAGGGCACAGAGATAAGAACATTCTGTATATTTTGAATTGGACCTTTGCACCTTGAGTGGTCCTATTAACCATTTAACTGTTTTGAGGGGATTCCATGGCACACTTAACTTTGCAGGTGCCTTTAAAATTCCCTGTATATTTTTTATTCAAATTTGGTATATAGGGGTTTTTGGGTGTTCTGATTAACGCCGTGGGGTCAGATTTTAAATAAAAAAAATTGCTAAATGGTTTTTGTGAAAATCGGGTATAAAAAAATCGTAGCCGTCCCTGGATTTGCATTTTGACAAAAGTAAAAACATCAAAAGAAGCGTTTTTTGAAGACCTTTCGAACAAAAAAAAGGTTTTTGAAAATATCTCACAAAATACATTTTTTATCGATTTGTATACACTTAAAAGTAGACACCCTGTATAACATATTTTTTGTTTTTGACGTTGGAAAAAAAATTTAAAAACGAAAATTGTATAATTTTTTCACGACTTCAGCTGTGTATTCAGATTTCCCGATTTTGAAATGTATACGCATTTTTCTGGTTTCAACGATATGTTTGCTCTAGTAGTTTTTACAAAATCGTCCTTTGAATTATTGAATGTCGGACAAAATAAAAAATTACCATCGAAAATTCCAGGGAATCTTTAAAATAAGGGGATCAGTCTATCACATAGGAAAAGTGAAGCTTTGAGGGGAAGTTTGTTTTCTGTTGACTCCAAGGAGAACACAAGGGGGCTGATACAAGGTTATCATCAAGGTTACATCACAATTCACAATTCTTAACTTTTCTAACTTCCAGATACTCAGATGTGTCAATTAAAGGTAACGCGGCCTCCTGTAGTAGGCACAATAATTATTGCAACCAGATTTTTCCTTTAGTAATCCTACAATTCCCATTACGTGGACATCACGTATAAGTAGTTTAAAACAAAATGGTATTTCGCACATTTTAATTAATAAGCAAGTAGCTTCAGTCAGGTCTTTTTTTAAAGAGTTTTTATCTAAGACTACAAGTTCATTTTAAGTTTGTGAGGTACTTTGGGAGAAAAATAAAATTACAAATATTTTATAATGAACACCGAGAAAAACTACATGATTAGAACTACTAGACCTAATCTTATTAGTCCATCCCGAAATCTGTGAAAGTTATTCGGATAGATACATTCAACAAGGGAAAAAAGTTCAAGTATACGTATTACCAATGGATTGAGGAACCTGGCAACAAGGTGCAATAGCGACAAATTCTTAAATAAGCAAAATCGTCACTGACTTACCATACTTATTACTTAAATTCGTGGAAATAATTGCTGCAAATCAATTTCAACTATAAAATAAATTTGTTTCTTTTGACAGTTGCCACATTCTGCACTTGCAGCAACAAACTTGTCAAGTCTGATTTTTAGAAATCATGGAAACCATTATTAATTTTTACCAACAATCAAAGTACCTGTTATATTCATAGATTCTCCAATAAAATGGCATACTTGGCATCACTGATACTATTGGAATGGGAAAAGAATAGGCCTCACTTTGGAAAGTATAATGCTGGGTCCCCTTACTTTAAAGAGTCCCTGTAATATACCCAGCGAGAGTCCTACCTCATCACACGTATTTCAAATATATTTATAATAAATTGAAAATTACTGAAAGTTTAAAAAAATAAAGAAAAGAGAAATTAACCACATGTTTTAACTGAGAATATGCTGGAAACAGTTTTATTATACTTCGTGGAAAATCCAAGACATTCTATTAAAGATGAAGATGCATATAGAGATATTTGCAAATATCATAGAGCTCAGTCCAGAAAGTTTAAAAAATGCATAAATTTAGACTACATTGTTATCGCCCAGTTAAAAAACTGTATGAAAATTATAATAAAGGCGAGAATATTGCCTTTAGTGTTATTACACTATACTAGTATACTACTATTAACTAACTACTACTAAGTAGTAGTACTATTCTATTACTACGGTTATCCCGACGCTGCTACACTCCATGGGAGGCGAGGAAATTTGCAAATTTTTACAGATTTTTAAGGAATTATCTAACGGTATGGCAACCCTGTATTAGAAAGCCATCGCTTCAATACTGACTTCTTAAAATAGACTATAGATACAACCACACAACTAACTTAAACAATACAATAGCCTACAAAAACATCAATGGAAGTTATACAGGGTGTAACTAAACTGATGGTCAAAAATGAAACCACGTATTCTTGGAGTCAAAATAAGGGCATACTTCTTCATATATTTATATTATATTCTTCATAGTTTTTTTTATACAGAGCGTAGAAGTTTGGAGAAAAATACACATATTTCTTGGTATTTCTAGAAGTATACGAGATATTTTCTTCAAACTTGGCGTGTCACATGAGCAGATGAGCCGTCAAACTTAAGGTTGACATGAAGCTTCTGAGGTTCCCAGTTGCGGAGATACAGGGTGTTAGTAAAATTAATTAGTTCAGAAAAATATGAATACCCTGTATAATCGCATTTTTTAAATTTGTTTTGAATGGTAAATTCAATGGTTAACAAAAAGTATCTCTTAGTATTTTTTCATATTCGCAGCCGTTTCTTAATTATTTTTAATGAACGGCAACGCTGCAATGAACAATAGTCACTTTAAGAATAAATCTAGCAATCTGTGGATGTCGATTAAACTTTATTTAACAAAATACAAAAGCAAAAACAATAATAAAAGAAACGTATTGCTATTAGAAAATTAAATTATTAAATGTTCGAAACGACCGCCGTCTCTTTCAATACATGCAACTATGCGTTTCCGCATGTTTATTATTGCCATTCGCAAGTCCATAGCAAAAGTGCATATCAGTCAATTCTTCAAATGTAAATATAATTTTTCAAAATATTGATACTAAGGTGCAAAGTTGGCAGACAAATGATTCAAATAATGCCAAGTTTAATTGACATCCACAGATTGTTAGATTTATTCTTAAAGTGACTTTTTTATTGCAGCATTGCCGTTCTTTAAAAATAATTAAAAAACGGCTGAGAATATGAAAAAATACTAAGAGATACTTTTTGTTAACCATTGAATTTACCATTCAAAACAAATTTAAAAAATGCGATTATACAGGGTATTCATATTTATCTGAACTAATTAATTTTAATAACACCCTGTATCTCCGCAACTGGGGGCCTCACAAGCTTCATATTAACCTTAAATTTGACAACTCATCCGCTCATGTGACACGCCAAGTTTGAAGAAAATATCTAGTATACTTCTAGAGATACTAAGAAATATGTGTAAATATATGAAGAAGTGCCCTTATTTTGACTCCAAGAATACGTGGTTTCATTTTTGACCATCAGTTTAGTTACACCCTGTATAGAATAATATGTGTAATATTGTTGTTCTACTCGTAACTTATAGATTTGGTGGCACAAAAAAAAAACACTTTTTATTCTCCTGTAAGTTTTGGACGTTACCAACCTCCAGACGTACGTCTTTTGTCTTCTAGATTGATGCCCTCTGGAGTCTGGAATTTTATTAAACTGCGAAATCAAAATTGCTCCTTATTTCGACGCTATATCCTGCAATTGAGGTCTTAACCTTTTTGCAAAAGAACCGCAAGACTATGAATATTAATTCGTTTTTTTTTTCTGGTATAGAACAATGTTTTTTTCGTTTGAAAGAGAGGTTGCAAAAACAAGCATTATTTAAAGAACGAACCAAGAAGAATCAGATATTAAATTTTTGGGCTCGTTTCTCCCTTTGCGCTGTTGTTATTAGATTTCCTTTGAGAGCAAAGTCCAATTTTCTTGTTCTCGTTCGCGTATAGAGCAAAAATATTCATGAGGGAGATTATTGCTCATTTAGGTACGGATTAAACCTAACTGAACGTATTTATCTGTTACGATTTATGAAAGCCATTAGTGGAATCGTTACTATCAGATTATCCAGCTTGGGATTTGGGATGCTGCTTTTATTCTGGTGTAGCTTTGGTTTCTACCGCATTACAAGTCGATTAGTCTCATACCAGATAAACGAAATGGAAACCACAGCATACTATAGTTTTTTTTTGGTCAAAAAACAACGAAGAAACTTTCTTCGTATTTGAAAAGTATGTTCTAGATACATTTTTAATATTTCGCAGTTTCAGTTATAAACTGCGACGCAAGAGATGTAGGGGAGGCGTCAGATTTCTGTGTGTATATACGTTAGTCCAAATATAGACATTGGTATACAAAACCCTTTTATGCCATTATGTTTTGGTATAAACAAAGCCAATATAGGTTACATGTAAAACGATACGTTTGGTAATGCCAGACTACACGAACACAGGTGTACAAAATAAATGTAAATCTAGTTGTCGGAGTCTATATACATGGTGCTGTAATACAAAATTTCTTTGTAGAGAGACCTTCTGTCGGTGCGTTAGAGAAAATTTAAAAATATTACTTTAAAACAGTATTATTAACGATAATCCAAAATAAAGCCCTATTACAAAATTCAAAATCTGCATTTTGACTTTTACGTTTTTATTTTTTAAGTTGAATAATTTACGATGATCCAAAATGAAAACCACTCGTTATTTTCATAAATTAAACTTAAAACAAATAAAAACATGAAATTCAGATTTCAAAATTTATAATGAGTAGAGTAACCCAAATATGCAAATCAAAAACCTAAAAATATGCCCATAAATATGCAAATAATTTAGTCAAAATATGCAGGAAAGTGTTGAAAATATGCAAATTAAGAAATACTTCAAAAATATAAATTTATTGTTTCATTTACAAAAAAATATATATAATGTACTACATACAAATTTCTAAATGCATTTATTATAAATTATAAAAATCAGGTTGAAATTTAATTGTAAAAACCATAAACCACTAAATGTTGCTCAAAATTCTCAATTAAAAAATGTTGTCTTCTATCAGAGTATAAAAATTTATAAATGGAGAAACTCCTTTCCACATCAACCGATGTAAGAGGTGCGCTTTTAAAATTGCTCATTATCACAGGATCCAAATCGATGGATTCGGTAAAATCTCCCTTTAAAATATTTGCTACTTGGCTAAGAAACTGAAACCCACTGTTTTTTTCCATCACATTTCTAAATTTTTGTCCCCAATTTTACCTGTGACATTTTGAAAAGCAACCTCAGATTGTTTTACCAGTTCTATACACTTCGGGTTAATGGCAATTTAGATTCCTCCATTTGTGTTATTGTTTTAGAAAGAAAGCTATAATTTGCTTTTAGAAAGGAAAGTTGTTTCTTTATTTCCTTGTTTTCGAATAGTTGTTTAACATCTGTAAGGGACTGGGAAGATTCGTTCGAAAATTCTGAAATTAGATCTTTCAGTTGGCAAAAATTCTCGCAATAAAAAAATGCAGCTTCCAACCAAGTGCCCCATCTTGTAATAACAGGTTGAGGTGGAAGAGGAGTGTTTGGTAGTTTTTCTTTGTACAACTGAACCCTTATATTTAAGGAAGACTTTTTTCATGTTGGAAATTAAACTATTTGCGTGTGTATTTTTGTGCTTTCATTTTATTTTTATAGTCTTTTACTTGTCTTTTTTTTTTGTAAAAATGCAGACAATAATATAGCTGGGAAAAGGTAAACGGCAGCATTTTTTTGCCTGACGGCGTCAAGCACATTATTGAATAGCCATCAACGCGCGTCGTATCCTATAAATCACAACTTCCCAATTCACCAGGAGTAATTGGCTTGTTTTTATTATACGTACAATATAGTTATGGGAATCGCCTACATAGAGCATGGCTGGACAGAAAATAGAGAAAGATTGCGGAACAGATAGAGAGAGAACATAGAACATGTCGCCATTTTGACCTCAAGTTGTCTGTACTGATTGTTAGCTACAAATACTAAAATTGATGCAAATTTGCAATATGCTTGTGAAGAAAACTGATCATTTCCTGTTCTAAAGAAAGCATTTACCATGTGGCTACCATATAATATCTTTCGTGCACGCAAAAATGTCAACTAATTTTTTTCGCATCTAGTTAATTTCTAACCTCTAATTCGTTGATTGGCCAGATCAATAAATTCATTACAATTCGTGCTATGCAAATTTCAGTGGCTGCACTGTCCGGCCCTGCATGGGAAATTTATCGACAGGGGAAACAACGGCAGGCATCCGATATGATTCCTACTTTTTTAATTTTTCAGTGGACCTGTTTCTGCCTAGAAAAACTTAGTGTTTATTTTAATCGAGAAATATGTTTATTTTCGATATATGTTTAATCAACGGGGTGCATATTAAAGTAATTAATTTTTATGCGGCATGCGGTTGTTGGATAGTAATTGATATTTTTAATTCATTAGAATTTTCCAATATTATATTAATTTATATTATATATTACAATTTTATATATGTTTTATGCCAGAGAAAAATATTAAAAATGAATTTTGAGCTACATTTTGTTGTCAGATGAGTACAAAAGTTGTTGTGAAAATTTGTTGTTGGCCCACTTTTTACGTAAATAGAATAAACCATCGAATTATTGATAAGTACTATGGAAGTCCCATAGGTGTGATTTTCACTGTGTTTGGGACAGCCAACTCTAGAGAGAGATAGGTTTCAAATGGCAATAAGTAAGACAAGGATGCGTAATGAACGTGTCAGCTGATTCAGGCAAAGGATGTATACAGGGGATGTGTATAGGGTGAGTGAATTTAATGGGCATGTTCCGTAATTCCCTTTATTGTATGATCTGTATTCCGTAATTCGGGACTTTTTTGTAGGATTGTGAATTTTTTTCTAGTTCAATTCGATGTTTTCAATCGCATTTTGAATATAACCACAACCACATATGTAAATTGTACAGAGTGTCTCACTTAAGAGTGAAACAACCCTATAAATTCTTTAATTTTTAACTGACCAGAACGAAATTTTTACCAAAGGTAGATGGCATTGTTGCCTACTTATTTCAAAAAAATTAGTTGCCTACTCCAAAGTCAAAGCCACCTGCGATGCCACAAACGAGGCTAAAAATCCGAAAGTCATATTAGCATTTTTTTCAAAAAAATTTACTAAAAAAGGTTGTTTAGAATCGATTTAGAACCCTAAATCCAAAATTTTGTCAAAATAAAAAAAATATTAAATAAATAAAATTTAAGTAAAAATTTAAAATTTAATTTTTTAAAATTTGTTTTGTAGCTTTTATTTTAAAATAATTACTTTATGAAAACAATTTGCCTTCAAAACTTCCATCGCAGACTTTTCTAAACACAGAAAATTATTAAATTGCTCTTTTTGGAATTTAATTTTTTTAAATTAATATTTTTTTGATTTTGACAAAATTTTGGATTTAGGGTTTCGAATCGATTCTGAACAACTTTTTCTAGTAAATTTTTTTGAAAAAAGAAAATGCCTAATATGACTTTCGGATTTTTAGCCTCGTTTGTGGCATCGCAGGTGGCTTTGACTTTGGAGTAGGCAACAATGCCATCTACCTTTGGTAAAAATTTCGTCGGTTAAAAATTAAAGAAGTTATAGGGTTGTTTCATTCTTAAGTGAGACAATCTGTATGTAAAAATTGCACAGAAAAAAATAGTGAATCAATTAAAAGAAGTTACATGGAAATTTTATGTACCTGGAAGTAAATATATGGAGACAAATAAAATACAAATTCCAAAATAAAAGTTTATTTTAAAATAAAGGCGACAAAATATCTAGGATAAGGTGTACATTTTCATCGTTAATTACTTATCTTAACTGATTTATTAACTTTAAAATTCATTTTAATAGGAAAAACTTCTAGGACAGCTTTTACATATTTTTATATAGATAATTTTTAATGTTTAGGCATCTAACAAAAAGAATTACAAATAAGTACCTTATTAAAGATACCAGAACCTCAATTTCCATCTTTTTCCATCATTTCGCCAGTTTTTTCCTTGATAGAATTTCTATCATAAGATGACTTGAAAAATAAAAAACTGTAGTAATTACATACTTTTTAAGTTTGTGCTGCCCAAAATTCTCTATAAAATCGCTCTCAATAAAATGTCGAGTACAAATGCAAGTACCTAAATACTTGTAGAAGGCACAATTTTTCCTTTTTATTGCTGCAATCCACTTGTCTCTAATGTCACCAACACCAACTAAGAAAACTCAACGCCGTTTTATACGAAACTACCACCACGACACGAATCAAATCAAATATAAATATAATAATTATTGGGACAGAAGGAAAATGATGTTTGACAACAGAACTCGTTTGAAGCATAGGACACAAAAAATAGAAGTTAGGACAAACAGTTTGATGTTTTAACTATTTTGTGTTATGTGGTTTTTGCCGGAATCACTAAGTTTGGCTGTCAGTTTCCCTCTCTACGCCCCTTCCACGGGCGTAGCCAGGATTTAGTTTTGGGGGGGGGGGGGGTTTAGTTTGAGAAGTAAATAAAACAACAAAAATATACTTACATGAAATTTAATATCTATATATTCATCCGAAAAACTACGACATATTTATAAAGTTGTTAACTTTAAATGAAATGGATAAATTAATTTCGTTCCTCTGCGCTAAATCTAAAACCATTAAAGAAGAAATCTTCGGCTTTTTCTTTTAAATATATCCACTACTTCATCTGCATGAATTTCTGAATGTTCATTAGAGCCAAACCATTAAGTCTGTTTTCACTTGTAGTGTTTCGTAAATAGTTTGTCAGTCTCCTTAGGCTCGAGAAAGACCTTTCTGGGGTAGCAGTGGATACAGGAATGGTAGCCAAGATTTGTAGTAATGTGTAAATATTAGTATAAAGGTTTTTATCGCACATATCTAGGCATTCCAAACTAGATTTCGGGGTAGGCAGTCTTCTTATCAGCATGCAAGGTAGCTGAAGCTTTGATAGCTAAATCCAAATTTGTTTCTTTATTAGAAACCCCTTGACCTTGACTACACCACGTTTTCCAGTAGGCCATACCTTTAGGTTTATCACCCTTCCTTTTTTTCCCCTCCATTTTTCGACAGTAATAATGATTCACGTATCTATCCTTAACAAGGTCATCGAATAACAGCGCACTAAAATTACTCACTTACACGGTACACTTAATTCTCTTCACTATTCGTTCACCACTTTTCACTTTTATTCGCTTCGAGTTCGCATGGAACAATACTGCCGTAAGCGCGGTCACGCGCCGCGGCGCCGCTTATATAGCAGCCCAGTAGCCGTCCAGAAACTTCCACGAACTTCCACAAAGTTCCGCTCATTTCGACCGAGGGGCGTGGCGAATAATCGAGAAACAACGCAAAGTGTCCCTACAATACAAAATAGTTCGGCTGCAACTGCGTCTGCCTCTCGTCAAAAGATGGCGCTAGGCGCTACTATTACTACATATATTCAAACGTAATAATAATTTAACTCTTCACTCCTCGTATTTTTTCGGTATAATATTAGGTAATATTTTGCTTATTTCGGGGGTGGTTTGAACCCCCGAAACCCCCCCCTTGGCTACGCCCGTGGCTCCTTCCATCTACTCGCCAATACAATGGATAAACCAATTCCCCCACACCCCAAACAGGTTATGCCCCGATTTCCTCTTCGGTCAGCGCGAACATAAAACCAAACCCGTGAATTCACAATTATCGGGGATGCCAGGACCCCTCGGGGCCGAATTTGGGGACCCTAAAATATGCGGATCCCCCGGAATAGGGCCTAATTTTATTATAATAACGTCCAGGGCCGGATAGTGCGGCGAATCAGGCCAAGCTTGAGCCAAGATTGCCCCTGGGCGGTGAGCACGGGCGTAGCCAAGGGGGGGGTTTCGGGGGTTCAAACCCCCCCCCCCCCCGAAATAAGCAAAATATTACCTGATATTATACCGAAAAAATACGAGGAGTGAAGAGTTAAATTATTATTACGTTTGAATATATGTAGTAATAGTAACGCCTAGCGCCATCTTTTGACGAGAGGCAGACGCAGTTGCAGCCGAACTATTTTGTATTGTAGGGACACTTTGCGTTGTTTCTCGATTATTCGCCACGCCCCTCGGTCGAAATGAGCGGAACTTTGTGGAAGTTCGTGGAAGTTTCTGGACGGCTACTGGGCTGCTATATAAGCGGCGCCGCGGCGCGTGACCGCGCTTACGGCAGTATTGTTCCATGCGAACTCGAAGCGAATAAAAGTGAAAAGTGGTGAACGAATAGTGAAGAGAATTAAGTGTACCGTGTAAGTGAGTAATTTTAGTGCGCTGTTATTCGATGACCTTGTTAAGGATAGATACGTGAATCATTATTACTGTCGAAAAGTGGAGGGGAAAAAAAAGGAAGGGTGATAAACCTAAAGGTATGGACTACTGGAAAAAGTGGTGTAGTCAGGGTCAAGGGGTTTCTAATAAAGAAACAAATTTGGATTTAGCTATCAAAGCTTCAGCTACCTTGCATGCTGATAAGAAGAAGCCTACCCCGAAATCTAGTTTGGAATGCCTAGATATGTGCGATAAAAACCTTTATCCTAATATTTACACATTACTACAAATCTTGGCTACCATTCCTGTATCCACTGCTACCCCAGAAAGGTCTTTCTCGAGCCTAAGGAGACTGAAAAACTATTTACGAAACACTACAAGTGAAAACGGACTTAATGGTTTGGCTCTAATGAACATTCACTATGGAACAGAAATTCATGCAGATGAAGTAGTGGATATATTTAAAAGAAAAAGCCGAAGATTTCTTCTTTAATGGTTTTAGATTTAGCGCAGAGGAACGAAATTAATTTATCCATTTCATTTAAAGTTAACAACTTTATAAATATGTCGTAGTTTTTCGGATGAATATATAGATATTAAATTTCATGTAAGTATATTTTTGTTGTTTTATTTACTTCTCAAACTAAACCCCCCCCCCCAAAACTAAATCCTGGCTAAGCCCGTGGCGGTGAGTGCCGTCGAAATGTATGCTAATTCGATGGGAATATACCTATAATTTTGGGGGAAAGGGACTGTATACTAACAGATTTTCCCTGTGCTAAATGGATTTGGTTCGTATAGACGAAGACCAGATTTCGCTGGAACAAAGGGCCAAGTTCTAGTCCTGTTGGACCTTTTTTGATATTTAATTAGCCCTATTCTTTCTAAGTAACTTATGTTTTGAACGTTTCTATACACGGTGATTCACTCACGATGTAAAAAAATTTAACAACACAGTTGTCCAGTACCAACCGTCAAGGTTGCTACTGGAGAGCTATGTTGCCACATTTCAATCGTTTTTTTTTGTGGAAGGTGAAACTGAAGAAATAAGAAATACCTACCCTTCATCTGCATTATTAGTACTAACTAATACTAACATTGGAAAATAGGCGAAAGGTGTCAGATATCCTTACTATTCACAAAATAATAAATAATAAGGTGGACTCTTCTCAACTGCTGTCACAAATTGCTAAATGGCTCAATGTAATATAGTTAAGTCTTAGAAACCATTCTGTATTTCGCATCCCCATAAGGCATACAAACAGTGTGGTCAATTAAGTGTGCAACATAATTAGGCGCAGTTAAAATGGTTGGAAGTCAAATAGCATACAGGGTAGGTAAAAAAAATATAAAAAAAATTACAAGAGTAAAGTTCCCTTATTTCAGAAAATTCAGCAAAATGTTATTAAGAAAAGTCGTCTAGAATTAAAAGTTTTGCCTAAATACCAAAACATGGCCTCCTAAGAAAAAATAAATTTTTTGAAAAACATTAATAATTTCCTTAAAAAAATTGTTTTAATATTCACCCAAAACAATTTTATAAATCAATCAAAATTAAATCAATTTCGCATAACTTTGTTCAAATTCAACAATATTTGTAAAATTAACTTAGATTTTTAATTTTTTAGAGATTCACAAACTTCATGTTTGTTGCAACGATATTAAACAAAACTTGAAAACTTCGCAAAAATTCTTGTGAACAAGGTAAAACATTAGTAATGATAATGTGTATATTAAAAAACTCTCATTTAAGGTGCAAAATATTTATTTTAATTGTTTATTAAGAAATTGTGGAAATTAATTGTTGAACAAAATTATTTTCTTAGGAGGCAATGTCTTGGTATTTAGGCATACCTTTTAATTCTAAACAACTTTTCTTAATAATTTGAATTTTTTGAAATAAAAATAAGAGTATTCTAGTCTTTACAATTTTTATATTTTTCGACCTACCCTGTATGCTGTTTAACTTGCAAAACTTCAAAAGTATAGCCTTAAGTAGGTAAGTTTATTGGAAAAAGTTACCCTATTTAAAGTAGCAAACACATTATTTCTGTTACTTTATGGAGCAAATAAATTTTCAGAAATACCCCGAAATAGTACAAAAAATGAAATTTGCCAATAAACTATAACACATGCGAATAAATGCCAAGAGGACATTTTTTTCTGCAATTAAAGTCTACATAAAAAATGCAATACTTTTTATTGAAATACTAGGTGATTCGTTTTTTCTTTCTAAAAATAATTTTACCAATTACCCACTTCTCCGCCACTGGTTGTGCAAGATGCTCTATATAAACAGGTTTTATGCTAACCCATGCCGTTATAACGTATACCAAATATGATATAAATATCTCAACTAGGTTGGTAAATATTCAATAAAGTAATACCTGTTTATCAGTAATATAGGTATTAAAAATATAATTTTAGCTTATTCTATCTAACATTCTTCTAAGTATCAATATGTTATCTCCTTAATTGTTTACATACCGACATGCCCATTTATAAGCAGAGTTTTTATTTTAGTACAATCAGTTGGCTCCCACTTGTTAACGCAGTTTTTAAAATGGTTGTTTCTATGGACAGGTGGTCTGGCAAGGTGGCTATAGTGACTGGAGTAACTGCTGGCATTGGACTTGCAATTGCCGAACAACTGGTGCAGCACGGTGTTATTGTAAGATCATTTATATAAAAGTCTCAAAAATGTACATACTTACTACAATAATTTTAGGTGGCCGGCTTGGCTAGAAGAAAAGATAGACTCGACAAGCTAACTCGCAATCTTTCTGCCAAAAAAGGAAAGTTCCACGGTGTGAAATGTGACATCAGCAAAGAAGAGGAGATTCTCGAAGCTTTCGAATGGGTGAAGACAAATCTAGGACCAATCAGCATTCTCGTAAACAACGCAGGGATTGCTGGCAGCAAGAGCCTAACAAAGAGCGACACAACGCTTATGAAAATCATCTTGGACACCAACGTTCTTGGTCTCTGCGTTTGCACGAGGGAGGCAGTAAGAAATATGAAAGAAAACAACGTCGACGGTCATATTGTCCACATAAACAGCACAGCAGGTCACAAGGTGCCTAATATTGAATTCATGGGTGTGTATCCGGCTAGCAAACATGCCGTGACTGCCCTTACGGAGACTTTGAGACAGGAGTTGAATCGCGAGAAACTCAAGATCAAAATAACGGTAAGAAGGGCTGTATATTCGGGCATATTGTTAATGGTTTTGTTGTAGAGTGTTAGTCCGGGAGCTGTAGCAACTGAAATTGGTCAAGCAGCAGGCATAGAAACAGGCAGTATTGGGGAGATACCAACATTGGAGGCTGATGACGTGGCAGATGCCGTCACATACGTCTTGTCTACTCCACCACATGTTCAAGTAAGTTGTACAAATAATAAGAAACATCTTATACAACGCGGTTTTATTTTGTTACATTTTAGATTCACGAACTGATTGTCAAACCTGTGGGAGAGACATTGTAAAGCGAGAAGCATAATTTTCTAGAGGATATCAGTAACCATATTATCACAAGTTCGATAATATTTTCTCATCGAATTATTTTACTGATTTAAATTACTACTTAAACATCATATCACAAATTAAGTGACATGCTTCAACAACCTGTATCTTTTTCATTGCTCTATGTGTGTGTTATCTTTATTTACATGTACATTTTGATTAACGGGGTTTTCGTTTATTCCGCGTTAATATTAAACCTCAAAATTGAATGAAAATCTGTGTATTTTAACATAGCATTCCCTGTGCATTTTGAGTAGCTCCTTCGATACTAAATAATTACCTTTTCTCCTTCAAAATACTACGTACCAGCAAGAAGTAATATCCTTCTTTGATGGGCCTATACTTATAAAAAAGAAGGGGTAATTCAGAAATGGCGGACGTCGAAACCGCCCGGAAAACATTGCACATACATTCTGTCTTTGTTTAAATATAGGCCAGGGAAATTACGGTAAAAAATAACGAAACCTAGACAAAATTCATAACCGCATTTTTATAATGCCATCACAAAATATTGATAATAAATGAACCCCAGAATTGTTTTTTTATACAAAATAAATATACGCGTGTGGGCGTTTTTTTAGAAAAATACATTTTCTTGTTGTAATAAAGATGGCATAAATATTAACTGCGAATTTTAAGCTGCATTTATTATAAGTAAGGTATATAAAGTTGAGATTGGTAAATTAAACAGATTACGTTTGCGCAAGTATCCCAATGATGTAAAAATGACATTTTGCGTAATATTTTGTTGGACAAAAATATTATTTGCGTTTTTATTATTTATAATTACCTTAAAAATCAAGTATTCACAGTTTGTTCTGAAATTAAACATATATTGTTTCGCCGGAAATCGCATTTTAAAGAAATTTGAAGCTGTCTTTGAGAGCAAAATTATTAACTGGCTGATTTTTGTTAAACTTTGTAAGTGGATACTAAGTCTTGCTAAATTTTTTGAAATTAAACAAAAATTGGTAACGGAAGTATTTTGAAATGGCAAATGACAGTTGACCTACATGCGCCGTAAATAAATGTTTAATTTCGCTATATGTGATTTAATATAGTTATATTGTAAATAGTTAAACAAAAAAAACAGTTAATATTTTTTCTTTCCTAAAGAAATGACAAGTGGCAGTTGACCTATATGCGCCGTAAATAAATGTTTAATTTCGCTATATATGATTCAATATAGTTATGTTGTAAAAAGTTAAACAAAAAAAAACAGTTAATATTTTTGCCTAGTCTATACCAATGAGAAATGACAGCTGACGTACATGTGGCTCAGATAAATGTTTAATTTTGTATAAGTTACATTCTATTTGTAAAAGGGAATGATCATCTGCAATAAAAACGTAGTTATTATTTTTGCTTTTGCCGAAATAGAAAATTATCCGATTTTTATCCCTCTTTGTCGATCTAAGTTACTTCCATATTCTTAAAATGTTTAATTTCTTAATATATGTTAGCAAGCGAAGTTTTTTTACCTAAAGAGTGTAAGAAAATCCAGTTAACATTTTTGCTCGAAATTTCTAACGAAAAATAGGTGTTTTTTGAGGTAACTCGAGGTTCCGTTTTTTCAAAATGTTTAGTTTTTGGTTTCTACCAACGTATTTACTTATAACTTTCATATGGTAAAACAAAATTGCAGTTAATATTTTTTCTAGGTCAAATTCTATTTTCCCTGGCCTAATATCTCTGTGATATATGGTCCAGTTGCAGATAGACGGTATACATCTAATAGGACTGGTCCTTTTGCAAACCGACTAGACAGTTTGTTGAAGGACAAGCTTCTTAAACATATGGAATGGACTAATATCTTCAGTCCATTTACATATGGACTAGTCCTTTTGTATACGGCCTGTTTTACATAATGTACGGTCTGTAACGTATGTATACATATAATCTTTTTGTGTTTAACTTGTGATATGTAATTTAAGTATTAATTAAGCTATTAGACACTATAGATTACCTACTGTTCGTTGCTAACTAGCCGATACTAGCCTTATGCCCGTATGTACCCCAAATCGATTAAATAAATAAATAAATAAATAAATTAGTGTATTAATCTTGATTCTACAAAGGGCAGGCATTATAACACTTCAAACATTTAAGAAAATGTTGTATTCACATCATAAGCAGCTTGCTTCTAAGTAACAAAAATTTCCACTTGTCGCCTCCTTGTGAACGCACCTTAATGCGGGACAATTTCCCGCCTTTCCCGATGCAAATCTCGCGCCGTACAAGATGTTCCTTCGACATCTCGACAAAAAACCCACGAGCGTTTTACAACGACGAATTAGAATATCTCTCGGTTTGATCACGGGCGGCGTCGTTCTACTGGCTTCTCTTATTATCTGCCATCTCGCCCGACTTTAAGTTCCTCGCGGATCGCAACCAGATAAACGTAACAATATGTAAAGTGCCTGCCCGGAGATCATCAGTTTGAAGTCGCTAGCTGAAAACGGCGATTTGTCTCGAAGAGGAGGGGCTTCTAACCAAGCGTCCAGAGATATACTAATAAGTCCGGGCACTCGGCCTTGTGTAAACAAGCGTTTCCCTCTTGCCCTCTCCCGCTCCCCTCCTCATCGAGCCGATCGATATCTTATAATAATTAGAGTAACCCAAATATGCAAGTCGAAACCCTAAAAATATGCGCATAAATATGCAAATAATTTAGTCAAAATATGCAGGAAAATGTTGAAAATATGCAAATTAAGAAATACTTTAAAAATATAAATTTATTGATTCATTTACAAATAAACATAGGTATATTATGTATGTACATACAAATTTCTAAATGCATTTATACATAGTAAAAGTAACAATATTTTATTTTAAATTTTCTACATACGATTGAACTAAATATAAATATGCATTTATTATAAATTATAAAAATCAGGTTGAAATTTAGTTGTAAAAACAATAAACTACTAAATGTTGCCCAAAATTCTCAATTAAAAAAATTTGTCTTCTATCAGAATATAAAAATTTATACTTATATGGAGAAACTCCTTTCCACATCAACCGATGTAAGAGGTGCGCTTTTAAAATTGCTCATTATCACAGGATCCAAATCGATGGATTCGGTAAAATCTCGCTTTATAAGCCGTGAGGTCAATTTTAAATACGGCCAGGCGGCTGCGGATAGAAATGAATTATTATTAGACATTAGTAATCTTGTCTCCATTAGTAATAATTGGGGAGCTTTTGCACGAAAATATTTTAAATATAGTTTATTATTAAACATAAAAAAAATTAAATAAATTGGGTGGATCATTGAACAATTGCTCATCAAAGTTATACCTTATGATACACAGTTTTAAATTTAGCTATTTGTTGCATTTAACAAAACTTGCCTACTCCATTCTCAAAACATTTCGCTCGGTTTCTACGCGAATCCCTATATAACTGAATATTCCCCTCAAGCATCAATTTGAATAATACCACTGCATGGCGCATAGCATTTTAAAAATTCCGCATACATGCAACTAAGACACATTTATGCACTTGAGGATGCACGATAAAAATGCAAAACCCCTCCGCATACTGCGGTTTATAAAACTCGCATTCATTTTTCTTCCGTACTTCGGCTAAGGCCCTTATATTTCCAATTTCTAACTGTGTAGGTACCTATATTTATCATATCTCCACGGTTATTGTTGTATTGGAGATAGGTAGGTACATAATTAAACGCTACTAATGCAAATATCTAAGTTTCGCTACTTGTCGATAGATGGCACTGCCTGTGTAATGCAACTGCGCTCTTATCTTAACAGTCTATAAATCAGGACACTCAATTTAGTTAATTTAGATGGTCTCTCGCAGATAATGGAGCAATATCGAACAGAATAGGGCTGACCGATGAAAAAGCGGCATAACCATCGTCTAATAAGGCCACAGTATCTCGAAGGGGTATATTAGCTTTGTTTCACGATGAAACAGTATGTATCGAATTTTCACATCATACATCATTATTACTTACTAAAAAGAAGAATATCTGGGAGTGCATGAACTACCGAAGGTCGAAGAAAAAAAGAAAGCGCGTTACAATGTTTACAAACATAATTCCTTGATCATGCCCCGAGCAATTTCCGATACTACGTTTAATTGCATTATTTATCGAATGAAATTAATTAATAACTCGTGACAATATTAACGAGGATCTCACATCTGGAGGTAGAGAACAAAAAGAACGTCCACAAGAGGACATTACGCGTTATTAATATGGTAATATAATGAAACATTGAATGATCGTTCAGCCAGTTTGTTCTGTCGCGTTTATCGGCAGCGACCGGTCTTTTAATGGCGTTTATTACAAAGCTGATAACTGAAATAATTGCCACGCTTCATCAAATTAAGAGAAACGTTTGTATCAAGTACCCGGTGACGACGTAAAAACAAAGTCTAGAAATCGCAATAAAAAAAATGCAGCGTCCAACCAAGTGCCCCATCTTGTAATAACAGGTTGAGGTGAAAGAGGAGCGTTTGGTAGTTTTTCTTTGTAGAACTGAACCCTTATAGGCACTTTAAGGAAGACTTTTTTCATGTTGGAAATCAAACTATTTATAAGCGGAAAATGTTTCCTAATTTCCTCAGCAACCCTATTTAAAGCTTGAGCAAGGCATGTTACATTTATCAACTTCGGATAAAAGATTTTCAAATTTTGCACGGCTGTTATCATGTACGGTGCTGCATCTGACAAAACGAGCAAAAAATTATCGGTAGGAACAGGTGTGAACTATATTTAAAATATTTTCGTGCAAAAGCTCCCCAATTATTACTAATGGAGACAAGATTACTAATGTCTAATAATAATTCATTTCTATCCGCAGCCGCCTGGCCGTATTTAAAATTGACCTCACGGCTTATTATGGCAATCCACAAGGATAAATGCATTGGACGTGAGAGAGAGAGACAACAGCATACGCGCCCGCTCTGAAGCCGGAAAGAGACAAGTAGATGACGAAATCGTCGACGGCCGACCGTTCATAATGTATGCTTTAAGCGCTTTAACTGCAATCACAGTTCAACTATTCGGTGGGGGAGGATTATACTGCTATAGCAGAACTGTTATGTGGTGTTTCACAATATTTGCAAAAGTGTGTTGACAGTAGTAGTTACAAAATGGCTCCGAATAAAAGAAAAGTGTACGCTATCATGTGCACGGGCGTAGCCAGGATTTAGTTTTGGGGGGGGGGGGTTTAGTTTGAGAAGTAAATAAAACAACAAAAATATACTTACATGAAATTTAATATCTATATATTCATCCGAAAAACTACGACATATTTATAAAGTTGTTAACTTTAAATGAAATGGATAAATTAATTTCGTTCCTCTGCGCTAAATCTAAAACCATTAAAGAAGAAATCTTCGGCTTTTTCTTTTAAATATATCCACTACTTCATCTGCATGAATTTCTGTTCCATAGTGAATGTTCATTAACCATTAAGTCTGTTTTCACTTGTAGTGTTTCGTAAATAGTTTTTCAGTCTCCTTATGCTCGAGAAAGACCTTTCTGGGGTAGCAGTGGATACAGGAATGGTAGCCAAGATTTGTAGTAATGTGTAAATATTAGGATAAAGGTTTTTATCGCACATATCTAGGCATTCCAAACTAGATTTCGGGGTAGGCAGTCTTCTTATCAGCATGCAAGGTAGCTGAAGCTTTGATAGCTAAATCCAAATTTGTTTCTTTATTAGAAACCCCTTGATCTTGACTACACCACTTTTTCCAGTAGTCCATACCTTTAGGTTTATCACCCTTCCTTTTTTTCCCCTCCATTTTTCGACAGTAATAATGATTCACGTATCTATCCTTAACAAGGTCATCGAATAACAGTGCACTAAAATTACTCACGTACACGGTACACTTAATTCTCTTCACTATTCGTTCACCACTTTTCACTTTTATTCGCTTCGAGTTCGCATGGAACAATACTGCCGTAAGCGCGGTCACGCGCCGCGGCGCCGCTTATATAGCAGCCCAGTAGCCGTCCAGAAACTTCCACGAACTTCCACAAAGTTCCGCTCATTTCGACCGAGGGGCGTGGCGAATAATCGAGAAACAACGCAAAGTGTCCCTACAATACAAAATAGTTCGGCTGCAACTGCGTCTGCCTCTCGTCAAAAGATGGCGCTAGGCGCTACTATTACTACATAATATATTCAAACGTAATAATAATTTAACTCTTCACTCCTCGTATTTTTTCGATATAATATTAGGTAATATTTTGTTTATTTCGGGGGGGGGGGGGGGGGGTTGAACCCCCGAACCCCCCCCCCCTTGGCTACGCCCGTGATCATGTGCCTTCTGATTAAAAAGGTTAATGTTAAATATTAGACGTAAGTATAAGAAGAAAATGTATTGGGTGAAAACGCCTTTATTAAGCAGGCCACGTTTTGACTGAATTTTATTAACAGTAGACTGAGATTTCCAAAATTTCACACGTCTCCCATACGAAAAATCTATTGAGGTGACTTTGAATGTCCCATAGACATTCATTGCATTGATATAATTCGATTAGATGATACATTTTTCATCTGAAAATTAGAAATATTTCTAGTTATAACAGTATCTGCGATAACAGTGTACAGGGTGTTCTCGTATATTTTGACCCACCCCTAGAGCCTTATTTATTTTTCAAGTTAGAAAAAAATTACTTAAATGAAAGTTGTAGGGTACCAACGTGTACCTATTGTTCCAAAAATAATGGATTGACAGGAATGCTTTTGATTAAGTTGAAATGTTTTTTCATGGCAACTTTCGTATTTATCTGCAATTTGGAATATCATGCGAGTGATTAGAGCAAACATATAACATATTTCTATTGTTGGAATCGGAAAAATGCGTGCAATTCAAAAATCCACAAATATTTACAGGGTGTTCCATTAAAAAAAGTAAGTTTGACTTTGAGCTGCCGGATTCGTGTTCAGGGACCTCGAAAATGGGGGAGGTAGTCAAAATTTCAAGAAATTCGGGGGTGGATTACACCATTGGAAATAATTACAGAATTTCTAAAAGGTAAGTGAATTATCCTCGGAATTATCTCAATATTAGGCATTATTTTTCATATTATCTAATTGTCTAATGGATATCTATGTTTTCTTTGTTCTATTTAAAAAAAGCCAAAAACATAAAAAAATACATAAAGGTTAGTTTTTCTAACAATCTTCTACTTTTTTTGCAAGGAGGCTAAAATACAATTTAAAGCTGTTGAAACAACAAGCCCAAAAATTATCATTGCAACCCCAACCCCGACTCGTTATTTCCTGTCTCGTTATAAACAGAAGAGTCGAAGTTGGCTGTTCGCGTGACCACGCCATCTATAATTACATCTTGCGTTTCATTGTTTAATTAGAAACTGTCGGCGATGCCTGGCGTTCAATTAAAACCCTATAATCGGCCACGCCAATATTAAAACGACGGCAAAAGATACGGGGGAGGAAAATAGAAAATAATAGGGAGAAATCCTTCAATTTATTACTTATTTCCATTGGCTAGAAGACAAGTTTTGAATATACAATGGAGTCAAACTACTGTTTGAAGATTGCTGATCGTCTGTTGTAATCTCCCAATTCAAGTAACAGTAAAATCAATAATTTTAAAACACAAAGTGGCTAAAACTATAAATGCTTCACTCCCTGTTAAATTTATCCCTAAAATAAACATAATAAAACAGTAAAATATGGTCAGAAAATTAAAATATCAGACCTCTGGGCCAAACCAGCGGATAGCGCCCCACTGTTCGACCAGAATGGAAAAATTAATCGGAATTAGTCTAAACATATCTCAGGAACAGCGGGAAACTTCGTTTTTCACATTTTTTATTACCCGCGAGACAGCATATAAATGGCTTCCATGAATCTAGAATCATGCTCATCTATGTGATAATTACGAGCGGAAAACAAACTAGTCACTTTCTGCCGGCCGGGCTCTGGCCCAGTATATTAATAAGTCTTGTTAATTATCCCGAGAGTGTTTTTTTAATTTAAACGAATGGCCCCGCCGTGCTGTACCAGCTGTACCCGACGTTCGTGCGTTATTCTAGGCCGAAAACGACTATTGGAGCTGCTCCGAACAGTCCCCGGTCACTCCGAACAGTCGGGCGCGGTTCCGAGTAAGTCCGAACAGTTCGGAACAGCTCCGAACAGTTCGGAGGAGTGACGTAAGCTGGCGAATTTTTTCTTGCGGACAGGCTGTATAGCACACGCCGCGGCGCGGTGTCAGTAGTGTCGTGGGTCAGGAAGAAACATGCATATGCTCATCTCTCGAAATGATTAATTGCATTTCGCATTTTTCACCTTAATTAAAATTAGACAGAAGATATTAACAGGCACTACAAGCGTCCGCAGGTACAATATTAGGTTTCGTTTTAAAACGTCTATCCGTACCCAATAAGCGAGAAGCATAACGTTATTAGCGGACGAGACTTTAGAAGGTTAGAAATTTTCGTTTATCTACCGAAATCAGATGCCAGACCATTTAACATATTAACGAAGACGGGCAATAAAATAAAAGACGACACCAGATATGGGTTTCCCAATGTCGGAATCGGAATCCGAACTATAGGCACACGCCACCAGTGAATAACGATAAATTTACAAGACCACAAATTCCACAGCGATGGCAGTAAATCCATATTCACTATAAATTCATGTTACGGGGGCAGACGGCCAACCCAGTGGCGCAGGGATAAGAATATATGTCAAAAATACACACGAATATGAAGAAATTGACTGTTCAGAACAGTTCAGAGTTGCTCCGAACTGTTCGAGTTACCCAAGATTGTTCGTATAGTGCGAAAAATTGAACAGTTTCAAACATTTTGCGTCAGACGGTTCATATTATATTTCCCCAAAAATATAAAACGTAAAATTTATAGAATTAATTATATCTCGTTCTGGTACACGCTCGGGCACCCACCAAATATGACGCCGGGTCGAAATATCGCAACTAATATCGCCCAAACCCGACCGCCCGGTTTTGAACTGCCGAATCGCGTTAAATCGTCGCAAAATTCGAAAGCCCCACCGAACATTTGCCACCCGGCCATTGTAAACCGGACAAAACCCATTCGGGAAAAACGAGATATCATTCACTAACCGCCCGGCTCATATATAACTCATTCCGGCGACAATGGACGTTATTGTACGGCCGAAAACAACGATCGGAGCTACTCCGAGTAGCGCGGGGCAACTCCGAATAGTTAGGAGTAACTCCGAATAGTCCGGAGTAACTCCGAATAGTTCGGAGTAACTCCGAAGAGTTCGGAGTAACTCCGAACAGCCCCGTAATGCTCTGATCTGATCCGAACTGCTCCGAGCTAGAGAAAAGTCGATTTCTGTCCCCCCCGATGTGTTTCCACGCCATTTTCCGCTAAACCCACACGTTCGGGTAAATCGATGGCGCTTTCAGTTGAAAGGGCGTTAATTTTCGGTGCACAATATGGGAGACCGGCGTCCGAACAAATTTCGGACGGCGTTTATAACACGGTACGGCTCAAAGTTCGATTCAGATGTCGCCGTATTATCGGGGACTAATATTGGAAGTGACACGCGAACAGTGGCCCCCAGACGTGAACGTTGCTATAGCGGGATAGTCGAAAATTTCGAGTATGTAATCTTTGTTACTTGGTAGAAGAACAAGGAGAGTTCTAAAGCGGAGGAGAACGATTTTTTTTGTGGTATTCAAAAGAGCGATGGACCCGGGTTTCTCATGTTATTTGTTAGCCTTATTTGCCTGTACCATCTGCTACACAGTCTAAATACATCAGCATGTTCGCTAACAAACACCGCTACTAATTTCTTTATTGACACACCAATAATACGGGGAACTGTAACAGGATTAAAAACGCAACAATATCATTCGACCAAATTGAATCTCTAGGTAGGCTTAGGCGGCGCGGCGTTGCCAGAGCGCGTTCTTTGAAATGGTAATCCCCCCATTCAGGGTCGACCCTGATTGACAGCTCCTTTCTCCCGTCCATTGACGGGCACAGGCATTGTGTCCGATGGCGAGCGTAATAGGAGAGATACGGACCGATAGTAGTCGCCGCCAGAGATGCTGAGATAAAGGAATTGTAGTAGATTTATTAGATAGGTTTGTGAGTAAGATTTTTTTAAAAAAATAGGTTTTTTGGTGATAGAATTTTAAAGAATACTTCAGTTTAATTATGAAATTGTGGTAACTCGACGCCGTTGCCAGAAATTTTCTATAGGCCGTCTAGATTTCGAGAAACCACTGCCGAGAGAATGGTCTTTGAAATGTTCAATGTTCACCACCATATGAACTTCATATTGTAAAGATTATTTCCCTCATACTTACTGCTTGCATCCAATAAGGTAGCTCCTTCCATCAATATCCAATCAATCATATGCCTCTGCTAGCGATAATTGCACTTGTGCAAATTATCGCGGTAATACCACTTGTGCAATTATCACGTACTTCCTAAAGTTTGTGTGTTTCACACTGTTCTAAATTATGCAGCTTATAAATTATGTTGCGGTACTATTAAGCATTGTATCAATGAATTTATATAACTTTTACATTGCTAAATTCTTGTTATTTAGACCTCCGCCTCCGTTTAAATTTATGACACATTCAGAAAATAAACCAACGCCGACAGGGTGTAGGTATAATCGCATTTGCCTTGGATATCCAAGCGTCATGTTTGTTTACTCGAAACTCGTTCAAAATGAATCGTTTTGGAAATGTAAACATAGAAAAAATTAATACAGAAATTATTAAATCGTATTCGAGAAATAATCTAGACAAATACCACTGGTGCCGGAAATTTTTCTAGATAATTTTATTCTCAAGCCCTATTTTGCCCATTAGCAAAACCACTCGTACAAATTGGGCTTTTATTATTTCAGAGATAAAATCCCTCGAGCTTCGTTCTCGGGATTTTATCAGAAAATAAAACACCAATTTATACTCGTTTTCATTCTAGGCGCTTTCGAAAAAATTATCGATAAAATTTCCGGCACCTGTGATATTACATACGAAAAAAGCCTCTAAAGTTGTTATATCAGCTTTCAATGAACATGTTTGCACTGTTTTCTTACCTACTCGAAGATTTAGCAATAAATTTTAAGTTTCGGTATTCTACTTGCAGTTTTATAATTTTTATGATTAATTTATAGGCATTTTCCGTCGCATCTTCCGTCATTTTCTTTTAGTTTCATTGTTTTCCCTGTAGAGCTTCCATAAGTTTCTAGAAATTGACTATATAGAACTTTATGATTTGTGAAACCGTCATTGGCCAGGAATATTCTAGAGTAGTCTCCAGGCTTCCATTTGAATATATAAGCTGATAGAATATTCTTGGTCAGTGACAGTATCTGACAAGTTTATTTGTGACTTGTGAAGGCTAAACAATAAAGGTGGTAACCAAGGCAATGAGTTTGGACTGTGAGAATCAGTACGATATTATACATGCACAGTTGAAAATAATATGTTAAATTTAACATTTTTTTGATGTTCCATCTGGTCCACACACAAAAATATGTCAAATGGCTGATGTACGTGTCTGTCAAATTTTACGTTATGCGTTGTGTAGAAAATGATTAACTGAAAGCGTTATATATCATTTTGAAGTATTATTGTATGTCAACTTATACATACAGATTTGTGAAAATAAAAGTTAAATTGACATTAAAGTTTTGTTGTATCTACGATGGTAGTGTGTCATATTGAAACTTTTCATATTAAAATTAACAAGTCAGGTAATGTTAATTAGACATTTGTCATTATTTATATTAACAAAAGCGTGAGTTGAAGTAACATCTAGGCATATGTTAAATAGAGGAAAAACGACAGTAGTTTTTAACATGATCTACGTAGTTGTAACATATAGCTATAGTGAAATTAACATTTGATCTAAAGTTAAAAATACACATATAAATAGTACTTTTAACATAAGATTAATAGTAAATAAATATATTACGTAATAATTACATTATTATATACAGTGTGTCCACATTAAGGACTTACCACCCTTGTAAAATTTTTATTTATTGATCGATTTTGATAAAAGTTTTTTATAGGTATAGGTATTCAAAATGCGCATTCAATGAGTAGGTAACTTTATTCTTGGGTTGTAATCATATAAGAAAAAAGTATTATTATTTTTTTTATTTCTAGATATTACCTATTGTTTTTTAACATTAGAACAAATGTTTAATATGCGCATTTATTCTTGGGTTGTAATCATATAAGAAAAAAGTATTTTTTTTTATTTCTAGATATTACCTATTGTTTTTTAACATTAGAACAAATGTTTAATATGCGCATTGTTAATGTATACCTAACAAAAAAAAGTTTATCAAAATCGGTCAACAAATAAAGATTTTACAGGGGTGGTAAGTAGGTACTTAATGTGGACACACTATATATTATATTATATATATATATATATATATATATATATACATGTCTATATACAGGGTGTCCGGTAAGTTCGGGGAAATCTCTCGCCAGCGTGTTGGTGACGTCAAAATATACCTGGTGTTTCATATATTTTTTTCCCCTAAAGTACTCCGTAACAGAACTACAGGGTCCCAAAGGGGTACTCACTGCTTTACATTTTTTGATTTAACTTTTGAACGCCCTTGTATATTTTGATGAAATTTTGGAATTTTGCATAGACGGTAAAAACCAATTACCTCATATTTGAATCATGCTTGGACAATGCCGTGGAAGTCAGGAACGGACTTCACGCAATACCCATGGGCTCAAAATTTTGACTGGTATAAATTTAAAAAGCCGAAAACAAATTTTTTTAAAGCCTTGAACATTTCTCTTCAAAAAAGGTACTCTTTATTCGTTTCGAAAAAGTCAACCGTTTTCATGGAAAAATCGCTTTTTTGAAATCCGTAACTTAAGATGCAATAATGGAAACTACCAGAATTTAGTGTTTTCACCTGACGGATAACAACAATTACGTGTGACAAGATTTGTCAATAATTTTTATTAGCAATGGAGCATTTTTATACTTATGCCGAATATGCAGACATGCATTTAATTTATGGACAAGCACACTGCAATTCTCTGGAGGCAAGCAGAATTTATGCTCAAAGATTTCCAAATCGCAATTTGCCAAATCGAAAAACATTTGTGAGAGTTGATCGTCGTTTAAGAGAAACAGGTAGTAAACAAACCGAGTTTAGAATGTCTTAAATCAGTCTCCTAAAATTTACATTAGGTAGTTTTTTACCTCGTCGTGGTGGGGAAGGGCCGCAAAGGAGAGCAAGAAATCAAAACTTAGAAGAGCACATATTGGATGAAATATCCGAAAACCCTTCTAATAGCGTTCGTAAGCTTGCAGCTCAGTTAAATACCACAAAGGGGGTTGTTCATGAAACATTGCGAGAACAGCTACTTTATCCTTATCACGTCCAAAAAGTGCATGCAATGTCTCCGAATGATTATCGTCCACGGCTTAACTATGCAAACTGGTTTTTGCAACAATTTATAGGCGATCCGAGTTTCACAGAAATTGTTTTATTTAGCGACGAAGCTGGCTTCACGAGAGACGGTATTACCAACAGTCGAAATCTGCACATTTGGCATGACGAAAACCCTCACGCCATAGTTCAGATCAAGCACCAACAAAGATTTCTGGTTAATGTTTGGGCAGGGATAATTGGGAATAATTTGATTGGTCCTTTTGTTTTGGATGAACGTTTGAATGGAGCTCTGTATTTACATTTTTTACAAAATAATTTAAATGATTTACTGGAAAATGTGCCCTTACAAATAAGGAATCAAATGTGGTTTATGCACGATGGCGCTCCCCCACATTATTCCCGGGAGGTACGTCTCTACTTAACCCAGCACTTTGACAATCGTTGGATAGGCCGAGGAGGACCTGTTTTGTGGCCACCTAGGTCTCCTGACCTCAATCCGTTAGATTTTTTTTTCTGGGGTCATCTCAAGGGACTAGTATATTCAACTCCTGTAAATACCAGGGAAGAGTTATTGGAAAGAATATTTCACTATTCTGATCAAATTCGAAATGATCCTGAAATGCTGTTTAGGGTGCAGCAAGAAAAAATTCGCAGGATAAGAAAATGTATTCGGGTAGAAGGAGCTCACTTTGAACATTTGCCCGACTAAACGAAACATTTTCTTTATAACCAAACTTTATTAAACTATTTTTAAACAGTTTCATTGTTTTTTTTCATTTTCTCGATATTAATGCCTACTGAAAATTGCAGTGTGCTAATAAAAATTATTGACAAATCTTGTCACACGTAATTGTTGTTATCCGTCAGGTGAAAACACTAAATTCTGGTAGTTTCCATTATTGCATCTTAAGTTACGGATTTCAAAAAAGCGATTTTTCCATGAAAACGGTTGACTTTTTCGAAACGAATAAAGAGTACCTTTTTTGAAGAGAAATGTTCAAGGCTTTAAAAAAAATTGTTTTCGGCTTTTTAAATTTATACCAGTCAAAATTTTGAGCCCATGGGTATTGCGTGAAGTCCGTTCCTGACTTCAACGGCATTGTCCAAGCATGATTCAAATATGAGGTAATTGGTTTTTACCGTCTATGCAAAATTCCAAAATTTCATCAAAATATACAAGGGCGTTCAAAAGTTAAATCAAAAAATGTAAAGCAGTGAGTACCCCTTTGGGACCCTGTAGTTCTGTTACGGAGTACTTTAGGGGAAAAAAATATATGAAACACCAGGTATATTTTGACGTCACCAACACGCTGGCGAGAGATTTCCCCGAACTTACCGGACACCCTGTATAATAAGTGTCTCGTAATAATACCTTTCTCGATACTTACCTTTTAATAAACTTTATACTTTTACTGTGTCTTGCACTGCAAAGGACTGGAACAACACTGCATGACTATAACTTGTTTTATAAATCTCGGGCAATAACATCTTTTTAGCAACTAGCGACTATGTGAAATAAATGGGTGATACTTGCAAAATGAATACAACAATTTTGATTTGTGTTTTTTTTATTTCAAAACAAAAGGGTTACATATTAAGATTAGGAAGATTAATAATAATAATAGAAGATACATCTATACTATATAAAATAAATATCAAATTATCTTCTAATAACTATGATCACTATAGGTATACCAATATACAAAAGGCAACTTTTTAAATTTATTCAAAACAATTTAATAACAGGTAAAATTAAGAATTACTCAAATAATGTAGGTATAAAATCTAAAGATCTAGGCGGAACAACATAAAAATGAGAAATAAGGGCATTGTTAGGTGCGGCAAATTCATAATTAAAGAGCCACCCCTGGTTAACATAATACCTACATATAAAAACCCTGGAAGTGGGTACCTATATATAATAATATCGTCAAGACAAAATAATAGTAATTGCCTCCCTCCCCCGCACAAGCATGTGGTTGCTTCTGGGGTACTCCTAGTTTGGAGTATTGTGAGGGTGAGAATTATTATTATTATTATTATTATATGTGTAGGAATTTGAAATATCACTTACGTGCATTTTTTGTACACACACTATTACCGTACTATTACTACACAGCAACACACGTTATTAATCGATAGGAATTGGCACCTGGCACGCGACGCAATTCTGGACTGACTGAGATGAAAACGACTTGACCAAGTGTGATAGCCGGGAAGCGAAAACAACAGTCCAATCATTCGATTTTAACAAATATTGCGTAGAGACTTACATTTTTATGAGTCGAAATGACACTGAAGTTTATGTTGCGTTGCCAAATGAATAACTTAATATGTTAACTCTACATGCATGAAAGTACTAAATGCACGTATTCTGTTATTCAAAACATATCGAAATAAGTTAAATAATAAATGTTAAACTTAATACAGAAGATAGTTACATCAACACGTTGTACATATTCAGTAATATTTTTAACATTTGTGCGAGTTAAAATGTTACAGTTTTACACATTGACGTTTCTAGATGATTCGACATATTGCTCGTGCGTTAATTTAAGTAACAATGTATGTCACTTTTTGACACAAATATATTAACATCCAAAAAAAGTAACATACTTCAATCCGATTTTTAACTGTGTGTGTCCACCTTAATTATATTTTTTCGCAAAAAACCGCGTCCCATTCCCAATTCTCGTTGGTGATCAGGGCATTAATAAAACCCATCTCGACGGGGTGGTTTATGCAAATGGAAATGAAAAAGGACGTCCCCTTTGCCCAGGCCGTGTCCTCTTAATTTATATATTCGCGTGGCCCGTTTTAAAACCCGCTCTTCCACCCCTGAGCCCAACGTTTTTACCTGTGGATTAGTCCGGTATACGAGGAGGACGCGTAAACTTTCAAAAATACCCGCTTAACTAATTTATTTTGTAACACATTGAAAATAAAGGAAAATGTGGTTTACGATCATTTTATATTCCTGGAACCTCATCTGTGATATTAATTCTTTTCGAATACACTACATATCATATATGTATAATAGCCCAATCACAATCTTCTATTTTCGTAATCTATAAGAGCCGGACTTCTGCCTAGCCACATTAAAATTTGCCCAGTGCCAGGCCGTCTGGTGTTTAGCGCGCGGGTGCAGTCATTTTAAACTGTAATTATCCGCAGTAATTTTCAATTAAGCCTTTTTGCCCTGACCGCATGGGCCGGCATCTGTTGGATGCAATTTAGAAAATATGGTATAATGGTCGCCGCGCGGAAACAAGGAACAAATCAAATGGAGTCTGAGCCGCCGGCACCGGCCACTTTTCGAATCAATTCCCAGATATTTGGAGGGGTGCCGGCGGTCACGAGACACGCGATGCGAAATTAAAAGTGAAATAAATTGGAGACTGCACATGGCGTCCAGTCAGTTTGAGCGTAGACCCCTTTGGGAAAGGTTACAATTACCACAGACCGATAGCACAGAAGATGTGTAGAAACATGTTTTGCTTGGATGAAACTTGGTTAAACCACGGGCGTAGCCAGGATTTAGTTTTGGGGGGGGGGGTTAGTTTGAGAAGTAAATAAAACAACAAAAATATACTTACATGAAATTTAATATCTATATATTCATCCGAAAAACTACGCCATTGAAATGGATAAATTAATTTCGTTCCTCTGCGCTAAATCTAAAACCATTAAAGAAGAAATCTTCGGCTTTAATATATCCACTACTTCATCTGCATGAATTTCTGTTCCATAGTGAATGTTCATTAGAGCCAAACCATTAAGTCTGTTTTTACTTGTAGTGTTTCGTAAATAGTTTTTCAGTCTCCTTAGGCTCGAGAAAGACCTTTCTGGGGTAGCAGTGGATATACAGGAATGGTAGCCAAGATTTGTAGTAATGTGTAAATATTAGGATAAAGTTTTTATCGCACATATCTAGGCATTCCAAACTAGATTTCGGGGTAGGCAAGTTCGGCTGCAACTGCGTCTGCCTCTCGTCAAAACATATATTCAAACGTAATAATAATTTAACTCTTCACTCCTCGTATTTTTAGGTAATATTTTGCTTATTTCGGGGGGCGGGGGTTTGAACCCCCGAAACCCCCCCTTGGCTACGCCCGTGGGTTAAACCAAGAACATACTGTTTCAAAATTATAGAAAGACAAGGAGGGTGGTCAAAAGGGTGGTCAAAAGGTATACTTAAACCCATGGAAAAGGTCATAGGTTAATAATATTGGAAGCAAAGGTGGATTTCTAGATTTCAATCCAATTCTACTTAAGATTACCGCGAGGAAATGACGGCCGATGTACAGGGTGTCCCATTTTGGGTGTTTTTGGGTGTTTTTCTCAAAAATCTCGGTTATTATTAAAGCTAGAGGGTTGCGGTTTTCACGTCACTGTACTACTTTTTGTGAGAGGAATTTGGTGGACCAATCAGATTTTAGATAAGTTTTATAGTTTCCGCGCATTGGCGCAGGACTGAAATTTTCGATTTTTTGGAAACCTCTCTCCTGGCTACAACTTATATATATATATATATATATACAGTGTGACCCATTTGTTTTGGGGTCAGTCTGTAAAAAGTGTATCAATCGTGCGATTTGGCTGATTTTTTTTTTAAATTGTAGAGCTCGATGAACTGCACATTTTGAACAAAAATTGCCTGGTTCGCATAAAATCCAAAGCCTACTATGACCGTTTTTATGAGCAAAATTTTAAGAAACCATATTAGCGTTTTTTTTTGAAAAAATCTGTGTGCGCCAATGGATTGAGCACCCCTCGAAATGGGTATGTAAAAAATTTCATCAAAATATTTCAAGTAATAACGATTTTGTAGAAAAATTAAAAATGCAGCCAAGGTACGTCTTTATTTTCAAAAATTCAAAGTTGGCCATGGAAAATAATTGAATTGTTTACTTTTATTAAGTGTCAAACTGTCTAAATTGAGTTCAGAAATTGTTTGTGCTCAATACAATTAATTATCATAATTATGGAATATTTAAGCATAAGAGACAAAATAGAAATTGTTCGACTCGTGGGCGACAACGAGCGCTCGGCAGCAGAAGCTGCGGCCGAATTTAACAATAGACACCCAGGTAGATCAGTGAGTCGAAGTACTGTACAACGTATAAACAATATTTTTGATGAAACTGGATCGATTTCTAAAAATTTATTAAAAACTAGGCAAAATGGACGCCGTGGACTTGTTGAAAATAACAATCAAATTCTGCAATACTTTAGTGACAATCCTCGAAATAGTGTTCGAACGGCTAGTTTAGACCTTCATATACCCAGAGAGAGTATAAGGAGATGTTTGAGACAAAACAAAATAAAACCGTTTAAGCCAAAATTTTTGCACACCCTGGAACCAGGAGATGAGGAGAGAAGATTAGAATTTTGCTATTGGCTGCAAGGTGAATATCTCCATAATGGCAACTTTTTAAATGAAATTTTACTCACCGACGAAGCCACGTTTACTACAAATGGTGTAGTATCAAGTCAAAACTGCCGTCACTGGTCAGCTGAAAATCCAGAGTTTATAATAAATGCAAGGAGACAATATTCACAAAAAATTAACGTTTGGTGTGGAATACTACGCGACAGAATAATTGGCCCATTTTTCTTTGAAGGGAATTTGAATGCGGCTGGCTTCTTGAATTTTCTAGAAATTGAATTTAGAAATGCTTTAGATGAGTTACCATTAAGATACCGTTTAAATTTAAAGTTACAGTTAGATGGCAGTCCTATTCATAATGCTCGTTTAATCAGAAACTGGCTAGATAATAATTTTGAAAACTGTTGGATAGGGCGAAATAGTCCTTTCTGTGAGTGGCCACCGAGATCTCCGGACTTAACTCCTTTAGATTTTTTTCTTTGGGGTACACTTAAGCAAAATGTTTATAAGTCAAGACCCCATAATTTACAAGAACTGCAAGCTAGGATAAACCGTAGTTGTGAGGAAATTACTCCACAGCAAATACGAAATGTAATTTTGAATGTACGCAAGAGGAACGACAAATGCATTGTAGAAAATGGAGGCTTGGTAGAAGTTACAAAAATTTTATAATTTTAATTGTTTTTATGTTTTGTGTTTATAAGCATAAGGTTGTATTATTACAATTCAATTATTTTCCATGGCCAACTTTGAATTTTTGAAAATAAAGACGTACCTTGGCTGCATTTTTAATTTTTCTACAAAATCGTTATTACTTGAAATATTTTGATGAAATTTTGTACATACCCATTTCGAGGGGTGCTCAATCCATTGGCGCACACAGATTTTTTCAAAAAGAACGCTAATATGGTTTCTTAAAATTTTGCTCATAAAAACGGTCATAGTAGGCTTTGGATTTTATGCGAACCAGGCAATTTTTGTTCAAAATGTGCAGTTCATCGAGCTCTACAATTTAAAAAAAAAATCAGCCAAATCGCACGATTGATACACTTTTTACAGACTGACCCCAAAACAAATGGGTCACACTGTATATAAGGATGTAAGATTAGCGAGTGTAAATGTAACAATTACAAGAAAAGGTGATAATGGGCAAACACTCAAAGTTAACAAAAAGAAAAAACTAGTAACCGCATACACGTGTTTCATGCTATTTGGCAATCATCAGTACGGTGTAACATTAACCAAATCAAAAGATAGGCATGATTTGGGAAGCAACAAATGAAGTCCAGGCAGGAGCCAACAGCACATTTGCAGCTTCAGTCAGCACATCCCCTATTTTGGGGCTTGTACTAACATCGCCACGGAGGCTGCTAAAGCGACCTGCGTGGAAATATTCATAACCCAAGATACAATGACAATAAGGATGTAAGATTAGCGAGTGTAAATGTAACAATTACAAGAAAAGGTGATAATGGGCAAACACTCAAAGTTAACAAAAAGAAAAAACTAGTAACCGCATACACGTGTTTCATGCTATTTGGCAATCATCAGTACGGTGTAACATTAACCAAATCAAAAGATAGGCATGATTTGGGAAGCAACAAATGAAGTCCAGGCAGCAGCCTCCGTGGCGATGTTAGTACAAGCCCCAAAATAGGGGATGTGCTGACTGAAGCTGCAAATGTGCTGTTGGCTCCTGCCTGGACTTCATTTGTTGCTTCCCAAATCATGCCTATCTTTTGATTTGGTTAATGTTACACCGTACTGATGATTGCCAAATAGCATGAAACACGTGTATGCGGTTACTAGTTTTTTCTTTTTGTTAACTTTGAGTGTTTGCCCATTATCACCTTTTCTTATATATATATATATATATATATATATATAGAAAAATTTAATCAACTATTTTTATAGATTTTTTGGCGTAGAATCGAATGGAATAATTAGTTTTTTGGTAGCGTTAATAGTTTTTGAGATATGAACTATGGTTTCCATTTAAAAAAATATAACTTTGGTTCATATCTCAAAAACTATTAACGCTACCAAAAAACTAATTATTCCATTCGATTCTACGCCAAAAAATCTATAAAAATAGTTGATTAAATTTGTCGATATATATATAAGTTGTAGCCAGGAGAGAGGTTTCCAAAATATCGAAAATTTCAGTTGCGCCAATGCGCGGAAACTATAAAACTTATCTAAAATCTGATTGGTCCACCAAATTCCTCTCACAAAAAGTAGTACAGTGACGTGAAAACCGCAATCCTCTAGCTTTAATAATAACCGAGATTTTTGAGAAAAACACCCAAAAACACCCAAAATGGGACACCCGCATTAAAAATACAAAAATCGAAAAAAAAAAACATTTTTCTCTTGGTGTTTCTTTAACATTTTTTTCTACAATTTTAACTTATGCCTATTAAAAAACATAAACAATATTAAATTTTAGACAGTATTTTCAATAAAGAGCACACTGGATACGTGGATACCAATCAATTTTTAAAATTTTTCAAATAAAAAAGGGCGTTTTTTATTGAAAATACTTTCTAAAATTTTAAATTGTTTATGTGTTTTAATGGGCATAAGTTAAAAATGTAGAAAAAAATGTAAAAAAAAACACCAAGAGAAAATCGATTTTTTCGATTTTTCGATTTTTAATACGTCTAAGAAATTGTGGGAATTGATGGCATATGTGAGCCCTGATCAAACTGCAAAGAAATGATTTTAAAATATCTCTCAGTGTTTGTACAGAGTACTCCGAAAAACCGTATTTTTGCTATGTTTGAAGCTATTTTGTCAAAGCCCTGTATGTTATAACCGTGAAACTTGGTATGTGGGGTTTTCGGGTATGGCCAATGCGACTGTGCTATTCATTTTTTCCTAAAAAATGCCTAATGTACTTTTGCAGTTTTTGGGGGTATAATTTTGATCGTAGTAGGTAATGGAAAAGTCGAATTTGAAAAAAATTAGTGTCAAAATGTAGATCTTTCGGAGAACTATATTTTTAAAAAAAGTTTTTGAAAATCCGCCAACCCGTAAAAAAATAATGAATTGTCCCGACTTGAAGTGAAACACACTGTATATCCTTACTGCCGCAATTCGCTGTGATATTTCCAACATCTTTGCTGCTATCTTGGCGCGGTCGCGGACCCAATTTTTCAGCCCTTTCGATTTTATTTGCGCGCGAAAGGGATGTAAATCACAGGCTCGACCCGTTTAATATACAAAACGCTGTTAGCTTTGGCCCTCCGGGCCGGCAAAATGGACGTTTCGGTATTCATGGTCACGACTAGAAAGATAAAGTCCTCAGATATCGCACCCGACCGCAGCCTACACGGCGATCCGAAGTTTGGAGCCTTTAGAGCGGCTTCGGAAGATTGATATGTGGGTGGTGTGTAGTTTGGAACACCGTGGGACCACGATCAGACCGATACCAAGTAAATGGGCAACTTTCGAAGTAAAAATTTATTGGTTACGTACACGGGCGTAGCCAGGATTTAGTTTTGGGGGGGGGGGGGGGTTAGTTTGAGAAGTAAATAAAACAACAAAAATATACTTACATGAAATTTAATATCTATATATTCATCCGAAAAACTACGACATATTTATAAAGTTCTTAACTTTAAATGAAATGGATAAATTAATTTCGTTCCTCTGCGCTAAATCTAAAACCATTAAAGAAGAAATCTTCGGCTTTTTCTTTTAAGTATATCCACTACTTCATCTGCATGAATTTCTGTTCCATAGTGAATGTTCATTAACCATTAAGTCTGTTTTCACTTGTAGTGTTTCGTAAATAGTTTTTCAGTCTCCTTAGGCTCGAGAAAGACCTTTCTGGGGTAGCAGTGGATACAGGAATGGTAGCCAAGATTTGTAGTAATGTGTAAATATTAGGATAAAGGTTTTTATCGCACATATCTAGGCATTCCAAACTAGATTTCGGGGTAGGCAGTCTTCTTATCAGCATGCAAGGTAGCTGAAGCTTTGATAGCTAAATCCAAATTTGTTTCTTTATTAGAAACCCCTTGACCTTGACTACACCACTTTTTCCAGTAGTCCATACCTTTAGGTTTATCACCCTTCCTTTTTTTCCCCTCCATTTTTCGACAGTAATAATGATTCACGTATCTATCCTTAACAAGGTCATCGAATAACAGCGCACTAAAATTACTCACTTACACGGTACACTTAATTCTCTTCACTATTCGTTCACCACTTTTCACTTTTATTCGCTTCGAGTTCGCATGGAACAATACTGCCGTAAGCGCGGTCACGCGCCGCGGCGCCGCTTATATAGCAGCCCAGTAGCCGTCCAGAAACTTCCACGAACTTCCACAAAGTTCCGCTCATTTCGACCGAGGGGCGTGGCGAATAATCGAGAAACAACGCAAAGTGTCCCTACAATACAAAATAGTTCGGCTGCAACTGCGTCTGCCTCTCGTCAAAAGATGGCGCTAGGCGCTACTATTACTACATAATATATTCAAACGTAATAATAATTTAACTCTTCACTCCTCGTATTTTTTCGGTATAATATTAGGTAATATTTTGCTTATTTCGGGGGGGGGGGGGGTTTGAACCCCCGAAACCCCCCCCTTGGCTACGCCCGTGGTTACGTACCTAAAGTGCGAGATAAAACACAAATTTATTCTAAGTTTCTACTGTGGTAACATGCACAAAGGACGCAACCAAATGCATGTAGTTGTTTCTATTTTTTTTTCTGAAATTTTTCACCTTTGGATCTTCTGGTAGATCCGGTGTAATGGAAGGAACGATGGGGCTATCTCCCGTACTAATCGATTACATTTTTAAGCTCTACGGTGTCACTATTCGAACGACTTAGCTAGATATATTCAGAGATATAATCTCTCATTTTATTATTATACCCCGTCGACCATAAAGCCTGCTTATAAAAGATAAGGCGTCTAATTTTTTATGGGGCTGACAGTGCAGGTGCGCGTCTCAAGAGTTAATACCACCACAGGTTTGAAGGTATTTTCAAATTTCTACGATTTCAAATCGATTTCCAATTGCAATCGTACCAGCCCATCCAACTGGCCAATTGAAGAAGTACCAAATCGCAAATATTATGCAAAGTGCATAGGTATGAAACGGTCCTCAGGTCGGAGGTTATCAATGACTGTTATTACAAGGAGGTACGAATCTTGTTTCGTCGAAAACGTGGCGTCTGTCTACTTCTCACGGTGCAGAATCAGCCAGTATGTGCGAGGTCCCATCACGGAGGAACCTGTTCTGCTCATTAACGACTGCTTATGCTCCTAGAATGCTCCTTTGCACCAAACCAGAGGCGTACTAGCCGATTTTCGCTTTGTTTCATTGTAACAAATTTTTTTGATAAATTTTGTCACCTTTAACGAGAATTTTTTCATTAGATCGGGAGATAGCGACAGATTTTTGAACATGATTTTACTCAGTATGCCTTTCAAAGGGCATTGTGTTGCGTATATTCTCGCAATAATAAGGTATGAGTCAGAGAGTCATCCTGAGTTCTTCATATGAAAAACTGATTTTTCATTTATTCGGAAAATGAAGTTCCAAATACAAAATTCCTCGGAAAATCATATAGGCATAGGTACCGTTAGCGTGGGCGCAATGGGCTATTATTGTCAGGGGAACTCGTATTTTAATAATAATTAATTTTTCCAAGTCACAGTGTCATGACAACAGAATCAATACTCTAGCCACCTGTCTGATATTATACCTACCCTGTGTTCTATCTAATTATCATAATGTAGTATCACAAGTGTCGGAAATTTGATCGATAATTTCTTCGAAAGTGCTATTTTGCCTAGAAAGATCACGAGTATAAATTGGTGTTTTATTTTCTGATAAAATCCCGAGAACGAAGCTCGAGGGATTTTATCTCTGAAAATAAAAGCCCAATTTGTACGAGTGGTTTTGCTATAGTGGGCAAAATAGCGCTTGAGAATAAAATTATTTAGAAAAATTGACAGTTTATTGACAGCTTCGACTGTAGTAGCTTTCGAGTAAACAAAAATGACGCTTTGATATCCAAGGCAAATGCGATTATACCTACACCCCGTTAGCGTGTTGGTTTATTTTCTGAATGTGTCATAAATTTAAACGGAGACGGAGGTCTAATAACAACAATTTAGCAATGTAAAAGTTATATAAATTCATCGATGCAATGCTTAATAATACCGCAACATAATTTACGAGCTGCATAATTTAGAACAGTGTAAAACACACCAATTTTAAGAAGTACGTGTTTTGTATCGATCAGATTCGCTGTTGCTAAGCAACGAAGTGATAATTACACAAGTGGTATTATCGAAAGGGCATTTTACTCATGTGAAAAATTAGTTTCTTCATAATTTCCAAGGCATCTAGGCATACGTGATTTTTAGAAAGTAAAATTATGTCACAAATAAGTTTGAAACCAAGCAGGGCTGATCCCCTGAAGCTCAAATTCCAACTTGAAAATTGTTTGTTATTTACACCTTATGTGAACTCAGTCCGGGGACACACTGTATGTGATTTGAGAAAGAGATTTTATTTAGTAACAATTTTGTTGTGGTATCATGACTTACTACATTATCGAATAGTGCGACTGCAAGTTTTTTTTTCAGTTTTACTTTTATAAAAGCATTTAACAATAGTTCCATCCATTATTATTTACATTATTGTCCTTTTTTTTAGTTTTGAAAAATATACTCCTGGACAAAATTAACGCAACAACATACAAAATATAATTAGTAGGCTTTGTACAGGGTGGGCCAAATTGGATACTTTTAAAGGGAAACTCATATTTTTGACGGAGATAGACCAAAACTGATGTCGGTGTCTGAGGCTCATTTTTTATGATAAACTTAATGGCGGAAACCGCAAATCGAGATCTGTCACCGTTCTTGACTTACAGGGCGTTTTTCGAAAATGTGCGTTTTCGAAAAGTGGCCGTAACTTTTTTCGGGTTGAAAATTTTGTATTTCTGTAAAAACATTCTTAATGCACTTTTTTACGTAGAATCCAACGCTGCTACTACATTCTTTTTTCTAGTCAATGGTTTAAGAGTTACGGATAAAAAATATTATTTTTTAAATGGAACACCCCGTATATTTTTGCATTTTTTAATAGAGCAAAAAATTACCATTCCAAAAATATATAACACCTAATGATTTACTTAAGTAGTTATCAATTACTAATAGCTTTTATGATTTCATGTGTATAATTGGAAGCACGCCCTTTTAACAAGTAGGCTTTGGACGGTGAGACAATGAAACTACCGTGGAAAAATGTTTACTGTTACCTACCTGTCAAATTTTCAGTTAGGCTGTTTAGGCAGGGTAAAGATTTTTCTATTTTTGTGTAATTTTTAAACAATGACAATGAAATTTGAAAGTTATGAAAAATTGGATATGATAGTCTGTTTTATACAATCCGGGGAAAAATCACATGCAACGAGCAATTTATGCTACGAGCGGTATCCAGAGAGAAGACATCCTTTCAAGCACATTTTTGCAAGATTGCGACACATTTTGATTAATAGTATTAGAGCAATAGTTAATAGATTTGATTAATAGTAGATAGTAGGCCGAAAAGGTAGGTACGATTTAAACCGGATTGTATAAAACAGACTATCATATCCCATTTTTCATAACTTTCAAATTTCATTGTAGGTATGTTATAAAGTTCATAAATTACACAAAAATAGAAAAATCTTTACCCTGCCTAAACAGCCTAAGTAACTGAAAATTTGACAGGTAGGAAACAGTAAACATTTTTCCACGGTTGTTTCATTGTCTCACCGTCCAAAGCCTACTTGTTAAAAGGGCGTGCTTCCAATTATATCTACACATGAAATCATCAAAGCTATTAGTAATTGATAACTACTTAAGTAAATCATTAAGTGTTATATATTTTTGGAATGGTAATTTTTTGTTCTATTAAAAAATGCAAAAATATACAGGGTGTTCTATTTAAAAAATAATATTTTTTATCCGTAACTCTTAAACCATTGACTAGAAAAAAAAATGTAGTAGCAGCGTTGGATTCTACGTAAAAAAGTGCATTAAGAATGTTTTTACAGAAATACAAAATTTTCAACCCGAAAAAAGTTACGGCCACTTTTCGAAAACGCACATTTTCGAAAAACGCCCTGTAAGTCAAGAACGGTGACAGATCTCGATTTGCGGTTTCCGCCATGAAGTTTATCATAAAAAATGAGCCTCAGACACCGACATCAGTTTTCGTCTATCTCCGTCAAAAATAGGAGTTTCCCTTTAAAAGTGTCCAATTTGGCCCACCCTGTACATTTATTACTGTTAAACCAATTAAATAATGCAATTTGTTGCTTTTCATTTAGCTTCCATCAATTTATTTAAAAAAAAGCAAATTTTGTGGGGATTTATTATGTTGGTGCGTTAATTTTGTCCGGCAGTTTACAAATGCACTTTTTTGACAGATGTCATTCAAATTTTCAAACATAGTTATTCTGTTCGCCAATCCAACAAAATAAAAATTGGCCACAAGTTAACAGATCATATTATTACGTATGTTTTTTTTGAACTTTTGTACGGGTGCCGTCGAAAATCGGGATAAGTACGAATTTCGGCCGCCAGGCGGCGCCACTGTCGCCCCGCCCCGCTTCCCTCGTTAGCGCGGCGCGCCGTCAAAAACGAAGCAGGCCGCGGCCGCAGCTCGCGCTCTGGGCGAGCCCGTCACTTGTCCGCAGCCGCCTCGATGCCCCCTTTGTGTTTTTTTTCTTCTTTTGTTTTCGGCCGCCGCCGCCGCGTTTAATAGCGCCTAATTTCGGCCGGGCGGAATTTCGCGAGAGCTCTGTCGGCGTCCGAAACTGACGGGAGGATGTTGCGCTTTTTACGAGTTGTTATTATGTATATTCGTTTTGTTTTTAACATATACTATGGTTTGGTTTCTATTCTGTTTTCTTTAATTAAAAAGAAAAAGTTTCTTTAAGAAGACTACTTGTACTACGTTTGTAGTAGAATAACAAGGAGGGTTCGATAGCGAAGGTGACGTCATATTTGACCATGTGTAACTCTGAAACGGCGGCAACTAAAAAAATAACCCGACACCGGAGAGGCCTATTCTACCGTTCTAATAAACATTGGGCAAATCAACCTTATAACTTCACCAAAACATTTTTTTGCACTCCACGCGCGTTTCGCTAACCATGTTAGCATCAAAATGAGTAAATTTATGATATGCGCCATCAATAAAGGGTTTTAATACACTTCTGAAAATATATTTTTAATTTTTTTTGGCTTTAGAATTATTTTAATTTCAGATTTTTCACCAGCGGTTAAAATTTTTTACATCATACTTTACTGTTTTTTGTCTACTTTTCTCAAATATATGATTAATGTTTTTTTTTTGCGGTTTTCAACAATATTTTTAATATGCAAACCAATGTATTTTTTAAATAAGACATTACCTACCATCACCGATTGAGTTCGTACAGAGCGTAAATATCAAAAAAATTAAGAGTTCAAATTTGAGCTTCTGGGGATCAACCCTGCTTGTTTTGAAACTAATTTGTGACATAATGTTATTTTCGAAAAATCACATATGCCTTGGAAATTATGAAAAAACTAATTTCTCACATCAGTAATGTGCGCTTTTTGTAGGTTTTACGCCGAAATGTTAGTAAGGAAACTTGTTCAGAATGAAAAACTGATCAGGTTTAAGAAATTTCGAAAGTCTAAGCCCCCACTTTTTTTTGAAAAGTGCATTTTCTGTAGTTTTCACATCAAAATGTTATTAAAACTTGTTCACAATGAAAAACTAGGTAGGTGTGAAAAATTTAAAAAATTTAAACGCACAAAAATCAAAGTAGACCTAGGCTTTCGAATTTTTTCACAGATATATATACAGTGTGTCCTAATTTGATACTGGACACCCCAGAATTATATGAAGGACAAGGAAAACAAATGGTCTCTATTTTTTTTATTGGTGGTCCCAACAGAGAGTATCTCATAGGCGGTGGTATTTGGATGGGGTAATTATTTCATGGCCTGCTATGATTTTTCAAAATAGCTAATTTTCAAGAAACCCTATTAGGGATTTTTTTACGACAAAATGTTATTAAGAAAACTTGTTCAGAATGAAAAACTGAGTAGAATTGCAAAATTTCAAAAGTCTAGGCCTACTTTGATTTTTAGGATTTCCGCCTTTTTCTCCCACTTTTTTCTTAGAAATGTGTCCTTTCTGGACCTTTCACGTCAAAATATTATTAAGGAAAGTTTATCATCGTGAAAAAATAAAATTTTGACTTGAAAGCTCCAGAAAAGACACTTTTGTAAGAAAAAAGTGGGAGATAAATCTTACCCCATCCAAATACCACCAGCTATGAGATACTCTCTCTTCGTACTACCAATAAAAAAATAGAGACCATTTGTTTTCTTTGCCCTTCATTTATATTTCTGAGGTGTCCAGTATCAAATTGGAACACACTGTACATACACATATACAGTTTTTCATTACGAACAAGTTTTCTTAAAAACATCTTGTCGTGAAATCTACAACAAGGACACTTTACTAATGTAAAAAATTTGTTTTTTCATAATATTGAAAAATTTTGTCTCAAAACTTTTCATTATTTACACCCTATGCGAACTCAAGCCGTGGACACACTGTATATCCCAAAATATTCAGTTTGGACTTTTAACTAGAAGGAATAAAAGATTGTTATCGAAAATTGATTTGTTTCCATTAGGTACTTGTAGTATAGGCAACTCGAACTGACACCATCTAATTTTTGCCTAGAGAAATATTTTAAATTGATTCATTTTGACCACTTCATTTTTTTAATTTACGCAAAATAGGAAATAAAATTTCGTACACGACCATCCTTTAATGTTTTTTAACCGAACATAACAAATTGTGCCAGCAATTCTGGGATACCTATGTAGAAATCAAATTTGGGAAAAAATCTTGGCCGTTTCTCGAGTCGCACAGTTCAAATACGCGAGATTTGAACCCGCACATCTTGACGTCCTCCTTCCACTTTCGGACCGCTCGGACCGTCCGAACCAGAGCCGAGAATGCGGCGCGACAAAAAAACGCGACACATGCTGCAGAAATCTCGCTCGCCCCTTATTGCCAACCCGATTTTTTGCTAATCGCCGCCGCCACACATAAAACGCGGCCGACCGCGATTTACGGCCCTCGCAGGAGTAAAAATCCCGCCCATTACCACTTTTAATGGGGCCTAATTCGACGCGGAATCGGCAGAGGTGAGCCCCCGGCAAAAACGCGACGTTCAACGGGCATTTTTGAAGGCGGACACCCTGCGAAAGCGTCGCGGGACCGCGTCGGTCGATCCGGCGCAACTCCGGACAGTTCGGAGCAACTCCGAACAGTTCGGTGCTACTCCTAACAGTTGGGTGCAACTCCGAACAGTTCGGTGCAACTCCGAACAGTTCGGAGCAGGCCGGATTAGCTCCGACTGAGTCGGAGTAACCCGGGGTAACTCGGAGTAAGGGTAGAGTGTCTGCTATCTCCCGGTAAATTTCGCTGGGAACTTAGGTGTAGGTACCTCTATTAAGGAACGCGGTGTAGTCTAAATTTTTAAATTGGACTTTTTTTTATTTAACGCACGACTGGGCCACTAAGTTTCCAACAAAAATACAATAACACCGTCATTCCTCGTTATTACAATAATATTTTAAACGCTCCAATGGGCACGTTTTTATGCGGGCGCGGTTCTCGATTGGCTTTATGGTGGCTTCACACGGTTTGTTTGGCAGAATTGGTAAAATTTAATATACATTTTTTATGTCGATAAATTATGGCATTAGGTCGAAAGTCAATTGTAACTTCCTCACATTTTTGTAGTCTTGACAATAGACCGCCAGATAGTGACAGATTTAGGTGTCCCATTTTCGCATACAAGCATACAAGCCTCGAAATGTACAGGGTGTCCCATTTTGGGTGTTTTTCTCAAAAATCTCGGTTATTATTAAAGCTAGAGGGTTGCGGTTTTCACGTCACTGTACTACTTTTTTGAGGGGAATTTGGTGGACCAATCAGATTTTAGATAAGTTTTATAGTTTCCGCGCATTGGCGCAGGACTGAAATATTCGATTTTTTGGAAATCTCTCTCCTGGCTACAACTTACATATATCAACTATTTTTATAGATTTTTTGGCGCAGAATCGTATGGAATAATTAGTTTTTTGGTAGCGTTAATATTTTTTGAGATATGAACTATGGTTTCCATTTAAAAAAAATATAACTTTGGTTCATATCTCAAAAACTATTAACGCTACCAAAAAACTAATCATTCCATTCGATTCTACGCCAAAAAATCTATAAAAATAGTTGATTAAATTTGTCGATATACAGGGTGAGTCACATCTAAAGGCAGAGCCGAAAACACAAGGTAGAATTCGCTAAAATAAGCACATATGCTTAATAAACATTAGCTCAAAAACGCTTGGTTCTCCATATACAGAGTGTTGAAACTTTTCCAAATATTTTTTAATTTTTTTCTAGCCCGTTTAGGAATTATTTTATACATATTATGGGATGTCATTTTGTGCAATAATTTGGCCCTGGTCAGATGAGCAGCGGCGTAGATACAAATAATTTTATTTATTATGCCAGCATAATCACCTTGACACTAGTTTAAAAAATCCGAAATTACGAAGAAACTGTACCAGAAATAAAAAAAATACCAAGAGGCACTTTTTGTTCCAAATTAAATGGGCTATCCAAAAAAGGCAAAATTTTTGGTTTTGCACAGGGCCGTACTACTTTTTTTCTACAATTATTTACAGTAACTATTTGTACCTACGCCGCTGGTGATCGGAACGGGGTCAAATTATTCCACAAAATGGCAACCGTCCAGTGTATAATGTGTACCAAATTTGGTTGGAATTCCTAAATGGGATCCAAAGAAATTAAAAAAATATGTTATTTTTGGAAAATTTTCAACACGCTGTATATGGAGAACCAACCTTTTTTGGGCTAATGTTTATTAAGCATATGTGCTTATTTTAGCGAGTTCTACCTTGTGTTTTCGGCTCTGACTTTAGATGTGACTCACCCTGTATATAAGTTGTAGCCAGCAGAGAGGTTTCCAAAAATCGAAAATTTCCAGTCCTGCGCCAATGCGCGGAAACTATAAAACTTATCTAAAATCTGATTGGTCCACCAAATTTCTCTCAAAAAAGTAGTATAGTAATGTGAAAACCGCAACCCTCTAGCTTTAATAATAACCGAGATTTTTGAGAAAAACACCCAAAATGGGACACCCTGTACATCATCACTAGTCCGAAAAACATAAAAAAATATTATACAAAATTAACATATTATATAGGAAAATCGAATTTTCCATACGTTATTCCCAGGGGCCACTCGTAAACTCCCCTTCATGCTACACAACGTCGATGTACTTTTCAAGCCCCTTCAAGGCTTGTGCGAAAATGGGGCACCTAAATCTGTCACTACTTATCTGTCGGTCTACAAGTATCCATAATATTTCTATCATGTCGTTAAAAATATATTAAATTTTCGATATTGTCGAGTGTAGTGTCGCGAGACTAACCGCATAGTGTGAACGAGGCCTCACGTTAACTAACCATCCACAAAAACCCATCATCCAATATCACCGGGCCTTATAGAAACCTGGTTTTTGCCCAAGACAATCCCATCGCATCGTGGAAACAAAAAAAAACCTATAAAACCGTATTGTTGTTAACTAGGCATGGAATAGTTAAGTCGGGCAATTTATTCTCACACAAAAACGAAGGCAAATATATTTTTGAGGCGTTAATTGACAACTGTAACCGATCCGCGGCACCTCGTTTATTTTTTGTGGGGCTCAGAATGAATATTGAATATTTCTGAACGAACCAGTTTGTCGCCCGAAATATGACCGCCTAGATTTGTCTCCCTTTTAAGTCGGTAATAGAAAACTGTCAACCGTGCCATCGCTAGTAGAGTGTTTCGCCATTATCGGTGAGAACATAATTTCCGGTTTCAATTAAAACTTTGCCAGGAGATTAGGAGACCATGTGCAAGCATGCACTACCGATAATATTCTGGAATAACCAATTTGATGCTGTTCAATACGGCACACCACCAATATCATCTCAATCCTTTTTTTCAAACTATCGCTACTCGGAGTGACTCCGAGCAACTCGGAGTTACTCCGAACTGTTCGGAGACGCCTGTTCTTTTTAAATCCATAATAATTAAAAATCCAGAGCCTACGCGGCAACGAAGGACAAACGGCAGCACTCAGGAGAATTATTTATTCATGTGGGGGCCTAATGCAGATGTTGAAGTTTTCAGCGGTACTTTTTATAGTCGAAAGTTGCCGCCCGCCGGGTTTATATGTACCCTGCGGCAGTAAGGAAGTTACACTCTCTCACTGAATATTTTAAAAACTGTAAAAGAGCCCGCGCCAAGTTTTATTAGAATCGCCTTTGATGTCCTCGAGGAGGCGGTTTATAGGTTAGATGTTCCCGTGGATATTATAAAAAATTAGATTATGACGATGTTGTCATGAAGCACAAATTTATGGAGAGTCCTGTACAAGAAGGGCCACTAATGTTCATAGTCTACATGTACAGGGTGGTTCATTATAAATTGACACCCCCCTTAACTTGAGGTTAGAAAAAAAAGTGTTTTATAAAAGTTTTAGATACTAATACAAAGTTTTTTGTGACGCTATTGGAACTTATACAGTGTGTTCTAGAAAGCCGTGGCAGACGTAACTTATGTTTTTTTTTAATGGAACACCCTATATATTTTTTCATTTTTGAAATCTGCTCGTCAAGGCAATCAAAATAATATTAAACTTTGTGGCATTATCTTTTTCCGTTTTTGAAAAATTCTGTATTCAAATTTTATATTAAATTTATTTAACTCGAATTTGTGGATCTCGTGATAAAGATAGACGATCAATGTAATAACGAAAAATATTTGTTTTAAACAAGAGAGTAACATAGTGAAACTCCAAAATGTTTAGGTGCTTTTACGATTTTCCTGAAATTCTTATTTCGAGAATATAATCAGTAAAATTTGAAAAGGCTCCTAAACATTTTGGAGTTTCACTATATTACTCTCTTGTTTAAAACAAATATTTTTTGTTATTACATCGATCATCTATCTTTATTACGAGATCAACAAATTCGAGTTAAATAAATTTAGTATAAAATTTGAAAACGGAATTTTTCAAAAACGGAAAAAGATAATGCCACAAAGTTTAATATCAATTTAATTGCCTTGATGGGCAGATTTCAAAAATGCAAAAATATATACCTAGGTGTTCCATTTAAAAAAACATAAGTTATGTCTGCCACGGCTTTCTAGAACACACTGTACACGGTCCAATAGCGTCACAAAAAACTTTGTATTAGTATCTAAAACTTATGTAAAAAACCTTTTTTCTAACCTCAAAAACTAGCAAGAAAGGAGGGTGTCAATTTATAATGAACCACCCTGTACATACGAGTTGTCTTTGTAGTCAACATTACACAGTTATAAAGAAAAAATTGAAAGGTATAAGGTGCTATAGCTTATACTCCTTATTTACTTACAAACTTTAATTTTAAATATTGTGCCATGGCTAACTGTCAATTGTTTAGTGGGCCATATTTGGTACGCGTCAAAACATAAACTTTGACATTTACGAAAATGCCACGTTACACTCTTCAGAACGTTTATTAATTGTTGTACTGGGTGTTCACAAATAAACTATAACTGCCTTATAGTTTTCTTATTTTGTGTAATAAAAAGAAAAGGTTTAGATAAAAGTTGTAGGAAATTTTATCAGTTTTCTGAGATAGTAAGAAATTTTGTACAGGGTGTTTCAGAAAGACGTTGCAAATTAAACTTATGTTTTTTAAAATGGAACAACTTACAATGTGTCCACGGCAAAGCGATATTATAGGTGTATATGACAATTTTCTTTGCATTTCAAACACAATTTTTTGTATTCTGCTCTTGCTTCACCCAAAAACTATTTTTAATATATTGGACTTTAAAAAAATTATAGGTAAGTATAGAGGGCGCTGGTAGCAGCTTAAAAATAAAAATCGCATCAGGTTAAGTGCCTTTTCTGTGCGAAATATTGAAAAATTTCATTAGAAAAACTTGCTCAGAATTGAAAAATATGACGTATCAAATTACAGAACTAAATAATTTGTTTATTTATAATTTTTAAGCTGGTAGCAGCTTAAAAATAAAAATCGCATCAGGTAAAGTGCCTTTTCTGTGCGAAATATTGAAAAATTTTATTAGAAAAACTTGCTTCGAATTAAAAAAAATGACGTTGTGTCAAATTACAGAACTAAATATATTTTTTTATTTATAATTTTTTAAAAGTATATATAAAAAATTCAATTCAAAATTCAATAATTATTAACAATAGTGAGAGACATTTTACCTAAAGTATAAAAAAGAATTTGAAAATATTATGACAAACATAGAATTTAATTAATCAGTAGGTATAAAAAATGATCAACTGTTATAATTGGAATAGCTTCGACAAAAGAGAGAAAAATGCATAGTCCAGGACCGTATTAATTTTTTTCGTAGTAAATGTGCATTTTAGCGGCCAAAACAAGAAAGAATATGTATGTGTCATACATCGTTGTACTCAGGACAACGAATCATTTCGAAATATGGAATAAAAAATCCAGGTCCTTGTTTAAAAAAATGAAGATGACACCTCTATCTCAAAAACGAAACGTCGCGCCAAAAATCTAAAAATATCACGACGTAGCCCAGAAAAAGTTGCAATGAAAAAGTACAATTTATTTTTCAATATTAGCGCAAATGGCGCCAGAAAAAAATAAAATCTAATTTTAAAAAATTCCGTTTTTCTAAAATATATCAGCAACCCGTGAAAATATTTTAACTTTCTCAACTGCGTATTGTTAAGCGCCCAAAGGCGCAAGTTTGCCTCCATTTAACCGACTTCGTATTTGTTACGGTTTCCGAGATCCCCATGTTGAGCACCGGAACTGAATCACCCTGTATTGTTGCATTTTTAAAACTTGCTCGCTAATGAAAATGATATAAAACTGTATGTATTACTATCTTTTTCAATTTTTGAAATATTCGGTTTTCAAATTTTATATTAAATTTATTTAACTTGAATTTGTGGATCTCACGATATCAAATGCGACTGACTAGACATTTGACAGTTAGCCCTGGCATTTAAAATTAAAGTTTTTAATGGGACAAGTGCCACCACCCGACCATTGCTTTTGTTCTGGTAATAGTTATTCAACCTCAGTTTTTAGTAGACCCCTCCAATGTGTGGTTAAATTTTTTTACATCATGACTGAATCACAGCATATTTATTTCCAAGATTAAATCATGTAAACAGAGCGGCGTGTTTACGTATATTTCATCTTGATGTACTCTGTAATTTAGGTTATTACCAAAATAGGTTTCTCGGTATTTTCTGTGAAAAAAAAAAAAGAATGACTGGAATTGCGAACGCAAATTTTGTTGACATACCCGGTGTAAGCTTTACGTTAGATAATAAAAAACCGTTCGCAATTTTCCCGCAAACAAACACGTACGTCTCTCGCCTTTTTTTTGTGTTTATTTTTTGCGGTCCGTCTGGGCCAAACGTTTTGTGACTAAGAAAATTCCAAAGGGGGCCGACAGACGAAATAACCCGAAGCTCGCGGCTCGCCTACGTAGAGTGGAAAACAGCTTTTTATATAAAAAGTTTTTAGGACGCTGCGTCATCGAGCGTTATGACTGTTTGCAAAAACGGGGTGCTTGTTTTTTTTTTTCAATTCAATCATACATCCTCGCATAGATGAAATATATTATAAGAGAGAGGGAGAGAGAGAGAAAGGAGATCAATTTACAGAAAACAAAAGTTCGACAACGTTTCTGATTGGCAGCTTTTCAACATAAACCGTTTTTTTTTTACACAATACGCTGTTCGCACATTTCCAAACTCCATAAAATTGCCCTAGCAAATTTTTCGGTCCACCAAACACGGTAATTCGCGTTCGGCGATTAATAATCGAGCAAAATGTGGTAATTACCGCGTGGAAAACCGTTTATTTTAATTTGGCGGTCGCGCCATTCTGGCCCTATTTATTTTAGGGCCTCTCCGAGGGCGAAGCACCGCTCAGCTCTCGAATTATTGGCGCGAAAATGTCACTCTAACTAGTAACTACGATTCCCAATCGGCCGTTCCCCCAAGGAGCTGTATCTTTGGGTATGGAATATCGTGATACGTACAAGCGGAGTCTAGTTCGTTTATTCCGACCTCGTTTCTTCGTCCCTATTGCTAGCTTCCAATCTTATTTCTGCCAGCCTGTTGAAGCTTCTTGTATTTAACAGTTCGAGAATAAGAAATCCTCTTAATTTACGACGAAAAAGCCTTCGCGAACAAAGTTATCCTTTTGGTGGAAATTAATCTAATCCTTTCGGCCGTTTATTAATTCGCCTAGCAACTCTGTAATCTCATTAAGTCTTAATACCTACCATCAGGTCCCATTCCCATTTTCTAATCTGTTTACAGCCCTCAGGGAGTTCGGAGAGGATCCCTCACCCCCCCCCTCTTCCCCTGTTGCCAACTATTGCTGAGACAGGGGGTTCGTTCTATCTGTTCCGTTTAAAGAAGTTATTGCTATTGCTAGACTCATTAGTAAATTTATATATTTGCTAATTCGTTCATCCCGTTTAACCCGTATCTCGCGTCGGTCGGTAAATTTAGAAAAATCCCCGCAATGCGATTGTTCCTTGCGGTTTTCCGCGGCACCACACATATAATTCAGGAGCGGGACGCCCGAGGGCAGGGCATCAGAGGCGTCAGATCGTGTTCAAAGGGCCGAATCCTTCGGGATTATACTTCGACAAAAAGCAGCCGACCTGAAAAGTTTGGTATTTTGGAGTCCGGACAGGTTGGGGCGCCCGCCGGAAAGATATAAGCTGCTTCTGCGGTGTACGCCTGCACGGAATCTGTAATAGGGGTCAGTTTTAAGGTCTGGATATTCTGCGGCCTCTATTTATAGTTTTAAAAATAACAGAACTTAAAAAAAAGTTTTTAAATCTTTTGAAAAGGGACCAGCAAACAACGGACACAGTATAAAAAAGTTCAAATTCATTTATTATAAAGCTACTTCCAGTAAAGACAACAGTGCGCATCATTCTTAAACGCCCAAACACAAGACGCTCCCATAAATTAGTACACGAAATTCAGTTTGAAAAATAGCAACACGAACCGTTACTTCAAAAAATTCCCCATAGAAAGATTCCATGTAGTCTCCGCGTGAACCTCCTGTTACTTTTATTTTTATTAATACACGCAATTTGTTATTGGCATTGTTGCATCTAAGTCACGCTGCGCCTAAAAAATTCGATTACGATCTCGACACGTTACGGTTCCACCTGATAAATAATAAGTACAAGCTAAGAGTTTTCTTTGTAATTGTTTTATTAGCCTTTAGTGATGCATTACTTTACAGAATATAAATTTCCAAAAGAGGGTATCAGGCGCCGCTGGCCTAGCTGGCAACACTGTACAATACTCGTACTACAAATATCTAACATAGGCAACTGTTAAAACATGCAAGGCCTAGAAAGTTTTAGGCAATCGCATTTCTGGTTTTAACAATATATTTTATGTATATATTATATCATGTAAGCAAACATATATAACTTCAATGTTTGCTTTAGTAGGTGTTAATTGTTGTGTTACCACATCGTGGTGCGAAAATGGTATATAGAACACCTTCTATAATTTAATTTAATTCATAATAAAGTATCACGTTCCATCTATTAATATGCCTTTAAAACTTTAAATCGAGAAATATACAGAGTGTTCCATCTAAAAAACTAAGTTTGGTCTATATCTTACAAACGTGACATTCATTGGTTTTTCTGAATACATACCTACCTGAAGTCTCAAGAAAATTTTATACAATTTCATATTTACATTTTCCCCCCAAAATTGAAAAAAAAAAGTTAAAGGACGTTAGAATGTTATGTGAATAACCCTTTACTTAATTATTTCATGATTTTTACCATCGACAAGAAAAGGTAAACAACCTGAAAGAAAGCCTAGCCGCGGTGGACATAAAAATGTTCTTTGTGGATTTATAGCTCGGTTAGCTAACCAGTATCCTAGTATCAGGGCCGTAATTAGTCAAGAGGAATGTCTGGCGGCACGACAGCTTAAAAGAGACATTTAAATTCTACCAAACAAATTGGACTCTTAAGAGGTTTTCTCACGTGGATATACGGGACGGCCATAAATACGCCTTAATCTCGAATATTTCGGATGGCTTCAAAAGGAGCGGGCGTAACTTCGATAGGAGATTGTTTAGGAGGCGATATTTTGAGATATTCAGATCAGGTAATCAGTTAATCATTTCAGCGTTTGACATGAAAAAGTTTTGCTTGCCTCATAGCAATAAGTAACTACTGATAAGTAACTCATAGCGATAAGTAACTCCTGTATAAGATATCCCCGATTAGCCGTCACTGTCGCAATGATAAAGGCAATGATAAAGACGTCACTACGTCATCAGAGGGAGGTATCTTTTCGTAGTTGTTTACGTTTACTGTCTGTCGATTTTCTTGTTTTAAAGAAAGTTTGTTGTGTGTTGAACTGTGTTTTTTAGTAATATAGGACGTGGAGTTTTATTAACAAGGTGGTAAAACAGCAGTGATTCAGAATAAAGTGATTATAAGATAGATAGATAAGATAATAGTTTATTAATAAATAAATAATAATAAACAAGGAGATACCCACGAAGCAACTTCCAAGTTGCTTGTTTGGGGTAGACAAAACATCCGTTTTATAACTACTACAGCAGTGCAAGCACATACAGGCTATAGTAGTGGGCAATGTCATAATTGAGAGTACGAGTCATAACCGGGAGTAGGTATACATAATTACAGTAGTTGATCGTCTTAAGCCAGGAAAAAGAAACAGGTAAGCTTAGTATCACAATTCTAATTAAGTAATAAGAGATCATTGAAAACAGTTATATCAATTGGTATTATTTACTATATTATGTATTTCGGCTCTTTCTATTCTTTTTAATGAGTTCGAAATTTTTCTTTTGAATAGACTATAGCTAGATATTCCCATCAGATCACCAGGTACAAGTGCATAAAATTTTGCAGCTAGATATAGACAACTTCTTTGTCCAATGGTTTTGTAACATCTCGGTGTCAGAAACATTCTTTCTTTGTTCCTCGTGGAATAATGGTGTTCGTTTTTTGTTAAGGGGATTTTCCCCTGATATACGAGAAGAATAACTTTTAAGCAAAACAGTTGTCTAATATCAAAAATATGGCTCTCTGTGAAAAGTTCATCACTGGGAAAAGTTAACTGTTTTCCATAAATTATTTTTAGAGCCCACTTCTGAACAGTGCTCAAAGGCAGAAGGTGACTATCGCCCACGCCACCCCATCCCACTATTCCATATGATATATGGGACTGAACTAGGGCAAAGTACAGAATTCTCAAATCATGTATATCAAGGTAGTCTTTAAGTAATTTTAGTTTGTATAGTATGCACCTAATCTTGTTTGTTATGAATCTTATGTGGAGGTCCCATCGTAAATGTCGGTCCAATTGCACACGTTTCTGGAATCTCTGTAGACGAGCCGATATACAATGTACCCAGATCCGGAAGGTGGTTTGCGTATGATGTAAATGGTAAATATTTCGTTTTACTGGTGTTCAATGTTAATTCATTGTGTTGGAACCATTTGCTAATCCTCGCAAAATCGATCTCAGCTTTTTCTTTTAGTTTGTCCCATGATTTATCTGAATAGGTTATTACGGTGTCATCTGCAAAACATACAATGCTGCCTTTCAGAAGGGAGTTGTAACAAACTATTAATATATATAATAAATAGGAGCGGGCCCAGAACCGTACCCTGAGGAACGCCAAAAGTAATTTTTCGCTCTATACTACTTACCCCATCAATATTTACCACTTGTGTACGATTCGACAAATAGCTTTCTAACAGTCTGTGGACACACCCTCGTAAACCATAAGACTCTAATTTGTTCATTAAAATGTCATGACTAACTGTGTCGAAAGCTTTTTTTAAATCAACAAATATGCTTAGAGTTGGTTTTTTTTTTGTCGATCATGTCGTACAAGTGGGTACTAAGGGTGTAGATAGCATCTTCGGTTGAGCGACCCTGACGGAACCCATATTGATTACTGGATATGATATTGTATTTATCCAAAAAAGCTGTTATACGCATTTTTAAAATTTGCTCAATTATTTTAGAAAATACAGATAGCAATGATATAGGGCGATAATTGTTTACGTCATCTTTTGGGCCACTTTTGTGCAAGGGCTTTACAACCCCTATTTTCAACACATCAGGGAAACTACCTGTATTGAAACACAAATTAATAATATATGTGAGTGGTTTAACAATTTCCTGATGGATCTCCTTTACCGTTTCAGAAGATACATTATCATGACCTGGCGCTTTCTTTATTTTCAGGTTTCTTATCTGCGTTAACACTTCCGAATCATCGGTATTGTGCAAGTACATAGAGTTCTCTATCCGGTTATTGTAACTTTCACCGCCATTTTGTGGCACAGGTATTTCATTAGATAATGTTTCCCCTATCGAACCAAAGTAGTCATTAAAATAATTGCATATCTCCCTTTTGTCACTTATAGATGATCCATTTTGAACTTTGATTGTGTCAATTTTTGTTTTAGTTTGTGCCTTGTTGCAGATCTGCTTTGTGGCTTCCCAAAGAGACCTGCTATTGTTTTTATTATCATTTATGATTTTTTAGCATAATCTTTTTTTGCCGTTTTAATAATTTTCCTTAACTTATTTTTTTGTTCATTGTATTTCACTTTTATTAAATGATTATCAGGGTCTTTTATTAATTTTTTGTAAGTAAGATTTTTTTTGTTGACTAATTTTAAAACGTTTTTGTCAATCCATTGTTTTTTATAGTTGTAGTTATTTCTTACTTTTACATTTCGTGTATTCTTTGTTATGTAGTATTGGATCGTCTTAATAAAAATGTCCATTACGTGGTCTGTTTCATTGTTGTTGTATATGTGCCCCCAATCATGTAGCTGCAGATCAGTACGTAATGAGTTAAAGTTAATATATTTCTTAAAGATTTGATTGCATTCTTGACTGGGCCGATCCAGATTGTTCTTATCTTTTAAGTGGAACGAAACAGGGAAGTGATCAGTTATATCGTATTTAAATATGAAAGATATTGTTTCGAATTTATTTTCATTTTTTAGTTTTGCAAATAAATGATCAAGGCAACTCTTACTCTCAGGTCGAGTGTATTCATTGATATATGATCTATACCCAAAGCTACTCAGTATTGTTCTATAACTTTCTATAACATCGTTTTGATCCAGCAAATTCATATTTAAATCTCCGGTTATTAGATGAGCATCACACTCCAAAGAGTTTTGTAGGTATGATAGGAGATGTTCATTGAAGATTTTTGGACAAGTACTTGGAGATATGTATATACATGTAATAATATATTTATTATGATTTTCAGTTGATACGCATATTTCTAATGTTTGTATGTCCCCTAGAGAGACTATCTTGGAAGAATATTGAAAACAGTTATTTATAAGTGCTATGACACCATCATTCCTATTCAAAACTCCACCGTTATACACTACATCGTAACCTGGTAGTCTGAACAAATCAATATCCTGCACTATGAACGTTTCTGTTAAAACAATTACATCAAATTTCGAAGTTATTTGTGCGAGGAATAGTTTTAAATTATCAAAGTTGCATAATATGCTTCTTATATTAATGTGAAGAAGTTTAAACATTCCCGGTAGTGACCTGACCCTTACATTATAGTCACTTATATTATCTATCTTTATCGTATCAATACTATCAACTTCAAAGTCTCTAATATACCGATTCATTTTGGCTCTAACTATCTAATGAATGTGTATATATTATAATATCTATACGTACATCAAATACAATATCAAGCAACAAGTTAAAAGTTTAATACAACATCACACTCAAAGTACGTATACCAAAAACAACACTGTTAAAAACAAAAAAAAAAAGAATGATAAATAGAATGATTCTTCTTCAGGTACTATTGATTCTTCGATCGGGTTCGTAGTTTCATTAAAATTCAATTTTAGTTTATAGGTTTTAGGTTGTGTCTATAGTTTCGGACTTATTAAAATCATGCCGTGGACGCGTTCCGTTCCCAACTGCAAGGGAAACTACGAAGGCGGTCCTAAAGTGTCCGTTTTTTCCTCCCTAAAGACCCCATTTTAAGGGAAAAGTGGGTTAAGGCCATCAAAAGAGATTTTGTTCCTACACAGTTTTCCAGGATTTTGGTTTGGACTGTTGGAGAGTGTTATGCCTAACAATTTTACATGATTAAACATAACCACCTTAACATCAGGAAGTTTTATGGTTTTATTCATTCGAATTTAGTTGTAGCTAGGCACGCAAATAATAAATAATTGGCACTTACGAAAATTTTACCGGTAGATTTCTAAATTCACCAAAAGCCCTTGAAAATGTGACTTTCGCCCTCGTAGATTATTATTCGTGTTGTAAAGCCATGAACTATGTATGTAAACAGTCATTTTAAAATGTTTATTTACCAAATTTACCAAGTAGACATCCTGAAATTTGAATTTGGCGCCTTAGGCCCACTTCCCTTGGATGACTCATCGCCTTCGACTGGCGGGTCTTTAGGCCAGGGAAATTACGTTAAAAATATCGAAACCTAGACAAAATTCATAACCGCATTTTTATAATGCCATCACAAAATATTGGTAATAAATGAACGCCAGAATTGTTTTTTATACAAAATAAATATACGCGTGTGGGCGTTTTTTAGAAAAATACATTTTCTTGTTGTAATAAAGACGGCATAAATATTAACTGCGAATTTTAAGCTGCATTTATTAGTAAGTAAGGTATATAAAGTTGAGATTGATAAATTAAACAGATTACGTTTGCGCAAGTATCCGAATGATGTAAAAATGACATTTTGCGTAATATTTTGTTGGGCAAAAATATTAACTGCGTTTTTATTATTTATAATTACCTTAAAAATCAAGTATTAACAGTTTGTTCTGAAACTAAACATATTGTTTCGCCGGAAATCGCATTTTAAAGAAATTTGAAGCTGTCTTTGAGAGCAAAATTATTAACTGGCTGTTTTTTGTTAAACTTTGTAAGTGGATACTAAGTCTTGTTAAATTTTTTGACCTACATGCGCCGTAAATAAATGTTTAATTTCGCTATATGTGATTTAATATAGTTAGGTATATTGTAAAAAGTTAAACAAAAAAAAAACAGATAATATTTTTGCTTTCCTAAAGAAATGACAAGTGACAGTGACAGTTGACCTATATGCGCCGTAAATAAATGTTTAATTTCGCTATATATGATTCAATATATTTATATTGTAAAAAGTAGAACAAAAAAAACAGTTAATATTTTTGCCTAGTCTATACCAATGAGAATTGACAGCTGACGTACATGCGGCTCAGATAAATGTTTAATTTTGTATAAGTTACATTATATTGGTCAAAGGGAATGCTCATCTGCAATAAAAACGTAGTTAATATTTTTGCTTTTGCCGAAATAGAAAATTATCCGATTTTTATCCCTCTTTGTCAATCTAAGTTACATCCATATTCTTAAAATGTTTAATTTCTTAATATATGTTAGCAAGGGAAGTTTTTTTACCTAAAGAGTCTAAAAAAATCCAGTTAACATTTTTGCTCGAAATTTCTAACGAAAAATAGGTGTTTCTTGAGGTAACTCAAGGTTCCGTTTTTTCAAACTGTTTAATTTTTGGTTTCTACCAACGTATTTACTTATAACTTTGATATGGTAAAACAAAATTGCAGTTAATATTTTTTATTTTCCCTGGCCTACTTGTCATTGCGACGGTGCCGTATTAGCCATCGCAGAAGGCCTCGTAAAAACACGAAACTGAGACGTTACAGCACGCCGTTCAATTTTCGTGATGATTCGGTTCTTCCCGGCCAAAAGCAGATTAATTCCGTCGGCTGAAAGGGAAATGATTAATTGAATTCCACCTGAATATCTTTTGCTCGGGGCTCTTCAGCCCGTGATGAATTGAATTTTTACGCGTGTATACCTACGGCTGCATTTTTCGTTTTCGTAATTTGTTTTTTGGTCGTCGCGTCGTCGGGTATGTACCTATTTCTCTCTGTTTCCACGCGTGCAGAACGAGAAATATCGAAAGGGGAAAAGAAACGTATCCACCGTGACTGTATGGAATTCGTTTGTGAAAGCTGCATGGGAAAAATTTACTTTTCCGGCGATATTTAAAATGGTAGGTGCCCGTGAATGATTAAAAAAAAACACGACGGATACGTAGCAATGCTGCATAACGCGGCGGATACGTAGCAATACCGCGATTATATAGGGAAACAATATTTAACAATGCTTTGTTCATGACATCTTTTTGAGCTACTGTAACATCTTTTTTTATTCTGAAGTTTATTTGTTGTTACCTGATATTTTGGTTGTTTTAATGTTCAATAATAGTTATTTATGTACCAAGGCACTGAAGTTTAACTTTTTATGACTCATGTGGAGTTTAGTTGCTGAGGCCTCTGGCCGAGGCAAATAAACCACATGAGTCATAAAAAGAACTTCAGTGCCGAGGTACATATTATATTTTTTTTGAAATCGGAAAAGAAATGTTCTATTAGGCAAGAAAATAATATTAAGGGATCACCCGTCCATGAACCGACTACGCGCGGCGTTGCTTGACTTTGACGATCGCTCTACCTAAGACAAGTATGATGAGACACGGCACCTTCTGAGAGAAAAACCAAACTGCTGCTTCTTGTGCAGCCTACACAACAAATCTATTGATATTCAAATTTACTAAAATATGTATACTGAAGGATTGCGCTTCTATAGGAAACAATTTCGTAATGTGTACGAAAAGTTAAATGAGCCTTTATCGGCCGGGTTTTGAATATTTGTTCCCTTTTGACGGGCGATTTCTCCGCGTCTGACGTATGATGTTTACATCTCGCCAAGGCCTACTTATTGAAAAAATCGTACAATAATGGGCTACATTATTGTACGATTTCTGTGCTTTTAATGACGATTTTGGGACATTTTAATGCCGATTTCAAGAAAAAATAATTAAATTGTTTGACGCCCGCCTACTATGAATTTTTACTTTACATGCAGTCAGGGGAATGGTATTTGGAATGAAATTATTTTTTTGTAGGAAAAATATTGTGTTTTCGAGAAAAAATATAAAAGGAAAAAGTTTCTTAAATAAAAGGGCTACACAAATCATATTTTTGTCGTACGTAAAAACGACCCACAAAAAAGTTCGAGCAAAAAAATTAATAGGGGTTGTTAGTTTTTACCCTTTTTTAAGGCAGTGTGTAAATGAATAAACTACCCTAAGGCGTCTTCCAGTAAGTAGATAACACATACCAAATTTCAAATTTTTAAGTAGCGCCGTTATTGAGACATAAATAAAAAATATACTTTTGGGTCACCCTGTAGACCCGAATAACTTGGCAAGGAAAGCCCAAATCGAAAAATTTCCGGCACTTGTGAAAATACCACTAGTGGTATTATCGTATGTAATATCACTAGTGCAGGAAATTTTATCAATAATTTTTTCGAAAGCGCTATTTTGCCTAGAAAGATCACGAGTATAAATTGGGCTTTTATCTCTGAAAATAAAAGCCCAATTTGTACGAGTGGTTTTGCTAATGGGCAAAATAGGGCTTGAGAATAAAATTATCTAGAAAAATTTCCGGCACGAGTGGTATTTGTCCAGATTATTTCACGAATATGATTTAATAATTTCTGTATTAATTTTTTCTATGTTTACATTTCCAAAACGACTAATTTTGAACGAGTTTATTGACAGTTTCGACTGTAACGTTCGAGTAAACAAACATGACGCTTGGGTATCCAAGGCAAATGCGATTATACCTACACCCTGTCGGCGTTGGTTTATTTTCTGAATGTGTCATAAATTTAAACGGAGGCGGAGGTCTAAATAACAAGAATTTAGCAATGTAGAAGTTATATAAATTCATTGATATAATGCTTAATAATACCGCAACATAATTTATATAAGCTGCATACTTTAGAACAGTGTGAAACACACAAACTTTAAGAAGTAGGTACGTGTTTGCACCCAACAGATTCGCGGTTGCTAAGCAACGAAGTGATAATTTGCACAAGTGCAATTACCGGTAATTGCACTAGTGCAAATTATCGCTAGCAGAGGCATATCATTGGTTGGATTTTTATGGAAGGAGCTACCTTATTGGATGCAAGCAGTATGAGGGAAATAATCGCTGAAATCATCACCTGATTGGTTAATATTTCAAAAATCATATCCTTTCATTGGTTCATATTGGCAGGCGTTGAATTCTCCCCTTAATCATATTTTTGTGTGTCGTCTCTCTTTCCTTGTCTAAGTTTAAAACTGTCACATGCAAGGAATTAATAGCTACATTTGTTAATATAATGTTATGGGAGGTGTGTCTTCATTTAATCCCATTATTAAAGCCGCCTATTTTGAAATGAAATGCTGTAAACAATACTGTGCGTGGCATCGCTCAAAAATATGTTGGCTCTGTTTACTTTTTGTTCTTACCCCCTCTAGCCTTGATTATTTCTCCGAGAGTGATAGTAACGATAGTAACGCGACGGTTAGACGATAACCAGGCGGTTAAGTAGTAACTCGACGGTCACATAGTAACGCGGCGGTTACATAGTAACTCGACGGTCACATAGTAACGCGGCGGTTGCGTAGCAAAATGATTTAAACGCGGCTATTTTGCGTAACTAATAGGAGAGTGTTCTCATCATTATTATTCAGGCACTGTCACTTTATATAAAATTGTATATATATTGTATAAAACTTTATTAGGGCGCCGCGCGCCCTTGGCCCTATTGAAAATAACGAATTAAATTAAATTTTAGGCAATTTGCTTTTGACTCCGGCGCGGGCCTCTTTTATTAAACTTCCCGACGCTGACGCTAGTGGAGCGTGTTTAATATACGCGAGAAAATGTGAGGTTATGAAAATGAAAACGCGGCGTTGCCGCTTCTGCACCTCCTTGTGTCTAATTGGTTATCTGGGGTGTACCCGTTGGAAATGTCACAACTAAACCTGAGCTTAAATTTCGAGGATTTCGCGTTTAAAAGTCAAACATTGCACAAAACTTACAAAATCGAAGGTTCCACTTCTCATGTTTTAAATCGATTCAGCGGGTCGATTTACGCAGGAAAACTTCCATTTCCCTGTAGAAACTAAATATTAAACCGCGTCTAAAATTCGACTCGATAACCCAGACGTATTACGATTTTTACCGGCTGAAATAGGGAGCAGTTAGAGATTATAATAGCCCTCATTAAAAATAATTAAAAGCAAATACTGTGTCCCAAAACATAGTCCAAATTATTCTGCATTGGAAATCCTAAATCTACAGAGGCTCATATTAAAACCATCGCCACTGTTTGCTGATGATATTAAGGTATGGTCGAAAAATTATTGCTGGAACGCTCTAGCTTCTAGCTGCAAGATAACTCACAGCAGATTTTTTATGTGGAATTCGGAAAGGATAGAATACTATAATATCCTTGAGTTTTTCCTTCTAACGATTGTGCATAAATCCTTCTACAGTGTCCTCCAAAAAGTTCGCACCATAGGGGGAAATTTTTAATTAATGTTGTATTTTGAAATTTAGTCAAACGTGGTCGTGTGACTTTCGTCATCTGTCAAAAATTACATTTAAAAAAATATATCGCCAAATATGGGTTTATTTGTTAAAAAATCAAAAAGTTTTGCTTAAAAAATTTTTTTTCTTTTTCAATTTTTACGTATAATTATTTTTTTATTTTTAATAAATATTTATATTTCTGAAAATTTTAAAAACTTGTAACTTCCTAAAAACTATTTTGTAGCACTAGCTTTATCATTCCATTAACTTTTTATTACTAATTACCGATAAGAATAGGTATTTTTCAAAAGAAAATAATATTAATCCTTTAAAATTCTGTTATGTTTGCTGCGAAGTTGATGTACCGTCTAGCATTTAGGGTATAAATTTAGTTGCATTACGTTTTCCGGTTGTAAATTGATTCCAAAATAATAATAAATTAAAATATCATCAAACTACAAATATACAAATAATTACCTATTAGCTTTAAGTTTAATTTCACACTAATCGATATTAATCAGTAGACCATAGAGAGAAGTGAAGCAATTGTTTTTATTTGACAGTTTAATACTATTGAAACGGAGAATGGTAGAAATGTTGACTATACAAGACAAAATTGAAATTGTTTAATATGTGGAGAGAATATGACATATCAACAAGTTGCTGAAATTCTCGGTTTCAAGAGTATTAAACTGTAAAATAAAAACAATTGCGTCAATTCTTTCCATGGGCTACTCATTAATATCGATTAATGTGAAATTAAATTGTAAGGTAATAATTATTTTAATAATTTTGCTTAGATACGTAAAATAGTTTGACAATATTTTAATTTATTATTATTTTGGCATTAATTTAGAAATGGAAAACGTAATGTAACTAAATTTATACCCTAAATGCTAGACGGTACATCAACTTTGCAGCAAACAAAAAATTAGAATTTTAAAGCGTTAATAATAATATCATTTTCTTTTTAAAAATAACTATTCTTGTCGGTAATTAATAATAAGAATTAATAGAATGAGAAAGCTAGTGATACAAAATAGTTTTTACAAAGTTAAAAGTTTTAAAAATTTTCAGAAATTTCATAAAAATATTAAAAATTCGCAAAAAACTAAATCTTTTATTAGAGCGTTCAAATTTGGTACACTAACGTAAAATTGAAAAAGAAACAACTTTTTCAAGTACAACATTTTGATATTTTAACAAATAAATTAATTTTTGGCGATATATTTTTTAAGTGTCATTTTTGACAGATAGCGAAAGTCACTGTCTGGAGGACACTCTATGCCTTCGGTTTAGTGGTATTATTGTCTAAAGTACGAAGTTAGTAGTTTCCTGGTCTTCGCTTGCGGCAACGTCGCAATTTGCCGACGCAGTCGTGGATAACATAATTAAAAAATTATTTCCACCAGAATCTTCGGACCGTACCCACCAGGCCACCTGCTTTTCACCGGCCTACGAGGGCAGAGGCATCCGCAGATTTCCCGCATTTTCCCCCCATCGGAAACCGTGTCAATAGCGTCCGATTTCCCGCGTGCCATCAGGAAATTAATCCGCCAATAGCAGAGGTGTATCTCGGAAACTGCCGGAGAAGGCGGTCGGAGGCCAGACGTCTTGGTGATGAGAGACTTACGGACAACACTTGAGGTCGTGATATTTATACAGAATCTACCAATGTTCTTATTAGTATAGCGGCTAATATTGAAGTTAGTTGCAGTTATGTAGCAGTGTTGCCTAGGGTTGCCACCTTTTTGCAAAGTGAAAAAAGGACATTGCCAAAAATTTTTCTAGAGATTTTCTTACAAATTAAATTATAACAAAACATTAAAAAGTTTAAATTTTGTCAAAATTCGAAGTAATGTCACCAGAAGATATACCCAAAACGGCATTTTCTAGAGACATAGGTCGTGATCAATTTAAAAGCATGCCATTTGGTCTGAAAAATGCACCCAGCACCTTCCGAAGAGTAATGAATAATGTTTTCCGAGGCCTTCAAAATTAATGTCTTGTATACCTCGATGATATTATAATTTTTTAATTGTAAAACAGGGGAAAATAAAAAAATGGACCTCTTCTAGTCCATAATAATTATTCACTTTCCAATAATTGTAAACGTATCGTGTCTCGATAAAATTTCGTGTAACAACATTGTAAATGCCATTGCCTTTAAAAAACTTGTGATTATTCCAGGCAAAAATATTGGAAGTAGCATTACAATGTTTTAACAGTTTAACAGTTCAAAAAATTTTCTTACAAATTAAATCATTACAAAACATTAAAAACTTTAAATTTTGTCAAAATTCGAAGTAATGTCACCAGAAGATATATCCAAAACGGCATTTTCTAGAGACATAGGTCGTGATCAATTTAAAAGCATGCCATTTGGTCTCAAAAATGCACCCAGCACCTTCCGAAGAGTAATGAATAATGTTCTCCGAGGCTTTCAAAATTAATGTCTTGTATACCTCGATGATATTATAATTTTTTAATTGTAAAACAGGGGAAAATAAAAAAATGGACCTCTTTTAGTCCATAATAATTATTCACTTTCCAATAATTGTAAACGTATCGTGTCTCGATAAAATTTCGTGTAACAACATTGTAAATGCCACTGCCTTTAAAAAACTTGTGATTATTCCAGGCAAAAATATTGGAAGTAGCATTACAATGTTTTAACAGTTTAACAGTTCAAAAAATTTTCTTACAAATTAAATCATTACAAAACATTAAAAACTTTAAATTTTGTCAAAATTCGAAGTAATGTCACCAGAAGATATATCCAAAACGGCATTTTCTAGAGACATAGGTCGTGATCAATTTAAAAGCATGCCATTTGGTCTCAAAAATGCACCCAGCACCTTCCGAAGAGTAATGAATAATGTTCTCCGAGGCCTTCAAAATTAATGTCTTGTATACCTCGATGATATTATCATTTTTTAATTGTAAAACAGGTGAAAATGAAAAAATGGACCTCTTTTAGTCCATAATAATTATTCACTTTCCAATTGTAAACGTATCGTGTCTCGATAAAACTTCGTGTAACAACATTGTAAATGCCATTGCCTTTAAAAAACTTGTGGTTAATCCAGGGAAAAATATTGGAAGTAGCATTACAATGTTTTAACAGTTTAACAGTTCTAAAAATTTTCTTACAAATTAAATCATTACAAAACATTAAAAAGTTTAAATTTTGTCAAAATTCGAAGTAATTAAATCACTAAAGTGGGCGAAAATTGGGTTACATTTTCATTTCCTTTGTCAATCACATTCTCTGAATATCTAGGTTGGATAGATCTTTGATAATATCATTATAGTAGAATGGACTTGGGCACCAGTAATCCAGTAAAGTCGACAACGATGATAAAAACGACAATCGAGGAGTATTACTCTCTAGTAGAGCATATATGCCGCTTTCCGAACTCGAACTATACCCACCCCGTCACCCTTAAGGTTATTAAAAAGGACATTCTAGGGCTAAAAAAGTCACAAAGATAATTTGTTTGAAAAAAGGACTGTTCTTTTCAAAAAGGGACAGGTGGCAACCGTTGCCAGAGCTATCACAAACAACTAACACTATAGATGTTTTGTGATAACCTTAATAAAAAACACCTATCAACTTTATATTTTCAGAGGTAATTTTCCACAACTGGACTGTTTTTCGGCACTAATTGAACCGGTGCAGGTAAACACAGGGTGCGCCATTGTAGCAATTTTGATTAAATCCCAGCGCGGCGTCAAACTTTTAATTATCGAACTTTCATTAAACGGAGTTACAAGCGTTCGGTGATTACCGAAAACCCGCTAAATAATATCTATTAGCTAGGCTCGCCCGACCGCATGCCTACGCGAAAATACTTGGTTGGATTTTGTTTACAACTTTTCGAGATTTGGTGGTTGGACACAGTTGTGGCGTTTAGAAAGGTTTTAGTTGATAATTTTAGCGGTGGATGGCGTTGACAATTCCTTCTATTATGCGGCAATCGAAGGAGCTACGCAAAATGCACAGGGTGTGCCATGTTAAAATAAAAAGTATTAGATACTAATACAAAGTTTTTTGTGACGCTATTGGAACTTATACAGTGTGTTCTAGAAAGCCGTGGCAGACATAACTTATGTTTTTTTAAAGAAACACCCTATATATTTTTGCATTTTTCAAATCCGCTCATCAAGGCAATCAAAATAGTATTAAACTTTGTGGCATTATCTTTTTCCGCTTTTGAAAAATTCCGTATTCAAATTTTATACTAAATTTATTTAACTCGAATTTGTGGATCTCGTGATAAAGATAGACGATTAATGTAATAACGAAAAATATTTTTTTTAAACAAGAGAGTAACATAGTGAAACTCCAAAGTGTTTAGGAGCTTTTACGATTTTCCTGAAATTCTTATTTCGAGAATATAGTCAGTAAAATTTGAAAACGAGTTTCACTATATTGCTCTCTTGTTTAAAACAAATATTTTTTGTTATTACATCGATCATCTATCTTTATCACGAGATTCACAAATTCGAGTTAAATAAATTTAGTATAAAATTTTAAACCGGAATTTTTCAAAAACCGAAAAAGATAATGCCACAAAGTTTAATATCATTTTAATTGCCTTGATGAGCAGATTTCAAAAATGCTAAAATATATAGGTTGTTCCATTTAAAAAAACCTAAGTTATGTCTGCCACGGCTTTCTAGAACACACTGTTCACGGTCCAATAGCGTCACAAAAAACTTTTTACTAGTAAGTATCTAAAAGTTTTGTAAAAAACTTTTTTTCTAACCTCAAAAACTAGCAAGTTAAGGGGTGTGTCAATTTATAATGAACCACCCTGTACATGTAAATAAAGATAACACACTCATAGAGCATAAAAAAGATACAGGTGGTTGAAGCATATCAGTTAATTTGTGATACGATGTTTAAGTAGTATTTGAAATCAATAAAAAAATTCGAAATACGTTTAATATTTTTTGAGAAACTTATATCTTAAGTACATCTTGTATAAAATATTTTGAAGAAAATTGCTAAAGGCACATAAATATTTTATTTATTTTTTACAAATTCTGGCACAAAACTTTCATAAACATTTTTTTATTTATGTTACTAAATATTATTGAACTTGTGATAATATGGTTACTGATATCCTCTAGAAAATGATGCTTTTTCGTTTTACAATGTCTCTCCCACAGGTCTGACAATGAGTTCGTGAATCTAAAATATAATAAATATAATGTAAAGATCATTTGAGCACTAATGGAGATATTTTTTTAGTTTGTCCATGTCTTTTGTAAGTACTCGTTTTTATTAAATAATATTTTGAATGTAAATAATGACTTTGGAAGAATGTACTATTGAATGATTTGTATTTTATCATTTTAGATGGAATTGTAATTTTTTAAACATTTTTGTAAACAAAATTTTAAAAACCTGATGATGGCCAATAAAGGCCAAAACGTACGTCGTTAGTAAAAAGTCTAATTTTGTCTTAAACTACAATAAATGGTAGAAGCCCAGGATGTCTATTTCTAATTATAATAAAATAAAATCGCGCGGTATAAGATGTTTCTTTTTATTTGTACAACTTACTTGAACATGTGGTGGAGTAGACAAGACGTATGTGACGACATCTGCCACGTCATCAGCCTCCAATGTTGGTATCTCCCCAAAACTGCCTGTTTCTATGCCTGCTGCTTGACCAATTTCAGTTGCTACAGCTCCCGGACTAACACTCTACAACAAAACCATTAACAATATGTCCGAATATACAGCCCTTCTTACCGTTATTTTGATCTTGAGTTTCTCGCGATTCAACTCCTGTCTCAAAGTCTCCGTCAGGGCAGTCACGGCATGTTTGCTAGCCGGATACACACCCATGAATTCAATATTAGGCACCTTGTGACCTGTTGTGCTGTTTATGTGGACAATATGACCGTCGACGTTGTTTTCTTTCATATTTCTCACTGCCTCCCTCGTGCAAACGCAGAGACCAAGAACGTTGGTGTCCAAGATGTTTTTCATAAGCGTTGTGTCGCTCTTTGTTAGGCTCTTGCTGCCAGCAATCCCTGCATTGTTTACGAGAATGCTGATTGGTCCTAGATTTGTCTTCACCCATTCGAAAGCTTCGAGAATCTCCTCTTCTTTGCTGATGTCACATTTCACACCGTGGAACTTTCCTTTTTTGGCAGAAAAATTGCGAGTTAGCTTGTCGAGTCTATCTTTTCTTCTAGCCAAGCCGGCCACCTAAAATTATTGTAGTAAGTATGTACATTTTTGAGACTTTTATATAAACGATCTTACAATAACACCGTGCTGCACCAGTTGTTCGGCAATTGCAAGTCCAATGCCAGCAGTTACTCCAGTCACTATAGCCACCTTGCCAGACCATCTGTCCATAGAGATAACCATTTTAAAAACTGCGGTATGATATAACAACAAGTGGGAACCAACTGACTGTACTATACTAAAAACTTTGCATATAAATGGCCATGTCGGTATGTAAACAATTTAGGAGATAACACATTGGTAGAATAGAATGTTATATTTTTAATATATTACTGATAAACGGGTATTATTTTGTTAGTATCACTGTAGGTCAACTGTTCTGAAGTAAAATTAGAGTATTTTTTTAGATTGATAACGGTAAAGATTGAAAAAATGTCCAAAATTTAAAATAAATAATATATTAAATAGCTTTCAAAAAAGCAAGATATCAACTTCAAATTTGGTAGGTATAGTTACCTAATTGTGCCTACAACACGGTAAGTATTATGCGAATGGAAGGATGAAAACGCTTGATAGTTAGTTTTTGGTGATACACTAATTTTTGAAGAAGCGAATTGATTGAAAATGGTTACTATGGCACGAAAGTTCAAAAAGTGCCAATAAATATGTGTCTGTTTTTGAATTTGTTCGATTCAATTCGTAGCGGTTTTTAGCAACAAACAAAACTATTTTCCTCACAAATAGAAACGACATAAACCGGTATTCCATTGCGGCCCCTACGATTTTAATAAAAACCTCAAAATGAATTTTTTCCACCCCTTGCCACGAGGGGGCCGATAAGTAAAAAACCGTCTAGGGACGAGAGCTTTTGTTGCGAGAGACACCAGGGCCATAGAGGCGTTCGAGCGCGAGTGACGTCATTATTTAATTATCCCCCGAAATTCGTCGCGAGGCCAGAAAGACGAATGCGACATTTATTGCCCTCGCAATGTTCAATTCCTTCCTTTGGAGACGGGGGGACTGATATTTGAATACGAACGTTAATTTGTCGCCCTGCAATTTTTGGGGTGGAAGAATGGCGTGTAGTGGTGTCGCAAAACGGTTCTTAAAAACACATTACGAGATGTCGTCATTGTTGACGTCACCGATTTATAAGAACTGCGCAAGTGACGGTTATCCAGTGAAATAACTCTCGAGTGTTAGTCTAGGATTTCCAGGTTTATACATAGCTGGTGTTTCTATACCGCGGTAGGATATCGTTATTGAATATTTGTGAGATTCTAACGCAGGCGCATTTCATTATTATTTGTGGATATGGTGTCTGTATTGTTCCTGGATATCGCATACTCCATATTCGCTTCTATAGGAACTGAAATACGAGATACCACAAGCTCTGTTTATTATAGTGGGGAATACAGGAACAATATACACGAAAAGGGGCTTTGAAAGATTCTGCTTGGCTTATTCAAACTCGATATTTAGTGGCACTTAAGTATAACCTTTTCTTAAATGTTGGTTAATAAAATAAATCTTTCTAGTGTCATAAATAAAAAATGCACTGGCCCTTCAAAAAAAAATAAAGGCGGTGTCACCCATCTAGGAGCCAACCGCGCCCGTCGTAGCTGCACTTTCTATATCTGGGTTTTCAATATGTGGCCATCGGACAGGCTCGACTGCCGTCAAACGTTACATCTCGCCAAAGCCAACTTATGGAAGCTTTTAATAAAATGATATCGACATTCTTTAGTGCCAATTTCAAGAGAATTAATGAAAAGTGACGGTTATCCAGGGTAATAACTTTCTATGCGCTCCCGTGTTTCTTTTACTGTTAATGTGTTAATTAACACATGAAAGTTTTTTTAACAATCTAATATCAGGTCAAGTGTTAGTATATAGAATTTTCAGGTTATACAGGGTGGGGCAAAAGGTTTAGTGCAGTTTGGGATAGGCTGTATATCGTGTGTGGTGGGGGTAAGACCGTGGGAGGAGTCTCATTGCATCGGGTGGGTTGTGCCATTTTCAGTCGACATCATGGTTTGGTCCGGCGAACACCGCGGTTTCACTGTGCGCACATTTTTCGAAAATGGCCGTTCTGTCATCGCCACTCAGCGCGCCTTTCGGCGGCACTTCAATATTGCACGTCGCGGTGCTGTCCCTCACCGTAATTTAATAGCAAAGTGGGCGCGTACAATGGAAGAAACTGGTTCCACACTAAGGCCTAGGCGTGTCGGAAGACCCAGAACAGTAAGAACACCCGAAAATGTAAGGAGAGTGAGGGAAGCTATTGAACGGTCACCCACGCGCTCTGCACGGAAACATGCAACTGCATTGGGCATTACTTCCCGCTCTCTAAGGAGGATTTTACACAAAGATTTATCATTCCACCCCTACAAGATTATGATTGTTCAAGAATTAAACCCTCGTGACTATGAAAACCGCATTAACTGTTCCCAAGAAATGTTGGACCGGATTCATGAGAGATCGACTTTTTTCAGTAGCGACGAGGCCCACTTTCATCTATGCGGAGCAGTTAATAAACAAAATTTTCGGTACTGGGCCGAAACTAACCCAAAGCATTTGCACGAGAGACCTCTTCATTCCCCAAAAGTGACCGTTTGGTGTGCGGTTTCCAAATTTGGGGTGGTTGGACCCTACTTTTTTGAGGAGGATGGAGAGACTGTAACTGTCAACGCTCAACGTTATGTTTACATGTTGGAAAATTTTTTTGAACCCGCATTGGAAGAACTGAGTGAGGAAACAGATTTGGGAGATATCTGGTTTCAACAAGACGGGGCTACTGCCCATACTGCTCAAATTTCAATGAGGAAACTGCGACAAATGTTCCCTGGGCGCATCGTTTCTTTGAGAGGTAACGTTGGGTGGCCCGCACGCTCACCTGATTTGAGCATATGTGATTTCTTCCTGTGGGGCTACCTTAAGGAAAAGGTTTTCAGACATCGGCCTCACACCGTGGAAAACCTCAAGGACCGAATTCGGGAGGAAATCAACGCTATACCCGTCGAGATGTGCCAACGAGCGGCCGAAAATTTCAGAAATCGCCTAAATGAATGTGTAGCCGCTGGAGGCCATCATCTTTCTGATGTTATCTTTAAAATTTAAGTAATAAAATGGCATAATGTACCGAACAAAATAAAAAAAAACATAGATTTCTAAGATGAGTCATTATTTTTTCACAGCCCTTCAAAACTGCACTAAATCTTTTGCCCCACCCTGTACAACCGGTGTTTCATACCGCGGTAGGACATCGTTGTTGTATATTTATATGATCGTAGTGCAGGCATTTCATTATTATTTGTAGGTAGGGCTTCGCTATGTTCCTAGCATGGCGGATATCGCATATTCCATTTTCGCTTCCATATTCTATAGAAACTGAGATACGAGATACCACGAGGGCTGTTATACGAGTAGTCGGGAATACAGGAACAGGAACAATGCGCAACTTGGATTTTGCGGTGATATAAGTTTTTGGTTACTTAAAGGGACTTTGAAATGTACGAAAGCGTATAAGGGCCACATACTACTTTTTTTTAGAATTCAAACTTTTTTCGTAAAAAGTTTGTGAATTCACACTTTTCTTACGAAGTTTCGTAAAAAGTTTGTGAATTTCAACTTACGAAATTTCGTAAAAAAAGTGTGAATTCACACGAAAGTTTGTGAATTTCAACTTTTCACACTTTTTTTACGAAATTTTATTCATTGTCACGGTAGCTCCTCTTTTCGTGTCAACTTCATAGGCGTCGGTTAATCATTTTTCAAAAACTTTTAAATGAGAGATGATTCTTTACAGATTCTTTAATTATGTTTTAAGCCTGGTCGATTTAATTTTGGATTTATGTAAGTCATCTTTACGATAGAGACGTATTGTATTTTTGAACTCCTGCATTTTTAATAGAAATAAGTTGCTAGCTGACCTGTAGGTATATGAGAAGGTATTTTTAAATAAAACAATGTAATATTGTTAATTTTCCACACAAAACATTTTACAATAAGTATAAAAAATTACCAGTTTTACTGTAGCTGTATAAAATATAGTAGGTACTTATTAAATAATTATAAAATCATAGGTAAGGAAAAACGCCCGATAGACCAAATATGTTTATAAATAGAAAGGTGTTACATGCTCTTAAAATTATTCGGACACTGTTATTGAAAAAAAAAAACACTGTTGTCAAATAATAACTCTGTTAAAGATATAATTTTGAGAGAAAAACTATTTGTCAGTTATAAATACACCAATCGTTTTCATAAAATGTATACAGTTAGTAAGTAAGAAATGCGAGAAAAATTATTGTACTTGGTAGTTAAATACCATATAAAATTATAGGAATTCTTACCAGGTGCTATACGGCGTGAACCAAAATGTTTTTAAGCATAATAGAAATTTTGTCATATTTTTATATATGTTACAGACCGTATATGTAAAACAGGCCGTATACAAAAGGACTAGTCCATATGTAAACGGACTGAAGATATTAGTCCATATGTATAAGAAGCTTGTCCGTCAACAAACGGTCTAGTCGGTTTGCCAAAGGACTAGTCCTATTATATACGGTCTATCTGCAACTAGACCGCATATCACAGAGAGATTTAAACAAAGAGAAGTATGTGCAATGCTTTCCGGGCGGTTTCGACGTCCGCCATTTCTGAATAACCCCTTCTTTTTTATATAGGCCCATCAAAGAAGGACATTACTTCTTACTGGTACGTAGTATTTTGAAGGAAAAAAAGGTAATTATTAAGCATAATTTATAGGAACCCTATAGATTTTTTTTCTGCAAAATAGGTACATACTAAAAAGAAGGCATATTATTCTTTAATGGGCCTATATAAAAAAAGGAGGGCAATTCACTACGATTGCACATACAGTCTGAATTCCAATAGTCCGTATGTAAACGGTCTAGTCCGTATATAAAATGCCATGTCATTTACATACGGTCTGCGCCCCTTAGGCCGTATAGATACAGCCTAGACCGTATACATACGTTCTGTTTTCATATACGGTCTGTGACATACAGGGTGGCCCACCACGAACTGCATCGATCTATTATATGCAAAACTAAAAGTAGGAAAATTCTGAAAATTTGGCACCTCACCAATGCCGATGGGTGCTGCTCAACTAAAATATTTTGGTGAATGTGGCACTTCCGGTTATACCGGAAGTCGATATCAACTTTCTTATTTCAAATGGAACACCCTGTATATTATTGCATTTTTGGATTCTATAGGCATCATTTTGGAACAAAAACATGCAACATGTCCTATGTCTAAATCCAACCGTTTTGAGATATTTGCATTTTTCCGAAAAAAAAATTACAGGTGCAGACCTAAAGTCAATTAGCAATTTATACGAGGAAACCGCTAAATTTCAAAACGAATTTTTGGCATCGTGTAACAGAAGCCCTGACCTAGTGATCTCTGCTGAGAAATAAATCCGTTTTTATAGAGGGTGTTCACCAAATATGAATAAAAATTACATTCAAAATGTGCTTAAATCCCGAAATTTTCAAATGGAAAGCCCCATTTTTTTTAGTGCGACCTTATTCACCCCTAAAAATGATGACAACTTTGTGTAAGGTTTCCTGTACCTAAATGCAGTAATTTTCGATTAATTTACGAAAAACCCACTTTTCGCCCATAAAATGCGGGCTTAGAAAATCATATTAGCCGTGGACGTTGAAAAGACAATCGCGGCTGAGGAAATGTCACTTGGTTTATAAATTATTGTCAACAATTACAATATTATCCAAAAAAATTCCGTCTCTCTGGAACCATGTTAAAATAAACTCACAAAAATCTACCCGTTTCATGAAATCATTATTTTTCAGTTCTTGAACCAGAGAAAAGGAGTATGGGTGAAATTTGTGTTTATGTAGTAATCTCTGTATTGAGGTTCTTGATATACCAGATTCCAGTGAACATTGTCTGACAGAATTTTCGGGAAAAGCGGCAAAATATCCCAAAACAACCACTTCAACATTACCGTCGTCCACGATAGGCTTATTTTTAAGTGATATTTCTCTGACACATCCATACTGTTTAAAATTTTGTACCTATTATTTTTTTAACGGTGTTTGACGATGGTTTTGTTTTTTGTGGATAGCCCCAAATGTATTATCGCACGTTCTTAATATTCCTTTGTTGCATTCTCCGTAGATAATGAACAAATTTAATAATCTTCGTTCGTGTAAGTTAAGCGCGCCGGCATTATTGTTGACAATAATTTATAAACCAAGTGACATTTCCTCAGCCGCGATTGTCTTTTCAACGTCCACGGCTAATATGATTTTCCAAGCGTTAAGCAAACCCCGCATTTTATGCGCGAAAAATGGGTTTTTCGTAAATTAATCGAAAATTACTGCATTTAGGTATAGCAAACCTTACACAAAGTTGTCATCATTTTTAGTGGTGAATAAGATTGCATTAAAAAAGGGGGTTTCCATTTGAAAATTTCGACATTTAAGCACATTTTGAATGTAATTTTTATTCATATTTTGTGAACCCTGTATAAGAACGGATTTATTTCTCAGCAGAGATCACTAGGTCAGGGCTTCTGTTACACGATGCCAAAAATTCGTTTTGAAATTTCGCGGTTTCCTCGTATAAATTGCTAATTGACTTTAGGTCTGCACCTGTAATTTTTTTTCGGAAAAATGCAAATATCTCAAAACGGTTGGATTTAGACATAGGACATGTTGCATGTTTTTGTTCCAAAATGATGCCTAGAGTCCAAAAATGCAATAATATACAGGGTGTTCCATTTGAGATAAGAAAGTTGATATCGACTTCCGGTATAACCGGAAGTGCCACATTCACCAAAATATTTTAGTTGAGCAGCACCCATCGGCATTGGTGAGGTGCAAAATTTTCAGAATTTGCCTACTTTTAGTTTTCCATATATAGGTAGATCGATGCAGTTCGTGGTGGGCCACCCTGTATACAAATAGTTTTCAACAATATTTTGGGTAATCTATGTGAGAGTTTTATACGATGAGAACGTTTGTAAAAAAATCCCCGCTACGGTTCTGATCCGGACCGGCCGAGGCAATTTAACCTCCCGGAAAGGCCTCATTAAGGAAAATTACTCGGAATATAAAAAATCGATCCGGCGTCACTCTCAATTTAATTTGGATTTTTCTTTCGGCTGCCGCTCGGGAAAAGTTTAATTAATTTAGAAAAAATCGCCCCGGAGCCGGGTCGGGTGCCCCCCTCCCCGGGAAAGTCGAAATTCGGACCCGTAATTCGCTTTGCTTAAAAATTAATTAAATGTAAATTTATCCGATGACATCCCGACAGCGAGAGATGGGAAACTCACGTCAAGAGATAAGGCACTTTCTCGTTTAGAGAAAAAATGGAAGGAAATATTTTCTTCGTAAAGGAAGATTTAAATGGAATGGTTGCCGTCCTTTATTTCTGCCCACCTATATTTTTAATAGTTATTTGTGTATGTACCAAGGCAGTGCCGAGGCACGCATTATATTTTTTAAATCGGGAAAACAAGTTTCATTAGGTAGAATAATTAAAAAAAGTCACCCATCCATGATGCGACCGCGCGCGCCGTTGCTTTCCTTCTATATCGTTCCACCCAGATCGAGCACGTTGCGGTACGATGCATACTTATCACAGTGTAAATTGTCTTTAGCCTCTCCTTTTATGCAAAACGAACTTAAAATAATAATTGTAATTGCAATAACTGTAGAGTGTCAATCACTGTAATTCAAAATCACCTCAAAGAGCAATGGATAATTTTTGAAATTCCAGAGCCATTGATAAAATTTGCGAAAGCGTCCAACAATGTCTCTTCCGAAGGAGATTTATTTTAAATTTCAAATTTCTTATAAAGTTTTGCAAAACATCGACTTTTTAGAAATTTAGCTAAACTTCGACTTTTTTCTTGAGATTTTGCTAAATTTCGAGCTTTTATTTAATTTCGACCCTCTCACAATGTTTTGCTAAATTTCCACCGTTTTTTTAAAAATTTCGAAATTTTTCCCGAAATTTTGCAATTTTTTTCAGTAAATTTTCTTGAAATCTTGCTAAATTTCGAATTTTCCCACATACATTCGACTTTTTAGTAGAAAGTTTGCGAAACTTCGCACTTTTTCTTGAAATTAATAATAATTATTAGTTAAACAAAATTTCGAGAACGAAGTCAAAATTATACCTATACATAGTTTCAAGAAAATGTAGAAATTAAAGAAAAAGTCAAAATCATAATACATTTCGTGAAAAAATCGAAATTTATTACAATCACGAGAAAAGCATCAAGCATTGAAAAAAAAATCAAAATTATACAAAACTTTGAGAAAAAGTCGAAATTATACATAATATTTCGAGAGAATAGTCGAAATTACACTAAACTTCGAGAACAAAGTCAAAATTATACCTACATATGATTTCAAGAAAATGTATAAATTAAAGAAAACTTTGATAAATAAAGCAAAATTATACAAAAGTTCGTGAAAAAATCGAAATTTAGTAAAATTTTGAAAAACTTAAAATTATTCAAAACATCCAGGAAAAAATCGAGTCAAAAAATTATGCGCATAATTTTCAGTAAGAGTAGAAATTATACAAAACTTCTAGAACGAGGTCAAATATAATTTCTAGAAAATGTACAAGTTAAAGAAAACTTCGCGGAAAAATCCAGATTTACCAGAACTTCCAGAAAAAAGTAGAAATTATACACAACATTTCGAAAGAATAGTCGAAATTAGACAAACATTATACAAAAAATCAAAATTTACCAAAACCTCGAGAAGAAGTGAACATTATAAAAAAACATTAAGGAAAATCTCGAAATTAAGCAAAACGTTGTAAAAAAAGTAGAAATTTTGTAAAATTACGAGAAAAAAATAAAAAATATATACAAAACTTCGAGGAAATTTAGCAAAACATCGATAAAAAAGTCCAAATTTAAGGTAAATAAAATATCCACGTGGGTATTTTCGTATGTAATATCACTAGTGCCGGAAATTTTATTGAAAGCGCTATTTTGCCTAGAAAGATCACGAGTATAAATTAGGCTTTTATTTTCTCGTAAAATCCCTCGACCTTCGCTCTCGGGATTTTATCTCTGAAAATAAAAGCCCAATTTGTACGAGTGGTTTTGCTAATGGGCAAAATAGGGCTTGAGAATAAAATTATCTAGAAAAATTTCCGGCACGAGTGGTATTTGTCGAGATTATTTCACGAATACGATTTAATAATTTCTGTATTAATTTTTTCTATGTTCACATTTCCAAAACGACTCATTTTGAACGAGTTTATTGACAGCTTCGACTGTAGCGTTCGAGTAAACAAACATGACGCTTGGGTATCCAAGGCAAATGCGATTATACCTACACCCTGTCGGCGTTGGTTTATTTTCTGAATGTGTCATAAATTTAAACGGAGGCGGAGGTCTAAATAACAAGAATTTAGCAACGTAAAAGTTATATAAATTGATTGATACAATTAAGAAGTGGGTACGTGTTTGTATCCAACAGATTCGCGGTTGCTAAGCAACGAAGTGATAATTTGCACAAGTGCAATTACCGGTAATTGCACTAGTGCAAATTATCGCTAGCAGAAGCATATCATTGGTTGGATTTTTATGGAAGGAGCTACCTTATTGGATGCAAGCAGTATAAGGGAAATATCGCCTATATTTACCGCCCCCAGTCGAGGGTGATTCCTCACTCGAGCCGCACATTCCAATTAAAAAAAAAACGTAATTTATCTGCCACGAAAACCGAGCCGGCACTTCGGAAATAAATCAATGCCCGGTAATTAATATCCCCGGAAAAATGATTGGGGCGCTTGTTAGCTTTCTATGGCCCGCTGGGCGCCTCACCTGTTCTCCGAATTATTGCCGGCGGAATAAATCAACTGGCCAGTGTGTTATCTGCTTGTTAATTACGATAAGTCGGCCGGGGAGCCGAAGAAGACGAGGTAATGACGTATTTTCATTAATTTTCTTGAAATCGGCACCGAAGGATGCCGAAGTCCTTTTATTAAAAGCTTCCATAAGTTGGCTTTGGCGAGATGTAAAGTTTGACGGCAGTCGAGCCTGTCCGATGGCCACATATTGAAAACCCAGATATAGAAAGTGCAGCTACGACGGGCGCGGTTGGCTCCTAGATGGGTGACACCGCCTTTATTTTTTTTTTAAGGGCCAGTGCATTTTTTATTTGTGACACTAGAAAGATTTATTTTATTAACCAACATTTAAGAAAAGGTTATACTTAAGTGCCACTAAATATCGAGTTTGAATAAGCCAAGCAGAATCTTTCAAAGCCCCTTTTCGTGTATATTGTTCCTGTATTCCCCACTATAATAAACAGAGCTTGTGGTATCTCGTATTTCAGTTCCTATAGAAGCGAATATGGAGTATGCGATATCCAGGAACAATACAGACACCATATCCACAAATAATAATGAAATGCGCCTGCGTTAGAATCTCATAAATATTCAATAACGATATCCTATAAACACCAGCTATGTATAAACCTGGAAATCCTAGACTAACACTCGAGAGTTATTTCACTGGATAACCGTCACTTGCGCAGTTCTTATAAATCGGTGACGTCAACAATGACGACATCTCATAATGTGTTTTTAAGAACCGTTTTGCGACACCACTACACGCCATTCTTCCACCCCAAAAATTGCAGGGCGACAAATTAACGTTCGTATTCAAATATCCGTCCCCCCCGTCTCCAAAGATAAAAGCCAGGGGAAGGAATTGAACATTCCGAGGGCAATAAATGTCGCATTCGTCTTTCTGGCCTCGCGACGAATTTCGGGGGATAATTAAATAATGACGTCACTCGCGCTCGAACGCCTCTATGGCCCTGGTGTCTCTCGCAACAAAAGCTCTCGTCCCTAGACGGTTTTTTACTTATCGGCCCCCTCGTGACAAGGGGTGGAAAAAATTAATTTCGAGGTTTTTATTAAAATCGTAGGGGCCGCAATGGAATACCGGTTTATGTCGTTTCTATTTGTGAGGAAAATAGTTTTGTTTGTTAAAAACCGCAGCGAATTGAGTTGAACAAATTCAAAAACAGACGCATACTTATTGGCACTTTTTGAACTTTCGTACGATAGTGACCATTTTCAATCAATTCGCTTTTTCAAAAATTAACTATTAAGCGTTTTCATCCTTCCAGTCCAAAGCTTACCGTGTTGTAGACACAACTAACTATACCTACCAAATTTGAAGTCGGTATCTTGCTTGTTTGAAAGTTATTTAATATATTTTAATTTTTGGACATTTTTGCAATCTTTACAGTTATCAATAAAAAAAAAACAATCTAATTTTACTTCAGAGCAGTTGACCTACGTCGATAGTACACTGGCGGCGATAAGGCGCCCGCAGAGCCCGCCCTGTGGGGGGGCCCAGCTCCGGAAGGGGCCCCTAAAAACTGATCTATCCACTAATATTAATTTTTGCAAAATATTAACGCTATTAGGCTGAAAATCGGTGTCGACCAAATGACTTAGAAGATTTTTATTTCAGGAAACAATTAGCACATTGTAAGGAAATTATTAAAACATCCCGAAAAATTAGTTGTAGTGTACTTTATGTTATATATATATATAACACTCTTTCCTAGAAATGCTTTTGATTATTTGTTTTCCAAGGCACTTGTGATTTTTTTTGCAAAAATTGATAAACCAATTTTGTCCAGTGACATGCAATATATTTAACATCCTGTATCTTGAAAACTCTGCATTTCCGGACCCATGTTTATAGAAACTTTTTTTCATATTTCTTAACAGGGAATCACCCTCTAAAATATCTCCGTCTATTTTTCGAACACCCTGCAGAATTTCTTAAATTTAGATTACTTTGGTGTATATTTCTATTTTAAGGCCATATTATATTCTTTATTTTTATTCAGCGCACGGAAAGTTTTTCATGCGCTGTTTCCGTGCGCTAGCCCGAAAAACCCCATCTTTCATTATCGCTAAAACAGATGAAAATAAGGTGTTTTCAAAGAAGTATAATAAAAATACTATTAGTTTATCATCTTCAGGTATTACAATAAATAGCAGCTAGCATTCCAAATTCAACGAAATAAAATAATATGTTATGTATTGACCCGAAGACTTAAATTTATGGCGATTGTGATTTGCCTGCACTTTTTCACTGAGCGCACTTCTGTCACTGGCATGTGTCATGTCATATTAGTGCAAAAGTGCAGTCAAATCGAAATCGCCCTTAGATTTTAGTGTATTTGTCTGTTCCTAACCTAATAACCTAACCTAACTTAGTCGCGTCTAATATATGACATATTTTATTTCGTTGAAATGTTATTCTGGTATGCTAGTTATTGTAGTGCCCTGAAGATGACGAAATAATAATTATGAAAACGTCAGCAATTCAGAACGATATGTATAGATAACAGAGAGAGACCACATTTTTGTTAAAGAGAAACTGAAAAAACTTACCGAAAAATAAATATATTAAGCCATACTTGTAAGATCTGCTGATACCTATAATTTTTTTTAATTCTTCGTTTTTGTTTTGAATTCCTGATGTATTATTTTAATTGTTTCAGACATTCATAATAATCCAGTGAAAAAGTATGTAGTTTAACAATAACAATTGTGTAGCCAATATTCTCTTTTATTGTTGTAAACCGCTTAAAAAAATAATATAATATTTTTAAGCTTCGACTGGTTTCAACAATTAAATACATTAAATCATACAAATTTGTAAAATCTATTGGTCAACATATAAGTCTGCTAAATCAACCTTGAATAATTATTGCTGTTTGCGGCTTACTTACGCATCTGTCTGGTTACTTCTTGTAGACAATTTTTAAAGTACACGAATAGCGTTTATCAATTCGTTCGTAATATCAATAAACATCTACATTGATATGAAAATTATTGTACCTACAGCTATTCATAATATCAACAAACCTATTCTTTGGACAAATATTAATAAACCTTTTGTTGGCTAAACAAACTTTTTTTTTATTATTATTACATACCTTTTTCGTGCAGTGCACTTAAGAAGCGTTTGCGAATCTAATTTTGCGTTTAGTTTTGCTTAAAATATCTCATCAAAAGTTGATATCCTTGCGGGTATACACTTTAAGAAATATACGCTTAATTAATAGCGATGAATTTGCCAAATCATTCACCATAAAATAGTAAATGTCATCTCCGTTTATAATATCTACAGAGTTCTGTTATAAATAGCTAGATCTAAATGATTCATATTCAGTATTCCCTTGTTTGTCGTCGCAAACACACCGCAGTTTATAAAAATGGTTATATCTATGGATAGGTGGTCTGGAAAAGTGGCCATCGTCACTGGGGCCAGTGCCGGAATTGGAGCTTCGATTGCCGAACAATTAGTGGAACATGGTGTCATTGTAAGATAATTTTCGCAACATAATCTCAAAAAATGAAGACACTGCAACGATTTTTAGGTGGCTGGTTTCGCCAGAAGAAAAGAACAATTCGAGGAACTGTCCAAGAAGCTTTCAAACAAAAACGGCAAGCTACACGCGGTCAAGTGCGACGTCAGCAAGGAAGACGAAGTTCTAGAAGCTTTCAAATGGGTGAAAACGAATCTAGGACCGATTAACATTCTGGTAAACAACGCAGGAATCTCGAGAAATGTCACTCTTCGAGATGGGGACACTCAGAAATGGAGGGACATTTTTGACACGAATGTAATTGGTCTCTGTGTTTGTACCAGGGAGGCAGTGAAAGATATGAAAGCACGCAACACCGACGGGCATATTATCCACATAAACAGCATTGCTGGGCACATAGTTCCAATTGCTGATAGATTAAATGTGTACCCGGCTAGCAAGTTCGCTGTTACAGCTCTTACGGAGACTTTGAGACAGGAGTTAAATCAAGAAAAACTGAAGATCAAAGTGTCGGTAAGCTGCTTAGTTTTATGATAGTGTTTTTGTATGTATTTACTGATCTTTTGTAGAGTGTCAGTCCAGGCGCTGTGTTGACAGAAATCGCAGAAAAGGCAGGTTATGGCAGCGATTTGCTCAAGAAAATGCCACATTTGTTTCCTGAAGATATAGCAGATGCTGTGATATATGCGCTGTCTACTCCTCCACATGTTCAGGTAATTAATTTAATTTTTATTTAACACATCATTTATGCGATATTTTTAGATTCATGAACTTACGGTTATACCTCACGAAGTAGCTGCTCCAGTAGAATGAAGTGCCTACCTTTAGTTAATCTGGGCATATTATAGTTAATTCACTTAGGTGTTTATTACATGTTTATTTTTATTAAAATTTATTGCCATTATAACTGTCAATAAAAAAATATTTAAATCAATATCGTGATTTCTTGTTTCCTACTTCTCACAAAAATGGAAATGGGAATTGATTCAAGAACATTTATCATATTTTACATTTTCTTTTTATTTATTTTATGTCTTAATTTTGTGACATTAAAAAATTGAAGGCCAATTTTTCTCTCTGAAACATAATTTAAATCAACAATTTCTTCCTCCTCTCATGCCCACATTGACAATGCAGCGTTAATGCAGTATGCAGATTAAATCGATTATTCTGAGCGACATGCTGTATATTTTTATTAAATTACATACATAGCACACATCAAGTGGGAACGAACAGATAATTTGTTGTAAATCGCAGAACGCGTTGTCAATATTAATATGTGGCCATAGTAATATGGATTATAGATTTAAATGAGATTATTCTGAAAAATATTCAATTTTATATTTATATCCATAGAATGACACTCAAATAATTGAGTCTTATGTCTTATTACTTACTAGTTTATAAGTGGGTATCTCCGAATAAAAACTCAAAATTCTTCAGCTTGTGAAGTAATTAAAAATACCGGCTGAAGTCATCTCCAGCATTCCTAAAGTGGACACTATCAAAAGCATGTCTGACATAGCTCGGTCAAAAGACTCTAAAAAGACCACAGCCATTTCGAACGTTAATTAAAAGAATTCTACGACACAAAGCATAACGGCGTAACTGGTACCTCTAAAAACATATTTTTACCTTCAGAAGAATTCTTTTGTGCGGATGTAATGTCCGAACGACAAAAAACGAGTGCACGGTTTGTATACTTCAAGAAATAATACAGATATAAATTACCCTAAAAATATATTTTTTTCAATTTTCGATAAGGTGTGTATACAATTCTGTATTTTCAGCATTTTAAATTAAAGTCGAGTTAAATTTTTTTTATAATTCGAACGCATACACTCGATGGCTGAAATGTTACAAAATAGGAATTTAACTAGATTAAAACCAAACATTTAATGTGAAATTTGTAACCGACGTTTCACAATGGCGCCGTTATTTATCTACTGTAAAACGTGATTTATATTTTATAGTTAAATCAAACCATACATATTTTGATTGCTACTATTATATGGTTGTATTTTCTGCCGTTGTCTCTTCTGTCGTTATTTGTATTTTCGATTCTGTTCTGGCTTCGAAGGAGTTCGTGCCTATTGAAATTTTCTAATAGTTCGGCAATACCTGAAAACAAAAAATTAAAAACAATTTGCAATTTTTGAAATAGGTACCTAGTAAGACTCTACGCAAAACATATTTTTTTAATGTTGGTTAGTAAAACAAGTTCTTCTACTCTCAGAAAACAATAAAAAACACGAATATTTCGAAAATAAAATAAAATAAATAGGGCGGTCACCCATCCATGAGCCCACCGCGCCCGCGTTGCTGCACCTCACATTTTTTATTGGCCGGTTTTTGAATATTTGGCCACGTTTGACGGGCGACGGACCTGTCTGACGTTTGGTCGTTAAATCTAATCAATTATACGACTATTTTGGCGTTTTAAACAAACGTATATTTTACATTTTTTACTTACCAAACGCAAATGCACAGTACAATAATAAGCAAATAAACAAAATCACCTACAAAAAAAATTTAGTAAAATATTTTCAATTATATAATCATTGCATCATTAACATCTTACTTTTTGCATATTTTTTACACCTACTGAATTCTGAATTGTAGGAGACTTTAAATCTGTACGGTTGTATCTGAACTAACAATGCTATATTGTTACTTATCTTTCGTAGTGATTTAATGATTTAGGGCAAAGAATTAAGTGTTTTAGATAAAAAAATTATATGCTCAAACATAAAATAATTTTAGTATTAATTTTTGTAGATAAAGAATTGATTGCAACATGCCATAAAAATATTTACGGCTAAATTCGGATTCTTAGGTATATCTCTCTTTCTTTCCATAAAGAAGCATTGAAATTATAAAAAATAAGTGTGCCAAGTTAAATAAAAGTGAAACTAGTGCGTCTTGGAAATAGTGTTATAATGCCACAATGTATAAGTAGTAAAAATCTTGTCATCCGCAACTGCATTTCAAGAAAACAAATGTGAAAATTGCCCCAACCTCCGGTGATAGTCTGAAACGTTGAAAACATCTATCTGGACGAATGGAAAACCGAGAATTTCTTTACAGTTATTGATCTCAAGCCCGTCTCGAAATCGATTTGGAATTTATCACGTTTTATGGAGTCATTTTCGTTATAAATGAACACTGACAACTGTGGATTTTCCCTAAGTGTGTCGTTTGTCCCCTGTTCCCAAAAGAGTTTTCCCCCGTGCACTGGTTTTTTTTCTAGATGTATAAAAACATCGCTAGTATACAACCAGTGCCACCAGTGGCGGAGAAGTAGTTAATTTAGTAAATTTATAAAAAAAATTGAATGGGCTTTTTATGTAGAGTTTAGACGTGAGACGTGACAGCCGTGAGCAGTCTTTAATAATACAGAATATCCCAACGAAAATTTGACCCCCCCCAAAAATTCGAAAACCGAACAATATTTGAAAATTCGCCGAGACCCGTCGATTTTTGTTTTTGGGGGGAGCTTTTTTGGCAGTCAAGCCAACCCGATATGTTCATCCCCCTAATCCCTAGCAACCCCAACTTTAAAATTTCGAATGGAACTGCCCCCCTTGTGGCGTATCATTTTAAAGCCCTTTTTATTGCGAATACAGTGATGTATCGTTTTTAGAATTCTGTTGAGGTTTGACAGAATTATTGGCTATAAACGGAAAGTTGACAATCCACTGTACGCGTAGTAATTTCTACACAAATGCCCGCCACTATTATAAGTTTTTTATCTACTAGACACGACCAAATTACATAGTTTTTATTGACGTCTCGATCAGTTTACAAAAAAGTCACAAATGAAAAAGCTGAAGCAAAACAAAAAAAGTTCATACGAATTCAAACCTTATATCTTTTTAAAATATGTAACAAAAAGTCACTGTCACAAAAAGGTCCCCGTTTTTTGCTTGTAACTACGAAATCGTTAGTTTCAGCCTGCTATTGAAAGTGTAAACGTGTTTTCGAAATGGTTTATTCCATCATGGAAAGGTTAGAAATTGTTGCAATTCGTGCTGTAGCTTCAGCGCAATCATGATTTCGATAACAAATTGCAACAATTTCTACCCTTTCCGCGATGGAATAAACAAACCATTTCGAAAATACGTTTCCACTTCCAATAGCAGGCTGAAAGTAACGATTTCGTGGTTAGAAGCAAAAAAACGGGAACTTTTTTGTGACAGTGACTTTTTGTTACATATTTTAAAAAGATATAAGGTTTGAATTCGTATGAACTTTATTTGTTTTGCTTCTGATTTTTCATTTCTGACTTTTTTGTAAACTGATCGACACGTCAATAAAAACTAGGTAATTTGGTCGTGTGTAGTAGATAAAAAACTTAATAGTGGCGGACATTTGTGTAGAAATTACTACGCGTACAGTGGATTGTCAACTTTTTAGCCAATAATTCTGTCAATGATGCGCCACAAGGGGGGTAGTTCCATTTGAAATTTTAAAGTTGAGGTTGCTAGGGATTCGGGGGATGAACATATCGGGTTGGCTTGACTGTCAAAAAAGCTCCCTCCAAAAACAAAAATCGACGGGTCTCCGCGAATTTTCAAATATTGTTCGGTTTTCGAATTTTTTGGGGGGGGGTCAAGTTTTCGTTGGGATACCCTGTATATCAGTCAACGCAAAAATGTTCTTTTGACCGTTTTTTCTTATCTGTTTCACCCCTAAGTTTGATAAAATATTTTCTTTACTTATATTTTGTCTTAGGTAGGTAGTTGTGATTTGCTGGCTCCGATCCATTCATATATCTATATTCCCTTGTATATATCCGCGCTGATATATCATCTAGAAAATTTACTACATCCCAAAGACGACAAACAGCCCTTATTAAGTAATAAACTAGCCGTATTTTTGGTTAGAAGCAACGCAATTAATTCTAACGGGTAGATATATTTCATCCCTCGATATTATTACTATGCGGATACTATAAATATTCAAACCAGGCCTTGTTTGCGTTGCACCCCGCCATGGTCGATACCAGTTAATAATAATAAATTTCTAGGGGTCGGCAGTTTGGACGCCACCCCCCCAAAGTGAGTAATGCTACCAATAAGGGGTAAATATAAACTAATTTCTCGTTTTTGCAGTAATTACGAACTTTGAAAGCGTATTTATGTCGCTATAATGCGGGGATATCTCCTATTGGGGCAATAAAAGATGTCAAATGGTTTTAAATCTGGGTCAAAACAAAAGTAAATTATTTATATGGTCGCGATAGAGCCAAAAGTTAGTCATGGGCGTGCAGCAAACAGGCAGAGAAGAATTTTGACTCAACCAAAGGGTTTCTGCAATAGGGTAGCTCCTTCCATAAAGATCCAACCAATCATATGCCTTTGCTAGCGATAATTGCACTTGTGCAAAACAAAGCGGTAATACCACTTGGGCAATTATCACTTCGTTGCTTAGCAACCGCGAATCTGTTCGATACAAACACGTACTTCTTAAAATTGGTGTGTTTTACACTGTTCTAAATTATGCAGCTTATAAATTATGTAGCGGCTTTATTAAGCATTGTATCAATGAATTTATATAACTTTTACATTGCTAAATTGGTGTTATTAGACCTCTGTACTCTGAAAATAAACCAACGCTAACAGGGTCTAGGTATAATCGCATTTGCCTTGGATATCCAAGCGTCGTGTTTGTTTACTCCAACGCTACAGTCGAAGCTGTCAATAAACTCGTTCAAAATGAGTCTTTTTGGAAATGTTAACATAGAAAAAATGAAATAATCTTGACAAATACCACTCGTGCCGGAAATTTTTTTAATAATTTTATTCTCAAGCGCTATTTTGCCCATTAGCAAAACCACTCGTACAAATTGGTCTTTTATTTTCTGATTTTCCTCGAGCTTCGCTCTCGGGATTGTATCAGAAAATAAAAGACCAATTTATACTCGTGATCTTTCTAGGCAAAATAGCGCTTTCGAAAAAATTATCGATAAAATTTCCAGCACTTGTGATATTACATACGACAATTTATCAATTAACAATGACAAATTAGGTATTATTTTTTTAAGTCATTCAAAAATTTGAAATTGGAAGCTTCAAATGCAGATGCTTTCTTCGTTATTTTACCATTACATTTTTCCTGACAAGAAACAAACATTATCTGGATAAAATTCCATAAATTTTCATTAAAGCCAGCTACGAACTTTCTCTCCAATAAACACCCCCAATATTCTTGTGATTAGTCTCGGTTCACGCCTACGAACTTTTTTAATAAATTTCAATTCCTGTCTCTACCGTAACGATCTCTGCCGCGTGTCACGAATGCGTGGGGCACGTGGTCTCTTAGGAAAAAAACGGCTGCTTTCAGGGGTGGAATAATCCCCTATTTTTTACACGTGTATAGCCGACGGTAGTTTTCTGTGGATTTGAGAAAAGTGTTCATTTATCACTAATTTGATGATTGCAATGGTGAACTATATAGTCATGTAGTTCCCTAAAAGCTCCTTGTCCAAGATAAATATCCATCATATACCTTAAGCTAATATTTAAGGTAGTAGTAATCTTCTTTACCGACATCATAATGTATCCATGGGTCTGTATCAAAACCAATTAGGGTTAGTTGGTTAGTGATTTGTGGGCTGACAGTATATGACAGCAAGGCAGCTTAAAGTATGGTTACCTGCTATCTGCTAACAATGAGACTGGACTCTAAGAATAAAACTGCTTGCTTCAAGTGTCCCTGTTGTTAAATACAAAGGCCTGGAGGGTAGGTACCTATAGCCCCTATAGGTAACCATTAATACCTTTTATAAATAAATAATGTAAGTACTTAAACCCCACATTGTTTCCGTATATATATAGCAGAGCAGCAGAGGAATCTGGGAAGTATCTGGTATCTAAATATATCGACCAGATTTTTATACCTATAGTATTATAATAGACTTTTCTATGTTTCGTACCTACATTATAAATATTACATAGGTTTATTATTTTGGTAAGCAGATAAATAAGGTCATTTTTGGTTTTACTAGATATAGATAATAATAAAAGACTTGTTATAACATTAAAACAAAAATCTCAAAATAAAAATTATTTCAGTTTGAACTGTTTGAAGTTTGAAGTATACAAAGGATAGGTTAGTTAGATTATAGATTTGTAAAAAATCAACAATTCACAAATAATAACTAGGAAGATTCTGTGAACTTAGCCACAGAGGACTTTCAGCACATCGATTGTATCTAGCATCATCTTTTGAGAGCAAAAGGAGCAATACCTCAAATTTTTGGATTATTTTTTTATTTAAAAACTAAGAGGAACTGGCAAAAATGAAATATTCCAGAGTCTACTAAACTTCTATTATCCGCCTGCGTGCCAGTTTTCTATATGGCCAGACTAGCCCATTAACATTGTTCCAAAGCGTTATTTTTCAAAGTAATTTCGTGAGGAGCTTGATTTTTTGCACCATTTTCCAACGATTTTAAAACTAGTGTTCAATTTATAGATATTAGAATTTGAGTTAAATTTTGAAATTATTTTTCTTGCGCAATTTCTTTGATGAAGTGGAGTTTAACTTTAACAATGTTGATTCACAAAATGCTTTTTGTTAAAATTATTTGATAAAGCTCAGGGTAAGGACGTATCCATGCATAAATTTTAGAAGACATTTCAAACTAATATCGATATCCAATACTTTTTCTTGAAATCGGCATTAAAATGTCCCAAAATCGTCATTAAAAGCACAGAAATCGTACCAGAGCCAGAGGCCTCAGCAACTAAACTCCACATGAGTCATAAAAAGTTGAACTTCAGTGCCTTGGTACATAAATAACTATTATCTGATAGCACAAAATAATGACTACAACCGGGTGTTAAAGACGAATCAAACGAAACAAATATAAATTATTTTAGATCGCACTTGCAATAATAGGAGATCTATCGATCTGCCCCTAATTTTCCTTTCATTACCAAGATTGTAAATGAAGGTTAAGTAGAAGAATATTACATAAGCAGGCCTTTTGTTGTGTTATCACACAGAGCACACTTTCCAAAGAACTTCCTTAAAATGATGCTCCTCTTTCGAAAAAATCGACCTCGATTATTTTCCTCGCTGTCGTATTGAAAATAGCCCATTGCCTCGGAAACCGTCGAATTCAATAGTGTAGAAAGAGATAAAGCCTCAGGCAGCCTCTAAAGTAGATAGAGCGACTTCTATAAATGTGCGACGATTCCCAAATATCGATCATAACTAGCAAACGGGAAATGTTTTTTATATCTTTTCCGCAGAAACAAGAAGAAACGGGATGTAATTTACATAAAACTGGGATATGTGTATCAGATTTCTTGCCGAACTGCGTAAAAAATACCAGGGGAGAGGATATACCTTCACTTCGATTCGGTTTTGTAAATGATGTGCTCGTTTTTCACTTTTTTCGCGAACGATATATAAGGGCCTGTTATCAAGGAACTGTATACATATAACTCAAATACCTTTATCGAAATATCAACAACGATAACAAGGGGACATGTGAACTACCCATGCCAAAAAATTAAAAACAGAAAAATCGATTTCTGGACGTGTAATGACCGATATTTTTTATTTCACTTATTTGAATTTCTGTTGTTTAGATTCTTTTTCCATTAAATGGTTGTTATTCAAGTTTGACGTTTAATTTCATAGCCAACTTTTGAATTTTCAAAGATTTTAAATACCACATCTGCAATACTTACGTGTTTTCAGTTATTCACAAGGTAACAATTTTGTAAGTCCGCCAAGGGACAAGAAAGCTCTGTCACATTTTTAGGGTGCATCACTCTGTATCATCCCTTTAAAATGATACAATTGAACTATGTTTTCTGCCCTTGGACACCCACAACGTGTAACAAATTTGGTTATTCCAAGTTCAAAAATAACTGAGATATTGATTTTTTTCGAAATTTCAAAGCCCACTTTCAAGGCTATAGTATAGAGGTAAGTTGCATTAAATCACCTTATATCGGGCTTCCCTGTATGCTCCTGCTCTGTGTCGGTTCTTATGCGGAACACCTTGTATAAAAAGTAGAATGCAGCGATAATAAAAAAACTTAAGTTTTGTGTGGGACTCGAACCCGTGACCTACGGTTTACTATTCGGGCGCTTTTAACCCAGCGCTACCTCCACTACTGCTTGACTTTGCTATTAGCCACTTTATTTGACACTGAAAAATATATCCATATTCTTAATTTTCCTTTGGCATAATTCGTATTCTTTTTGATCAAAACCAGTCGATGTGAAGCATATTAAATTTGACGCCAGTTTCAAGTTGCTAAATATATTTTATTAATGGTTTTGAGGTCCTTGATGCATAATCCTTGCATCGTTGTTAGGCAATACTTTTTGTACCTAACAACCACTTTTTGTACCTAATAGCAACAGGGCCCCTCGAACATTTCACTTTCGCTTTCGGACCTGAACATGTAAAGTGAACTTACGGGGGAGGGAGCGGGAAAAATAATTTTTCAAAAATTCCATCAATTTTGTGGATGAAAAATAATTTGGGATAGATTCCATGAGCTTAAAAAACTTCTGACCATAGGACTCTGCATGTATTAAAGTTCGTTTGTGATACACGCGCAGAAGTAGTGGATTATTTGAAAATCTCCTCCTATTAACTTAATTACTAGATATTATTACTGTTACTATATCGTGTTTGTTGGCAAAATCCACAGTTTACTATTATGAAAAAGTGAACAGTTTAATGAAGGCCACAATTAAACTGCAAGTTTTGCCAACAAATACGACTTAGTAATAAACAATGACGTCAAAACCTATAGACAGGTTTGTTTTGATAAACGCTTGACGCCCGGAACTAATCACAATCTAAGCGCTCCGTTAAATTATTCCGAAAATGTCGCGAGACTGTCAGAAATTGCCCCTTTTTGTCGAGCCGTAGCGAACTTATTTCGACTCTGGGCTCGGAGGCTGGCGTCGACCATCCCCCGAGTCTTCAGGTGAGGTTCCGATGCTTCCGGCGCCCCCAAACAAGAAAAAACATGCGATATCTAAGTGTGATTCTGGAGGAACTATCACCGGGAATCACCCGGTGTATAGTTGGTTGATGGTTGACTTTCTGTCTTTGTTTGTAGCATGTTTTTAGAGTAGTATGGATTTATTTAATCTTGGAGTCAAAATAAAGGGAATTTTAACAAGGGGCACCACGTCTATAGGTTTTGACGTCATTGTCTACAACACATCCGAACAATGTCTTCTAATGCAGGTAACTTCTGCTCTAGTTTCTATTCAGTTCTAATAATTGTATCAGTTATTGATTGCATGGTTTGTATAAATTACTACTTCTTGTTGGATACAGTCCAAAATACATAGTTTATTGGTGGCTGTGGTTGACTAGACTTCGGAGTAAATTTTTAATCTAAAATACGAGATGAAATACATCTTGTTATATTATGTAGAAACTTAATTAAGTAACATTATCATTATCCATTTATTCTATAGGACATCTTCTTTGCTCTTTTTTCTAGTGTTTTCTGTAATAATAATTCTGCAGAACATTTTGTGATACTGGAATCATTTGAAATAATTGCCAGAGCTTTTACACGTCTTGCTAACTAATGTGCAATATTTTACATTTCTTTTTTAAATTATTTTAAAGTTGAAATGACAGTGTCATTCTAAGTGTCATTCTATTAGTATATTTTCTTGCTGCTATTTTTGTGAGCTCAAAAACTAAACTATTCGATAAGGTTATTCATATTTTTAGGCCTAATAAGTTTTTTTATCACAAAAATATGTAGGGCAATAGCGAAGCTACGATAAAAAATATTTTTTTCTTAAAATTTTATCACCCTGTAATTCAAAAGTTAAGACTTTTAGGACATATGTTCATATGAAGTTTTTTTCTCAAAATGGAACCAAAAATCACCCCCTTAAATATTAGCATGTTATTAAGAAACACCCTGTATATTTTTCAAAACGGAATTTCTTTATGCACGACTTGAAGTAAACTGCTTTCATCAAACTTATCTACATTTTTTATCAGCTAACCATAATTTATTCTCTTCCATTCCAACCCTTACAATTAGATGGTGGTCTTATTAAGCCCCTAGACGTATCGACTGTGGCTTGCATACTTAATAAGGGTGATAAATGTTCATCACTGCGTTAAATTTATGTGTGAATGTCAAGATAAAAAACTAGCCACGTGGCCAACGCCCATAGGGGCACCGAAATGAGGTTTAAACCCCCTTAATGTTGTCGGATTTGCGAAGATTTATTTGTTTAAATTCGGTTTTTGTTTCTCACGCTTGGTGGGTAATCACATTTGCACAGACACATTTTTGGGGCCCAGTTTATTAAACAAATAAATTCCATTTATACAATAATACCCATTGGAAAATGAAGAAAATGTAGCAAAAATAACAGGGGTCCAAAAACGGTTTATCACGATTTCCAGAAAACTGCAACTCCTATCGAAAGAAGTTAAATGACAAAGTTGTATAGGCAATAAAAAGATCTACATATTTTGTATTTACACTTTTTTCACATAACCTCAAAATATCGGCGAAAAATCGGAATAACCGATTTTTTGGTTTTTAATTTTTATCTCCCACAAGAAAAATTCCACAACATTTGGTGGAAACTTAACTTCTTATGTCCCGAATACGCTGTAATTTTTTCGCATCAAAATATTTATTTTTACCCCTTTTTTGATTTTAAACCGAAAAAGTAACCTAATTTTCAATCGAAAATGCCCACGTCAAAAAAGCTGCTTTTTAAAAAAGTCTGTTCGCTTTTTGTTCATTGAAACCTCTACTTTCTGATGGTGTAAAAAAATATACATCACTATGGAAAATTTTCTTAGAAAATGCAAAAAAAAACGAAAAAACTCAATTTCGAAAATTTTTTCCACTCACTTCTTTCTAATGCGGCCCTGTATTTAAATGGAAAAAATGAATTTTCAGTATAATTGTTTCAAAACATTTTACAAATATTCCGTGTCATACATCATGGTATTTGGAATGAAAAGTGTTTTCAAAATCTGCAAAAAAAAAATCCAGGTCCGTATTAAAAAAAATTAAGTTGAAGATGGCTTCTCAAAAAACGAAATGTTGTAGAACAAATCTAAAAACGCCATCTTAAAGCCCGTTAAAAAGTGCCATAAGAAAGTGTTTTTCTTTTTTTTTCTATCTGTGATAACAACTTCAGAAAAAAATAAAATCGAAAACGTAAAATTTTACTTTTTCAAAATAACTCAAAAACGAAAAGAGATATTAGAAATCTGTTTGTACCATTTTATTGACCTCTTGTACAACTTTTTCTCCATTTAACCGTTGTTCTATCTCTCACACATTGTATATCGATTGGCAATTTCTTGGTTTATCAATATAAAATAGAATCTTAAATTCTTCAAGTACCTAATTAATGTGTAAATTTCAATAAATAGCGCAAAATTTTAAACAATGATTTATTTATTGCCTGAAACTTTGCCATTTAACTTTTTTCTACTTGCAGTTTTGCCGAAAATCGTGATAAACCGTTTTCCACCCCTAAAAGATCACCCCCTACAACCCCCGTACCTCAAATCGCCCTTAATTTATTTTTTCTGTTATTTTTGCTATATTTTCTTCCTTTTCCTTGGGTGTCATGATGCACAAGATTTTTTTGTTCTCAAAAATTATCCACCCTGGCCTAAAAGAATACGTGATATCACAAAGAATACGTGATATACACAAAGCAACATAATGGATTATTATTTGATAGTGCAGGAATTTTCCAGTGAAAAAAATTGAAGTTTTGGAACCGTTGACTTCATTCTTTGTTCCATCCCACATTATAGTTTAAAGGTTCCAATGTTGCCGCACTTCGTAAAAATCGTAAAAAAATTTAAGTACCTAAGTATTTAAACAGTGTTTATAGTGATTAGTAGATACATTTTAACTGGCGGAAGGCCTACGAAATTTATTTTTGAAAAAAGAAAGAACACTATGAATCAATAGATGAGCTGTGTCGTGAAAGTATTCTTGTGAAAAGTGAAAACAAATTAATGAAGTGGTAAAAATGAACATCCGCCACTATCACAAAATGTAGACTATTGCATACTAAAGTTAAAAATGTTATTCATGTGCACATTTCGATTTTTCGTGTGTCCTCATTTCAGACACTTTTATTGAATTTACGTGATCGCGTTTTTTGTCCTGCCGTTTGATTTTTCTCTATAGTGAAATCGTGTAACGGCTTGCCCAACTCTTCAATTTGTAGTTTTTGCTCAAATTCCGTTGACGCAAACGAATTTCTTAATAAAAAACTTACACTGTTCATTTTGAAAACGTTAAAAGTTATAAACATACTACTTAACTAGCACAATCAACTACGAAAAATAAGCACCACGTTTTTTCCGCCCGCGAAAGTCATATATACAACAAAACATATGATCGGAGCCTGGCCTGGAGAATCGCTGTTTATGGGCATTTGACGCAATGTATGTACATTCCCAATGATTGTCGATCTCACTTCCACATTCGTCGGACCGCTTTCGGCCTCTCTCTACAATGGAAGGTGTTGGGCGCGGCGTTGCCGCTTTCGCCGTTGCCGGTTCGCACGGTAATAAATATCAGGAGGTTTATTTTAGGAGTGAAAAATCGTTAATATGGATTTGTACGAACTAACCGCCCCTGGTACAGTAACACGCCGCTGCTGTACCCTATGGGAGGTGTGGAAATTTGCAAATTCTCACAAATTTTCAAGGTACCTATTATCTGACGGTATGGCAACACTTCTGCGTGCGTAAATGTTTCGAATTTAAGCTCCCCGCATAGCTGGTGAACGATTTCCTTGCCCAACTCTTCAATTTGTAGTTTTTGCTCAAATTCCGTTGACGCAAACGAATTTCTTAATAAAAAACTTACACTGTTCATTTTGAACGTTAAAAGTTATAAACATACTACTTAACTAGCACAATCAACTACGAAAAATAAGCACCACGTTTTTTCCGCCCGCGAAAGTCATATATACAACAAAACATATGATCGGAGCCTGGCCTGGAGAATCGCTGTTTATGGGCATTTGACGCAATGTATGTACATTCCCAATGATTGTCGATCTCACTTCCACATTCGCCGGACCGCTTTCGGCCTCTCTCTATAATGCTGTCCAAATGGAAGGTGTTGGGCGCGGCGTTGCCGCTTTCGCCGTTGCCGGTTCGCACGGTAATAAATATCAGGAGGTTTATTTTAGGAGTGAAAAATCGTTAATATGAATTTGTACGAACTAACCGCCCCTGGTACAGTAACACGCCGCTGCTGTACCCTATGGGAGGTGTGGAAATTTGCAAATTCTCACAAATTTTCAAGGTACCTATTATCTGACGGTATGGCAACACTTCTGCGTGCGTAAATGTTTCGAATTTAAGCTCCCCGCATAGCTGGTGAACGATTTCCTTGCCCAACTCTTCAATTTGTAGTTTTTGCTCAAATTCCGTTGACGCAAACGAATTTCTTAATAAAAAACTTACACTGTTCATTTTGAACGTTAAAAGTTATAAACATACTACTTAACTAGCACAATCAACTACGGAAAATAAGCACCACGTTTTTTCCGCCCGCGAAAGTCATATATACAACAAAACATATGATCGGAGCCTGGCCTGGAGAATCGCTGTTTATGGGCATTTGACGCAATGTATGTACATTCCCAATGATTGTCGATCTCACTTCCACATTCGTCGGACCGCTTTCGGCCTCTCTCTACAATGGAAGGTGTTGGGCGCGGCGTTGCCGCTTTCGCCGTTGCCGGTTCGCACGGTAATAAATATCAGGAGGTTTATTTTAGGAGTGAAAAATCGTTAATATGGATTTGTACGAACTAACCGCCCCTGGTACAGTAACACGCCGCTGCTGTACCCTATGGGAGGTGTGGAAATTTGCAAATTCTCACAAATTTTCAAGGTACCTATTATCTGACGGTATGGCAACACTTCTGCGTGCGTAAATGTTTCGAATTTAAGCTCCCCGCATAGCTGGTGAACGATTTCCTCGTCCAACTCCGACCGAATTAACTTAAGCCTGTCCCCATTATGGGCCGAAAATTGCTTTTTAATCATATTCATGGATCCACGAGTTCCCGCAGACCAGCAGGTGTCAGGATTCTTTAAAAATTCTTATAATCCGGACTCCCGTTTCAAAAGGCCTTAAACCGTTCGGTAAATCTTTTGAAAAGGAACAAAATGGATTTGCTCGAAGCGCGCGCACCGCGCATCGGCGTTCTGATATTTTAATAATGGTAATTTCACCACAAAGTACAGGGTGTCTACTTTTAAACATACCGATACCAATACATAAAATCTTTATTTTTTACAGATAATTTCTTGAACTTTTTTTGTTTGAAAGGCTTTCAAAAACCTCTTCTTTTGACCTTCCTACCATTTTCAAAATGCAAATCCAGGGCCGGGTAATACCCTTTTTTTTCTACCCCCGATTTTGGCGAAAACCTTTTAGCGATTTTTTTTTGTTTAAAATCTGACACCACAGCGTACATTTTTGTATGCACATCAACACTTTCAGTTTTGGAACTCTTGATTATTCAACTCTTTTGAGGGGATTCCTCAAACAAATAATAAACATAGACTAACTTAAATGCTGCATTGTAATCAGCCAACATAAAAATGCCCACTCAAAACAAAAACAACAAATTGGACACTTAAGCCTGCATCATTATGACACCAAAGGTTACGTTTCCTATGTCACAAATCCATCACTTTATACGGGATGATTTTTTTAGATCTACCACCGCGATTTTCTCGCTCATTTTGGGGCCTAAAAAAACGTAAGAAACAAAAATGTGGCAATTTTGGACAGCTAAGTGGTGCTGCAAAAGAAATCGGCATCCATAGCCAACTTGTCGAGCAATATTAAAAAAACCTCAAATTGAGCAAAACTATTAATGGCCGTGGAATGTTTATTTTAAGAGACAGAGAAAAACTTTTATATTGAAAATTGATGGCACTAAGAAGCTTTATGCAAAAGCGTACTCAGATAGTTTCAGAAAATTACACAGGGCCTTCGGCTCTCTTGAGACCATGAAAATTTTTTTGTTTATTTCTTATTAAGCGATTCTTATTCGCTTATTTTAGGCCGCACAGAAAATACGTAAGTAAACAAAATATGGCAATTTTGGTCAGCGAGGCGAATTTAAAAAAGGAATGGGCCTCCATGCCCAACTTTTCGCGGTGTACTAAAAAAACTTTAAATCTACAAAAATTTTTATGGTCTCAAGAGAGCCGAAGACCCTGTGTAATTTGCTGAAACTATCTGACTACGTGGATGGATAAAGCTTTTCAGTGCCATCAATTTTCAATATAAAAGTTTTCCTCTGTCTCTTAAAATAAACATTCCACGGCTATTAATAGTTTTGCTTAATTTGAGGTTTTTTTAATATTGCGCGACAAGTTGGCCATGGATGCCGATTTCTTTCGCAGCACCACTTAGCTGTCCAAAATTGCCACATTTTTGTTTCTTACGTTTTTTTGTAGGCTGCAAAATGAGCGAGAAAATCGCGGTGGTAGACCTAAAAAAATTCATCCAGTATACTTTTCCCATCGTTCTTAAAACTACTCTAATTCACTAGTTACTAACTTAACTATTATATGTCTTTTGCCCAATAACCCCAAAATTTTCTCAAAAAGGCAAGAATAACGCAAAAGTAAAACTTGCAACACATCAACACAAACTGGCGAAATCTCAACGAACTCTGGATCAGCTGTTGGGGCATAATAAAGCAAATGCACATTGATCACAAAGAGCTCGCGCAACGTTGCCAAGTTAGCCAAAATAAGCAATTTATTAAGGATATTAGTAGTTATAGACCAAGTAGCATCAGTAAATTCACAAAATCAGTAAAATTTATTTGTAAGTGATAACTGTCAAAATTTTTACTATACAGAATGGATCCAGATGGACTATACGATAGGTGTAAAAGACAAACAAATTTCGAGTTGAAACTTGAGCTTTGTGGGATCAGCCTTGCTTGATTAGAAAGTGATTTGCACCGTATTTTTATATTTTAAAAATCAAGCAGGCCTTGACAGGGGCAATTTATTCATTTTCAGTTCAGGTATACTACCTTTTCCTCGAGAGATATCGAAAAATTTTATTAAAAAAAATTGTTCAGAATGCAATTCCAAATCACCGTACCAAATTATAAAACAATCGGCACATTTTGATTTTTTTTATTTTTTCAATTTTTGCGGTTTTAGCGCAAATCAAGTACATTTATCGGAAATTTTTATTAGAAAAAGTTGTTCAGAATGTAAATCCAAGTCCCTATACTAAATTTCAAAGCAATCGGCATACTTTGATTTTTTTCGAAAAAAATAAAGTTGAAATTAAAAAAGATCAAAGTCTGCCGATTGTTTTAAAATTTGGTACGGGAACTTGGATTTACATTCTTGACAACTTTTTCGATACCTCTTAAGGAAAAGGTAGTATACGTGAACTGAAAATGAATAAATTGACCCGGTCAAGGCCTGCTTGATTTTTAAAATATAATAATATGGTGCAAATTAGTTTCTAATCAAGCAAGGCTGATCCCCCAAAGGTCAAGTTTTAACTTGAAATTTTATAGTCGATCTGCGCCCACCCTGTATATTATATAGATTGTAGATATCGACTAATTGTTCCAAATTGATGTTTTTTAACGTTGGTTAAACATTTATTTCGTAAGTACAAGATAAATTTACGAATAAGTTTGGTGCCTTTGAAATTCCTACTATTTTGCTCAATTTTGACACCCTGCAGAATGCAACTCCCTGTATATTATTCGTTTAAATTTATTATATGGAGGTTTTGGAGTGTCCTGATTAACCCTGTGCTGTCAGATTTTAAATAAAAAAAAAACGCAAAATGGTTTTTGTGAAAACCGTGGCTGTAAAAAAAATGATAGATAGAAACATGTGTCAATCATAATACAATTCTTACCGAAATATAAGCAAATGGAACCAGCGATAGTTTATACCGTGGTAATATGAACAAAGGACAGCAGTTCGAGGGATGCGCGCGCTTAACAGTGGCGGAAAACTAATGATACGTTTCTATTAACACCCCCCATACCTACTTCAAACAGTGGATTGATTAGCTCTTTAACGCTCACAAAATAAACGCATCTATCTGGAAGTGGATGGCAATTAATTATCAAAAGAAATAAACCGTTGCGAGTCGCGGCTTGCGGTGCAAAAAGGAGAACGGAGTCTAGCCGATAAAATAGAGATAGAGGCGCCCGGCTCTAACCCGGACTCCAATTAAGGTTGCAAACAAACCAAGAAGCCGAAAACCATTGAAACAACCTAATTTATTAGTCTATAAACAGTATCGGGTCTGGGCCGAGGCTCTAGATCTGCCTTTCTGAGAAGGGAAGCCTTCACAGAAGATGTTGGTGCATGGTTCTAATAGATACATATTTTGGAATATATACAGGGTGTCCAATTTATATGGAATAATGGATATAAATAAATACACCTTGTATAAAAAAATGTTTCAGACAAGAGTTTTTCAGTTGATCTATCCGCGTATTTTGGTGACCTTAAAATTTTTTTGGATCCAGTCATTTCGTTGCTATAGCAACCAACTTTGTTGCATAAGGAAATTTTTTGAGAAAAAGTAGAAGTTCTGCAAGTACGTCAAAATTTAAATTCGAGCGCGTTGCCTAAAAACTAGGCCATTCCTAATGAAAATTTTGACATTTTTCCATGTAATGATGACTTACCGATGACAGGTAAATCATGTTAAGCTTGCAAAATGTGTTTATTAATAAATAAATAGGCACAATAAATCAATGGTAGCTAAAAATAAATTAATCTAATGCTCGAAATGTTCTCCATTCACAGCGAGGCAATGGCCCAGTCTGTCGTAAAAACTACTAAGTAGGTACATTCTTAATCCATTCTGGACAAATCAACGCTATTTCTTTTCTTATACGCCGTTCTAATTCGACTATATTTTGGGGACGATTTTTATATACCCTGGATTTTAGGTGTCCCCACAAGAAAAAATCGCACGGGGTAAGATCAGGAGACCTCGGAGTCCATTCTATGGCCCCTCTTCTGTCAATCCAAGATTGTGGGAAGAGTTGGTTTAAATAGCGGCGCACATCACGGTCTCCATCTTGCTGCAACCAAATATCCTGGATTGGCATACCAAGGGCAGGAATGTCCTCATTTTGCAAAAGATAATAAATGGAACAATAATATGCGGTTGTCATAGATACCATTAGTTATCGTTACATGTAAAAATGTCAAAATTTTCATTAGACATGGCCTACTTTTTAGGCAATGCTCTCGAATTTAAATTTAGGCGTACTTGCAGAAATTCTACTTTTTCTCAAAAATTTTTTTATGCAACCCCAATGAAATTGTACATGTTCGTATGCACAAAAAGAAGCTGATTCCAAATTTGAACAGAAAAGTGTATGGTGCTATTTTTATAAATAAAACAAATTCAATTTTTTTCAGTACTAAAGCTCAGCTTTGAGTTTTTTCACGTTATAACTTTTACATTCATGTTATTGAATTGGTTGTGATCAGGGACTCTTTAAAATAAGGGGACCCAGCATGTCACAGTCTATCACATAGGAAAAGTGAAGCCTTAAGGGGAAGTTTGTTTTCTGTAGGTATACTCCAAGGAGACCACATAAGTGGGCTGGTACAAGGTTATGTTATATGTCAGTGTCCAACTGCCATCAGGTTTTATGTGACATGCCAGTGCCATAGATTCTAAAGGAGGCAAAATATTTCCAATCATAGTTCACAATTTTTAAGTTTTCTAACTTTCAGTAATCCTTCAACTCCCATTACGTGGGCATTACGTATAAGTAGGTAGTTCGAAACAAATCGTATTTCGAAAATTTTAAATTATTAAGCAGGTAGCTTCAGTCAGGTCTTCTTTTAAACAGTTTTTATCTACAACTATAAGTTTATTTTACGTTTGTGAGGTACCTTGGGAGAGAAAAAAATTGCAAAAATGTTATAATGAGCACCGAGAAAAACTACATGATTAGAAATAAGTACAAGACCTAATCTTATTAGTCCATCCCGAAATCTGTGAAAGTTCTTTGGGTATATACATTCAACATATTACAAATGGTTTCAGGAACCTGGTAACAAGGTGCAATAGCGACAAATTCTCAAATAAGCAAAATCGGCACTGACTTGCCATACTTATATTACTTAAATTCCTAGAAATAATTGCAGGAAAAGAAATTCAAATATAAAATAAATTTGATTTATTTGGCACTTGCCATATTCTGTGTTTGTTGACAGAACATTGTCAAGTATAATTTTTAGAAATCACGGAAACCATTATTAATTTTTACTAACAATCAAAGTACGTGTTATATTCATAGATTTTCCAATAAAATGGCATACTTGGCATCATTGAGACCATTAGAATGAGGAAAGAAACGGCCTCACTTTGGAAAGTATAATGCTGGGTCGCCTTACTTTAAAGGGTTCCTGGTTGTGATTTCGCAAATTTTTTTTCATAATTTTATTATTTTTTATTTCAAACGGCATAACAAAAATGATATGTGGTAAAAAAATAAAAAATGTTCAGCTGTTTTCATAATTATTAGAAGTAAGTATATTATTATGCAGAAAATACAGCCGTTTACGAAAAAACGGTGCACAAAACTGTAAATAAAAATAAATATCTTTATAAACATTGTGTAAGTTTTGAACCCATACCTCTGTCACGGTTATATTAAAAAATACTAAACCACAAAATGTTGTCATCGGTTCACAAAAATTAAAAACTTACCCATCTTTTTGTAAAATTTCCACACTTATTATGACAAGAAAGGTACGCCCCTGAGAATATTCCAAACCGCCACACACACACAGTGTATTCTACTAGCCAAAATTCTACAACATAAAATGTCCCATTGAGCCTTGGAAAACTACGGACAACTTCCAGGGCGAAATGTAACGGCTTTGTAGTGGAGTTGGCGATGCGCCGCAACCAAAGAACTCCCGGTGGGAGTAGTAAGTTGTAGCCCTACGCCGTTGGGGATAGATAACGCTGAACGCCTAGAAAAGTACCGTCGAAAGTCGCAGCGCAGAGCTTAACGCCCTGGCTGGAGGCAATGGCCGATAATATGGATAACATTTTATAACAGTCCTTAATAAAAACTTTGGAAAGGTGTAATATGTTTTTGTTTGTTTGTGGAAAAGATGGTAAGGTTCTTTACACGAAGAATTCTATTTCTAAAAATGTTTCCCAAGATGGCGGACTAAATTTCTTTACCACCCTCCTGACCTGTGAATCAACAATCAACTAGGTTCTAAAAAGCACAAAATAAAATTTTAAAAAATCTTTTTAAAAACAAGCATTTATTTAAGTCATATACTAAAACGAATAAAATAAGTTTAGGTTTCAGTTAAGATAATTCAATTTCAAATTGCGACAAGTTTTTGCAAATCGAAAAGGTTGTCGCGCGAATTGTAAAGAAAAAATGCATACTTTGGCAAATAGGTACTTGCTTATCGACCAATCACTGGTCCAATAAAATTAATTGGTACCTACTTTCATCAACATTTCGCGCGACAAGCTTTTCAATTTGTAAAAACTTGTCGCAATTTGGAATTGAATTATCTTAACGAAAACCTAAACTTATTTTATTCGTTTTAGTACATGGCTTAAATAATAGCTTATTTTTAAAAAGGTTTTTTTTATTTTCAATTTATTCAAGTGTCATACTGAAATACACTGTATATCATGTGAACACACAGAACTGTCGTCTCTCGGCTGTTGAAGAATGCCAACAAAAAATACTTCGTCACACAAAAGACAAATTGAAGCAAGGTTATGTTATTACTATTCCATCAAGTTTTGATGGAATAAAAACATCATAATAGGGTATTTAGCCGTTTTTCAAATTTTATTTTGTTGAAAGCCTGTATTGATGCAGACTACACTAGTAAAATTCTAAACTAAAAATTTTACCTCCTTTGGGAGAAAATTGAGTTCAAAATTATTTCCGTTTTTAACGGTTTTCTTAATTTTGACGTCATAATAATTTTGAGCTATGTGAATAGGACCTCGAAGCCTTGAAGCTTTATTCGTTTATTGTACGCTGCCAACTCGTGTGATTTTTCCTTGCTGGTCGAATATTTTGTTATTAGAATAGCTGTGTTCTAGTATGGAAACTCAAATTGTCAACATTAAAGTTGATTATACAGTTCAAATTCTCTGACTGTTTTTAACTCTGGTTATTGGTTCGGACTAGTTTGAGATTGCTTCCTAGAACAAACCTATTAATTGCAATAAATAATAACAGCAGTTAACTTTATAAAAAAACACTATATTCCGTAAAGATATAATATACTTTCTCAATGTTTGTTGAAGAATAGTCGGTCTTTGGAGTACAGGATTTACTTCTGAATACAAGTCCAAAAGGGGATCTGGCAACGGTGCAGCAAACTAGTAACAATAACGGTGCCGTCCTAACCTAATCTTGATGTTTTGTGGGTATCGAAACATAACCTAGCTTTCTAGCTTTGCGGTTTTCGCGTTTCGCGAGATTGTTTCGCTTTGGCATCTCGCTTTAAAAATTGTGAGAGCATAAATAGGTATGTCAATTTCCGGAACATTGTCTGAACTTGCTTTAACAAAACCCACATTCACTACAGGAGGAGCCATTACTTTACTCTTTGTCAACTTCTTCGCACTGAAACAGAAAGCAAATTAAACACTTTATCTACTCTCATACCTATATAAATGCATCAGGTAGGTAGGTATTTCTTGGAATTTAAATCATTACCTATTTATATTCTTTAGGTACCTACCTACAATCAAATTGAGAAAGAGTGCTTACTAAATTATACTTTGCTCTCAAACACTTTTATCTGGGGATTGAACTACCTACTACCAATATCAATTTTATGGTACCATTCATTTTTCTTTGTAATTGAAACTATAGGGTTTAGGATTGTACCATGTACATAAGTTAAGATTTGCATTTGTAATTAATTAGATTTTATTACACTATCTCTCTCAATTTCAAACACAAGCACAATTTTTAATTATATTATAAGAAAGGAGCAATGATAAAAATTTACATTGCCTACTTGCTTACCTTATTTTAATCCTTGATTTGTGAACACTTAGGTCAGGTATAAAAATGAATTAATACCTCATTTAGTCCTTTACTATTATGGCGACGCGATAAACAATGGTTTTAGTAAAATATAAAATTCAAAATCGTTTGGAACCCCTCAATAACTTTGATAAAATTACAAATTTTGAAATGTAAACAAAACTCCAGCTGATATTATTTGACTAGTGACACATCAAATCACAAAATAATAATATTAGGTCTCCAGTCCAAGTCCGTACCACATGATAAAAAAACGAATGAAAGTGTTCGGCTCGTTATTATATGACGTCAACACGCGGTCGGGTCCCGAACGCAAATTCAAATAAATTCAAATTTTATTTTGAAAATTCTAACTTCGTGGATACTTATTCGGGAAATAAAAAATGGTTAAAGCTATCTTAGGACTTGATGAATCAAGTTATGTGCAATTTATTTGAAAATTTGTTTAGAGGAAACTACCCTATTATTGCAAGCGTTTAAATGGGCCACCCTTGACAAAAAGATTCCCTTACTCAATGGAGTAAGTAGTCTTAAAAATCTTTTATATTTTGTAGATGACCATAGTTATCCTCTTTTATTTAAAACGCGATCGCCTGTAAAAGAAATCAAGGTGTGAATTGGACCTGACCTTAAGATAATTTAGTTATCGACAGTGTTAACATTGCGGCTGCAAATCTTTAATAATAAATATACCTTTAAAACGAAGCGTTTACGGACCTAAACTGAAATGAAATATTTCGTTTCAAATAAATGTTTCTATCGACTGTTAAGTCATGCTACAAAATAATGGAAATTGGTCGTTTAAGGTGGGTGCATAATCAGGATTATATTAGAAATTCGTGTTTGTTTATAACGCCAAATTTGCTGGTCATCGCGCGCTTATAAACAGCGAATCTTTGAGTTGATTATTCATTGAGTACATATCTTCTACTGCGAGCGTACTGTGTACCAAACGCCAGTTTTTAAAGATGGTTCTTTCAATGGAGCGATGGTCTGGCAAAGTTGCGATTGTCACTGGAGCTAGTGCTGGAATTGGAGCTTCGATAGTCGAACAATTGGTGGAACATGGCGTGATAGTAAGATCATAACGTATCCTCAAAAAATTAGGGTACCTACTACATTCATTTTTAGGTCGCTGGTTTGGCAAGAAGGAAGGAACGAGTCGAGGAACTGTCCAAGAAACTTTCAGGCAAAAAAGGCAAGCTACACGCGGTCAAGTGCGACGTAAGCAAAGAAGACGAAGTTCTAGAAGCCTTCAAGTGGGTGAAAACTAACCTAGGACCGATACACATTCTCGTAAACAACGCAGGACTTGCAAGAATCGGCAGTTTGACAGATGGAAACGCCCAGGATTGGAAAACCGTCTTGGACGTCAATGTTCTGGGCTTGTGCATTTGTACGAGAGAGGCTCTGAGAGACATGAAGGAGCACAACACTGCGGGGCATATTGTGCACATTAATAGCATCACTGGTCACGTAGTACCTGATATCGCCAGTCTAAACGTATATCCTGCCAGCAAACATGCCGTGACTGCGCTTACGGAGACTTTGAGACAGGAGCTGAATCGCGAAGGACTTAAGATCAAAATAACGGTGAATTACCTACTAAGTTTCTGATGCTAACTTTTTATTGACTGCATTGTCTTATTGTAGAGTATCAGTCCAGGTGTCGTGTTGACTGAGATTGCCGAAGCTGCAGGAATTAGTCAGGAATTATTAAAAATGAAGCCATATATATTTCCTGAAGATATATCAGACAGTGTTATATACGTTTTGTCGACTCCTCCACATGTACAGGTATTTATTTTCATAAATTTAAATATATTTTTTATAAATTTTATTTAATTTTTAGGTCCACGAACTTACTATTCTCCCACAAGACGTAGTGGCAGCTTGGAAATGAAAGTTTGTCATCAGTGTGTTGTGTAGTAAAAGTCTACCACATCATAACTTAAGGTCGTTACACTCAATAATTTTACTCCATGTTATTTAATTTTGCATTTGTTTGAGTAATTCTTAGATTTTTTGAATACCTACATATACAGTGTCCGCCAAAAAGTCTGCACCTATGGGAAAAATTTTTAGTAAATAACTTACGGAAAATTTGTTAGCGGCATCAGGTTTTGCTTGCTCTAGAACCAAAATTGACATAATCAAATGTTGTGACGTAGTCTTTTTTATATATCAAATTTGACATTAATGAAAAAAATGTTCGAAAAATGGGCTTATTTAACCGAATTTCGAAAAAAGTCACAAGAAACATATAATATGTTTCTTTCGCAATTTTATACCCTGTGCAAAATTTCAAGAGCCTACTACGATTTTCATATTTTGCCCTTTGTTGCCCTTTTCCGTATTTGTTAATCCATAAAAGTCGATCCTATGTAATTTAAAACACTCATTGACTGAATACATACTGCACAATACTTAGTTTACGGTCTAAATATCTTTCTTTTCCTTTTTTTGCAAAAAAATAAAATGAGGGCTTGTTGAAGAAGCACGCTTGGTGCAAAACTGATCTCATTTTTACAGATAAACACATAAATTCGATTTACAAACTTCTTTCTATAGTAAATGGTTGTAAAAACACACAAATATTTCTGTCATGCTGATCTGATCAGAAATATCTGGAAAATTTAAAATATTATGTCCAATAATATCCAACAAAGGGTAAAATATGAAAATCGTAGTAGGCTCTTGAAATTTTGCACAGGGGTATAAAATTGCGAAAGAAACATATTTTTCTTATGACTTTTTTCGAAATTCGGTTAAATAAGCCCATTTTGCGGACATTTTTTTCATTAATGTCAAATTTGACATATAGAAGAGACTACGTCACAACATTTGATTATGTCAATTTTGGTTCTAGAGCAAGCAAAAACAAATTTTCCGTAAGTTATTTACTAAAAATTTTTCCCATATGGTGCAGACTCTTTGGCGGGCACTGTATACAACTTATCCTAAACTTCCTTATGTCAACTAAATAAATTGTTAAAACCAACCGACCATTTTTTATTATATGGCTTTCATCAAATACCAAAGCTCGAGTATTGATTTATATCATGACTTGTTACTTCCAACTGAACTAAAAATAGAATTCCACTGACATAATATTCATTCTAGGTTCGTTATTCGTCTCGAGTAGACCGATTTTTTTTAAAAGCAACGGGCTTTTGGACTTTCCTTCAAATTAAAAAAAGAAAGCAAGAAGCTGATGTGGATTCTTGTAAGAAAATAATTTTGGGCGAACACACAGAACTGTTTCATCTGAGCTGTTGAGCATTAGACAAGAAAGACAAAAGACAAATTGAAGGAATCCCAGTAAATAGCAAACACAGGTACGTTGAATCTACGTTGAACAAAAACAATAACACAATACCTCATCAACGTTAAGATTAAACGTTAGTTTTCGCAAAAATATCGCAACGTTACCAGCATAGTTGTAAATAACTTGAAATATAACTACATATTTATCAAAGTCAATTCAACTGATCATCTACGTTGATTGAATCAGTTGAATTAACGTCAAGAAATTCAACTTGTTTTCAATTAATGAAGTAACCTTGTACCTTGTTTCAACGTTGCAAACTGAAGAAATCAGAAATCTGAGAAATCAGGAATCTTTAATTAAAGTTGAATTAACGTAAATAATATGTCAATCAACAAGTTTTCTATCTCAGTTTATTATTGTTCTTAGCACTTTAAATGCTACGGACCTTTAATTAGAAATATTAGAACGAAAATTAACGTTGCTTTGAAAAACATACTTTACGTAAACGTTGAATTAGGGTTAAGAAATAATGAACTAAAAATCAACGTAAAACATTAAATCAGCGTTGGCAAAGTTGAATCTCTGTTGAATAAACGTACTTGTGTTTACTAATCAAAAATTTTCACCGAATAAAAACATCGTAACTATTGCAAGCGATGTTTAAATATGGACCATCATTGACTAAAAGAATTCCTTTACTCAATGGGGCAAGTAGTTTAAGAAACTTTTACGTGTACAATGTGTTACCAGATCATCTGAACTAAATGACTTTTTAAAAGCTTTTATTTAACTTGCAATGTATGTATGTATGTATGTATGTATGTATGTAATTTGTTCGGGTGGAATCTTGCAACTCAATTTTGAAGCAGATATCTTCAACCGATCGAGCTGAAATTTTTTACACACGTTTAATTTGGATGACAATGCATGATTATATTTGTGACGTCATTCTAAATCCAACATGGCGGATCACCCAAGATGGCGGACTAGTTAAATTTCAACCGATCGAGCTGAAATTTTGTACACACGTTTAATTTGGATGACAATGCATGATTATATGTGTGACGTCATTCTAAATCCAACATGGCGGATCACCCAAGATGGCGGACTAGTTAAATTTCAACCGATCGAGCTGAAATTTTGTACACACGTTTAATTTGGATGACAATGCATGATTATATGTGTGACGTCATTCTAAATCCAACATGGCGGAACACTCAAGATGGCGGACTAGTTAAATTTCAACCGATCGAGCTGAAATTTTGTACACACGTTTAATTTGGATGACAATGCATGATTATATGTGTGACGTCATTCTAAATCCAACATGGCGGAACACTCAAGATGGCGGACTAGTTAAATTTCAACCGATCGAGCTGAAATTTTGTACACACGTTTAATTTGGATGACAATGCATGATTATATGTGTGACGTCATTCTAAATCCAACATGGCGGAACACCCAAGATGGCGGACTAGTTAACTTTGACTTGTGTAGTTTGGTGAGATAGGCGTCAACAGCATTGGTCTGCAACCTGTCTCGTTGTATATTTAGGCTCCAAGCTCTTCGCGCCTGGTCAAGCATACGTGGCCTTAAGTAGGGTTAGATCATTAGAAGGTCTCCTCATTGAAGAGCTAAACTGTTCTAAACTAACCGGCAAACGACCTTGCAACAATGATGCGTTAACTGAGATGAATAGACTCAGACACCTGGCCAAACTAAAAATTACAAAATAAATTAAAAGTAAAAAAATATTTTTAAAAAAAGCTTTTATTTAAATGCGCTAAAAAGAATAAAATAATCTTTTCTTTTAAAACTTTTACTATCAACTTATAACGTCATTCCACAATTTATATGATATAAAAGCTTGTCGCGAGATTTAAGTTTTCAAACTAAGTAAATACCACTACTTAAATCTCGCGACAAGCTTTTATATCGTATAAATTGTGGAATGACGTTATAAGTTGATAGTAAAAGTTTTAAAAGAAAAGATTATTTTATTCTTTTTAGCGCATTTAAATAAAAGCTTTTTTTAAAAATATTTTTTTACTTTTAATTTATTTTTAAATGTTGTCGTTATATTAACCCCCTGTCCTCATAAATAAGCGTTTATTAATGATATTTATAGCTATGTAATTTTCTTACCAGTATAGCCAATTTCTTCATCTCTCGAAAAATATTTGTTGAATGTTTTTATTTGGCAACAAGAGACAATAAACATAATATCTAACTAACCTTTAGCAAGGAATTGCCAAAAAACACCTATTTATTTTCTTTTGTATTCCATGGTTAATCAGATTCCGATTCAACAAGAATATTTTTCAAAAAGAAGCTATGAAAAATTTGCATATATACTATACTATACTTACAGGGTGGTCCAAACTTTATCAGCAATACTTTAAAAACTGATAGAAAATTTAAAAAGGAGATTTTTTTTATGTAAACATGTATCGAAATCCTAGCGGTTTTTGTGTTCTTTTTTTCAAGTTTTCTTGTATTATTCCTAAAAGACGACAGCTATGGCAGACATATTATTTGACATATTTTAGACACAAATTAAATACTATAAATTAAAAATAATATAATATTTAAAATTAATAATAATTCCAGTGCCGGAGAGGCGGGGGTCAACCATCATATTTTTCAATAAAAAATGGTACATCACTGGAAAAGTAATATTTTTCCGCATTAACTAAATTTTCCAATCAATTCTAAGAAAAAAATATTTTTTACTTTTTTTCGGAAAATATAGGTACTTTAAAAAAATAATTTTTTTGTTTTAATTTTTTGAGCAGAAGAAAATCAAAGTAGGTGTAGGCTTTTGAAGTTTTGCACACCTACTCAGTTTTTAATTCTGAACAACTTTCCTTAATAACATTTTGTCATAGAACCTACATAAAGGGTACTTTACACGTGCGAAAAAATATATATTTTTTAATTTCCAAGAGACATGATTTTTCGAATCTAGAAACCCTTTTTGTAGGTTTAATGACAAAATGTTATTAAGGAAAGTTGTTCAGAATTAAAATCTGAGTAGGTGTGCAAAATTTCAAAAACTTAGACTTACTTTCCTTCTGCTAAAAAAAATAAACGCTCGAAAATGAGTTTTTCAGAAAACGGCACATTTTTCGATAGAAAGTCAAGAATACTTTTTTCTTAGAATTGGTTGTGAAATTTAGTGGAAGCCAAAAAAGATTACTATTTCAGTGGCGTACCATTTTTTTATTTTTTAAGTCGACAGGTCAAATAATAAAAGAAAACTTTTAAAAAAATTGAACCTTGACGCTAGGATTTCAATACATGTATGGAAAAATCTTTTTTTTATTTTTTTTTATTTTCAAGTATTGCTGATAAAGTTTGGACCACCCTGTATAAAAGTATTTAATATTTAATTTTTCAATAGGCAACATGTCTTTCCTGCAATACACGTGAAAATTTTATTATGGAAAGTTTTTGAAATAAAAACGAAAGAGCCTTGTCTAGGTATTTAAAAAATTAAAAATTGAAAAAAAAAGGAAAAAGTCAAAGTAAGCCGATCAGTCTTAAACTTTGTACGTGGGCATAGCTTTTTATTCCGAACAACTTTTCTTAGTAAAATTTTCTCGTATCTTGTACAAAAAACGCATTTTAATTAGACAGGATATGAATTTTTTTTCCTCATTTCAAGGCCTACTTTGATTTTTCGAAACTAAAATATGACAAAATCTAAGTGTTCAAATTTAAACTCAAATTTCTTTTGTTCGCTGTTGCTTTAATAATAATTTAACCTTCTATGTAAATTAATAGTACCTTTTCGGGTAAAAAAGTAGGTATATATCATTAAGTATTATAACATACCTATTATCTCATTGAAATTACTTATTTCAGGTGGATGCCATAATCTCGATGATACTAGAAATTCGGGTTTACACCAATAAATCTGCAAGTCATCGCGCGCTTATATGATATAAACGGCGAATCCTTCAGATTATATTCAGTTGAATACATATCCTCTACTACGACTATAAACAGTAATTTTTAAAGATGGTTCTTTCAATGGAGCGATGGTCTGGCAAAGTTGCCATTGTCACTGGAGCTAGTGCTGGCATTGGAGCGGCAATAGTCGAACAATTAGTGGAGCATGGCGTGATAGTAAGATCATAACGTATCCTCAAAAAATGAAGGTATACTACATTAATTTTTAGGTCGCTGGTTTGGCAAGAAGAAAGGAACGAGTCGAGGAACTGTCCAAGAAGCTTTCTGGCAAAAAAGGCCAGCTACACGCGGTCAAGTGCGACGTAAGCAAAGAAGACGAAGTTCTAGAAGCTTTCAAGTGGGTGAAAACGAACCTAGGACCGATAAACATTCTTGTAAACAACGCAGGAATATTAAAAATCACCACTCTATCAGATGGAAATGTTCAGGATTGGAAAAGCATCTTTGATGTTAACGTGCTGGGTTTGTGCGTTTGCACAAGAGAGGCTGTCAGGGACATGAAAGAGCACGACACTGCCGGACATATTTTGCACATTAATAGCATTGCTGGTCACATAGTACCGGACGTTGAGAAAGTAAACGTATATCCGGCTAGCAAGTATGCCGTGACTGCCCTTACGGAGACTTTGAGGCAGGAGCTGAATCGAGACAAACTGAAGATCAAGATAACGGTGAATCACTAAGTTTTCCGCTAGGTTTTTATTGATCGGTGTGTCTTATTGTAGAGCATCAGTCCAGGTACGGTGTTGACTGAAATAGCTGAAGCCGCAGGAATGAATCCGGACGTATACAACCACATAGCATATATGCTTCCTGAAGATATAGCGGATGGTGTTATATACGCTTTGTCGACTCCTCCACACGTACAGGTATTTTATTTTTATAAATTTCAATAATATTTTTTTATAAATTTTATTTAATTTTTAGGTTCATGAACTTACGATTCTTCAACACCAAGTAGCTGCTAAGTGGAAATGAAAGGCCCACATTTGTCATCATAATTCAAGGCCATTGCACTTAATAATTATTCTTAGATGTTGTTTAATTTCATTTATTTATTTGACTGATTTTTGTAATTCTATACAACCTATCCTCTACTACCTTGTATCAACTAAATAAATTGTTAAAAGAAAGCAATATTTTATACGTAGAATGTCCCTCTTTAAATATTTAAATAAGTAATTACTCGTTTATAAGGAGAGAAGCTCGAGTATTGATTTATATTTATATCATGATTAATTCATTCATATCATAACTACTTTCAACGGACTTTCCTTCAAATTAAAAAAAAAAAGGAAGTGGATGTTAATTTTTGTAAGGAAATCATGTTATATAGAGCGAGTTTTTTATGATCATTATGGGTATCTCGGAAACTAGCGGAGATAGAAGGAAGGTTAAATAGGGAAATAATTGAAGTTTTTGGCCCAATTTAACGCGTCTTGTGGATCTAGCTTCGTTGTTTCCGATTTTAGATAAAAAGTGTAAATACCAACGTTGGAGAAAATTGTGTCCCCAATGCGGTTATCATGTCGTACCTTCTGTGACAGCTGCCATTTTCGAGATATGACACAAACTTTTGTTTTTTTAAATGGAAACTAACAAAAATAACGAAAATAACGATCGTTTCTATTTAAATAAAAAAGTTTGTGTTACATCTAGAAAATGGCAACTGTCAAGATCTGTATAGTGGTGGTCCCTATTTGCGACACCAAATGGCATAGTGTTAACTTCACGTTGCCACTGCGAATTTTTAAATTAAAAATAAATAAAAATTAAATTAAAAAAATAAATGTACCTTTACGGGCCTAAACTGACATGACATTTTTCTTTTCAAATAAATGTTTCTATATCGATGTTAAAATCATGCTACAAAACAATGGAAATTGATCATTTAAGATGGGTGCATGTGCATAATCAGGATGATATTAGAAATTCGTGTTTGTTTACAGTACTAAATTTTCTCGTCATCGCCCGCTTATAAATAGCGAATGTTTGAGATAAGATTCAGTTGAATACACATCTTCTACAGAGAGTGTATGAAACGTTTAAAATGGTTCTTTCCATGGAGCGATGGTCTGGCAAAGTGGCTATAGTCACTGGAGCTGGCTCTGGAATTGGAGCTTCGATAGCTGAACAGTTAGTGGAACGCGGCCTGATTGTAAGATCATTTTTATAATCTCGAAAAATGAAGGTACAATAACATTTTTTAGGTCGCTGGTTTAGATATAACTAAGGAACGAGTCGAGGAACTGTCCAAGAAGCTTTCAGGCAAAAAAGGCAAGCTACACGCGGTCAAGTGCGACGTAAGCAAAGAAGACGAAGTTCTAGAAGCTTTCAAGTGGGTGAAAACGAACTTAGGACCGATTAACATTCTAGTAAACAACGCAGGACTCGTACGAATCAACAGTTTAACGGATGGAAATACTCAGGATTGGAAAACCGTATTGGACGTTAATGTCCTTGGCTTGTGCATTTGTACGAGAGAGGCTGTGAGAGACATGAGAGAGCACAACACCGCGGGTCATATTGTGCACATTAATAGCGAGACTGGTCACGCAGTACCGGATGTTGAGAAACTAAACGTATATCCGGCTAGCAAACATGCCGTGACGGCCCTTACGGAGACTTTGAGACAGGAGCTGAATCGCGAAAAACTGAAGATCAAAATAACGGTGAATCACTAAGTTTCTGCTGGCTTTTTAGTGACTGGTTTGTTTTGTTGTAGAGCATCAGTCCAGGTGCTGTGTTAACTGGGATTGCCGAAGCAGCAGGACTCAGTCAGGAAGTATATACGCTACAGCCACATATGTTTCCTGAAGATATATCAGATAGTGTTATATTCGCTTTGTCGACTCCTCCACATGTACAGGTATTTTATTTTTTAGAAAAAAATTGAGTGACATTTTTTTATAAATTTTATTTAATTTTTAGATTCACGAACTTCTTATTCTCCCACAAGAAGTAGCAGCTGATTGGAAATGAAGGTTATTACACTCAATAATTTTGTTCCATGTCATTTAATTTTGCATTTGAGTGATTCTTAGATTGACAGTTTTATTTATTTTCTAATTTTTTATCCTATACTTCCTTATGTCAATTAAATAAATTATTAAAACAAACCAAACATTTTTCTATTACATTTCGTCAAATACCAAAGCTGGAGTATTGATTTATATCATGACTTGTTACTTCCAACTGAACTAAAAATAGAATTTTCCTGATATAATGTTCATTCTAGGTTCGTTTTTCGTCCCGAGTAGTCCGATTTTTTTAACGCAACGCTCTTAAAATTTTCCTTCAAATTAAAAAAAAATAAAACAAGAAGGGGATGTTGAAATAATGTTATGTGAACACACAACTGTTGTATTTGAGCATTAGACAAGAAAGACAAAAGACAAATTGAAGCAATCTCAGTAAACACCAAACACAGGTACGTTGAATCAACGTTTTACCAGCAACGTTGTAAAAAAACATGAAATATAGCTATATATTTATCAAAGTCAATTCAACTGATCTATCTACGCCGATTCAATTTGTTGAATTAACGTCAAAAATATCCAACTTAACGTTCCAAACTGAAGATAATTCAACTTTAAAATAAACAATATGATCTATGAAAATTCAACGTTGTTTCAACCATAAAAAAAAAAACAACTTTTGTAAGAGAATTATGTACGCAAAATACCAACCGTACCTATATTGTTGTCAACCTTTCAAATTATCCATGGATAAACATATTTTCTGTAGGAAAAATTTCGATTTGATTCAACTTCAAAAAACCCGTAAAATTATTTGCTTAAATTCAACTTTGTTTCGACGAATCTTTCAGATTATATTCGGCTGAATATATATCCTCTACTACGTCTATAAACAGCAATTATTCTTAAAGATGGTTCTTTCCATGGAACGATGGTCTGGCAAGGTGGCCATAGTCACTGGAGCGAGTGCTGGAATTGGAGCGGCAATAGTCGAACAATTAGTGGAACATGGCGTGATAGTAAGATCATAACGTATCCTCAAAAAATGAAGGTATACTACATTAATTTTTAGGTCGCTGGTTTCGCAAGAAGAAAGGAACGAGTCGAGGAACTGTCCAAGAAGCTTTCAGACAAAAAAGGCCAGCTACACGCGGTCAAGTGCGACGTAAGCAAAGAAGACGAAGTTCTAGAAGCTTTCAAGTGGGTGAAAACGAACTTAGGACCGATTAACATTCTAGTAAACAACGCAGGACTATTAAAAATCACCACTCTATCAGATGGAAATGCCCAGGATTGGAAAAGCATCTTTGATGTTAACGTGCTGGGTTTGTGCGTTTGCACAAGAGAGGCTGTCAGGGACATGAAAGAACACGACACTGCCGGACATATTTTGCACATTAATAGCATTGCTGGTCACATAGTACCGGATTTTGAGAAAGTAAACGTATATCCGGCGAGCAAGTATGCCGTGACTGCCCTTACGGAGACTTTGAGGCAGGAGTTGAATCGCGACAAACTGAAGATCAAGATAACGGTGAATCGCTAAGTTTTCCGCTAGGTTTTTATTGATTGTTGTGTCTTATTGTAGAGTATCAGTCCAGGTGCCGTGTTGTCTGAATTTGCTGAAACAGCAGGAATAAATCGGGAAGTATTTAATCATATAGCATATATGCTTCCTGAAGATATAGCAGATGGTGTTATATACGCTTTGTCGACTCCTCCACACGTACAGGTATTTTATTTTTATAAATTTCAAATATGTTTTTTTATAAATTTTATTTAATTTTTAGGTTCACGAACTTACAATTGTACAACACGAAGTAGCTGCTAAGAGGAAATGAAGTGCCCACTTGAAACGTATTCGTTTGTCATTAGTGTGTTGTGTTGTAAAAGCCTACTACTTTTTTTGTGAGATATTATTTAATTTTATTTATTTATTTATTTGAGTGATTCTTGTAGTTCTAGACAACATACCCTATAATCCATTGTTTGAACTAAATAAATTGTTAAGGCAAACCAATATTTCTTATTTAAACCATTTTCGTCAAATACCACAACGACCTATCTCTTTTTAACCCTCTCTGAACATTTAAATTAGAGAGACATCAAAAGACAAGTTGAAGGTTATGTTATTATGAGTCCATCAAATGGAAATCTATACTAAAATGAAATAACTCTTAAGCCTGATGCAAACAAGAACGTGTGCGTTGAGATTTTTGCCAGAGCCGCATTGAGGCACCACCTTTATTTAATTTTTACTTTTACAATAAAATTATTGTTTACGTCAAAATATTTCGGAAAAAATTATTGGCTTAATTTAAATGAGTAAAAACACCGATAAAATTATTTGTGGCAGTATCTAAATAGCTGAAAACAACAAAATAAAATCGCATAAATACGCTTTTGCGATCGAGTACGTCCCTGTTACCAGGCGCGCTGATGTTTTATAGCCTATTGAAAAATCGCCTTATTTCGTCGATCTCGTGCTTGATTTTAGTATAGTATAAAAAATTTCACTCTATAAAACATCATAATTATTGCAAGAAGTACCTAATGTTTAAATATGGGCCACCATTGACTAAAAGAATTCCTTTACAAGGCAATTAGTTTTAGAAATGTTGTATATTTAGAAAATATCTATAGTCATCCTCTTATAATTGATTAAAATCGCGATCGCCTGTGAAGAGGGATCGAGATCTGTGGATCTGGCCTTGAAATATATTTATATGATTTCGTGCTGTGGTACACTAGGGACTTTCCATTCTCCATTTTGATATGCGTATACGGGTGTAACTAAACTGATGGTCAAAAATGACACCACGTATTCTTGGAGTCAAAATAAGGGCATTTCTTCATATATTTTTTTCTCCTACGGGCCATAGTTTTTTTTATACAGAGCGTAGAAGTTTGGAGAAAAATACACATTATTCTTAGTATTTCTAGAAGTATACGAGATATTTTCTTCAAACTTGGCGGGTCACATGAGTAGATGAGCCGTCAAACTTAAGGTTGACATGAAGCTTCTGAGGCTCCCAGTTGCGGAGATACAGGGTGTTAGTAAAATTAATTAGTTCAGAAAAATATGAATACCCTGTATAATCGCATTTTTTAAATTTGTTTTGAGTGGCGAATAGAATGGTTAACAAAAAGTATCTCTTAGTATTTTTTCATATTCGCAGCCGTTTCTTAATTATTTTTAAAGAACGGCAACGCTGCAATGAACAATAGTCACTTTAAGAATAAATCTAGCAATCTGTGGATGTCAATTAAACTTTATTTAACAAAATACAAAAGCAAAAACAATAATAAAAGAAACGTATTGCTATTAGAAAATTAAATTATTAAATGTTCGAAATGACCGCCGCGCCGTCTCTTTTAATACACGCAACTATGCGTTTCCGCATGTTTATTATTGCCATTCGCAAGTCCATAGCAAAAGTGCATATCAGTCAATTCTTCAAATGAAAATATAATTTTCCAAAATATTGATACTAATGTGCAAAGTTGGCAACCAAATGATTCAAATAATGCCAAGTTTAATGACATCCACAGATTATTAGATTTATTCTTAAAATGACTTTTTTATTGCAGCATTGCAGCAATTTCTACGCTCTGTATAAAAAAACTATGGCCCGTAGGAGAAAAAAATATATGAAGAAGTGCCATTATTTTGACTCCAAGAATACGTGGTTTCATTTTTGACCATCAGTTTAGTTACACCCTATACATTGACTGTACTAATTGCTGTACGTTGTAAATAATATTATCTTGCATGTAGAGATAACTAGCTGCTGATGGATAACATCTCGTTCAGCTTACGACCAGATTTCCACTACACCTACACCACATTTACACCACAAAATTTGCAGATCATCGCGCGCTAACATATACAGTGTGTCCACGGATGAAGTAGAAAAGAGGAGAAAACAAATTGCAAAATTTCAAACACCAAAGCTAAAATTACCACGACTGCGCAGCAGCAGTGGTATTTTCTTAGCATTGGGATTATAATGAGTGATAAATGAACGAAAAGTATTATCTATTATTAGGCATATGAGTTATATTTGAAAAGAAAATTTAACACTGCAAATAGTTTAATAATTATTGTGTGTATGTTGCCATAATTTATCAACCCAACTTCTTAGGAATAAATTAAATACAAGAATTATAAATATTTCCACTCTTCGAAAATGTAATTTAAAAAATAAAAATAAGCAGCCGCAACCGGGGTTTGAACCCAGGACCTCTCGCACTCAAAGCGAGAATCATGCCCCTAGCCCATTGAGGTAAGATGAATGTTTTACTTATCTAGCCGTATATAAATTTAATTACCATGTTTAAAAGTTAAAGTACATTTGACAGCTGTCATTTAAGTTGAGCTTTCCGTTCTGAATAATTTGTGCTAATAGATATTTTTTAACTATTGATGAAAACATATCTTCTAGTCCTATTAAATTTGGTAATGTGAAGAAGTTATCGGGTTACAGTTTTCGCTGCCACAATATTGGTTTAGCTTAACTAGGACGTAGTGCCTAAACCTTTTATATTAATAGTGATTTTTGAACAATTTTGAAGGATTATTGGCCTATTCGGGATTTTTAAATCAAACGCTGTATTTTGACTTCAAATGGATTTTGGTGTAATAATGGTTTGCTTTTTTGTTTTGAGTTTGAGGAGCACCATTTTTTTTTGTGTTTTTTATAGTTCTCTAAAATTGTGTTTTATTTATGTGAGGACGGTGAATTTGAATCTTGTGATATGATGGTATGTGGAGGTGGAGAAGTGTGTGGCAGGTTTAATTTTTTTAACTCATTTCAAGTTTATTATTAAGTGACTCATCCATGCTACAGAAGATCTCCATCAAAGTTATATCTGCCCCTTTGTAGGACAATAAAGTAGCTGACGTTCTTCGGAAACAACAGTGCCCGATATATTCTTTAGCATAGGGAATGTTCAGGAAAGATGCAATTTTAGATTGGATTAGCCAGATTTTATAAACTCATGCACATTTTGTATCTGATACTTTCCATTTTATGACATAAAAAATCTACCGTTTTCTTCATTATTTTTTGGTCGCAATAAAGCATATTTCCTATACTATTGTAAATATTCCCCCGTTAGAGTAAAATAAATGAGCGAGGTTCATCTGGAATTTTTTTTTAAAGAGCTGTTCCTGTACCTTCATATTGCCGATAGAACTGAAGTGGCTCCAGAAATTTCTATTGTAACTCCCACATTGTAATACATCCGTCATTATTTATAAATGGAGATACAAAAATCCATCCTTGCTTAATAATTGTTATAATTTAGTATCCCCCACTCGTTATTTTAATAATAATTCTAGATAAAGTATTCAGTTTGCAGCGGCCTCTCGTAGCGATCACACTGCATCGAAAATGGTTATCTCCATGAATAGATGGTCTGGAAAGGTTGCCATAGTGACCGGAGCCAGTGCCGGCATTGGAGCTTCGATAGCCGAACATTTAGTGAAACATGGCGTGATTGTAAGATCATTTTCATAAAGTATCCTCAAAGAAATGAAGGTACTACGTTAATTTTGAGGTCGCTGGTTTCGCAAGGAGAAAGGAACGAGTCGAGGAACTGTCCAAGAAGCTTTCAGGCGAAAAAGGCAAGCTACACGCGGTCAAGTGCGACGTAACCAAAGAAGACGAAGTTCTAGGAGCTTTCAAGTGGGTGAAAACGCATCTAGGACCGATTAACATTCTGGTAAATAACGCAGGAATCACGAGAAATACCACTCTCCGAGATGGGAACACCCAGAAATGGAGGGACATTTTTGATACGAATGTTCTTGGTCTCTGTGTTTGTACAAGAGAGGCGGTGAAAGACATGAAAGCACACAACACCGACGGGCATATTATCCACATAAACAGCGTCGTTGGGCACTACATTCCAAACTTTGATTTGTTGAACGTCTATCCGGCTAGCAAGTATGCTGTGACGGCTCTTACGGAGACCTTGAGACAAGAGTTGAATCGCGAAAAACTTAAGATCAAGATAACTGTGAGTATTAGTTTCAGTGTTTTAGTTTCTAGGTTGACTATTGCAGAGTGTTAGTCCAGGAGTTGTGCTAACTGAAATTGCCCGAGAAGCAGGGTTTGAGGATAATACATTTAAGGCGATGCCTCATCTGCAACCTGACGATGTAGCGGATGCTGTGGTGTATACTTTGTCAACACCTCCACACGTACAGGTATGCTATTTGGGTTTTGTTTAAAAGTTTTTTTATTATTATGTATATTGATTTTGTAGGTACATGAACTTGTTATTGCCGCAGTTCATGCAACTATTTGAACTGTTTTAAAGCAACTATAATGTTCTAGTGAAGAAAATAAACTAGTAAAACGTAAACGTGTGCTTGTTACTAGTTCTCCTTTGTTGTTCCAAAACTGGCTTTAAAAAAGTCCAAAAAATTACTATTATAACTTTAATAATTTTAATTTCATTTTCTATTGGACTTTTATTAGGTATTCATTTCGACTTGCATATCTAGCTAAGACTTTTCGGATAAGACTATGGCGATTAGGTGATTGCAAGGTCGATTATTGCACAACTAGTAACAGCCGAATAAAGTATATCTAAGCAATGATAGTGGGTATCTAAATGGTTTATTAGTTTCGGTTCCTCATATACCTTTGGAAGTCACACGAAATAAAATCTATAGACTGAAAATGGTGCTCTCTTTAGACAGATCGGTTGGCAACGTTGCTGTTGTGACTGGAGCAAGTTCTGGGATTGTAGCTGCTATTGCTGAAAAACTTATTGAACACGGCATAATTGTAAGTACAATTTATGCAGGAAAATAAATTTCATTTATTTAGATTTTTGTCCAAATTCTTGCTAAATAACGAAGATGTTTCATCCAAGCTAATTGAAATGAACTCGGAATTATACACATCAAAAAATCTAAGGGACAAGGAAAAAAAGTATGAAATAAAACACAATGTATTGCCATATTTTTTTATATTATTAACAGACTTCAAAAAAGGAGGAGATTATCAATTCGGTTGTATTTTTTTATGTTTGTTACCTCAGAACTCCGTCATTTATAAACCGATTTGGACAATTCTTTTTTTATTTGAAAGGGTATAGCTACAGAACGGTTCCATTTAAATTTGAAGAAAAAATTCCACCCCTAAGGTTGGACAAATAGGGGATGAAATTTCATATTGGACCGATTTCGATGATTCTTTCTTTATTGGAAAGAGGGTACCTTAGGTGTGGTCCCGTTTAAATTTAAAGAAAAATGTCCACCCCTGAGGGTAGATAAATAAGGGATGAAAGTTCATATTGGACCGATTTGGATGATTCTTATTTTATAAGAAAGGGATTGATTATCTTAGAGGTGGTCACATTTAAATTTGATGAAAAATTAAATTTGAAGAGAAAAATTTCAATCCTAAGGGTGGACAAATAGGGGATGGAATTTAATATTGGACCGATTTCGATAATTATTAATAATTCACTAAAAAATAAGAAATAAAAAAATTTACAAAAAAAATTAAACCGACTTCAAAAATTTGCCCGTATGCACACCCCATTAAAATTTTTTAAGAAAGTTAACAAAAAATAACACCGACTTCACAAATTTGCCCGTATGCACATTTCAACTAAAATTTTGGAAATATTTTTCTGTTTCCAAATTGAGTTATCTTTGGAGTCGGTGATAGTAAGTTATGATGTATGTAGGATATGATATTTTCATATCTAAATAGATTTAAATTCCTTGCCTTGACTGTCACCAAATCCAAAGATAACTCAATTTAGAAAGAGAAAAATATTTCTAAAATTTTAGTTAAAATGTGCATATGGGCAAATTTGTGAAGTCGGTGTTATTTTCTGTTAATTTTTTTAAAAAAATTAGTGAAGTGTGCATACGGTCAAATTTTTAAAGGTTTTAATTTTTTTCTTAATTTTTTTTTATTATTTTATTATTCTAGGATAAAATAAGTATTGTACTTATTAGTGGCAAGAAAGAAACAGTAGCAAGACAGTTTTTGCTGGTACAGGAAAATGACACATTTGTCACTAATAGAAATCTATTGGTATTGGTCACAAATTAATGGATCCAAGCAAGATACTCTATTTGGTCCATTTTCCTTAGTGCACATTTTGCTTTCATGGTATACCGTAGTCATATATTCACCTAAAAAATTCCCACTACAAATCTATAATATTTTAATTTTTGACCATGAAAATGAACTCATCTAATAATATAAGACCTCGCCTCGACCTTAATTCCTCAAGATTTAACAAAATTTCAAGGTCAACGTGGAATAGTTAGTTTAAACCTTTGAGTGATGAATCATTCCTTTCCTAACATATTTGACTGATTATTATTACTTATTTATTATTTTTGTTATATACCGTCGATTAAGTTTAGGGAAAGAAACGAGAAAATACAAAAATATTATGCTATTTTGTACACTAGGTATAAATAATTATATAATTTCAGTGCATGTTTATTGTCTCCAATAATAAAACGTACTGTACTGTTTGTTGTTTCTGTCTACAGATTAAATGATTTCGAGGTCTAACTATTTCACAAATAAGTGGGTATCTAAATGGGAATAAACTCTGTTCAACGAATGTTCACACCTACGTCGCAACTCCCGTCCTCGTCTTACTCATGAATATATGATGGATATGGGTCGTACATTAATGAGTAAGACAATGACGGGAGTTGTAACGTATGTATGAACATTCGTTGAACAGAGTTTACATAAGTGTAGCTTATTAGTATCATCGCCGCTTTCAGAATTAGAAGTCACGCTAGATAAAATTTGTATAGTCTGAAAATGGTGCTCTCTTTGGACAGATGGGTTGGCAAGGTTGCTGTTGTGACTGGAGCTAGTGCTGGAATTGGAGCTGCTGTTGCTGCGCAACTGGTTGAACATGGCATAATTGTGAGTACACAATTTAAAAAATAGATCCTGTTAAATAACGAATGTAGTACTAATAATTATATACTAATCATTAAAAATATCACAACCAGAATAATTTTCGCATTGCCTTGATTGTGGAAACGTGTTTCAGGTTGCTGGTCTAGCAAGAAGAGTCCAACGCGTCGAACACCAAGCCAAAAAACTCTCCGGCAAAAAAGGCAAACTCCACGCCGTCAAATGCGACTTGACCAACGAAAAAGAAATCCTCGAGGCCTTCAAGTACATCGAGGAGAAACTTGGTCCCATCCACATCTTGGTCAACAACGCAGGGCTCAGCCAGACAAACTCCTTAATCGACGGTGATACCGAAAAGTGGAAAATGGTGTTGGACACTAATATTCTTGGCCTGTGTATTTGCACGAGGGAAGCTATTAAGAATATGAGGGAAAACGATATCGATGGTCATATTGTGCATATTAATAGTGTGGCGGGGCATGGCGTGCCAGATTTTCCAGATGTGAACGTATACGCTGCTTCCAAGCATGCTGTGACAGCTTTAACGGAAACGCTTAGGCAAGAAATCAATAGGATGAAACTTAAAATAAAAATAACTGTAAGTGTAGGGCAGAGCGGTGGATTGAAAAGCTTTAATTTGATTTTAATTTTAGAGTCTCAGTCCCGGGCGCGTTGAAACAGAATTCTTGGAGGCAGCAGGATGCGACAAGGACGTTTTGAAAGATTTGGTAAAAGTATGCACCCTACTGAAGTCAGAAGACATCGCAGATGCCCTTGTCTACGTCTTGTCCACTCCACCACACGTACAGGTAAATTTATAAAAATGTTTAGGAGGAAGAGATTAATGAATTTTTTACAGGTTCATGAATTGATCATCAAACCAATAAATGAACCATTCTAATTCAGATTGTAGTGGAATAAACTTGTTAGACTTGTCCTTCTATATTTCATATCTGTGATGACATAGCATTGTTCAAAATATATAATATTGGAAAAAGAGAACTAAAAAATATATTAACTTTTCTCTCCTAATAAGGTAAGTACATTATAACTATCAATTTTTATATTTCAAACTGTCCATCAAGTCAGAAATTGAGTGAATCGTTCTCCCAAACACGATCAAAGCAAAAATTTTAAAACATACTATTATTTTCGCAACAAAGAATTTATAGATAGTTGACCCTGATGGCAACACTTTTACTCCTAAGCATTCAGGTATGTTCTTTTGCTGTCTCTGTAAAAATGTGCAACTTTTATTGTTTGTAATTTTAGTCTCTAGGAATATATTATAGTCTATTGAACAAAAATTTATATACTTATTTTTGTGTGTAGCCATATTAGAAACAACCTTCCACTAGATGATAGCCAAATTGTATTTGAGTCCTTATTTAAATTATTCGAAGAAAATTGCTCGGAAATTCAGTAGATAACTTCATCAAAATAATTAAAAGAAATAAGAAAATAGAAATTGAAATTTCATAATTGGTCTTCACCCCTACCTATTGTGTAAAATGAATCGAAAAATTGTATGAGAAAATGTTATTTTTACCTTGTATTCTCTTGTAAACTTATAGTTAATTTTACTGAATAATCATAATAATTGTTGGGAAGCATGAAAATGTTTTCTGTTCATAAAAATAGCAGAAATTACTGTTTCGTAATATAAAAGTTTAACAACGAATCTAACGTGCAAATACCATGCAATTTGGTTTTATTCTGTTTTTAAATCGTTGGTTTAAAAAAATTGCGAAAAGAGAGAACTGTAGCCATACCCCAAGATAACAAAATGTGTATTTTTTTGTACATTCGGTATGATGTTTAGTGTCCCTGAGTAATAATCTCTGAGCAGCGCTCAAGCAGGTACTTATAACTACCTACCATTCTTGTTGTTTCTGTGTAAAGATTAAAGATATCGACTGAATTGTCGAATGTAGATATGGAAGCCACGCCTGATTTGGCTATTAGTATCTCTGCCGCATTCAGAGTTAGAAGTCACGCTAGATAAAATTTATATAGCCTGAAAATGGTGCTCTCTTTGGACAGATGGGTTGGCAAGGTTGCTGTTGTGACTGGAGCAAGTGCCGGGATTGGAGCTGATATTGCTGAAAAACTCGTTGAACACGGCATAATTGTGAGTACATCTTTGCAAGAAAATATATTTAATTTGCTGGGTTCTGGTCTTGTCCAAATTCTCGCTAATCAAAGTGCAGTCCATGTCTTGATCTTGTTAAATAGCGAACACGTTTCCTAATTATTTAGTAAATTATAACCTGATTGAAATTAATCATTGGACCTGAAAATATGAAACCAATGAATCATTTTCATAGTGTCTTGATTATAGAAACATGTTTCAGGTTGCTGGTCTGGCAAGACGCATCGAACGCGTCGAAGAGCAATCTAAAAAACTCTCCGGCAAAAAAGGGAAGCTGCACGCCGTCAAATGCGACGTGACCAACGAAAAAGAAATCCTCGTAGCCTTCAAGTACATCGAGGAGAAACTTGGTCCCATCCACATCTTGGTCAACAACGCAGGTCTCGGGCAGAAAACCTCCTTGGTCGATGGTGATACCGAAATGTGGAAAAAAATCTTGGACACGAATGTTCTTGGTCTGTGCATTTGTACGAGAGAAGCTGTCAAGAGTATGAGGAAAAACAACGTGGACGGCCATATTGTGCATATAAATAGTTTAACAGGGCATAAGGTGATAGATTTGCCAGAAGTGAACCTATACCCTGCATCAAAATATGCTGTGACAGCTCTTACCGAGACACTTAGACAAGAAATCAATAGGATGAAGCTTAAAATAAAAATAACTGTATGTACTTGACGGACTGGTGAAGGAAAAATGTTAATTTTGTTTTAATTTTAGAGTCTCAGTCCTGGAACTGTAGACACCGAGTTTGCAGAGGCATCTGGGCATGACACCAGCATTATGCAATATTTGGCAACACTGTTCACTCTACTTAAGGCAGAGGACATCTCAGATAGTCTCCTTTACGTCTTGTCCACTCCACCACACGTGCAAGTATGTATATGAACGAATCTTGAGGAGGAAAAACTAATAATGAATTTTTGCAGGTTCACGAATTGATCATCAGACCAGTAAATGAAATATTCTAATTCTGCATTGCAGTCAAATAAAATTGTTAAACTTGTTCTGTTATTTCGCTTTTATATTTTCGACAACGCCTTTACTCCTGTATAGGCACTCTCTTGTTATCTAGAATACTTCTGCTTATTTTAAAGTCTCTTGAAAACAAATTATATAAGTACTTACTTATTCCTCTAAAATTTCTGTGGAGTCGTCATGTTCAGAGTATGTAATATCTAAAATAAATATTCACCTCTGTCGCTAAATTTAAGTGATAAGCTTTCAAGTACCTCATTGTTATCTACATCACAAATAAAATGGATATAACAAGAAAACTAAATGTATTTGTGACCTAGAAAGATTTGAAACCACCTTCTACTACGAGTACATAACAGTCGAATGTGTTGAGTTTTCACTTAAATTATTCGAACACAAAGTCTTGGGTATCTTTAGTAAAACAATTAACGGGGTTTCTTCAGATTGACTGGTGCGATAAAGAAATAAAAAATTGTAATTTCACAAACAGGGTTTAGTCCTGCATTTTCTGTAAAATATATAGAAAAATTCTAGCAGAAAATATTATTTTGCCTGAATAAATCATATAATGATGGTTGGAAAAGCATGACAATTATTTCAATTCGTAAAAAGAGCAGAGGTCAGTGTTTCATAATATAAAAGTTTAACAGCGAATATAATATGCAAATACCATGAAGATGGGTTTGTTTATTGTATATATACCTAATATAAAACCTTGATCACCTTATGCTATAGTACTAGGTATTTAACAAAAATTCAAGGTGAATGTCGAATAGATTTCAAACACGAACGTTGTATATTTAGCACAATAATTATTATTGGCTGACTATTTATTGTTATTTCGTTCAGATTGTAGGTTAGTAAAAAAACTGGTAAAACCACAAAACCGTCCCCACAGACCCCAAGATATTTCGATAACGATGCAAAAACTGTATATTTTTTGTATTTAGTGCTCCCAATAATTGAGTAACGCTCAAGGAGGTATATCTTCTATTTATGTTGTCTTTGTATAAAGATTAACATAACGAATGAATTGTCGAGTGTTGCACAACCATGTCGATATGGAGGCTACGTCTGGTTTGGCTATTAGTATCTCTGCCGCTTTCAGAGTTAAAAGTCGCGCTATAGATAAAATTTATATAGTCTGAAAATGGTGCTCTCTTTGGACAGATGGGTTGGCAAGGTTGCTGTTGTGACTGGAGCAAGTGCTGGGATAGGAGCTGCTATTGCTGAAAGACTAGTTGAAAACGGCATAATTGTAAGTACAGGGTTATTAGAAAATAAATTTAACTTATTTACGTTCTTGTCTTGTCCAAATTCTTATTAAGAAAAGTGCAGTCCATGTCTTGATCTTTTTAAATATCGAAGATGTTTCATAATTATTAAGTAAATCCCAAGCTAATCGAAATAAATCATTTTTAACTTGAAAATATAATAACCATGGATCATTTTTCACATTGCCTTGATAATGGAAACGTGTTTCAGGTCGTTGGTCTCGCAAGACGAATCGAACGCGTCGAAGAGCAATCCAAAAAACTCTCCGCCAAAAAAGGAAAGCTCCACGCTGTAAAATGCGACTTGACCAACGAAAAAGAAATCCTCGAAGCCTTCAAGTACATCGAGGAGAAACTTGGTCCCATCCACATCTTGGTCAACAACGCAGGGCTCAGCCAGAAAAACACCTTGATCGACGGCGATACCGAAAAGTGGAAGAAGGTCTTAGACACCAATATTCTTGGTCTGTGCATTTGTACGAGGGAAGCTATCAAGAGTATGAGGAAAAACAACGTGGACGGCCATATTGTGCACATCAATAGTGTTGCAGGGCATAAGGTGGTAGATTTTCCGGAAATGAACGTGTACCCTGCTTCCAAATACGCTGTGACAGCTTTAACGGAAACACTTAGACACGAAATCAATAGGATGAAGCTGAAAATAAAAATAACTGTACGTATTTCGTACAGTAGTAGTGTGGGATAAACGTTAATTTTATTTTAATTTTAGAGCCTCAGTCCTGGGGGTGTTGAAACTGAGTTTTTAGGAGCAGGAGGTTATGACAAGAGCGTTTTGGAAGATTTGGCAAAAGTTTTCCGTCTACTTAACTCGGAAGACATCGTAGATGGTATCGTTTACGTTTTGTCCACTCCACCACACGTGCAGGTATGTTTATTAACGAATCTTCACGATGAAAAACTAATAATAAATTTTTGCAGGTTCACGAGTTGATCATCAGGCCAATAAATGAACCATTCTAATTCAGGATTATAGTAAAATAAAATTGTTCTATTTGTTCTGTTATTTCGCTTTTATATTTCTGACGTATTATGACGTATTATTCTTTAAAATACACAATATTGGAATAATAAAACTATTTTTTTTTAAATTTTATATTCGTATTAAGCTATATATTCCACCTGTGGTTAATTTTTTTACATAATGACTGGATCACCCTGTATAGAGTTGATCCTGACAACACCTTTACTCCCAGGCATTTAGGTATCTTTTTTTGCTGTCTCTGCAGATATGCAGATATATTTTAGCTCCTAGAAGTTTATTTTAGTCTATTAAAAAAATTATATTCATGGGGTATTCCTCTAAAATTTCTGTTCAGAGTATGCAACATCTAAAACAAATATTCACCTCTGTTGGTAAATTTAAGTGCTGAGCTTTCAAGTAGGTACTGAATTATAATCCACATCATTATTGTATATACGAGGAAAACTACACTCGTATGTATTTGTCACCTAGATAAATTTGAAACAACCTTCTACTACATGACCATGTGTTTGAGTTTTCACTTAAAAAATATTCGAACAAAAATTGTTGAATAACTTTACTAAAACAATTAAAAGGCATTATATACTGGATTTCCCCAGTTTGATTGTTGCGATAAAAAAATTGAAATTTCACAGCCATTTGTGTTCATTTCGGCCTTTTGTGTAAAAGATATCGAAAAATTCTATCAGAAAATGTTATTATTTTGCCCTAATAAATGATAACTGTTGGGTAGCGAAAGAGTAGAGGTCACTGTTTCTTAATATAAAAATATGTCATAATCATAATCTAATGTGCAAAGTCCATGAAGATGAGTTTGTATATTTATAGTATAAAACCTTGATCTTCTAATGCTGTAGTAGGTGATAGTGGGGTTTTAGGTAGATAGCTATTTATTAAAAATTCAATGTGAATGTCGAATATATTCCAAACACGAGCGTTACATATCTAGCAAAATAATAATTATTGATTGACTGTTTATTGTAATTTGCTTTTATTAAGTTCAGATTGTCAGTCCTGGAGGTGTCGAAACTGAGTTCATAGAGGCAGCAGGATACGACAAGGAAATTTTAAAGGTTTGGCAAAAATTGTGACTCTACTGAAGCCAGAAGATGTTGCAAATGCGTACAGGTATTTTTTAATAATCTTCAGGAAGGGAAGACTAATGTATTTTTACAGATTCATGAATTGATCAATGACCATTTTTTAAATGATATATTCTACCTGTCGCAGTATATTTCGAACCGGTTATGACACAGTGTTGTTTAAAGTATTCGAAAAATAAAACTACAAAAAATCTCATTTACTTTTTTTCTACTAATGTTTTTAGTACATACCACCTCCATTTCTTGGATGCCCTGTACTTATACCCTTTGTATATTTTGTGTTCCCTAAATTCCTTAAGTTATCCCAAATTAAACGAATATGTATTTTTTCAAATGCCTAATCGAAATAAAAACATTTTTTATTTTTTTATTTAAGTTACCTACTTTTTGACCATACCACGTATGGGTGTTCCCGTATATTTTGACCCACCCCTAGAGCCTTTATTTTTCGAGTTAGAAAAAAATTACTTAAATGAAAGTTGTAGGGTTTTTTCTGAACCGCTAGGATCTGTTACTAGATAAAACAAATGAGCGTCGCAAATTTATGAAAAAATATAAACACCCTGTATATTTGTGGATTTTTGAATTGCAGGAATTTTTCCGACTCCAACAATATGAATATGTTATATGTTTGATCTAAGGATTCGCATGATATTCCACATTGCAGATAAATACGATCATTATATTTAATCAAGGTTGCCATGGAAAAACATTTCAACTTAGGCAAGAACATTCCTGTCAATCCATTATTTTTGGGACAATACACCTTGGTTACCTAAAACAATAGAGGCTCTAGGGGTGGGTCAAAATATACGGGAACACCCTGTACATACATATCCATTGGAACCGCTTTCATTTTTTTTATATATTATTATATATTTTGAAACACATTTCGTCTGTGGTAAATACATATCAGCAGGTATGGGATGGGATATTCATACATTTTTCTTTTATGGCATACATACCCTACTCATACTATCATCTAAAAATTCCAACTACAAATCTATAATATTTTAATTTTTGGTCATGCAAATGAGCGCATCTAATAATTTATGACCTTGACCGTCTAATTCCCCAAGACTTCAGAAATTTCAAGGTCAATGTGGAATAATTCGTTAGTTTGAACCTCAACTCTTGCTCCTTGCCTAACATATTTGATTGATTATTAATATTATTTTTAATATTTTTGTTATATATCTATGATTAACTTTAGGAAGAGAAACGAGAAAACACCAAATTATTACGCTATTTTGTACAGCCTATAAATAATTATGTAATTTCCGTGCAGTTAATTGTCTCCAATAATAATAAAACGTTGAATCATGCTAGTACTGTACTGTTTGTTGTTTCTGCCTACAGATTAGATGATTGCAAGGTCGAACTATTGCGCAAATAATATCTAAATGGGACTTGCAAAACTATAGCTTATTAGTATCATCGTCACTTTCAGAATTAGAAGTCACGCTAGGTAAATTTTATATAGTCTGAAAATGGTGCTCTCTTTGGACAGATGGGTTGGCAAGGTTGCTGTTGTGACTGGAGCAAGTGCTGGGATTGGAGCTGCTGTTGCTGCGCAACTGGTTGAACATGGCATAATTGTGAGCATACAATTTAAAAAATAGATCCTGTTAAATAACGAATGTAATACTAATAATTATATACTAATCATTACAAATATCACAACCAGGATAATTTTCGCATTGCCTTTACTGTGGAAACGTGTTGCAGGTTGCTGGTCTAGCAAGAAGAGTCCAACGTGTCGAAGACCAAGCCAAAAAACTCTCCGGCAAAAAAGGCAAACTCCACGCCGTCAAATGCGACCTGACCAACGAAAAAGAAATCCTCGAGGCCTTCAAGTACATCGAGGAGAAACTTGGTCCCATCCACATCTTGGTCAACAACGCAGGGCTCAGCCAGAAAAACTCCTTGATCGATGGTGATACCGAAAAGTGGAAAATAGTGTTGGACACGAATATTCTTGGTCTGTGTATTTGCACGAGGGAAGCTATCAAAAATATGAGGGAAAATAATATCGATGGTCATATTGTACATATTAATAGTGTCGCGGGGCATAAGGTGCCAGATTTTCCAGAACTGAACGTATACGCTGCTTCCAAGCATGCTGTGACAGCTTTAACGGAAACGCTTAGGCAAGAAATCAATAGGATGAAACTTAAAATAAAAATAACTGTAAGTGTAGGGCAGAGCGGTGTATTGAAAAGCTTTAATTTGATTTTAATTTTAGAGTCTCAGTCCTGGAGGCGTTGAAACCGAATTCATAGAGGCTTCAGGATACGACAAGGACGTTTTGAAAGATTTGGTAAAAATATTCACCCTACTGAAGTCAGAAGACATCGCAGATGCCCTTGTCTACGTCTTGTCCACTCCACCACACGTACAGGTAAATTTATAAAAATGTTTAGGAGGAAGAGATTAATCTACTTTTTACAGGTTCATGAATTGATCATCAAGCCAATAAATGAACCATTCTAATTCAGGATGGTAGTCAAATACAATTATTATTTCGCTTATATATTCCATACCTGTTATTTGTTATGACATAATATTATTTAAAACACAATATTGGAAAAATAAAACTATAAAATATAGTATTATTTTTTTTTCTTAGAGTAAGTACATTTTAACTATCAACTTATATTTACATTTGAACATGTCTGTCAAGTCACACTTTTACTCCTACAGACATTCAGGTATGTTCTTTTGCTGTCTCTGTAAAAATGTGCAACATTATTCGTTGTTTGTATTTTTGTCCCTAGGAGTTTATTATAATCTGTGGAACAAAAATTTATATACTTATTTTTGTGTCTGGTCATCATGTTCAGAGTAAATTTAAGTGCTGATCTTTCAAGTAGCTAATTATTATCCACATCATGTAATGTATACTAGGAAAACTAAATGTCACCTAGGCATATTAGAAACAACCTTCTACTACATGATATCCAAATTGTATTTGATTTCTTATTTTTTAAATTATTCGAAAAAAACAATTCTCGTAAATTCGGTAAATAACTTCATCAAAATAATTAAAAGAAATAAAAAATAAAAATTTCAATTAAACAATTGGTCTTCACTCTTATCTTTTGTTTTGAAAAATTTTATAGGAAAATATTTTTTTGCCTTGTATTCTCTTGTAAAATTATAGTTAAGTTGACATAATTGTTGGGACATTAAAAAAAAATTATTTTCTGTTCATAAAAAGAGCAGCACATCTAGCATAATTATTACATCTAGTTTTATTATGTTTTCAATGAAACAATTAGTAAAATATTGCAAGTTGTGTTACTGTTTAAACACCCTGTGTACGACATTTGAAAAAAGTAAATAATATTGTGATCTTTTCTTCACCTTATAATATAAGCAAATAAATTTGAAGGGAAACGATAATAGTTATTTATGTACCAAGGCACTGAAGTTCAACTTTTTATGACTCATGTGGAGTTTAGTTGCTGAGGCCTCTGGCCGAGGCAAATAAACCACATGAGTCATAAAAAGAACTTCAGTGCCGAGGTACATATTATATATTTTTTTGAAATCGGAAAAAAATGTTTTATTAGGCAAGAAAACAATAATAAGGGATCACCCGTCCACGAACCGACTACGCGCGGCGTTGCTTGACTTTACCGATCGCTCTACCTAGGACAAGTCAAGGCCTACTATAAAGACAGGCCCTGGCCCACAAAAATCACGTGACCATCTTAGTCAGACGTTACATGTCATTTGTCACATAACTGAAAGCGGCAGCTTGGGTTTTGAGAAGTTTTCAATGTTTAAAGTGTTTTTAAACGTCTTAGTTTATATTTTAGAAACAAGTTTGTGTCTAGTGCGCGTGTGTCCTGGCGGAGGGGAACCGCCCAGGTGTTATTATGGCCTCTGGGTGTCTGGGTGGGAGTCGTGCCGTCCAAGAGTATTGGTGCCGCTCGCACCGACGCGACGCGACGCCCGAACCACAGAATAGGGAACCCGGAATGGACTATTATGGACATGGGACAGTATTGGACAGTGGAGCCTGAGACACAGAGGGGTGAACTGCTTACGGGAGATCCGCGAGTTCAGACGGTCCGGGTGGCTGGAAGCCGTTCCCGTTGACCACGTTCGGGTTTGTGTATTTTGTATTCACCATTCACCTTGTGCGAAATAAATCAGTGTTGTAACGTACTCGAGGATTTTCGTTGTCGACCTACGCCCTGATATGGTCTTTCACGCTGCCGATCAACTGAGACCTCGTCAATATTTACAGTATACCTACCGAGGTTAGTTTTCATTTTTATTTCGAAAAAATAACCTAAATACCAAATATTGGGTCTGTTTATATTATATTTATACATATTACAAAAGCTAGGAAGAAAGTGTCGCCATAACAAACATTTGTTTTGCCTCGGGATGAAAATTTCCGCCAAAATGGATTCGTGAAATCCCAACTGAGATTTAATTTCTAAAAAACCCTTAAGTATGTGTGGCTAACACATTTTCAAGAAAGTGAAACAATAATTAAAGTGGACAAATGTGTTGTGGGAGGAAAATACCTATAGAGAATATCACCTAAGCTAAAGGAAGGTGATGTCCCAACAATTTTTGAGAATGTGCCAAAATATTGTGAGTGCAGTGCCGTTTAACTCTCAGCCTAAAACAGCTAAGGCAGGTTGAAAATTTTGAAAAAACAATTAGAGAAAGCTTGGATGCACAAATCCAATAATGTAATAGATGAAAGAAAACTTGCCAAATTGTTAGGAAATTTGCTTTTTCTACTTATCTCCAAAAATGCCTTTCATTATATATAACTAAGTTGGTCACGTGACTACGCGATTATGCGTTAGCGCCGTGGCCTGTCTTTATCGTTGGCTTCGAGGACAAGTATAATAACGTACGGCACCTTCGAACAGAAAAACCAAACTGCTGCTTCTTGTGCAGCCTACACAACAAATCTATTGTCATTCAAATTTACTAAAATATGTAGACTGAAGGATTGCGCTTCTATAGGAAACAATTTCGCAATGTATACGAAAAGTTAAATGGGCTTTTATCGGCCGGGTTTTGAATATTTGGTCACTTTTGACGGGCGATTTCTCCGCGTCTGACGTTTGATGTTTACATCTCGCCAAGGCCTACTTATTGAAAAAATCGTACAATAATGGGCTACATTATTGTACGATTTCTGTGCTTTTAATGACGATTTTGGGACATTTTAATGCCGATTTCAAGAAAAAAATATTATACGAAAGACTCCCTTTATTTCTAAAAAAGCAATCACCTGCTGACTTTTTGCAGTTATTAATTTACACCCTATACAAATTCCTCTAAAATTTCTCTTGTCATGTTCAGAGTGTGCTATAAGTATCTAAAACAAATATTAATTTGTCGGTAAATTTATGTGCTGAGCTTTGAAGTATCTAATTTTTGTCTACCTCATAAATATAATGTGTATACGAGAAAAAACTAAATGTGTTTGTCACCTAGATATTTTATTAATGGCAATGAGTTTCACATTCGAACAAAAATTCTCGGATAACTTCACTAAAACTTGTTGGATTTCAGGCCTGCTTTTTGTGTAAACATGTCGAAAAAATCAGAAAATGTTATTATTTTGCCTTAATTACTGATAACTGTTGGGAAGCATGACAATGTTTTTTATTCATAAGAGCAGAGGTCACTGTTTCATAATATAAAACGAATCTAATGTGCAAACACCATGAAGATGAGTTTCTCTATTTATACTATAAAACCTTGATATTCCAATGCTGTAAGCTGTATGGGTATAGGTACTTATTATTTAATAAAAATTCAAGGTGAATGTCGAATAGATTTCAAACACAAACGTTATATATCTAGCATATTAATAATTATTGATTGACTGATTATTGTAATTTGCTTTTATTAAGTTCGGATTGTAGCTTAGTAAACTTGTAAAACCACATTATTTGGATAAAAATCCAAAAACTGTATATTTTGATACTCACTGTATGCTGTTTAATGTCCCCAATAATCGAGTAATGCCCAAGAAAGAATACCTAGGTACTATTTGTGTTGCCACTGTATAAAGATTAAAGATAATGATCTGACCAAACTGTGGAATATTGCGCAACCGATGTACGTATTAAATAAATCCCATCTGGTTTGGCTATTAGTATCTCTGCCGCCTTCAAAGTTAGAAGTCACGCTAGGTAAAATTTGTATAGTCTGAAAATGGTGCTCTCTATGGACAGATGGGTTGGCAAGGTTGCTGTTGTGACTGGAGCTAGTGCTGGGATAGGAGCTGCTATTGCTGAAAAACTCGTTGAAAACGGCATAATTGTGAGTATACATTTCTGCAAGAAAATAAATTTAATTTATTGGGTTCTGGTCTTGTACAATTTCTTGCTAAGCAAAGAGCAATCCATGTCTAGATCTTGATAAATAACGAAGACGTTTCATAATTATTATTAAATGAATTCCACGCCAATTTAAATATATCATTATAAACTTGAAAATATATTCAAAGTCTAGAGAATACTATAAGTCGGCGCACTCGGCCTTGTGTAAACAAACGTTTCCCCCCTGCCGTCTCCCGCTGCCTCGGCCCGCCGTCATCCATCGGAGTACGGCGATCGATATCTGATTTGATAAGAAAAAAATTAAAAGTAAAAAAATATTTTTAAAAAAAGCTTTTATTTAAATGCGCTAAAAAGAATAAAATAATCTTTTCTTTTAAAACTTTTACTATCAACTTATAACGTCATTCCACAATTTATATGATATAAAAGCTTGTCGCGAGATTTAAGTAGTGGTATTTACTTAGTTTGAAAACTTAAATCTCGCGACAAGCTTTTATATCATATAAATTGTGGAATGACGTTATAAGTTGATAGTAAAAGTTTTAAAAGAAAAGATTATTTTATTCTTTTTAGCGCATTTAAATAAAAGCTTTTTTTAAAAATATTTTTTTACTTTTAATTTATTTTGTAATTTTTAGTTTGGCCAGGTGTCTGAGTCTATTCATCTCAGTTAACGCATCATTGTTGCAAGGTCGTTTGCCGGTTAGTTTAGAACAGTCTAGCTCTTCAATGAGGAGACCTTCTAATGACCATCTTGGGTGTTCCGCCATGTTGGATTTAGAATGACGTCACACATATAATCATGCATTGTCATCCAAATTAAACGTGTGTACAAAATTTCAGCTCGATCGGTTGAAATTTAACTAGTCCGCCATCTTGAGTGTTCCGCCATGTTGGATTTAGAATGACGTCACACATATAATCATGCATTGTCATCCAAATTAAACGTGTGTACAAAATTTCAGCTCGATCGGTTGAAATTTAACTAGTCCGCCATCTTGAGTGTTCCGCCATGTTGGATTTAGAATGACGTCACACATATAATCATGCATTGTCATCCAAATTAAACGTGTGTACAAAATTTCAGCTCGATCGGTTGAAATTTAACTAGTCCGCCATCTTGAGTGTTCCGCCATGTTGGATTTAGAATGACGTCACACATATAATCATGCATTGTCATCCAAATTAAACGTGTGTACAAAATTTCAGCTCGATCGGTTGAAATTTAACTAGTCCGCCATCTTGAGTGTTCCGCCATGTTGGATTTAGAATGACGTCACACATATAATCATGCATTGTCATCCAAATTAAACGTGTGTACAAAATTTCAGCTCGATCGGTTGAAATTTAACTAGTCCGCCATCTTGAGTGTTCCGCCATGTTGGATTTAGAATGACGTCACACATATAATCATGCATTGTCATCCAAATTAAACGTGTGTACAAAATTTCAGCTCGATCGGTTGAAATTTAACTAGTCCGCCATCTTGAGTGTTCCGCCATGTTGGATTTAGAATGACGTCACACATATAATCATGCATTGTCATCCAAATTAAACGTGTGTACAAAATTTCAGCTCGATCGGTTGAAATTTAACTAGTCCGCCATCTTGAGTGTTCCGCCATGTTGGATTTAGAATGACGTCACACATATAATCATGCATTGTCATCCAAATTAAACGTGTGTACAAAATTTCAGCTCGATCGGTTGAAATTTAACTAGTCCGCCATCTTGAGTGTTCCGCCATGTTGGATTTAGAATGACGTCACACATATAATCATGCATTGTCATCCAAATTAAACGTGTGTACAAAATTTCAGCTCGATCGGTTGAAATTTAACTAGTCCGCCATCTTGAGTGTTCCGCCATGTTGGATTTAGAATGACGTCACACATATAATCATGCATTGTCATCCAAATTAAACGTGTGTACAAAATTTCAGCTCGATCGGTTGAAATTTAACTAGTCCGCCATCTTGAGTGTTCCGCCATGTTGGATTTAGAATGACGTCACACATATAATCATGCATTGTCATCCAAATTAAACGTGTGTACAAAATTTCAGCTCGATCGGTTGAAATTTAACTAGTCCGCCATCTTGAGTGTTCCGCCATGTTGGATTTAGAATGACGTCACACATATAATCATGCATTGTCATCCAAATTAAACGTGTGTACAAAATTTCAGCTCGATCGGTTGAAGATATCTGCTTCAAAATTAAGTTGCAAGATTCCACCCGAACAAATTACATACATACATACATACATACATTGCAAGTTAAATAAAAGCTTTTAATAAGCTTATAGACCGGGAGATGGTGACAGATTTTTGGACGTGATTTAACTCAGTATGCCTTGCAAAGGGCATTATGTGGCACATATTCTCACAATAATGAGGTATGAATCAGAGAGTCATCCTGGGTTCTTCATGTGAAAAACTGAGTTTTCAATTATTCGAAAAATATGCGTTTTGATATGATTTTATACAGGCTGCCATGTGTTTTATAATGAAGTTCAAATAGAAAATTCCTCGGAAAACCATAGGCATACCGTTAGGGTGGGTCCAAAGGGCTATTATTGCCACGTGATCTTGTATTTTAATAATTAATTTTTCCAAGATCCTAAACAGGCTGCCAATGAGAAGTATGCAAGTTCTTGTTATGAAACTGCTGAAGAAAAGATGGCATACCGTTTGCGCATGTCCAAGTACACTTAACATCGAATAAAATCGTTTAAATTATTAAATAACATACAATTTAAAGAGTACTTGGACAAGCGTAAAAGGTATGCCATCCTTTTTTCAGCATTTTCATAACAAGAACTTGCATACTTCTCCAGCCTGTTCAGAAACGTGGAAAAACTAATTATTAAAATACAAGTTCACGTGACAATAATAGCCCTTTGAACCCACGCTAACGGTATGCCTATGGTTTTCCGAGCATTTTTATATTTTGAACTTCATTATAAAACACATGGCAGCCTGTATAAAATCATATCAAAACGCATATTTTTCGAATAATTGAAAACTCAGTTTTTCGTATGAAGAACCCAGGATGACTCTCTGGTTCATACCTTATTATTGTGAGAATATGTGCCACATAATGCCCTTTGCAAGGCATACTGAGTAAAATCACGTCCAAAAATCTGTCAGTATCTCCCGGTCTATATGTAACTGAGGCTGATTTACGACCAGTAGCAAAAAATTGTTGTTTTCTCCGAGAGAACAAAGAAGTGAGCTGACTTATAGTATTCTCTAGACTTTGATATAATGACATTAATCATTTTCACATTGTATTGATCATGGACATTGTTTCAGGTGGCTGGTCTGGCAAGACGAATCGAACGCGTCGAAGACCAATCCAAAAAACTCTCCGGCAAAAAAGGGAAGCTGCACGCTGTCAAATGCGACGTGACCGACGAAAAAGAAGTCCTCGAGGCCTTCAAGTACATCGAGGAGAAACTTGGTCCCGTCCACATTTTGGTCAACAACGCAGGCCTCAACCAGAGAAACACCTTGATCGACGGCGATACCGAAAAGTGGAAGAAGGTCTTAGACACCAATGTTCTCGGTCTGTGCATTTGTACGAGGGAAGCTATCAAGAGTATGAGGAAAAGCAACGTGGACGGCCATATTGTGCATATAAATAGTGTAACTGGGCATTATGTGGTAGACCTTCCAGAAAGGAACGTGTACTCTGCTTCCAAATATGCTGTGACAGCTTTAACGGAAACACTTAGACAAGAAATCAACAGGATGAAGCTTAAAATAAAAATAACTGTGCGTACTTGACGGAGTGGTAAAGGAAAAACATTAATTTTATTTTAATTTTAGAGCCTCAGTCCTGGAGGAGTCGAAACGGAGTTTGCAGTGGCAGCAGGATATGACAAGAGTCATATGGAAAAAATAGTAAAACTTTTCACTCTACTTAAGGCAGCAGACATCGCAGATGCTCTCGTTTACGTTTTGTCCACTCCACCACACGTGCAGGTACGTTTATTAATGAATCTTCAGGAGGGAGAACTAATGTATTTTTTTGCAGGTTCACGAATTGATGATCAGGGCACTAAATGAACCATTCTAATTCATCATTGAAGATTGCAGTCAAATAAAATTGTTAAACTTAGTTCTGTTATTTCAATTAATATTTTGTACGGGTTATTAGACAGTATTATTCAATGTGTTGTGACAATAAAACTACATATAAATCGTAATACCTTTTTCTTTTCCAATATACAACACATGCTGCACCTGCAATATCTTCAGCATCTAGAACGATGCTGTATGATGCAAACTTCTTCAGCAAGCTTCCAAAATTTCAGTGTTAACTAATCCTGGAATTTTCTCTACAGTGTGGTCATTTAAGTGTGCAACATATGGGATTTTTTTTTTATTAATTGCACAACGAAAATACAAATATTACCGAAAGTTGGTGCATGTTCGATAATCATATTAGGTGCACTTAGAATGGTTCCAAGTCAAACAGCATACAGGGTAGGTCAAAAAACATAAAAATTGTACAAGAGTAAAGTACCCCTATTTCAGAAAATTCAGCAAAATGTTATTAAGGAAAGTTGTGTAGAATTAAATTTTATGCCTAAATACCAAAACATGGCCTCCTAAGAAAAAGAAATATATTTTTTTGAAAAACATTAATAATTTCCTTACAAAATTTTGTTTTAATATTCACCCTAAAGAGTTTCATTAATCAATCAAAATTATATCAATTTCGCATAACTTTGTTCAAATTCAAGCATATTTGTAAAATTAAATTACATTTTTAAATTTTTAGGGAATCACAAACTTCATGTTTGTTGCAACGATATTAAACAAAACTTTAAAATTTCGCAAAAATTCTTCTAAACAAGGTGAAATATTAGTAATGATAATGTGTATATTAAAAAACTCTCATTTAAGGTGCAAAATTTTTATTTTAAATGTTTATTAAAAAACTAAAAATTAATTGACGAAATTTTTTTTCTTAGGAGGCTGTTTTGGTATTTAGACATAGCTTTTAATTCTAAACAACTTTTCTTAATAACCTTTTGCTGAATTTTTTGAAATGAGGGTACTTTACTCTTGTGCAAATTTTATATTTTTCGACGTACCCTGTATGCTGTTTAACTTGCAACCATTCTAAGTGCACCTAATATGATTATTGAACAAGCATCATCTTTCGCCAATGTCTGTATTTTGGTTGTGCAATTAATAAAAAAAAGTCCCATATGTTGCACACTTAAATGACCACACTGTATAACACAAAACTTAGAATTTCAAAAAAGGTTTAAGTACTTAATTCTAACGGTCATTTTAATTTTGCATTTTTCCCGGTTCAACTCGTCTCGGTAAGAGTTTGTACAGAATGTTTGCTAGCATAGCACACATTTCTTCCTGGTATAAATGCAAAGACCAAGAACGTTGGTATCAAGAAATTCTCTTCATTTTTCTGTATCACAACGTAAATTGATCCTACTCTCAAAATAATCTTGTAGAGTTTATTACAAGCTTTTATTTTTTACAAGCTTTTATTTTTTATTTAACTTCACCTGTTTTGGTATGTAGGTATGTGTGGGTCGAATCTTGCAAGCTGAATTAGAACCACTTCCTGGCATCTGATTGAGCTGAAATTTTGAATACTCCCTTAGTTCCGGTGACAATACAATATGCAACACTTGAAAAGTAGAAAACGATAAAGTTAGTGACATCACACTAAATTAAATATGGCCGCCGCTCCAAGATGGCGGATTACCTATTTGATACCCAACATGGGTATCAAATGAAAGGGCTCCACGAGTAGAAAACAATAAGGTGAATGACTTCATACGAAATCCAATATGGCGGCCGCCCCAAGATGGCGGACTAAATTTATTTCTTTACCACCCTCCTGACATGGGAATCAATAAGTACTAAAAAGTACAAAAAAATAATAAAATAAAAAACCTTTTTAAAAACAAGCTTTTATTTAAGCCATGTACTAAAACGAATAAAATAAGTTTAGATAATTCAATTCCAAATTGAGACAAGTTTTTGCAAATTGAAAAGCTTGTCGCGCGAATTGTAAAGAAAAAATTTATACTTTGGCAAATAGGTACCTACTTGCTTATCAACCAATCACTGTCCAATAAAATTAATTGGTACCTACTTTTATCAACACTTTGCGCGACAAGCTTTTCAATTTGCAAAAACTTGTCGCAATTTGGAATTGAATTATCTTAACGAAAACCTAAATTTATTTTATTCGTTTTAGTATATGGCTTAAATAAAAGCTTGTTTTTAAAAAGTTTTTTTTAATTTTTAATTTTCGATGACTCGCCAACATTTTTATCTCGATACATGCTTTATTTCACCCAATATCCACTTCAAGAAAACATGTAAGAATTTTAACAATATAATATTTGTTAATAAAATTGTAGTCTATTGAAAAAAATTATATACTTTTTGTGTTGAGTCATCATGATTGTTCAGAGTGTGCAATATCTAAAATACCTTCTACTACTAAAAAACTTTCTACTACAAAAAAAATGAAATTTCACAATATTTGGGTTTCAGTCCTACATTTTGTGTAAAAGGAATCGAAAAATTGTATAAGAAAATGTTATTTTTTGCCTTGTATTCTCTTGTAAAATTATAGTAAATTTTACCGAATAAATCATAGTTGTTGCATAAAAATATTTTCTGTTCATAAAAAAGAGCAGAGGTCACTGTCTCGTGATATAAAAGTTTAACAAACAAATCTATTATGCAAATACCACGAGGATAAGTTTGTTTATTTATAATAATATAAAATCTTGATCTTCTAATACTGTCGTATTTAACAAAATTTCAATGGGAGCGTGTTGTACCTGGCATAATTATTATTGATTGAATCTGTAATTTGCTATTATTTTGTTTTCAGATTGTTAGTTTAAAAAATCTTGTGAAAACAGAAAACTGTAACCATAAACCAAAATAAGAAAAATGTATATTTTTTGTAAATTCTGTATGATGTTTTAGCGTCTCTTAAGATCGCTGAGTAACGATGAAACATTATATGTACCTACTATTTTTGTCGTCTGTATAAAGATGAAAGATAACGATCGAATTGTCGAATTTTGGGCAACCAATATATATAAAAAGCCACGCCTGATTTGGCTATTAGTATCTCTGCCGCATTCAGAGTTAGAAGTCACGCTAGATAAAATTTATATAGACTGAAAATGGTGCTCTCTTTGGACAGATGAGTTGGCAAGGTTGCTGTTGTGACTGGAGCAAGTGCTGGGATTGGAGCTGCTATTGCTGAAAGACTCGTTGAAAACGGCATAATTGTAAGTACAGTGTTACTAGAAAATAAATTTAACTTATTTACGTTCTTGTCTTGTCCAAATTCTTATTAAGAAAAGTGCAGTCCATGTCTTGATCTTTTTAAATATCGAAGATGTTTCATAATTATTAAGTAAATCCCAAGCTAATCGAAATAAATCATTTTGAACTTGAAAATATAATAACCATGGATCATTTTTCGCATTGCCTTGATAATGGAAACGTGTTTCAGGTCGTTGGTCTCGCAAGACGAATCGAACGCGTCGAAGAGCAATCCAAAAAACTCTTCGCCAAAAAAGGGAAGCTGCACGCTGTAAAATGCGACTTGACCAACGAAAAAGAAATCCTCGATGCCTTCAAGTACATCGAGGAGAAACTTGGTCCCGTCCACATCTTGGTCAACAACGCAGGTCTCAACCAAAAGAACACCTTAATCGACGGTGATACCGAAAAGTGGAAGAAGGTCTTAGACACCAACATTCTTGGTCTGTGCATTTGTACGAGAGAAGCTGTCAAGAGTATGAGGAAAAACAACGTGGACGGCCATATTGTGCATATAAATAGTACAACAGGGCATTATGTGATAGATCTTCCGGAAAGGAACGTGTACCCTGCTTCTAAATATGCCGTGACAGCTCTTACTGAGACACTTAGACAAGAAATCAATAGGATGAAGCTTAAAATAAAAATAACTGTGTGTACTTGACGGAGTGGTGAAGAAATAAGGTTAATATTATTTTAATTTTAGAGCCTCAGTCCTGGAGGTGTCGAAACGGAGTTTGCAGTGGCAGCAGGATACGACAAGAGTCATATGGAAAAACTGGTAAAACTTTTCACTCTACTTAAGGCAGAAGACATCGCAGATGGTCTCGTTTACGTTTTGTCCACTCCACCACACGTGCAGGTAGGTTTATTAACCAATCTTCAGGAGGGAGAACTAATGTATTTTTTGCAGGTTCACGAATTGATGATCAGAGCAGTAAATGAACCATTCTAATTTAGCATTGCAGTCAAATACAATTGTTAAACCTGCTTCTGTTATTTCAATTTATATTTTGTATCGGTTATTAGACAGTATTATTTAATGTGTTGTGACAATAAAACTACAAAAAAGGAATACCTTTTTCTTTTCCAATATACAATATTTTCAGCTTCTGGAACGATGCTATATGATGCGATCTTCTTCAGCATGATTCCAAAATTTAAGTCTTAACTAATCCTGGAATTTGTTCTCTATAACACATTACTTAGAGTTTCAAAAAAGGTTTAAGTACTTAATTCTAACCGTCATTTTAATTTTGAATTTTTTCCGGTTCAACTCGTCTCGGTAAGAGCTGGTACAGAATGTTTGCTAGCATAGTATACATTTTCTCCTGGTAAAAATTTGGAAAATGATATTTTCTTTCATATTTCTCACTGCTTCTCGCGTATAAAGGCAAAGACCAAGAGCGTTGGTCTCAAGAAATTCTCTTCATTTTTCTGTATCACAACGTAAATTGATCCTACATTTTCTTTAATCATAGAAATCTACACAAACTCTCAATATAATCGCGTAGAGTTTATTATTTTTGATGACTCGCCTAAATTTTTATCTTCGGTACATGTTTTATTTCACCCAATATATACTTCAAGAAAACGTATACCTAATAATTTAGTCAATATATTATTTGTTAATAAAATTTTAGCATATCGGAAAAAACTGTTTTGTGTTGAGTCATCATGATTGTTCAGAGTGTGTAATGTCTAAAATACCTACCTTCTACTACTAAAACACCTTCTTCTATATGACAGTCAAATTGAATTTGAGTTCTTACTTAAATTATCTCAAGAAAATTTTTTGAAAATTCGGTAGATAATTTCATCAAAATAATTAAAGACATAATGTCTCCAGTTTGACAGTTGCGAAAAAAAATTGAAACTTCATAATTGGGTTTCAGTCCTACCTTTCGTGTAAAAGGAATCGAAACATTGTATAAGAAAATGTTATTTTTTTACCTTGTATTCTCTTGTAAAATTATAATATAATTTTACTGAATAAATCACAATTTTGGGAAACATATAAAAATATTTTTTGTTCATATAAAGTTTAATACCGAATTTAATATGCAAATACCATGAGGATAAGTTTGTTTATTTATAATAATATAAAATCTTGGTGTTTAAGAAAATTTCAATGGGAATGCTGAATATATTTTAGACACATATTTTGTTTTCAGATTGCTAGTTTAAAAAAACTTGTGAAAACAGAAAACTGTAGCAATAAACCAATAGGAAAAGTGCATATTTTTTTACAAATTCTGTTTAATGTTTAGTGTTCCTAAATTAATATCGCTGAGTAATGCTCAAACCGGTAAATCTACTATTTTTGTTGTCTCTGTATAAAGATGAAAGATAACTATCGAATTGTCGAATTTTGCGCAAATAATGTAGATATGGAAGCTACATCTGGTTTGGGTATTAGTATCTCTGCCGCTTTCAGAGTTAAAAGTTACGCTAGATAAAATTTATATAGACTGAAAATGGTGCTATCTTTAGACAGATGGGTTGGCAAGGTTGCTGTTGTGACTGGAGCAAGTGCTGGGATTGGAGCTGCTATTGCTGAAAGACTCGTTGAACACGGCATAATTGTGAGTACATTTCTGCAAGAAAATAAATTTAATTTATTCGAGTTCTTGTCTTGTACAAATTCTTGCTATGGCAAAGAGCAATCCATGTCTTGATCTTGTTAAATAACGAAGATATAATAACCATGAATAATTTTCACATTGTATTGATTTTTGACATTGTTTCAGGTGGCTGGTCTGGCAAGACGAATCGAACGCGTCGAAGAGCAATCCAAAAAACTCTCCGCCAAAAAAGGGAAGCTGCACGCTGTAAAATGCGACTTGACCAACGAAAAAGAAATCCTCGAAGCCTTCAAGTACATCGAGGAGAAACTTGGTCCCATCCACATCTTGGTCAACAACGCAGGGCTCAACTATAAGAACACATTAATCGACGGTGATACAGAAAAGTGGAAGAAGGTCTTAGACACCAACGTTCTTGGTCTGTGCATTTGTACGAGAGAAGCCGTCAAGAGTATGAGGAAGAACAACGTGGACGGCCATATTGTGCACATAAATAGTTTAACAGGGCATTTTGTGGTAAATGTTCCGGAAATGAACATGTACCCTGCTTCCAAATATGCTGTGACAGCTTTAACAGAGACACTTAGACAGGAAATCAATAGGACGAAGCTTAAAATAAAAATAACTGTATGTACTTGACAGTGTGATGAAGGAAAAACATTAATATTATTTTAATTTTAGAGTCTCAGTCCTGGAGTTGTTAAAACCGAGTTTTCAGAGGCAGCAGGACATGACAAGAGCCGTATAGGAAATTTGGAAAAACTTATCACTATACTTAAAGCAGACGACATCGCAGATGGTCTCGTTTACGTCTTGTCCACTCCACCACACGTGCAGGTACGTTTAATAACGAATCTTCAGGAGGGAGAACTAATGTATTTTTTGCAGGTTCACGAATTGATGATCAGAGCAGTAAATGAACCATTCTAATTCAGCACTGCAGTCAAATAAAATTGTTAAACTTACTTATGTTATTGCACTTTATATTTTGTTCGTGTTATTAGAGAGTAGATATGTTTAAAGTATTGATTAATTATCAGTTCAACAACACCTACACCCCTGCATCTGTAATATCTTTAGCTTCAAGAACGATGCTAGATGTTGCAATCTTCTTCAGGACTTCTTTTGAGTACCGACACGCTTCCAAAATTTCACTTTTAATTTTTAATCCTGGACTTATACTCTAGAACACAAAACCTAGTTATTTGTTGTTATTTTCATTCATATTTCTCACTGCTTCTGGCGTATAAAAATGTAAAGACCAAAAATGTTGGTATCAAGAAATTTCTCTTCAATTTTCTGCATCACCACGTAAATTCGTCCTACATTTTCTTTAACCATAGAAATCCACACAAACTCTCAACAATATAATCGAGTAGAGTTTATTATCTGTGATGAACGTGTAAGAATTTGGACGATATATTTGCTAATAAAAGGCGAAAAGATGATAATAAACTCTTTATTTTTTAAATAAATACATTTGCATTAAATAAATTTGAAGCGTGTCCTAAAAAGGCTGATTCACTGGCTGCACTGTCAATTCGGATATCTAAAAAAATAAAATGATTATAAACTAAAAACCAAAATTTTTAAAAAGTCATACTTGTACGTGTGGTGGTGTCGACAAAGCATATACTACAGCATCCGCGATATCTTCAGGTTCTAAATGTGGGGAGCCTTTTAAGGCGTGCTTTGCTGACTCCTTGGTATGTCCCGATGCCTTCATGAATTCAGTTTTAACAATGCCAGGGCTTACGCTCTACAAAAAAAATCAGACTCTCATAATTTCACTCCTATTTTCCCTACCGTTATCTTTATTTTCGCCTTGTCTCTGTTCAGTTCATGCCTCAATGTTTCTGTCAACGCCGTAACGGCATATTTAGAAGCGGGGTACACACTCAATGGGTCCGGAGCGTGAGGTACACGATGCCCCACAATACTGTTGATGTGGATGATATGTCCGGCTACATTGTTTTCGTTCATGCTTCGAATAGCTTCTCTGGTACAAATACAAAGGCCAAGAACGTTGATGTCGAATAGTTGCCTCCATTCGTCGACATCGCCAGACGTTAGGGTCGACCCAACCTTCCTGTTTATTCCGGCATTGTTGACCAATATGTGGATCGGTCCAATGGTCTCTTTCACATGTTCGAACGCCTTGATTATGTCTGCTTCGCTTGAAACGTCGCATTTGACGGCAATGAGTTTGCCCTTGTGATGGCCAAGCTCCTTGGCGAGGATTTCGACTTTGACCAGTCGCCTAGCAAATCCGGCAACCTAAAGCAAATCGAAATGTAAATTTCGAATTAATTATTGTAAATTTTGGTACATACTATGACTCCGTGCTCCACCAATTGCCTGCATATAGCCGCCCCGATTCCTACGCTTGCGCCGGTGACGACAGCTACTTTTCCAGCCCATCTGTCCAGTGAAAAAGTCATGATGGTATTTACTATATTGGGTTAAAAAGTAGACTAAACGAAATTGACGAGAGGTTACTTTTATACTTAGGTTTGCATAATAGAATAAAAATATACTTCATCATCATTTGTTTCATCTTGATATATGATAACGTATCCACAAGTAGGTAGGTATGTACATCAAGGTTTTATAAGTAGGAATTCGTGAGTTGTGTAACTTCATCATATTATGTGTGTCATTATGCGGACATGTAAGAACTTAGGTTTTCTTTTCAGTATCCTTTGTATTTTCTATGAGATGCATATACAGGGTGATTAAGTTTTATTCTGGGACATTTCAACAGGTGATAGAAAACCAAACAATAACGACACTTTCTTATGTAAACTATATCTTTTAAGGCCTTATAAAAAAGTTGCAGGGTGTTAAAGCTGTAAAAATATGTGGACTATTTACCAAACTAGTTGAGATATTTAAGTAATATTTAATGTACGTTAAAACGGCATGGGTTAGCATAAAACCTGTTAATATCAAACACCTTGAACAATCAGTGGCGGAGAAGCGGGTAATTACTAAAATTGTTTTTAGAAAACAAACTGAATCACCTTGTACAGCGATAATATGTATTCAATTTCTTATGTAAATTTTAATTGTAAGGAAAAACGTTCTCTAAGCATATTTTCATTTGTGTCAAGGTTTTATAGCAAATTTGTTTTTTTTTTGTATTAGATATTTCGGGTTATTTGTGAAAAATTAACTTAAAAATTCGCTACATAAGTAAGTCTCAAAGTAGAAAAATGTGTTTTTTACTTTAAATACAGTAACTTTTCCCAATAACATACCCATTCAAGGTTTTACTTTTCAAGATGCAGAGCGTAATATTAATTTCCTTCCTTAAATGTTCAAAACTACAGCTTTAAATAGGTAAGTTTATTGTAAAAAGATACTTTATTTAAAGTAGTAAAAACATTATTTCTAGTTTAAGTCTTACTTATGGAGCAAATTTTTAAATTAATTTTTCAGAAATACCGATGAGTGATCAAAGGGAGATGGACCTAAGGCGCCAAATTCAAATTTCAAGATGTCAACTTCCTAAATTTAGTAAAAAAAAACTTTATAATGATTGTTTACATATATAGCTCATGGTTTTACAACACGGATAATAATCTACAAGAGTGAAAGTAACATTTTCAAGGGCTTTTGGTGCATTTAGATATCTACTGATAAAATTTTCGTAAATGCCAATTATTTCTTATTTGTGTGCCTAGATACAACTAAATTCGGACGAATAAAAACCATAAAACTTCCTGATTTTTAAGGTGGTTACATTTAATCATATAACACTCTCCAAACAGTCGAAACCAAAACCACTTTTACCCTGGAAGGCTGTGTAGGAACAAAATCTCTTTTGGTGGCCTTAACCCACTTTTCCCTTAAAATGGGGTCTTTAGAGGGGGAAGGCGGACACTTTAGGACCGCCTCTGTAGTTTCCCTTTCAGTTGGAAACGGAACACATCCCCGGCATGATTTAAATAAGTCCGAAACTGTAGACACAACCTAAAAATTAGAAACTAAAATTGAATTTTAATCACTTTATTCTGAATCATTGCTGTTTTACCACCTAATTAATAAAACTCCACGCTATATATTACTAAAAAACACAGTCCATCACACAATAAACACAACAAACAGGAAAATCGCCAGACAAGTAAACGTAAACAACTACAAAAGCTATCTCCCTCTGATGACGTAGTGACGTTTCGCATTGGCAGGCCTTTATCATAGCGACGGTGCCGGTTTAATGCTCCATTGGTCTCAGTGCTGCCAACTTTGTGTCACTAAATTTACAAAATGAAATTTCTGGTGACTAGATGAAGAGAAACCTTAAGGGTATACGAAAAAATTGTCAATTGCATTTTAATTATATGTTTTTTATTTTGAATACAAACAGTAACATTTGAAAAATCAATACTATCTAAAACATCTCTCCTACAGGCTTTATAATCAGTTCATGGACCTAAAAAAAAACGTTGACTCACTAAAATAAAAAAGAGACGAAGTTTTGCATTTCACCTGAACATGTGGTGGTGTTGACAACACATACAATGCTGCATTCGCTATATCTTCAGGCTGTAAAGGAAGGTTAGCCTTACTAAGCATGTCCAACATTTGTTTAGGAAATCCTGCCATGATTTCTGTCTCCACTCTCCCTGGACTGATACTCTAAAATTGACCAGTTAATTGTTTCAATGCACACTCAGTATTAACATCCATATTACCGTTATCTTAATTTTCAACTTTTCAGAATTTAACTCCTGCCTCAGAGTCTCTGTAAGCGCCGTCACTGCATTCTTACTAGCAGGGTATACATTTATTCCAGGAAAAGCACCATGACCTGCTATGCTATTCATATGAATGATATGCCCGTCGATGTTATTTGCTTGCATATCTTTCACTGCTTCTCTTGTACAAATGCAAAGGGCAAGCACGTTGGTATCGAAAACTCTTCTCCATAGTGCTGTGTCGTCGCTCGTTAGCGACGAGTAAGGACTGAGTCCAGCATTGTTTACAAGGATGTGGATGGGTCCAAGATTATTCTTAACCCACTTGAAACCTTCTAGGATCTCCTGTTCCTTGGTTACATCGACTTTGACTCCGTGGAGTTTGCCTTTCTTGCCTGCAAGTTTCTTGGCATTTTCCTTGACCCTTTCCAGTCTTCTGGCAAATCCAGCGACCTAAAAATTGGCCAAACAAATTATGGTTAAGGTAGAACCTAAGAAAATTCTTACAATAACTCCATTTTCGACTAGTTTCTCTGCTATGGCCGCTCCAATGCCTGAACTAGCTCCAGTAACTATTGCTACCTTACCAGACCATCTTTCCAAGGATAAAACCATTTTTAGGTGTTATCTGTACAAGAGCAAAATAGACTAGGCACATAAAAACATTCGATATCGTAGAATCGATAACCAGGCACTTAGGTATGACGTACTACTTTATATATGAGATATTTAGAGTAGCCACTTGAGATAACTGAAAGGTCATTTTGGTACAAATGAAACGGCAAAGATTCTTTTTACTGTCTAAACATACGGACGAAGTAAAAAACAAGATATATTATTATAATAATGATTTTTATTTTAAAAAGTTATACAGGGTGGTTCACTTTTATGTGGTAGGACTTTTAGATAGAAAAAGATAATCTAAAATGAAAATTTTATATCAACATATATCGGGGAAAGCTTAGTTTCCGAGATACAGGGCGTTGAAGTGTTGGAAAAAATATGAAGTATTTTTTACACTGTCCGAACCAGTGGAGATATTTAAACCAAATTTGATGTGTAGTACCACCTTTTTGACTACGATATTTAGTGATAATATGAAGGTCCTGAAATAACCAGTGGTGGAGTTATGGGTTTTCACTATCACTAAATTTAAAAAGTAATTAGTACGGACCTGTCTCACATCAACGTAAATTTTTTTTTCGTAAAGTTCTTTCAATTTTCTACAAAAAGTGTATCTTGACATTTTTTTGTAACTGCCACGGTTGTGTAGTAAATAAATTATTTCGTTTCCATCTCAGCCTTTTTTGCCTAAAAATGTGTTTTCTAAGATTATTGATAAATATCGCAAATAACAGAAATTAATTATGGAACACTTATCGGATTCAGCTATTTTATTTTTAATTTTATGGAAACAATTTTAAAAATAAACTGGCACTTGGTTTGAGGTACATTACTTTATTATCATTTTAACATTTTTATCAAATCTAGTATTATTTCTTAATAATTTTTATAATTCTAAATTTGTACAACATTCAACAATTGTTCAAAATGTGATCCATTTTGTTGCACACATAATTCACTTCGACGCCTAACGGATTGAACAGCACGATCAATAAGTTGTTCCCTTGTTTCTACAGGAGTCGCATAGACTTGTTCTTTTAAAAATCCCCATACGAAGAAGTCCAGAGGTGTTATGTAAGGAGAACGTGGTGGCCAAGCGACCGGTCCCCCTCGTCCGATCCACCTATTTGGAAAGTTATTATTTAACCAGTTCCTCACATTTCGGTGAAAATGTGCAGGACAGCCGTCAAGTTGGAACCAAGCCAACAATCTTAAGTTTAAAGGAATGTCTTCCCACATATTATTATGCTCAGCTACTAAAAACTCCAAAAAATTGTCACCATTCACTCGCTGTGGCAAAAAAAAAGGGTTCAAACAGATGATGGTTGTACAGTCCAATCCAAACATTGACACTAAATTCGACCTGAAAATTTCCTGGCCGGATTGCATGTGGGTTTTCTTGTGCCCAAATATGCTGATTATGAAAGTTTACTACTCCACGACGAGTAAAACACGACTCGTCCGTCCATAAAATGTTATTTAAAAATTGTCTATTTCCTTCAATTGACTCCAAAATCCATCGGCAAAACACTAATCTTCTTTCTGCATCGCCGGGCCTTAAACCTTGTACGGGTTGTAGATGATACGCATGCCTGTGATCTCTTTTTAAAGCTCGCAAAATTGCAGACTTTGAAACACGTAGGGCCACTGACACTCTTCTGCTACTTGTTGTAGGATTCCTATCGAATTCACGAAGAATCTCATTGTTGCGTCTGACTTGTTGGATATTGTTTTCATTTCCTCGTTCGACGATTCTAGTTCTCAGACCGCGAGTTCTGAATTGCCGGTGCATGTTAACAAACACCGAGGGACGCGGATGGCGCCTATTTGGAAATCGCCTCCGGTATTCTCTGGCTGCTTCCGCAGAGTTCCCATTTGCAACTCCATAGCAGAAATGGATGTCAGCCTGCTCTTCATTTGTAAATTGGAACGGCATTTTAATTATTAACAAAGACAAACTGCGGCGCTGCTACGTTCATCTACTGGATGACAGATTATGGTATTATTAACTGTCAATAAGATTTTCTTTTCCATGGCACACTTATCTTCACCAGTACGGCGATGCAGAAAGGACATTAGTATTTTGCCGATGGATTTTGTAGTCAAAGGAAATAAGACAATTTTTAAATAACATTTTATGGGCGGAAGAATCATGTTTTACTCGTCGTGGTATAATTTAGAATTCTACAAATTTAGAATTATAAAAATTATTAAGAAATAATACTAGATTTGATAAAAATGTTAAAATGATAATAAAGTAATGTACCTCAAACCAAGTGCCAGTTTATTTTTAAAATTGTTTCCATAAAATTAAAAATAAAATAGCTGAATCCGATAAGTGTTCCATAATTAATTTCTGTTATTTGCGATATTTATCAATAATCTTAGAAAACACATTTTTAGGCAAAAAAGGCTGAGATGGAAACGAAATAATTTATTTACTACACAACCGTGGCAGATACAAAAAAATGTCAAGATACACTTTTTGTAGAGAATTGAAAGAACTTTACGAAAAATTTACGTTGATGTGAGACAGGTCCGTACTAATTACTTTTTAAATTTAGTGATAGTGAAAACCCATAACTCCACCACTGGTTATTTCAGGACCTTCATATTATCACTAAATATCGTAGTCAAAAAGGTGGTACTACACATCAAATTTGGTTTAAATATCTCCACTGGTTCGGACAGTGTAAAAAATACTTCATATTTTTTCCAACACTTCAACGCCCTGTATCTCGGAAACTAAGCTTTCCCCGATATATGTTGACATAAAATTTTCATTTTAGATTATCTTTTTCTATCTAATGTTAAAGTCCTACCACATAAAAGTGAACCACCCTGTATACAGGGTGTTTCATAAGTACGTATAGAAAACGCAGGAACTTATGGCAATAATTAAGTTGAGGTGCTGTATTTTTGGGGATGGAGAATAAGCCGAAAATATGCGTGGTGAGTTTTTCTATGAACGAACAAAAAAAAAATAAATCCAAGGACTTTTCGATACAAGTGTGTCACAGGCGTAGGACTGTGTGGACTCCAATTAGCGACTGAAATAGGCAAAGGGACCCGCTTCAAAGGGACAGTTTAGCATAATGTGATTACGTGGGGAACATGTGGGGCCCTAAGAGGATTTGGGTCGTTTATTAAAATGGGGACTTAAAATTGCAAACATCGGACCTTGATTGACGTCGTCGGAATCCAATAGAGCCATGCCATAACTCGTGATTATGGGGGCATGTGGTTTTGGGCATACAATGGATTTATTTCTAGATATTTTAAATTTTGGAATTATCTTTCAAGGATTCCTGCGTCAAATAAGACTAAGCTTCGATCTTCTATCGTACCTACCTCACAAATTATTTACATTCTGCCGCGTTTAAACCAACTAAAGCTTTCATTATTTGTTACACACACTACGAAACTATCTGTATTCACGGTAAACTGCCAAGAGCTAGGATTAAATCCAGCAAAATCCGAAAGAATGACACTTTAAATTTGAGAGGACGAGGAACTCTCTATTGTCAACCAAGTGGAACCTAAGCTCTGAACAAACTACCAGTATACAGGGTGTAACTAAACTGATGGTCAAAAATTAAACCACGTATTCTTGGAGTCGAAATAAGGGCACTTCTTCATATATTTTTTTCTCCTACGGGCCATAGTTTTTTTTATACAGAGCGTAGAAATTTAGAGAAAAATACACATATTTCTTAGTATCTCTAGAAGTATACTAGATATTTTCTTCAAACTTGGCGTGTCACATTAGCGGATAAGTTGTCAAATTTAAGGTTAATATGAAGCTTGTGAGGCCCCCAGTTGCAGAGGTACAGGGTGTAATTAATTAGTTCGGAAAAATATGAATACCCTGTATAATCTCATTTTTTAAATTTGTTTTGAATGGTAAATTCAATGGTTGACAAAAAGTATCTCTTAGTATTTTTTCATATTCTCAGCCGTTTTTTAATTATTTTCAAAGAACGGCAATGCTGCAATAAAAAAGTCACTTTAAGAATAAATTTAACAATCTGTGGATGTCAATTAAACTTGGCATTATTTGAAACATTTGGCTGCCAACTTTGCACCTTAGTATCAATATTTTGAAAAATTATATTTTCATTTGAAGAATTGACTGATATGCACTTTTGTTATGGGCTTGGGAATGGCAATAATAAATATGCGTTAACGCATAGTTGCGTGTATTGAAAGAGACGGCGGTCATTTCGAACATTTAATAATTTAATTTTCTAATAGCAATACGTTCCTTTTATTATTGTTTTTGCTTTTGTATTTTGTTAAATAAAGTTTAATTGACATCCACAGATTGCTAGATTTATTCTTAAAGTGACTATTGTTCATTGCAGCGTTGCCGTTCTTTAAAAATAATAATTAAGAAAGTGCTGCGAATATGAAAAAATACTAAGAGATACTTTTTGTTAACCATTCTATTCACCACTCAAAACAAATTTAAAAAAATGCGATTATACAGGGCATTCGTATTTTTCTGAACTAATTAATTTTACTAACACCCTGTATCTCCGCAACTGGGAGCCTCAGAAGCTACATATTAACTTTAAGTTTGACGGCTCATCCGCTCATGTGACACGCAAAGTTTGAAGAAAATATCTCGTATGCTTCTAGAGATAATAAGAAATATGTGTATTTTCTCTAAACTTCTACGCTCTGTATAAAAAAAATTATGGCGCGTAATAGAAAAAAATATATGAAGTGCCCTTATTTTTACTCCAAGAATACGTGGTTTCATTTTTGACCATCAGTTTAGTTACACCCTGTAGGTAAATGGATAGACTGTAATGCTATTTGCATCTAATGCGTCTTCATGGAATGATTTTTTCCCAAGCGAGAACCACGGTATCATAAATTGCGAACACAAACTCGCCAGTCTGAAACTCGCCCAGTTTCTTTGGTACACCCCATACATCACGGTGGAGTAATCTGACGAAGTCTGGACAGAAGAAAATTATTTATAATGTTATTAAATCAAGAAAGACGAGGTCCCTTTGTGATTTATTTGGGAGATGTTACCGAATACGCTGAAATTCATGAAACAGCAAAACACCACCCGGGATATCTACAGTGGCGTACTCTGAATTCTTCGACTATTACCACAGCGTATTTCTAATGTAGTGTTTAAATTTTGTATGAGATAATATGTTCGTTGCAATAAGACGGAATGATTCAGTAATGATGAACAATTTTAACCAGGTCAGCTGGTAAGTTTGGAAATGATAGAGCGCAGTTGCCACATATTGTAAATTTTTAGACATTTCCGCAGAAAGAAATCTCCTAAAAGATCGATAATTTTGTGTGATTTTAAAATTTTTAGGGAAACATTTTTCTGTCGTGTGGATCAAAACATCACAATGGTCTAAATTAATTTATTATCTTTTTGCTAACTTTTTTTTATCATATTCTAATGTTAATCGTTTTCTTTTTTTACAACTATCAATGTAATATCCAAAAATGTGTTGAGCATAAACTAAAACTGCGTACAGAATGTGCAGGGTGTTCCCCTATATTTTGACCCACGCCTAGAGTTTCTATTTTTCGATTTAGAAAAAAAATACTTAAATGAAAGTTGTAGGGTACCAAGGTGTATTGTCCCAAAAATAATGGATTGACAGGAATGCCCTTGCCTAAGTTGAAATTTTTTCCATGGCAACTTTGATTAAATATAAAGATCGTATTTATCTGCAATTTGAAATATCATGCGAATGCTTGAAAACATATAACATATTTATATCATTGAAATCTGAATGCCTGCAATTCAAAAATCCACAAATATACAAGGTGTTCCATTAAAAAAAATAAGTTTATATGTTTTTCATAAATTTGCGACGCTCATTTGTTTTATCTAGTAACAGATCCTAGCGGTTCAGAAAAAAACCTACAACTTTCATTTAAGTAATATTTTTCTAACTTGAAAAATATAGGCTCTAGGGGTGGGTCAAAATATACGGGAACACCCTGTACAAACGCACCAAAACTCACTAGCTGTCAGCAGCTGTCAGTAGTGTGTAGAGGAGTTGCCACGTCACTTGACTACCTAGACTAAACCCAAAAGTTTATTCTGAAATCTGTTATGGTCCACTGGTGCATAATAAAACTTCGAATCCATGATGAACTATTTCCATAAGATTTTATTTTACCCCACTGGGACGTCACTGGCATCTCGAAAATCACCTCCCAAGTTTAACCCTTTGTCTGTGGCTAATCCAATATGGCTCTAACTCACTGGCTGCGGGCCCTGAGTAAATATATCATCACTGAATTCTTTGTAATCTGCGTTTCGGAGATATTTCTGGGCAAACAGCGAAAGCGGAGAGATCAGTTTGCTTAGTCCTCGGCTTGTCTCTCATTTGCCTAAATCACGTTTATGAGAAATTACCGGATTAAAAAACACACGGGGGACCTTTCAGGATAAAGAACAAACTGCAGGAAACTTGAAATGTGGAATGGGCATTTTTGTTTGACATTAGGCAACCTTTGACAAAGTGTGAACTTTACATTCTGCTTCAGCGACTGAAAGTGGAAATCCTACTTCCTACTGCATTTAATAGGAGTTCCCAGCAGGTCCGCCCTACGTATATATACCTACGGATTCTCGCAACAAATTAAATCTCATTGTTTTAAAACTAAACCCAAACTCGCAGGTAAACTTGTTCTAAATTGGAGGCGAACGCAAACGCCAAAGTAATTATGTAACACATTGTGCAGTCGAGAAAATTCGGAGAACGGGGACGCTTTGTTCCGGTAATACCTCATTAAATGGGATTGGGAGTAGGGTGGCAGCTTTTGGACGAAATAGTAGACACATAGGAGAACATAAGACAAAATTTAACGTCTTAAATTCAATCAGAATAGAAAGGTGATTCGTTATTGTCTGATTTTTATTATGAAGTAGAGTTTTGACAATAATAATTGATATTTCAGGTAAGCGCTTCAGTGACGGCAAAATATACGACGCATATTACACTCTTGTATGTTTAGTTGCCTATTTGCCTACCCTAAAATCGTTTAGTAATAGACAGAAAAATAATATTAATTTCAAATTGTATGTGTTATAATTTATAGAAAAGGGTATTTTAAAGATCAACACTGTAAAACTCCAGTTCATCAAAGTAATGTTAGTTTTTATAAAATAGTTATCGATACAATTTTTAAACTTGACAAACTAGAAATTATCCCACCTGCGCTGGTGTTCATGGAGGGCGTGCCCCTGTACCTGCGGCAGGCGGCGGCTTCGCCGCCGCAATCTCCTTTACTACAACTCGCGCGGGGACCTCGTAGGTCTGGTCAACTTTGGCGCCTCACTTCGCTCGTCGAATTCGGTGCCACACTCGGCCTTCGGCCTCGTGCGGTACCTCCTTGGTTTATTGCCGCACTCGGCCTTCGGCCTCACGCCTCAATTTTTTTTAAACTCGACAAACAAATTGTTCTACTATATTCGATTCGGTAGATTTAATAGAAGAAGATTTGAAGAACTTTGAAAATATAGGAAAACATTTAGTGATAGCTTACAAATAATTTGTTTGTAATTGTAATTGTTAATTGTATAAAAAATATTTTAAAAAAATTTCTATACTTTTGCCTTTTTCAAATTTTGACTGCCTTTTGACGACGGAAACAGTATCATATTTTCCCGAATCTAATATTTCCTCATAACCATAAGTTGGGCGTTCCATGGAATAACAGAACACCCTCTTAAAGGGGAGACGGGGGAAGATATCATTAGTTATTGGTTACGTAAGGCCGTGTCATCTCCCTGTAGGATAATATGGATGAAGTGATATTAGGAAATGAAATTTATACGTGTAAATGATGGATATTCCTACCGCGAGATTTTTTAGGTATTAAAGTACGAAGTGCTACGAGTAGAATCCTTAAAAGCGACACAAATGCAAATTGGAAAATGTAGATACAACCCTCCTGCCACGAAAAGGTACATAAATCAGGTTAAAGTTGCCGAAAATATTTCTCCAAGAGGCCATACCTAGGATATTGTTTTTGCCGTGTATCTTATTCATGAGGTTGTTGCCTGGAAAAAACTATCTGCAACTTCTATATCGCTTTCGAGAGATTTATAGGACGAAAACAGGCGGGACGAGATGAAATATTTCCGAACATACTCAGAAATGGAAGGGGATCGATGTGGAGATGTTTGTAACTGTCCAGGGACAATTCTTCTACACAAAAGAATGTTTACTACGATGGCTTAGAACTGTCATCATAAAGCTACTTTTCGAAGTATGTATTAAGTATGTATGCTCCAACTGAAAATTTACCAAAAATGCAAGTGTAAATTCCCCGGCGCAACTGTAAATTTACAAGTACAACTGTAAATTTATAGGTGCAACTGTAAATTTCGCTACGTTAAAACATACTTAAAAAGGTAGCTTTATGATGGCAGTTCTAAGGTACGCCGAGACTTGCACGGCCGAGGCAAATAGACGAAATGACTAGACTCCAATTTAGATCCACACTCGGCCTTCGGCCTCGTGCGGCACCCCCTTGGTTTATTGCCGCACTCGGCCTTCGGCCTCACGCCTCAATTTTTTTTAAACTTGAAAAACAAATTGTTCGACTATATTCGATTCGGTAGATATATTTGAAGATATATTTGAAGAACTTTGAAAATTTACAAGTGCAACTGTAAATTTATAGGTGCAACTGTAAATTTCGCTACGTTAAAACATACTTAAAAAGGTAGCTTTACGATGGCAGTTCTAAAGGATGCCGAGGCTTGCACGGCCGAGGCAAATAAACGAAATGACTAGACTCCAATTTAAATCCAAAAAAGATCATCATTATTATTATTATCGAAACGACTAAGCAGAACCCATAAGCCACTTTCTCCAGCTAACTTTTTACCTCGTTCCGAAAAAAAACCCTGCGAATTAGACCTTCCCGGAGGCCTACAAGGTGATAAATTTCCCCCGGTCCAAGATACGGTCCTGGTAGGGCCGTTTTGCGGCGGGCGCCGTCTTTTTGTCCGCCCGAAGACGGCTCTGGTCTCCTTGGGGCCCATGATTAATCGTGAACGTCCAGATATAGGGCAGTTTGTCCCGAATTTGTAAGGTTAGGCTGACCGCGAGCTGATCCCGCTGGATGTTCCCGCAGATTAGATAAATTACAGTGTGTACCCCGGGCATGTGACGGTCTCGCCGTTTAGGGTTGTTAGTTTGAGATGCTAAAGGGAAGCTTTTGGTTGGATTCTTGGTTCGATACTTTGACGGTTAGTTTGAGATGCTAAAGGGAAGCTTTTGGTTGGATTCTTGGTTCGATATTTTACAAGGGAACTTGACAAAATTTGGAGTTTTAGTATAATACCAGCGTCCAGAGATACGCTAATAAGTCCGGGCACTCGGCCTTGTGTAAACAAACGTTTCCCTCTTGCCCTCTCCCGCTCCCCTCCTCATCGAGCTGATCGATATTTTATAATACAGGGTGATTCAGTTTTAATCTGCAACACTTCAACAGCTGATAGAAAACCAAAAAATAACTGCACTTTCTTCTATAAACTACATCATTTTAAGGCCTTATAAAAAAGTTACGGGGTGTTAGAGTTGCAAGAAATATGTGGAATTTATTAAATATTTTACAAACTAGTTGAGATATTTAAGTCATATTTGGTACACGTTATAACGGCATGGGTTAGCATAAAACCTGTTAATATCAAACATCTTGAACAACCAGTGGCGTAGAAATGGGTAATTAGTATAATTGTTTTTTTTTAAATGAACCACCTTGTATAGCAATAAAATGTATTCAATTTTTTATGTAAATTTTAATTGTAAACAAAAACGTTCTCTTAGCATTTTTTCATATGTGTCATGGTTTCATAGCAAATTTGATTTTTTCGTATTATTTCCGAGTACTTTTGAAAAATTAGCTTAAAACTTCGCTCCATAAATAACACTCAAAGCAGAAAAAATATGTTTCTTACTTTAAATACAATAACTTTTCCCAATAAACTTACCCATTCAGGGTTTACTTTTCAAGATACAGAGCGTAACATTAATTGTATCTTCCTTAAATGTTTTAGACCCTGTATCTTCAAAAGTATAGCCTTAAATAGGTGAGTTTATTGGAAAAAGTTACTTTATTTCAGGTAGCAAACACATTATTTCCACTTTAAGTATTACTTATGGAGCAAATTTTTTAGATAATTTTTCAGAAGTGCCCCGAAATATTACGAAAAAATCAAATTTCCTATGAAACCATGACACATATGAAAAAATGCTAAGAGAACGTTTTTGTTTACAATAAAAATTTACATAAGAATTTGAATACATTTTATTGCTATACAAGTTGGTTCTTTTTTTTTTTCTAAAATAAATTATACTAATTACCCATTTCTACGCCACTGGTTGTTCAAGATGTTTGATATTAACAGGTTTTATGCTAACCCATGCCGTTATAACGTGTACCAAATATGACTTAAATATCTCAACTAGTTTGTAAAATATTCAATAAATTCCACATATTTCTTGCAACTTTAACACCCTGTAACTTTTTTTATAAGGCCTTAAAATGATATAGTTTATACAAGAAAGTGCAGTTATTTTTTGGTTTTCTATCACCTGTTGAAGTGTTGCAGATTAAAACTGAATCACCCTGTATAAGAAAATAAGCCGTACACAGTGTAGCTGAGAGAGGTTCGTTCGCATTCTACCGGGTGCGCGCAAAATATTACCGACCGACCGTGACTGTGTTGTAGTGATGCCTAGTAACGCTTTTTACTGCAGTGCGGATGGCTGTAAAACCAGTTCAAAAGACTATATTACCTTTTTTCATTTCCTAAAGACCCTGAAGGGTAAGATTGAGTTTGAGGTACCTACCTACAAAAATTAAGACATTTTTATGTGACATTTGAATACTTAGGTATTAATTGAAGAATAATATAGATATAATATTAAAATATTGAAAATTTGAAGGTGCCAGCAATGGAAGAATGCCTTAGGGTTCATGGGAGAACATAAATTTGCTAATATTCCATTTAAAGAGGCATATAAACGTATATAAGAAGTTGCAAGGCACATTTTGATGATCAGTCATCCACTTCGTCCTGAAAACGTTTAGTAAAAACTGCTGTCCCCTCGGCTGTCCCATTAAGATTATTGACAGAAGCTTATGGTAAGACCCTTGTAAGACGCATGCTTGTGTAGGTACGTATGCGTAATATTTTGTTCTGTATTGTTTATGTCAGTATCAAAATATTTACTACAGGATGAAAAAGTAGATATGATTAGTTTAACTCTTTGTCGTTAAATGTTTATTTGTTATTTATGTTTTTGTCTGCTCTATGTTTTGTTAGGCTTTATTAAAAATGAACGTAAAACATAAAAAATTGCATTTTTATTCATGTTCCAACCAAAGTCTACAGATATACCTACTAATTATGTAGATTCTGATAATCGCTACCTTGTATTTTAATTTAACTGTACCTACCAAAAACTAACGGCACACTTACCTACACAAATAATGTTTTACCAAAGTCTTCAAACAGGTATAGTAATATTTGTAGACTTTGGTAAATAATGGAAAGTCAATATGAACCTGCCCCCGTATAACTAGCTTGACGGCGATTTCGTTTAGTCGCCCTCGTAAATGCGAAGCGTGCGAGGTGACGCTGATTTACGACCGGTCGCAAAAAATTGTCGAGATCAAAGGAGTGAGCCGACTTTAGTATTTCTAGACTTTGATAATATTGTCTTGACTCAGGTCCAGGGTAGTGTTGGGTAAAAATTTAAGCACCGAGCTCCTTCAAGAATCGTTACATAATTCCAGAAGACCCGCCCCCAAACTTTCAGTGACTAATCGACCTCCGATGCAAATTTTTCAGGCGGTTTTTTCGCCGCATAAATTGCGGCTACCAACTTTAAAATTTGCCACGCCCAGCCCGCTAAAAACTACCCCTATTTTAAATTTAAATTCCCGGATCGTTTATTAGGGGCAAACTTAATAAAACCACCGAGGAAATCGAATTGAAGGCGAAGTTTTTACTGCGGTAATATGTACAAAGGACGGCAGCGAAATACAAACGTATAAAAATCATTTTGGAGTGAATCGTCGTGCAGGGCAAAATGTTGCAAAATGCCTTCATCGTAAACTTTATTTTGCGGAGGTCCTCAACGTGTTGAGACGGCTTTTATCTTGATACGACCTCCGAATATCGCTTTTAACCCATTTTGCCTCCCATCGAGTGTCAATTAAATCCTCGATAAGTCTTCGATAACCGCTGCTTCGTGTTTGGGGTACATAAGGGAGATACTCCCACCAGTCACACCGCGGCAGTCACTCGTACACTCATTTTGGGGTACATACAGTGTGACCCATTTGTTTTGGGGTCAGTCTGTAAAAAGTGTATCAATCGTGCGATTTGGCTGATTTTTTTTTTAAATTGTAGAGCTCGATGAACTGCACATTTTGAACAAAAATTGCCTGGTTCGCATAAAATCCAAAGCCTACTATGACCGTTTTTACGAGCAAAATTTTAAGAAACCATATTAGCGTTTTTTTTTTGAAAAAATCTGTGTGCGCCAATGGATTGAGCACCCCTCGAAATGGGTATGTACAAAATTTCATCAAAATATTTCAAGTAATAACGATTTTGTAGAAAAATTAAAAATGCAGCCAAGGTACGTCTTTATTTTCAAAAATTCAAAGTTGGCCATGGAAAATAATTGAATTGTTTACTTTTATTAAGTGTCAAACTGTCTAAATTGAGTTCAGAAATTGTTTGTGCTCAATACAATTAATTATCATAATTATGGAATATTTAAGCATAAGAGACAAAATAGAAATTGTTCGACTCGTGGGCGACAACGAGCGCTCGGCAGCAGAAGCTGCGGCCGAATTTAACAATAGACACCCAGGTAGATCAGTGAGTCGAAGTACTGTACAACGTATAAACAATATATTTTTGATGAAACTGGATCGATTTCTAAAAATTTATTAAAAACTAGGCAAAATGGACGCCGTGGACTTGTTGAAAATAACAATCAAATTCTGCAATACTTTAGTGACAATCCTCGAAATAGTGTTCGAACGGCTAGTTTAGACCTTCATATACCCAGAGAGAGTATAAGGAGATGTTTGAGACAAAACAAAATAAAACCGTTTAAGCCAAAATTTTTGCACACCCTGGAACCAGGAGATGAGTAGAGAAGATTAGAATTTTGCTATTGGCTGCAAGGTGAATATCTCCATAATGGCAACTTTTTAAATGAAATTTTATTCACCGACGAAGCCACGTTTACTACAAATGGTGTAGTATCAAGTCAAAACTGCCGTCACTGGTCAGCTGAAAATCCAGAGTTTATAATAAATGCAAGGAGACAATATTCACAAAAAATTTACGTTTGCTGTGGAATACTACGCGACAGAATAATTGGCCCATTTTTCTTTGAAGGGAATTTGAATGCGGCTGGCTTCTTGAATTTTCTAGAAATTGAATTTAGAAATGCTTTAGATGAGTTACCATTAAGATACCGTTTAAATTTAAAGTTACAGTTAGATGGCAGTCCTATTCATAATGCTCGTTTAATCAGAAACTGGCTAGATAATAATTTTGAAAACTGTTGGATAGGGCGAAATAGTCCTTTCTGTGAGTGGCCACCGAGATCTCCGGACTTAACTCCTTTAGATTTTTTTCTTTGGGGTACACTTAAGCAAAATGTTTATAAGTCAAGACCCCATAATTTACAAGAACTGCAAGCTAGGATAAACCGTAGTTGTGAGGAAATTACTCCACAGCAAATACGAAATGTAATTTTGAATGTACGCAAGAGGAACGACAAATGCATTGTAGAAAATGGAGGCTTGGTAGAAGTTACAAAAATTTTATAATTTTAATTGTTTTTATGTTTTGTGTTTATAAGCATAAGGTTGTATTATTACAATTCAATTATTTTCCATGGCCAACTTTGAATTTTTGAAAATAAAGACGTACCTTGGCTGCATTTTTAATTTTTCTACAAAATCGTTATTACTTGAAATATTTTGATGAAATTTTGTACATACCCATTTCGAGGGGTGCTCAATCCATTGGCGCACACAGATTTTTTCAAAAAAAAACGCTAATATGGTTTCTTAAAATTTTGCTCATAAAAACGGTCATAGTAGGCTTTGGATTTTATGCGAACCAGACAATTTTTGTTCAAAATGTGCAGTTCATCGAGCTCTACAATTTAAAAAAAAAATCAGCCAAATCGCACGATTGATACACTTTTTACAGACTGGCCCCAAAACAAATGGGTCACACTGTAGGTAACGCCAAAAAATATTGACGAAATTATATTAATATCACATTATGTAAAAAAAAAACCTTCTACATTGTTCATCTACAGTGTGACCCAGGATAGGTGAAACGAGTCTTTTTTGAGTTGAAATTTGAGCTTTTGGGGATCAGCCCCGCTTGGTTTGAAAGTAATTTTTGACATACCTACCTAATTTTAGTTTCGAAAAATCAGTTCAGTTTTCTTCCACTAGTAAACTGCCTTTCCTATAGGAGTTATGGCAAAATGCTAAAAAGAAAAGTTGTTCGGAATGAAAAACTGTGTAATCGTACAAAATTTAAAGATTCTAGGCCTACTTTGATTTTTTGCTCATTTTTAATAGGAAAGTGGGGAAAAGTGCCATTTTTGTAAAATATAATACAAAATGTTACTAGGAGAAACTGTTAAGAATGCAAAAATGAATAAGACAGCGCAATATGTTTGTTATACAGGATGATACGTTTCTACTGTTAAAATATTCAGTGACTATTATAAAATAGGCCAGGGAAATTACGGTAAAAAATAGCGAAACCTAGACAAAATTCATAACCGCATTTTTATAATGCCATCACAAAATATTGGTAATAAATGAACGCCAGAATTGTTTTTTATACAAAATAAATATACGCGTGTGGGCGTTTTTTAGAAAACTACATTTTCTTGTTGTAATAAAGACGGCAAAAATAATAATTGCGAATTTTAAGCTGCATTTATTAGTAAGTAAGGTATATAAAGTTGAGATTGATAAATGAAACAGATTACGTTTGCGCAAGTATCCGAATTATGTAAAAATGACATTTTGCGTAATATTTTGTTGGGCAAAAATATTAACTGCGTTTTTATTATTTATAATTAGGTACATTAAAAATCAAGTATTAACAGTTTGTCCTGAAATTAAACATATTGTTTCGCCGGAAATCGCATTTTAAAGAAATTTGAAGCTGTCTTTGAGAGCAAAATTATTAACTGGCTGATTTTTGATAAACTTTGTAAGTGGATACTAAGTCTTGTTAAATTTTTTGAAATTGAACAAAAATTGGTAACGCAAGTATTTTGAAATGACAAACAGTTGACCTACATGCGCCGTAAATAAATGTTTAATTTCGCTATATGTGATTTAATATGGTTAGATATATTGTAAAAAGTTAAACAAAAAAAAAACAGTTAATATTTTTGCTTTCCTAAACAAATGACAAGTGACAGTTGACTTACATGCGCCGTAAATAAATGTTTAATTTCGCTATATATGATTCAATATAGTTATATTGTAAAAAGTTGAACAAAAAAAATAGTTAATATTTTTGCCTACTCTATACCAATGAGAAGTGACAGCTGACGTACATGCGGCTCAGATAAATGTTTAATTTTGTATAAGTTACATTCTATTTGTAAACGGGAATGATCATCTGCAATCAAAACGTAGTTAATATTTTTGCCTTTTGCCGAAATAGAAAATTATCCGATTCTTATCCCTCTTTGTCGATCTAAGTTACTTCCATATTCTTAAAATGTTTAATTTCTTAATATATTATATGTTCGCAAGGGAAGTCTTTTTACCTAAAGAGTCTAAAAAAATCCAGTTAACATTTTTGCTGGAAATTTCTAACGAAAAATAGGTGTTTTTTGAGGTAACTCAAGGTTCCGTTTTTTCAAAATGTTTAATTTTTGGTTTCTACCAACGTATTTACTTATAACTTTGATATGGTAAAACAAAGTTCCAGAATATTTTTTTTAGGTCAAATTCTATTTTCCCTGGCCTAAAAGTGAATTCTTTTTGACCTGACCTTGTTGAAATATGACACTCTTATCGTGGACCCTACTAAATAGCGTGCAAAAACCGAATTCAACACTTAAGATTCACTTAGCCGATGCCGCTGAATTCATAGGGGTAGTTATTCCCTTTTACAGAAGTTTTAATTGCGAAGATAAACCCTATAAAAATACCTTTTAATCTGCGGGACATTTTTTCGGGTTAATTTAGGAGCCCACTCTGACCCGAAAATAATTTTAGGCACCGTCGCTTCGAGGGGGTGATATGACAACCCCAATAAGCATATATATGGCAAATTTCATGCATGGTGCCCGTTAAAGGGACGGTGTACATGTGTCTGCTGGGGTAATTATCAGCTGAAGGGAGCTGGGGTTAATTCTTGGTATTAGAGAATATTTCATATTTGGGTGAGCGAAACTCGACTTCCAAATACCACAGCGGGAACACGAAAACCCGAAATAAACTTTCGAAAAGCCATGATAGCACGGGCGTAGCCAGGATTTAGTTTTGGGGGGGGGGTTTAGTTTGAGAAGTAAATAAAACAACAAAAATATACTTACATGAAATTTAATATCTACTTATATATTCATCCGAAAAACTACGACATATTTATAAAGTTCTTAACTTTAAATGAAATGGATAAATTAGTTTCGTTCCTCTGCGCTAAATCTAAAACCATTAAAGAAGAAATCTTCGGCTTTTTCTTTTAAATATATCCACTACTTCATCTGCATAAATTTCTGTTCCATAGTGAATGTTCATTAGAGCCAAACCATTAAGTCTGTTTTCACTTGTAGTGTTCCGTAAATAGTTTTTCAGTCTCCTTAGGCTCGAGAAAGACCTTTCTGGGGTAGCAGTGGATACAGGAATGGTAGCCATGATTTGTAGTAATGTGTAAATATTAGGATAAAAGTTTTTATCGCACATATCTAGGCATTCCAAACTAGATTTCGGGGTAGGCAGTCTTCTTATCAGCATGCAAGGTAGCTGAAGCTTTGATAGCTAAATCCAAATTTGTTTCTTTATTAGAAACCCCTTGACCTTGACTACACCACTTTTTCCAGTAGTCCATACCTTTAAGTTTATCACCCTTCCTTTTTTTCCCCTCTATTTTTCGACAGTAATAATGATTCACGTATCTATCCTTAACAAGGTCATCGAATAACAGCGCACTAAAATTACTCACTTACACGGTACACTTAATTCTCTTCACTATTCGTTCACCACTTTTCACTTTTATTCGCTTCGAGTTCGCATGGAACAATACTGCCGTAAGCGCGGTCACGCGCCGCGGCGCCGCTTATATAGCAGCCCAGTAGCCGTCCAGAAACTTCCACGAACTTCCACAAAGTTCCGCTCATTTCGACCGAGGGGCGTGGCGAATAATCGAGAAACAACGCAAAGTGTCCCTACAATACAAAATAGTTCGGCTGCAACTGCGTCTGCCTCTCGTCAAAAGATGGCCCTAGGCGCTACTATTACTACCTACATATATTCAAACGTAATAATAATTTAACTCTTCACTCCTCGTATTTTTTCGGTATAATATTAGGTAATATTTTGCTTATTTCGGGGGGGGGGGAGGTTTGAACCCCCGAAACCCCCCCTTGGCTACGCCCGTGCATGATAGTACAGTAAAATTGGGCCAAAACCCAAACATAAAAAAAAAGTTCTTTCTAGCGCGAAATAATTCCATACCCTCCTAAGAGTTAGTACTAAAAAGTTACACCACCACCAGCGTCGGGTTTCGGGGGGAGGGGGTGAAAAAGGCAGGAAATTCTTATTTTTCACAGTTTTGCGTGAATATCTAGTAAAATATGAGGTTTAGCGCAAACGTCATCCTATACGCAAATGATATACATTAAATTCCGAACAAGAATTGTTATATACAGAATTATTGTAAAGTGAACGGTTTCCATGCTAGGAAGGGGTAAAATTTCTTTGTTTTTATTTCACGTAGTTTTTGTTGAAAAAACTTAAAATGATTACAGTTTAAATTAGTAACTGAATAATGTATGTAGAATGTATATAGATATATCTATGCATATGTAGATACATATTACACCCATAGATTGTTATTTTTTGTCACAACATAACCTCATAAGTATATGACTGTAAATATGTCCAATACAAGTTAGTAGCCTTAGTTAATTTGTACTCACTTTTCGCCCTCATTCATTATAGCGTTCTGATTCGTTCTTTTATGTCAAATCATTCCCATCTCTAATTTATCCTTAGCTTGTAAAAATGAGAATAAAGTCATGAATAGGAAGCTCATGTGAAAAACAGGAAAATATATTAAACAATCTATATTGAAAAAATGGGACGGAAATCAAAACGATACAAAAGATTATAAGTTTTAGGTGAATCATTAATTGCGTTATCAGTCAGCACCAAATAGTTCACTCGGGCTGGTGAGAGGAAACAAATCTTCGTGTTCTTCGTCCACTTGAGAATCATCATTTAAATCGTCGTCGATGATTACAGTATCTCTATTGAGACATGCAAGTCCTAAGCAATTGCTGCACATACTTGAACAATTGAGACCACTTCTTCGACACTCGCAGTTTTGGACGTATCCATCTCTGCAGAAGCATACGATGAGAATTGTCTAATATATATTTTTTAATTTTTTAGTTTTTCACATGAGCTTCCTATTCATTATTTTCTCATTTTTACAAGCTAAGGACAAATTAGATATGGGAATGATTTGACATAAAAGAACGAATGGAAATCAGAACGCTATAATGAATGAGGGCAAAAAGTGAGTACAAATTAACTAAGGCTACTAACTTGTATTGGACATATTTATAGTCATATACTTATGAGGTTATGTTGTGACAAAAAATAACAATCTATGGGTGTAATATGTATCTATATATGCATAGATATATCTATATATATTCTACATGCATTATTCAGTTACTAATTTATACTGTAATCATTTTAAGTTTTTTCAACAAAAACTACGTGAAATAAAAACAAAGAAATTTTACCCCTCCATATCATGGAAACCGTTCACTTTACCATAATTCTGTATATAACAATTCTTGTTCGGAATTTAATGTATCTTATAATGTAGTTTACTAGATATTCACGCAAAACTGTGAGAAATAATTTCCTGCCCTTTTCACCCCCTCCCCCCGAAACCCGACGCTGGTGGTGGTGTAACTTTTTAGTACTAACTCTTAGGAGGGTATGGAACTATTTCGCGCTAGAAAGAACTTTTTTTTATGTTTGGGTTTGGCCTAATTTTGTGTTAGTTTTACTGTACCATGAGGGGAAGTTTGTTTCCTGTGGACTCCAAGGAGACCACATAAGTGGGCTGGTACAAGGTTATGTTATATGTCAGCGTCCAACTGCCATCAGGTTTTATATGATAGGTAGTGCCATAGATTCTAAAGGAGGCAAAAAATTTCCCATCATAATTCACAATTTTTAAGTTTTCTAACTTCCAGATACTCAGATGTGACAATTAAAGAATTTCAACTATACAATAAATTTGTTTCATTTGACAGTTGCCATATTCTGTAATTGTAGACACAACATTGTCAAGTCTAATTTTTAGAAATCATGGAAACCATTATTAATTTTTACTAACGATCAAAGTACCTGTTATATTCATAGATTCTCCAATAAAATGGCATACTTGGCATCACTGATACTCTTAGAATGAGGAAAGAATAGGCCTCACTTTGGAAAGTATAATGCTGGGTCCCCTTATTTTAAAGAGTCCCTGATTGAAGAGTATGTTATAGGGTGTCTTGCGCACCCTTAAATTTATTTATCTGGAATATATATATTTTTTTTGTAACAAACAATAATAGCAAACAAGTTTTTGTTTTTGTCGCGTTTGTAAAAATATTCAACTCTACCGAAAAAGATAAACCCGTTGTGTCTATACTTAGAGCCACGAAACAACAATAAAGCTATAAATAACCATATTTCTCACTTCTTGGACAGGTTAATTCTACATTCGAACTTAAATTCCTAATTTATACCCTAATAAATTAACCTGCGTGCTACTCTGGGCTGTATTATTGTTTATAAAACATTAACATATTATCTATGGGCCGATCTTGCTGCACCTGCTTGGGTATATCTTTTGAACGCGAGGTCTGTCTTCTAAGTGTAATTTTTTGATTAATTTTAGGTGTTTAGTCGAAGATTTTTGAAAGGAAACGGTCTGGACATTATTACAAAAGGAATTCACTGATATAACCGAGATAACTTTCAAATTTTCGTATGATGGTAGTTAATGTAATTAGGTATTTTGTTATTAATACCACTATAATTTTCTTCACAATGGTTGCTCCAAAATTTGAATACATATTGGCTACTAAAGTAATTAGTCAACATGATACTGCCTGAAAAATACTTTTGAAGATAAAGAATGTGGTAGTCGGGTCATACAGTTAGTTAGTTTTTAAATAAAAAATAATCCAAAATTTTAAGGTATTGCTCCTTTTGCTCTCAAAATATGGCGCTAGATACAATCGATGTGCTGAAAGTCCTCTGTAGCTAAGTTCACACATTCTTCCTAGTTATTATTTGTGAATTGTCGATTTTTTTACAAATCTAACCTAACTACCTATCCTTGGTATACTTCAACCTTCAAACAGTTCAAACTGAAATAATTTTTATTTTGAGATTTTAGTATTAACGTTAAAACAAGTCTTTTATTATTATTTATATCTACAAAAACGCGAAATCGGTTAAGCGCCAAATCCACTAGATGCCTAATGTGCCTTAAGTCGTGGATGGAAAATGATAACATTGAAAAGTGGACTTGAAATAGTTTATTTTTGTTCTTTCCTAGTTTTTGTTCTTTCCTAGTCCTTTCCTAGTTTTGCAAAAAAACTGTACAATGCAAAGGTTTATTATTATTATTTACTTGTAACTGCCCTAACTGATAACAAAATTTTAAATTGATAAAAATCAAGTAATCAAGTAGCTTCAAGAAAAACTTGATTTTTCAAGTACTTGAAAAATAAATACTTAACTTGACTTGATATTGGAAAATTACTACTTGACTTGAACTTGACTTGATTTCAAGTCAAGTCAAGTAGCTTGAATATCAAGTCAAGCCGTGAATCTCTAAACTTAATACATTTTATCGGCATATTATAATAAATTTAATTGACAAAAAATAAACAATGCAGACAATATAGTGTTTGGCATGTATGATGCGTTTCCATGGTTACTCTCAAATGATTTCAAAGGTGCTTTGTTGTAAATTAGTTATTGTCAGATAAGGTGAATAAAACAACAATATTACAGAAATGTATCTAAATATTGAAACACTTACGAATTAAAATACAAAATAGGTACCTATATGTTAAATATCAAAGAGCATATTATAGAGTTTATTAAATTTAGTTTACTTTGCTGTATATTTCTATTTTAAAGCCATATACTTATTCGGTATTTTTATTCCTAAACCAAAAACCAAAAATGACCTTATTTATCTGCTTACCAAAATAATAAACCTATGTAATATTTATAATGTAGGTAATGAAACATAGAAAAGTCTATTATAGGTATAAAATCTGGTTGATATATTTAGATACCAGATACTTCCCAGATTCTTCTGCTGAAGATGTTAGCGATTCGTGTTCTGTTTTTGTGCTGTTTGCTGTATCAAGCCAATAATGAATAGTGAATGCGAAATAATATAATATTAAATATCAATTTACCCACCCGTGCGTACTTTCACTGTTCTATTTTCTGGTGAAAACATCTAAATTATCTAAATTGTTTACATATTATCATTGCAACACATCTATTGTCGTCATAATATGAAGATTGTTGGAATAAGCTTTTTCAAAACTCCACTCCATACATTATTAAACTTCAATAGGTCACTTTCACAAGCACTAAATGGAAAATATGTTTTCAAATAAACAAAATATGTATACGGAAATACTGTGGGATTTAAGTACTTACATTATTTATTTATAAAAGGTATTAATGGGTACCTATATAGGTACCTACCCTCCAGGCCTTTGTATCTAACAACGGGGACACTTGAAGCAAGTAGTTTTATTCTTAGAATCCAGTCTCATCCAGCAGATAGCAGGTAACCACACTTTAAACTGTCATGCTGTCATATACTGTCAGCCCACAAATCACTAACCAATTAGGTACCCTAATTGGTTTTGATACAGACCCATGGATACATTATGATGTCGGTAAAGAAGATTACTACTGCCTTAAAATCTTAAGGTATTTTCAAATTTGTAAGATTTTGGATATTTATCTTGGACAAGGGGCTTTTAGGGAACTAGATGACTGTAGCTCACCATTGCAATCATCAAATTAATTTGAAAGGACTTCACCAAGTTTCGTTATTACTTATATAATTATTATTTCATTGTGTTTTACAGAAAGAATCCCATTATAGTCATTTAACAACTTTCCGCATACACCGCCACCCAGTCTCAGTTTTCACACTTCAAACAATGACCTCTTTGAATAAACCGGAAGTAGCCAGGTACCGGCTTCCTATTGGTCGACTCCGAAGCCGTCTATTGGTCGAAAAAGACGGGAAGTCGGCTCAGGTGGCCATGGAGGGCCCTGCCGAAAATTGTTGCACACAATGATGGTCGAGATGGGTGAACCCAGATTAAGAGTGGGGTATAATGGGTTGAAGGTATCTGGCACGCCATCTAGATTCGCCCGAGAAAAGAGTGTGAAAGGGCAGGGGGTGGTATTGTGAGGCGCAATAGCCCTATCGAATTTCGATCGGGGATCAAGAAGGGTGTTTAGAATGGTTTTATCGCGAAATAGATCGTGAAAATGGGTACTTGGGTGTTTGTAATAATTTTTCTATCCATCTATACAATCTTGGAGTAGGCATTGCCGATACTGGAACCCAGTGGCGTATTCAGGGAAGGGCAAAGGGAGCAATTGCCCCCCCCCCCCTCCCAGAGCTGTCGAGATAAACGAGATTTTTGTAATATCAAAATTAATAATACCAAAAATTATATAGGTACTCCTGGCCTAATCTGAAAATGCAGTGAACATCAAACATCTACAATTTGTTATTTGTTTCATCTTGTCTTCTCGAAATTAAAACTTGTGCAGTAGATTTGAGAACGCGTCGCAGTATATTATGCACACAATCCGTCGGTCGCAGCGCGTAACCGTACATTAGGCAAAACAACCTACTAAGCATATTTTTCTCAATAATTACAGTGTGCATCGCCACGCCAGAAAGAACATTTTCAAAACTGAAAATTTAAAAAATTTATATTAGAAACAATATTAGCGAAAACCGACTGAATGGGTTAACACTCCTTTATGTGCACCCTGAAATACCCATATTTCCAGAGGAGATATTTGACGAGCTCAAGACCAAAAAAATAATAAAGAATACTTGATTTTGTGATATAGATTTTACTGGTTCGAAGAAGAATTATTTTTATGTTATACAGGGTATCCGGTAATAACTTAAGAAATTAATAAGAAAAATGGAAAATATGACGAAAAGTTCATATGAGCATAGGTCCGCAGATGTTTGGTTTTCGAGATGCAGGTTGTTGAAATTGATATTTTATTTTCGATTTTTTTAAGTAACTTTTTGAGACGACAAAATTTTCTTGCAAAAAAAAAACAAGTTAATTAACCTGTCAAAAAATAAATGTGCTTGTTTAATTAAATTTTATTTTGAATTTAATTGCATACGAGTGTCAATATGCACCTGCATTGATGCAGAAATTTGAAAATTTCTGGAAATCGATCACATTTGGTGTTATTCACCAAATATACCTTTTTTACTTAGAAAACGTGTGGGAAAAGGATACATTCACAAAATGTCATAAAAGTTTACTTTCAGAAAAGTTAGGGCAAATTAAATTAAATAATGATAGCCCTCTTCAGATTGCACCAAAAATAATACCAAATTATGACGTGTCTTCCCAAAAAAAAAACCCGGCTACCAAATTTTGCAAGAAAATTTTGTCGCCTCAAAAAGTTACTTAAAAAATCAAAAATAAAACACCCTGTATCTCGGAAACCAAACATCTGCAGACCCATGTTCATATGAACTTTTCGTCATATTTTCCATATTTTCTTTTTAATTTTTCAAGTTGGTACATTTATTTCCGGACACCCCTTTATTTATTTTAGAAAATATGTTTTTGTTCTGTTTTTATTCATTAAAATTATCGACAGAGTTTTGTTATTTATAACTGATTGCCCCGCCCCCCCCCCCAGATGTTAATCCTGGATAAGCCACTGCTGGAACCAGGTGTTTGGAGAAAGGGACTGTTCAATATTGTTGTCATAATAAAATTGTTATTTTCTTCATGTCCACTTTTTGCTATGACTTTCTAGATTCGGTGACGAGTATATTTCCGAGATTTTCAGTTAGAATAATTTATTGATCGTTAGAATTGCCAAGGGTTGCGAAGTTCGCAAAATAATACCGTCCCAGAGGCTAATCTGTCGAGTTAAAGGATGAAGGTAAATTAATTATTCTGTTACTGTGACAAAAAGGGGCCAGCCTCACGATGGGAGAATAATTAGGGAACGTTCGCGTTTGGGACGTAACGTTCCTAAAGTCCAAACGGGCAAAAATTCAGATACCAAGTAAAGGTACATTGTTTCGGAATAAGAAATATACAGTATGGAACAGCCAAATTGAATAAATTCAATATCTCCTTACAGGGGGATGCTAAAAAAAAATTTTAGGTACAAAAGTAATTTGATAGATCGAGGCGCATAACATAAAAATATAGTGGTGTATACAGGGTGCTCCATAAGTGTGATATTATATGCAACTTTGTTTTTTTAAATGGCACACGCTGTATTTTGCCTGATTTTTATATTTTATTATTAAGGATTCTACACATCTTTTATACACCCATATCCATATCTATGCCCAACCGTTTTAGAAATAATCCATCATTTCATTTAAATATCGTCAAGTACGAGTTACAATTCGTGAGGGTATTATTTTTAATGTTAGCGACGAAAGCAGTATCGTTTGCAAATAAACAGTAGATACCTGTTATTTTTCCGCTAACGAAATCGTGCTACATTATACAGGGTGATAACAACAAAATTTACAATTTGATAAATTTCGAGTGATCGATAATGTTTAAATTTGATGTAGTATGGGGTTGTGATATCTCATTTGAAAGGTTTTTTCATTCTCTTGTCAAACATTATAATTATGTTTTTAAACTTTATTTAGAAAATTCACAGTTCCTGATATTAAAAAAATTAATACAAAATAAATCAATATCAACGTATGACATGTTCAAAATGCATGACTCGAACGTCTTGGCAGCAAAAGTTTCTTCCAACATTTGTCAACATCAGAGGTGTGACCGACCTAATCGATATTTAAATGAAATGATGGATTATTTCTAAAACGGTTGGGTTTGGGCATAGATATGGGTGTATAAAAGATGTGTAGAATCCTTAGGGTAATATAAAAATCAAGCAAAATACAGCGTGTGCCATTAAAAAAAAAACAAAGTTGCATATAATATCACACTTATGGAGCACCCTGTATACACCACTATATTTTTATGTTATGCGCCTCGATCTATCAAATACTTTTGTATTTAAAAAAAATTTTTCTAGCATCACCCTGTAAGGAGATATTGAATTTATTCCATTTGGCTGTTCCATACTGTATGTAACATCCAGTGCCATCTAGCGGGTACTGTCAAAACCAACACAATTTGAGTGTGTATACAGTGTCACGATTAAAGTCAGCACCATATGGGATTTAAAGAAATAGCTTTGGTTAAAATGTGATATCAAGAACAGTTTTTGTTTCAAATTAGAGCAAAAAATGACAATAACAGTTGTTGCCAAATGATCTCTGTTAGCTCTTAAATTTGACATTTGTTGCAGAAAGTGTCGGAAAGTGGCATTTCTAAATCGGATTTGAAAAAAAAATGCAAACTTGCAATTCGTTTACCATGGCCAACTTACTGTTTTAACAATTTACTTATTTATGTTTTGAGGAAAGGGTGCGAAAACTAGAGTTTGATTAAAACAATGCCTCCTTTTGACAGTTTCGCTATATCTTACATCCATTTAATATTTTATAAGATTAAATACTCGTGTCTTTTCAAAGGAATGGTAAAATTATTGGAACTTTGCATCGTTCGTGTCCTTATTCTGCAAATTTTGTTTTTACAAAAATATGGAAAGTAAATACAATGTTTATCATGGAATTGACATGTAACGATAAGTATTACACAAATAATTTAATTTTTACCAGTTAAGTAAACTTTGGATTTGTAAAAAATATGTTATTTGAAAAAATTCCAAAAATCGCAACTTTATCCTAGGCATTTGAAATTTTGCACACATGAATAAAATCGCAGTAAAAACATCTTTTTCAAATAATTTTTTTTCAAATTCGATTTAGAAATGCCACTTTCCGACACTTTCCGCAACAAAAACGTCAAATTTGACAGCTAAAGATTGCTTGGCTAAAACTGTTAATGTAATTTTTGCTTCTAATTTGAAGCAAAAACTGTTCTCGACATCAAACTTTAACTAAAGCTACTAAAAAAAGTCCAATATTGTGCGGACTTTAATATAGCCGAGCGATGATCAAACAAAATGAATATTTAATGTCTGCACACCTCCCACACTAATATTGGAAAATAGTTTGGTGTTGTCAAGAACCAAAACCGCGGTGGCGTCGCTCGTACCGGCGCTGACTTTTTAGACTGCATGTTTTTCTGCCTTCGATCGACCCTGGTTCGAGGCAGGTGCATGCACATTGTCTTTAAAGAAAAACACCGCTATGGCCAAGAGCGCTGGACAAAAAATGTGGGTTCACAGTATTGCTCCTAAATAGCTTTATCCCAGAGATTTACTAATTGTCCTACACTCACTATGATTACTACGGATTTCTAGGGTTTTCCGTAGTACTTGAGCGAATGCTATCCTAGTTCTATCGGGAAAAAAGTCGGCCCTAGCCGCAAATGGCAACGAAGACAAAATAATAGTAATTGCCCCCCTCCCCCGCACAAGCATGTGGTTGCTTCTGGGGTACTCCTAGTTTGGAGTATTGTGAGGGTAAGAATTATTATTATATTATTATTATTTAGTCTCATATGCCAGGAGCCATGCTTAGTCAAAGAAAAAGTTACGCCACCACTGGGGCTAGGCACGGTAATTCTCTTAAAAAAACTCGGGATATTCGTTTCGACGCCGAAATTTTCGGTTTCCCGAATGCTCAAAGGGCATTCGGGGCCCTTTTCCATTCATTTTCGGCTATTCTTCGCCAAGGCACGATTCCGTGTTATTTATAATGGCTCCGTATCGTCTTGGTCACGTATTCTGGGCCTTTCCGTGTCGTGCAGTTGCTCCCTTGGGCCACAGTGGCGCCCGCGTACCTCATAACGTCACTAATATTTGTCGAAACAAAGCTTATACGATACTTTTTTATTTATATACTCATTTGCTGTCGCTACCTATGTGTGTCAAGCTACATAGTGATTAGCGGCGTCAGCTTGCCAATCGGTGCATTTTGTAGGAAAAAATTCACAGATTTCTCAATCCGAGATGCGGTAACACCGTATATGAAAATTTTCATTAAAACCAACTTATTATATTGGATGTCACTACTGTTCACAACACTACTGTCTTTTGGCCTTGAACGCAAACTGCTAACTCGACTTCCATATATACGAACATAAACATTTCCAATGGCGAATTCTTTATTTATTATTTTCCTTTCGGGAAACTTTTTGCACAACGGAAAGTGCAAAAACGAAGGGCATCTCGCTCTTCAAAAGGGACGATTAAAGGACAAAGTACGTGAGAACTCTGAATAATTGATCAAAGGACCACCCCGGATTTCAGAATGAAATATTAACGGTAAACCCTTTTCCAGCTTATCCAGCTCTGCCCGGCTATTGTTTTCGCGCTAAAATTTAAATTAGCCCCACATTCGGGCCATGACGGGAGTAGAGTAGACGTTATAAGAATTTAGGAGTGAATAAATGTCTGCGAGACAAAAAAAATGAAGCAATATTTCCTGTAGAAAAAAATTGCAACTAGTATCTGCATTCGTGTGAATTATCACAGTAGACGCTTTTTACTCTAACAGGAGCATATTATACAAGAGAAATCCGCAAACCCTGATTTAAAAAGAAACATGACCTTATAAATAAAGCAAAAATATCCTTTAGTCGAACAACTTAGTTGTTTTCTGCTACGTCAGTTGTTCAATTCTGAACCATTGAACTTTATAATTAATATAAAATTCTTGAAGGTTCCTGAAATACGAGGGTATCCGACGCAGCTATCGATATCGGAAGGAAGTTACTTGCGCCAACTTATAAAGTTTGCTTCGTACTAGTTTTATTTTGACGTTGTTTCGAGGATGGAGAATTTTTTTTATCTCTCATCAATAGAGTAACCCAAATATGCAACACGCATATTTTGCATATTTAGCATATTATATGCATTTTTTAAAAAATGTTTGCATATATCCTTAAAATATGGCATATTGTGCATAATTGAAAGAATTTAAGATAATTTAAATCTTTGGCAGGCGTTTCATTCTTTTTGGGAACAGGGGTGGGTGTCTAGTTGTACCTGGTTTTCCCAAAATAATATAGGTACCTAAATTATAATTTTATGGGCACTAATCCTGTTGATCTGAAAACGAATAAAGTAGGTATTTATACCTATTTAATAAAGTACAATAATTATTGAAAAGGACAGAATAAATTATAGATAGGTAAATAGTTTAATTTCCAACATGAAAAAGTCTTCCTTAAAGCGCCTATAAGGGTTCAGTTCTACAAAGAAAAACTACCAAACACTCCTCTTCCACCTCAACCTGTTATTACAAGATGGGGCACTTGGTTGGAAGCTGCATTTTTTATTGCGAGAATTTTTGCCAACTGAAAGATATAATTTCAGAATTTTCGATCGAATCCTCCCAGTCCCTTACAGATGTTAAACAACTATTCGAAAACAAGGAAATAAAGAAACAACTTTCCTTTCTAAAAGCAAATTATAGCTTTCTTTCTAAAACAATAACACAAATGGAGGAATCTAATTTGCCATTAACCCGAAGTGTAGAACTGGTAAAACAATCTGAGGTTGCTTTTCAAAATGTCACAGGTAAAATTGGGGACAAAATATTTCAAAAATTTAGAAATGTGATGGAAAAAAATAGTGGGTTTCAATTTCTTAGCCAAGTAGCAAATATTTTAAAGGGAGATTTTACCGATTTGGATCCTGTGATAGTGAGCAATTTTAAAAGCGCACCTCTTACATCGGTTGATGTGGAAAGGATCGGAGTTTCTCCATTTATAAATTTTTATATTCTGATAGAAGACAACATTTTTTAATTGAGAATTTTGAGCATAACATTTAGTGGTTTATTGTTTTTACAACTAAATTTCAACCTGATTTTTATAATTTATAATAAATGCATATTTAGATTTAGTTCAATCGCCCTGTATGTAGAAAATTTAAAATAAAATATTGTTACTTTTACTATGTATAAATGCATTTAGAAATTTGTATGTACATTATATATGTTTATTTGTAAACGAAACAATAAATTTATATTTTTAAAGGATTTCTTAATTTGCATATTTTCAACATTTTCCTGCATATTTTGACTAAATTGTTTGCATATTTATAGGCATATTTTTAGGATTTCGACTTGCATATTTGGGTTACTCTACTGATCAATATAAAATTTAATTTTTCTCCACCATCAAAATTAAAGTTTTCATCACAGAATAACCAAATTGTGTGGTTTCACCCATCTTACTGGTGCCCTTTATTTTTAATTACTCGTAGTAAAGTCAATGCGGTTTCAATATTGGAAACTTAAAATAAAGGTGCTTTGATTTTGTTAAATTAGAAAGGGAAGTATTACGAAAAGTACTTGTAATTATGTAATTATGTGGCACAATTATAGAAAATTAGTGGTCGTAGGAAAAGTATAGTGTGCAACAACATTTTTGTAATTTTAACAGGAGTGTATTCGGTTATATTGTAAATTATCGTGTGTACCATACCATGTTTTGGGACACACATTGTGAAAAATACATCCGGTACATTGCCCTGCGTTATGGAGGGACGCTTTCTATACTGTTTTCGGGTTTTCAACCCCCGCGATGCGGCTTTGTGGATAAATAGGGCGTAAGGCGGAAAGTCCTTCGGCTGAAAGATAGTAAAACTCTCGGAAATATGGGGCAAATAGGATTCCCGACGAAAATGCTCTTAAGGAGGGCGTTTTCCCATAAGCCGGGCAAAAAATTCCAGAAAGTGTATTTTCGACTACGCTGTACCCGCCATTTTTTTTTCTCTCGTTCGAACCCTAAGCTGCTTTTGCGATTCTAAACTTGAAAAGCCGATACCTATTAACCGGACATCTCCATCGATATTGTGGAAGTGCAGCCACACATACCACTCTACCGGCCAACTTTTCTTGAAGGATGCAAGCGTTTAGAGAGATTTTTTCTGCGTGCTATACAATACAGGGTTTCCCAACGAAAACTTGACCTCCCCCAAAAATTCGATAACCGAACATTATTTGAAAATTCGCCGAGACCCGTCGATTTTTGTTTTTGGGAGGAGCTTTTTTGTCAGTCAAGCCAACCCGATATGTTCATCCCCCTAATCCCTAGCAACCCCAACTTTAAAATTTCAAATGGAACTACCCCCCTTGTGGCGCATCATTTTAAAGCTTTTTTTTATTGCGAATACAGTGATGCGTCGTTTTTAGAAATCTGTTGAAATTTCACAGAATTTATTGGCTAAAAACGGAAAGTTGACAATCCACTGTATAATAATAAGTATTTTTTGTATAATAGTATAATAATAAGTTTTTTTACTACTAACCTGAGAAATCACCATTATTTACCTCATTCCTCTAATGAGAAGTAATATTTCTCACCCTAGGTAAATAATGATAATAAAAAAATACCTAAGTAATAATGAAAAATTTTCGATATGACATTTAAAAATTAGTGTCATTTTATCAGCTTGACAACTGAACTCCCAGGCTAAATCTAATCAAATATGTAAAATATGGCAATATTTCGTTAGTAGTAAAAAAATTCTATATACACTACGGTTAAGAAGGCCATTATTTACCTCGCATATTATATAATATATATGTATATTATACAGGGTGATTCAGTTTTAATCAGCAACACTTCAACAGGTGATAGAAAACCAAAAAATAACCGCACTTTCTTCTATAAACTATATCATTTTAAGGCCTTATAAAAAAGTTACGGGGTGTTAAAGTTGCAAGAAATATGTGGAATTTATTGAATATTTTACAAACTAGTTGAGATATTTAAGTCATATTTGGTACACGTTATAACGGCATGGGTTAGCATAAAACCTGTTAATATCAACTATCTTGAACAACCAGTGGCGTAGAAATGGGTAATGAATATAGTTTATTTTAGAAAAAAAATTGAACCAACTTGTATAGCAATAAAATGTATTCAAATTCTTATGTAAATTTTTATTGTAAACAAAAACGTTCTCTTAGCATTTTTTCATATGTGTCATGGTTTCATAGCAAATTTGATTTTTTCGTATTATTTCGGGGTACTTCTGAAAAATTAACTTAAACCTTTTCTCCATAAGTAACACTCAAAGTAGAAAAAATGTGGTTTTTACTTTAAATACAGTAACTTTTCCCAATAAACTTACCCATTCAAGGTTTTACTTTTCAAGATACAGAGCGTAACATTAATTATTGTATCTTCCTTAAATGTTTTAGACCCTGTATCTTCAAAAGTATAGCCCTCAATAGGTGAGTTTATTGGAAAAAGTTACTTTATTTCAGGTAGGAAACACATTATTTCTACTTTAAGTGTTACTTATGGAGCAAATTTTTTAGATAATTTTTCAGAAGTACTCCGAAATATTACGAAAAAATCAAATTTCCTATGAAACCATGACACATATGAAAAAATGCTAAGAGAACGTTTTTGTTTAAAATAAAAATCTACATAAGAATTTGAATACATTTTATTGCTATACAAGGTGGTTCTTTTTTTTTTCTAAAATAAATTATACTAATTACCCATTTCTACACCACTGGTTGTTCAAGATGTTTGATATTAACAGGTTTTATGCTAACCCATGCCGTTATACCGTGTACCAAATATGACTTAAATATCTCAACTAGTTTGTAAAATATTCAATAAATTCCACATATTTCTTGCAACTTTAACACCCCGTAACTTTTTTATAAGGCCTTAAAATGATATAGTTTATAGAAGAAAGTGCGGTTATTTTTTGGTTTTCTATCATCTGTTGAAGTGCTGCAGATTAAAACTGAATCACCCTGTATAAAAATGCTCGGTAAATAATGGCTTACTTCTCAACCTAAGTGTATAATAACTATTATCTACTACACACGACCAAATTACCTAGTTTTTATTGACGTGTCGATTAGTCTACAAAAAGTCACTAATGAAAAAGCTGAAGCAAAAAAAAAGTTAATACGAATTCAAATCTTATATCTTTTTAAAATATGTACTTAACAAAAAGTCACTGTCACAAATAAGTTCACGTTTTTTTGCTTGTAATCACGAAATCGTTAGTTTCAGCCTGCTATTGAAAGTGGAAACGTATTTTCGAATTGGTTTGTTTATTCTATCGCGCGGAAAGGGTAGAAATTGTTGCAATTTGTTATCGAAATCATGATTGCGCTAAAGCTACAGCACGAATTGCAACAATTTCTAACCTTTCCATGATGGAATAAACCATTTCAAAAACACGTTTACACTTTCAATAGCAGGCTGAAACTAACGATTTCGTAGTTACAAGCAAAAAAAAACGGAGACCTTTTTGTGACAGTGACTTTTTGTTACATATTTTAAAAAAATATATAAGGTTTGAATTCGTATGAACTTTTTTTTGTTTTGCTTCGGCTTTTCCATTTATGACTTTTTTGTAAACTGATCGACACGTCAATAAAAACTAGGTAATTTGGTCGTGTGTAGTAGATAAAAAACTTATTAGTGACGAGCATTATTTGTGTAAGAAATTACTACGCGTACAGTGAATTGTCAACTTTCCGTTTTTAGCCAATAATTCTGTCAAATCTCGACAGATTTCAAAAATCAAAATATCACTGTATTCGCAATCAAAAGGGCGTTAAAATGATGCGCCACAAGTGGGGTAGTTCCATTTTAAATTTTGGGTTGCTAGGGATTAGGGGGATGAACATATCGAGTTGGCTTCACTGTAAAAAAAGCTCCCCCCAAGAACAAAAATCGACGGGTCTCGGGGAATTTTCAAATATTTTTCGGTTTTTTAATTTTTCGGGGGGGTCAAGTTTTCGTTGGGAAACCCTGTATAACACGGACCGCTATACAATACAAACGGAGCGTCGTTTTTCCACATTTCTAACAATTTTCCCTCTTACCCCATTACCCTAAACAATAACCGAAACTCCCCCAGATCCCATTCATTCGGCAAATCGAATTACCGCGAACCCGGGACTCACCTTTTCACTGGCTGCGTCATTAGCCATAATTGTGATCTCGCCTTTTCCCGAATTCTACGGTCGAGCTTTCCACGCTTTCCGCGGTGAAAACATTTTCTCGCAAACCTGAATAGAATAACGTCCGATAATTGCAAACAAGACCTAAGTCTATTTCCATATTGGAGTGACTGCAGTAGGTACCTACTGTAATATTTTCTCTATGGCAGCCCTTTTTTCATAATATATATATATATATATATATATATATATATATATATATATATATATATATATATATATATATATATATTTGGTAGAAAAACCCCAGGAAATTCGTTATTAATTTGAAAAAAATCTACCAGGAAACAAATAAAAAATAAAAAATAGCAAAAAACAAATATATTTCATTTTTGGCATTATGTAAAATTGCAAAGAGAACAACTTTAATGTCATTTTAAGGCAAAAGGTAACGCAGAACACACAAATTTTTATTTTAAGCAAAAATAGGGCTAAACAAAAAACACCAAATTTAAATGATATTCCTCCTCCAAACCTGTATCAAAATTTAGCTACCCCTAAAATAAATAGGTGGGTAGCACTGCAGTCGACCTTTTTAGCTCGCCATTACCTTCCTGACCGAGGCCTGCTGTATGGGACTTAGAGGTGAGGTCGGCTATGTTAATTTCGGGGCAAATGAGTGGCAGTTCGGCTTTTCCACGAGATGGGGGCTTATTTAAGGGTTGCAGGGCCACCGAATGGTGCCTGGTTCAGTTGAAAATTATGTACTGCCGTGAGACAAAAAGGAACCGCAGTTATTAGAGTTGACAGACTACTTGTGACGAGGACATTGCATTTTTTACTTCATTATTTATTAAACTGCTTTTTTATTAAATTTCAAGACATAGGTATTTTGTAAATTTAACGGTAGGTAGATATGTCGTAAAATAGTTTGTAATTTGTAATATAGAATTTTTTTCAGTGAATTTTAATTGGGTTTTTCGCCACCAAACTGGTTAAAAGACAACTTTTTCAAATTGCCTGGAAAATTAATAAATTCTTAACAGTAAATGAACTAAACTTTGAACTTGTAAATAAAAAAATATCTTCAACAAATTTGTTTCCTGAGCTCTCAAAGATCATGTCACATCAAAGTGAAATGACAGATTAATAAATTTCAGGTCAATATGTCATGACAACAGAAACAATAGCCTATCCACCTATCTTATATTGTACCCTGTGTTCTATTTAATTATTTATACTAACTTCTCTTTAAATAAGTGGCAATAATATTTTACTGAAATCCACTGAACATTCAGCAACACAGTTGTCTGTATTTCCTAGAATAAAAGGCGATTAATTTTTCGTCTATTTCCTTCTTTTTCTTTGAGAATTGGTGTGGACCAATGACGTCAAAACCTATAGACGTGGTGCCCCATTGTTAAAATGCCCTTTATTTTGACTCCAAGATTAAATATATCCATACTACTCTAAAAGCATGCTACAAACAAAGACAGAAAGTCAACCATCAACCAACTATGCACCCGGTGATTCCCGGTTATAGTTCCTCCAGAATCACACTTAGATATCGCATGTTTTTTCTTGTTTGGGGGCGCTGGAAGCATCGGAACCTCACCTGAAGACTCGGGGGATGGTCTAACGACGTCAGCTTCCGAGCCCAGAGTCGAAATAAGTTCGCTACGGCTCGACAAAAAGGGGCAATTTCTGACAATCACGCGACATTTTCGGAATAATTTAATGGAGCGCTTAGATTGTGATTAGTTCTGGGCGTCAAGCGTTTATCAAAACAAACCTGTCTATAGGTTCTGACGTCATTGGTGTGGACCTATCCCACAAAATCCTATGATTGTTTTTAAAAGAGTGTTCACATATTTTCGATTTTGCCTTATATAATTTCATCGATCCTAATATATTTTTGGTTTTAAATACTGTTCTGACATTAAAACGAGTGCCTATGCGTTTTAGCTTCTCTGATAGTCCAGGAATATAAGGAATAATTAAATTTACCAGATTTATTTCTCTATTCTATTAGCATTGTTATTTTGTTGGCAATCCTGAAGAACTTGCTCAATAAATTCAATAGGATAACTATTCTTCTCAAGGACATGTTTTATATGTTTAATTTCCTCCTCAAATTTTGTGTTATTAGAACAAATCTCTTTAGCCCTGTCATACAAACTTTTAATTACTTAAATAAATTTTAGAAAATATTGAATTTGTTTGTAATTGTTAATGGTAAGTAATAAAGTTTTTCAACAAGTTTTTGTCTGACTTGTCACTATTATTGTTATACCCCTACAGTCTTCCACATTAAAAGTTCTATTCAGGTATTTATAGGCCTAAAGCAAAGTGAAACAAAACCGGGAACAATGCCTTTCGCTTTCCTCGTGTTTTTCCAAGAGGCCAAGGGGCCTTTTCCTGAAAAGAGTGAAGTATATTTTCATTAAGGGCTTTATATTGCGGTAATTAGTGTTATGAGAACGTCCAGGCCCCCTTGGGAGCCCTGTAACGATGAAAAAAGGGCTGCCATAGAGAAAATATTACAGTAGGTACCTACTGCAGTCACTCCAATATGGAAATAGACTTAGGTCTTGTTTGCAATTATCGGACGTTATTCTATTCAGGTTTGCGAGAAAATGTTTTCACCGCGGAAAGCGTGGAAAGCTCGACCGTAGAATTCGGGAAAAGGCGAGATCACAATTATGGCTAATGACGCAGCCAGTGAAAAGGTGAGTCCCGGGTTCGCGGTAATTCGATTTGCCGAATGAATGGGATCTGGGGGAGTTTCGGTTATTGTTTAGGGTAATGGGGTAAGAGGGAAAATTGTTAGAAATGTGGAAAAACGACGCTCCGTTTGTATTGTATAGCGGTCCGTGTTATACAGGGTTTCCCAACGAAAACTTGACCCCCCCGAAAAATTAAAAAACCGAAAAATATTTGAAAATTCCCCGAGACCCGTCGATTTTTGTTCTTGGGGGGAGCTTTTTTTACAGTGAAGCCAACTCGATATGTTCATCCCCCTAATCCCTAGCAACCCAAAATTTAAAATGGAACTACCCCACTTGTGGCGCATCATTTTAACGCCCTTTTGATTGCGAATACAGTGATATTTTGATTTTTGAAATCTGTCGAGATTTGACAGAATTATTGGCTAAAAACGGAAAGTTGACAATTCACTGTACGCGTAGTAATTTCTTACACAAATAATGCTCGTCACTAATAAGTTTTTTATCTACTACACACGACCAAATTACATAGTTTTTATTGACGTGTCGATCAGTTTACAAAAAAGTCATAAATGGAAAAGCCGAAGCAAAACAAAAAAAAGTTCATACGAATTCAAACCTTATATATATTTTTAAAATATGTAACAAAAAGTCACTGTCACAAAAAGGTCTCCGTTTTTTTTTGCTTGTAACTACGAAATCGTTAGTTTCAGCCTGCTATTGAAAGTGTAAACGTGTTTTTGAAATGGTTTATTCCATCATGGAAAGGTTAGAAATTGTTGCAATTCGTGCTGTAGCTTTAGCGCAATCATGATTTCGATAACAAATTGCAACAATTTCTACCCTTTCCGCGCGATAGAATAAACAAACCAATTCGAAAATACGTTTCCACTTTCAATAGCAGGCTGAAACTAACGATTTCGTGATTACAAGCAAAAAAACGTGAACTTATTTGTGACAGTGACTTTTTGTTAAGTACATATTTTAAAAAGATATAAGATTTGAATTCGTATTAACTTTTTTTTTGCTTCAGCTTTTTCATTAGTGACTTTTTGTAGACTAATCGACACGTCAATAAAAACTAGGTAATTTGGTCGTGTGTAGTAGATAATAGTTATTATACACTTAGGTTGAGAAGTAAGCCATTATTTACCGAGCATTTTTATACAGGGTGATTCAGTTTTAATCTGCAGCACTTCAACAGATGATAGAAAACCAAAAAATAACCGCACTTTCTTCTATAAACTATATCATTTTAAGGCCTTATAAAAAAGTTACGGGGTGTTAAAGTTGCAAGAAATATGTGGAATTTATTGAATATTTTACAAACTAGTTGAGATATTTAAGTCATATTTGGTACACGTTATAACGGCATGGGTTAGCATAAAACCTGTTAATATCAAACATCTTGAACAACCAGTGGTGTAGAAATGGGTAATTAGTATAATTTATTTTAGAAAAAAAAAAGAACCACCTTGTATAGCAATAAAATGTATTCAAATTCTTATGTAGATTTTTATTTTAAACAAAAACGTTCTCTTAGCATTTTTTCATATGTGTCATGGTTTCATAGGAAATTTGATTTTTTCGTAATATTTCGGAGTACTTCTGAAAAATTATCTAAAAAATTTGCTCCATAAGTAACACTTAAAGTAGAAATAATGTGTTTGCTACCTGAAATAAAGTAACTTTTAAAATGACATTAAAGTTGTTCTTTTTGCAATTTTACATAATGCCAAAAATGAAATATATTTGTTTTTTGCTATTTTTTATTTTTTATTTCTTTCCTGGTAGATTTTTTTCAAATTAATAACGAATTTCCTGGGGTTTTTCTACCAAATATATATATATATATTTGGTATTTTTTATTTGTTTCCTGGTAGATTTTTTCAAATTAATAACGAATTTCCTGGGGTTTTTCTACCAAATATATATATATATATATATATATATATATATATATATATATATATATATATATATATATATATATATATATATATATATATATATATACCAAATTCTACCAAATATATATATATATATATATTTGGTAGAAAAACCCCAGGAAATTCGTTATTAATTTGAAAAAAATCTACCAGGAAACAAATAAAAAATAAAAAATAGCAAAAAACAAATATATTTCATTTTTGGCATTATGTAAAATTGCAAAAAGAACAACTTTAATGTCATTTTAAGGCAAAAGGTAACAAAAGGTAACGCAGAACACACAAATTTTTATTTTAAGCAAAAATAGGGCTAAACAAAAAACACCAAATTTAAATGATATTCCTCCTCCAAACCTGTATCAAAATTTAGCTACCCCTAAAATAAATAGGTGGGTAGCAGTGCAGTCGATATATATATATATATATATATATATATATATATATATATATATATATATATATATATACATGCATACATGCATACAGGGCAAGTCAAATAAAAGCTTGTAACAAAAACGTATGCCACTAATAAAGACTAATCTAGAAACATACTGTAGACGATATATTTTGTGGCGTGTTTTTTTGTTCTTAGCGAATTAAATGCCCGAAGCCGGCCCTGCGGCCGAAAACGAACGGAATTCAGAGCGGGAGAAATGAGAAATTTCACTGGCTCGGGCCCAAATCGCCATGCGAACGGCCGTAATTTTAAATTTGTTAACGAATAATAAACTCCGGACCGGGAGTTTCTGGGCGCAATTTCCTCGGGCGCCCTCTCCTTGTCCCGAACTTCGGTTATTAGTTTTCATGATTTCGCGCCGGAAGATTTAATTACGACTTTTTCATTAGACGCCGGGCCGCACGGCGCTGTTCCGCCGAACTTCGCGAATCCCGCGGCAAACTGTTGCTAGACTTTCCGGAAATTGCGGAAGAGTCGCTGGTTGCGGCGTTGCAGTTGGACTTATCGGGACGTAGTAGGATATTTCGACTTTTCCCGAGATTTAAGGATATTTGAAAAGACCTGGCAACGTCGCATATCTAGCCAATAACTGCGATACTATTGGTCAGGCGGTGGCACGTATTTTAAAATATCTGCAATATTAATGTCTTATATCGATGGAACCTTATTAATAGAAAGAAAAGCCGTTTTCATTGTTATTCTGTAGGGGTGTATATCAACTCGATCTTTTTGTATTTCTTATTCCTGGGCCGCCCTGATAACGTTAGCAACTCAATACTTCTCCATTTCGATATATTTTTTGATGAATTCGTCATATTTATCTCGTATATTGCTTGTTGTCAACTAGGAAAAAGCTTACGCAACAGATATTTTTAGCTCACAATCAATAAATTGATATTTGCAATTAATAATGGATAGGTAAAAAATAATTGATTTCCCTAGGCACCTTGGGTCTATATACAGAGCAATAAAGGTGATTTTATACAAAGTGTAACTTTGACTATACAGTGTGTCCACGGATGGACTTAACTACTATACTTGTAAAATTTTGTATTTTCAATTCATCGAAAAAAGTCATTCTTCATAAAAAAAAGTCTGCTTGTTCTTAAAATAAAATTGGCATTGAAAAAGTTGACATTACTTATACTGGGTGACCAGAAAATTAAAGAAACGTTAGTTAGCATAAGAGTAAACTACCTCTATTTGTAGAGATAAAGTTAGTGGTAGTGGTTACACTTTACATAGACTAACTCGTTTAAATGAATTTAAACAGTACTTGGACATGCGCGAAAGGTATGCCATCCTTTTTTCAGCATTTTCATAATAAGAACTTGCATACTTCTCATTGGCAGCCTGTTCAGAAACGTGGAAAAATTAATTATTAAAATACAAGATCACGTGGCAATAATAGCCCTTTGGACCCACCCTAACGGTATGCCTATGGTTTTCCGAGGAATTTTCTATTTGAACTTCATTATAAAAAACATGGCAGCCTGTATAAAATCATATCAAAACGCATATTTTTCGAATAATTGAAAACTCAGTTTTTCACATGAAGAACCCAGGATGACTCTCTGATTCATACCTTATTATTGTGAGAATATGTGCCACATAATGCCCTTTGCAAGGCATACTGAGTAAAATCATGTCCAAAAATCTGTCACTATCTCCCGGTCGGACTGATGAAGCCAATTTTGCACTTAATAGGCAGATACTATCTGTTATCTATTTGTTATCTTAATTACATATTATTACTAAACATAACACTAAAAAAACAAAAAGTCATCGGGTTTGTTTCAACAACAGTTCTGAACCAGTTCTCAGCAATCTAATTGGTTGAAAACAAGTCTGGATTCATTTTCCTGCCCTCTGATTCGCTAGAGCTGGCTCAGAACTCTTGTTCTATTAATAAAAAAGTTAAAATATGTAATAGATCAATAAATAATGCTTTATATACGGCTTGACATATTTACGTGAACATATAACAAACCCGTTTGCCAGTAAGAACTTTTCTCAGCGCCGCGAGCGTTTCCGACTTCCCGGAAAAAAAAAAACAACCCTTATCAATGAAACTTCCGGGGATTCGTTTTGACGTCCAACTTATCAACTCCCCCACGACGCACGACGTCCGCGGTTCGTCCATCGCCGTTGTTTAAGTAAAAGTTTGCCGATAACGCCCTCACAACAAACTTCACTTGACATATTTCCGACCGCGCCCGATAAAAAAGCCATCTTTTATTCATGACAATACACTTTTCGGTTTAGTATAATCTCGGTGGCTACGAGACGGGAATGAAATTTTAAAGTGGCCCCCGCGCACCGTATCACCGTCAGGAAATTGAATTCGGCCGTGTCCGAGCCGGTTGTCTGCCTCAAGGGTAAAGGAAAGGAACGTCGTCAAAGGATGTTCGCGGCTGATCGGTGCGCGTAAATAAAACATTGGTAAATATCATTGGACTAATAGCTAGTAGCGGTGAGATGTAACATCATACTTTTTGCTAATACTACTAGAGGGGGGATATCATTCGACTAATAGCCAGTGGCGGTGAGATATAACCTCCTCCTTGCTAAATCCACCATTCTATTTCAAAGTCTTCAATGTTGCCACACTTCGTTATCTTATTTTACAATATTTACAAAATATTAATTATTTGCAGGGACCCTTTAGAGTAAGAGGACCCAGCATTATACTTTCCAAAGTGAGGCCTATTCTTTCCTCATTCTAATAGTCTCAGTGATGCCAAGTATACCATTTTATTGGAGAATCTATGAATATAACAGGTACTTTGATTGTTAGTAAAAATTAATAATGGTTTCCATGATTTCTAAAAATTAGAATTGACAATTTTGTGTACACAAGTGCAAAAATGTGGCAACTGTCAAATGAAAGAAATTTATTTTATAGTTCAAATTGATTTCCAGCAATTATATCCACGAATTTAAGTAATAAGTATGGTAAGTCAGTAGTGCCGATTTTGCTTATTTAAGAATTTGTTGCTATTGCACCTTGTTTTTATACCAGGTTCCTCAATCCATATGTGTACTTGAACTTTCTTCCCTTGTTGAATGTATCTACCTAAAGAACTTTCACAGATTTCGGGATGGACTAATAAGATTAGGTCTAGTACTTCTAATGATGTAGTTTTTCCCGGTGTTTATAATAAAATTTTTGTAATTTTATTTTTCTCCCAAGGTACCTCACAAACTTAAAATAAACTTGTAGTCGTAGATAAAAACTCTTTAAAAAAAGACCTGACTGAAGCTACCTGCTTAATAATTTAAAATGTACGAAATACGATTTTTGTTTTGAACTACCTACTTATACGTAATGCCCACGTAATGGGAATTGTAGGATTACTAAAGGTGATACAGGAAAAATCTGGTTGCAATTATTGGGACTACTACAGGAGGCCGCATTACCTTTAATTGACACATCTGAGTATCTGGAAGTTAGAAAAGTAAAAAATTGTGAATTATGATTGGAAATATTTTGCCTCCTTTCGAATCTATGGCACTGGCATGTCACATAAAACCTGACGGCAGTAGGACACTGACATATAACATAACCTTTTATCAGCCCCCTTGTGGTCTCCTTGGAGTCAACAGAAAACAAACTTCCCCTCAAGAGTCCCTGATTATTTGCGACCAAATAACAATTTTTAAAACTGTTTTACGGAGATGTAAGATTTCGCTTCTGTGCGACAGTGCGTATAAATAAAACATGAGAAATATCATTGGACTAATAGCTAGTAGCGGTGAGATGTACCTAATCATTCTAATTTAAAGTCTGCAATGTTGCCACACTTCATAAGAATCGTGATCTTATTTTACAATATTCCAATTTTTTAAAATGTTAGGTACGACTAATTCTTTAACGGAGATGATCTACAGTGTGTTCCAAAAAGTATGTAACGTAGAAAACTATCAGAAAAAAAATGTACAAAATATTATGTAGAAATTAAACACAAAGAACAACAACAACATTGTTTCTGAACATATCCTAAACTTATAATTTATTAAAAAAACTGTACATACATATACCCTTGTAAACTCCGCACTCCCCAGAGTTAGTTCTTGCGGAATATTCCAGTTTTGTTATCGTTTGAGTTCCAAACTTAAGCTAGAATTTCTAGGCGGCTAACTTTAGCTCATGGATACGCACGCACGATAAACAAGGGGGGGGGGCTAGGTACCAAGTTTCCCCCAGAAACAATTCCCCGATGAATACTTGGGGCAACTTTTCTACCCCCGCCCAATATCAGCCACATAGTTTCCCCAAGATTCATAAATAATGAAATCTGGCGTCTGAGAACTAAGTTGAGATCCCGGAGATACACGATAAGGTCTAATGTTTTCTGGGGTCGATGTGCTGTTTTTGAGGAACAATTTATTGGGGAAGATTGATGAAAAACGTAGACTTCAATAACATCTTGGTTGAAGCCATCGTTTGAGGATGTTATCTGAATTGTTTTGAATGTTACTGTTTCTTCTTCTTTTAATCTATTTCAGTGTTCTCATCAAAGAAATGCTCAGGTTTCAATATACAATAAAGATTATTCACTTATAGAACGTCAGATAGTGACTGATTTAGGCGCCCCATTTGCGCATACAAGCTTTGAAGAGGGTTGAAAAGTACATCGATGTTGAGTAGAATGAAGGACAATTAATTACGAGTGGCCCCTGGGGATAACATATGGAAAATTCGGTTTTCCTATATAATATTATGTACAGGGTCTCCCAACGAAAACTTGACCCCCAAAAATTAGAAAACCGAAAAATATTTGAAAATTCACCGAGACCCGTCGATTTTTGTTCTTGGGTTTTTTTTTTACAGTCAAGACAACTCGATATGTTCGTCCCTCTAATCCCTAACTTTAAAATTTCAAATGAAACTACCCGCGCATCATTTACAGTGATGCGTCGTTTTTAGAAATCTGTTGAGATTTGACAGAATTATTGGCAAAAAACGGAAAGTTGACAATCCACTGTACGCGTAGTAATTTCTTACACAAATGCTCGCCACTAATAAGTTTTTTTATCTACTGCACACGACCAAATTACCTAGTTTTTATTGACGTGTCGATCAGTTTACAAAAAAGTCACAAATGAAAAAGCTGAAGCAAAACAAAAAAAGTTAACACGAATTCAAACCTTATATCTTTTTAAAATAAAATAACAAAAAGTCACTGTGGCAAAAAAGTCCCCGTTTTTGCTTGTAACTACGAAATCGTTAGTTTCAGCCTGCTATTGAAAGTGCAAACGAGATTTCTTTGTGACAGTGACTTTTTGTTACGTATTTTAAAAATATATAAGGTTTGAATTCGTATGAACTTATTTTGTTTCGCTTCAGCTTTTTCATTTGTGACTTTTTTGTAAACTGATCGACACGTCAATAAAAACTAGATAATTTGGTCGTCTGTAGTAGTTAAAAAACGTATTTGTGGCAGGCATTTGTGTAGAAATTACTACGCGTAAAGTGAATTGTCAACTTTCCGTTTTTAGCCATTAATTCTGTCAAATCTGAACAGAATTAAAAACGATACATCTCTGTATTGGCAATAAAAAGGGCTTTAAAATGATGCGCCACAAGGGGGGTAGCTCCATTTGAAATTTTAAAGTTGGGATTGCTAGGGATTAGGGGGATGAACATATCTGGTTGGTTTGACTGTCAAAAAAGCTCCCCCCAAGAACAAAAATCGACGGGTCTCGGCGAATTTTCAAATTTTTTCGGCTTTCTAATTTTTGGGGGGGTCAAATTTTCGTTGGGAAACCCTGTATAATGTTAATTATGTACAGGGTGATTCAGTTTTAATCTGCAACACAACAGGTGATAGAAAACAAAAAAATAACCGCACTTTCTTCTATAAACTATATCATTTTAAGGCCTTATAAAAAAGTTACAGGGTGTTAAAATTGCAAGAAATATGTGGAATCTATTGAATATTTTACAAACTAGTTGAGATATTGAAGTCATATTTGGTACACGTTATAACGGCATGCGTTAGCATAAAACCTGTTAATATCAACCATCTTGAACAACCAGTGGCGTAGAAATGGGTAATTAGTATAATTTATTTTAGAAAAAAAATAGAACCACCTTGTATAGCAATAACATGTATTCAAATTATTTTGTAAATTTTTATTGTAAATAAAAACGTTCTCTTAGCATTTTTTCATATGTGTCATGGTTTCATAGCAAATTTGATTTTTTCGTATTATTTCGGGGTACTTCTTGGCTAGTGACGATGTACATTTTCATACTTTCGATGGGCTTGTGTGGAAAAATCGGCCAAAATCTCGATCTTTCCTTACAAGATTACACCCTTATTTCAACCCTTTAGCCACCTGCAACACTCAAGCCTTTGGTTTTCCGAAGCCAAATTGTATTAATTAATCACTTATTTAGTGAACAAGGCTTGCGTGAAAATATGGTCAACAGCCAACTTTTATTTCTGTTAAGGAAAATCGAATTTTCCATTTGTTATCCCCAGGGGCCACTTGTAAATTTCCCTTCATTCTACTCAACATCGATGTATTTTTCAACCCTCTTCAAAGCTTGTATGGGAAAATGGGGCACCTAAATCTGTCACTATCTGACGGTCTATCGTATTGCTGTCGACTTGGATGCCACTTATACCGATCGAAATTGTTCCTATTGTCCCCAATGTTACACTTTTCCGTTAAGTAATCCCAGCCGAATGCGTCCCTTAAATTTTGAACTTCCAGGCATCGTATCAGTGTCAGGAAATTGAATTCTGTCGATTCCGTAACTCGCAACGGTGTCCGAAGCGATTCGACTTAATGGAAGCTCAAAGATAAAGAAAATGGCAAAAAGTTTCGCCGCTATCGAGATTGCGCAAAACTAAAACAAAAGAACCCCTGGCGGAGCCTGAGCAGAAATAGGTCATTTTTCATAAAAGTTGGGAACGGATTGGTATTTGTATCTCGAGATGTATAAAGTGGGAAAAGAAATCACTCTGGAATAGTGGAACAGGAATATAAAAGAGTCCGAGTGCCTCTAAAAATTCACAGTTAAAAAGAACAAAATTGTACTGTAAAATAATGCGGATTCTCCTATAAATTGCTCTAAGTGACAACCTTGCAAACGTTTGACCGGTTCCCCTCCCCACTCTCACTTCTGACGTCAACCAATCAGAACGCAGCATGGACCCGACGATTTCCGAAGATGTCCGAGACGAGAAGACATCGTCCAATGAGAGCATAGATGGGCGTGGCAAGTGGGAGCAGAGGGGGGAAAATCGGGCAAAATTTTGCGGGATTATCACTAACGGAGATTTACATGAGATTACTGCGCATAGTACACGATAATTTCTAATTGCATCCAATAAACCTTGTTACGCGCTACACATGGACTCAAACCGAATGCCCCTAGATGCAGTAGGTATCTGGTATCCGGAACTATTCGGCATGATTAGTCCGGAGACCAATTCTCGAGTTCGACGGTCCAAATATCAGTTGGTCAGAACTGACGGCGACAAGCATATATATGCACCTTCCCCCGGGGTCCCAGTCGGCCATGGAATATCCCCGGATATATTACGACGCCAACTAAGATCAAACGTCCGTGCGCATAATTAATTCATGGCCCACTGCGATTGCAGAGCGTTCGTAGCCTCCAGGGGGATGGTGGCACGGGCGTAGCCAAGGGGAGGGTTTCGGTGGTTCAAACCCCCCCCCTCCCCGAAATAAGCAAAATATTACCTAATATTATACCGAAAAAATACGAGGAGTGAAGAGTTAAATTATTATTACGTTTGAATATATTATGTAGTAATAGTAGCGCCTAGCGCCATCTTTTGACGAGAGGCAGACGCAGTTGCAGCCGAACTATTTTGTATTGTAGGGACACTTTGCGTTGTTTCTCGATTATTCGCCACGCCCCTCGGTCGAAATGAGCGGAACTTTGTGGAAGTTCGTGGAAGTTTCTGGACGGCTACTGGGCTGCTATATAAGCGGCGCCGCGGCGCGTGACCGCGCTTACGGCAGTATTGTTCCATGCGAACTCGAAGCGAATAAAAGTGAAAAGTGGTGAACGAATAGTGAAGAGAATTAAGTGTACCGTGTAAGTGAGTAATTTTAGTGCACTGTTATTCGATGACCTTGTTAAGAATAGATACGTGAATCATTATTACTGTCGAAAAATGGAGGGGAAAAAAGGAAGGGTGATAAACCTAAAGGTATGGACTACTGGAAAAAGTGGTGTAGTCAAGGTCAAGGGGTTTCTAATAAAGAAACAAATTTGGATTTAGCTAGCTATCAAAGCTTCAGCTACCTTGCATGCTGATATGAAGACTGCCTACCCCGAAATCTAGTTTGGAATGCCTAGATATGTGCGATAAAAACCTTTTACACATTACTACAAATCATTTCTACCATTCCTGTATCCACTGCTACCCCAGAAAGGTCTTTCTCGAGCCTAAGGAGACTGAAAAACTATTTACGAAACACTACAAGTGAAAACAGACTTAATGGTTTGGCTCTAATGAACATTCACTATGGAACAGAAATTCATGCAGATGAAGTAGTGGATATATTTAAAAGAAAAAGCCGAAGATTTCTTCTTTAATGGTTTTAGATTTAGCGCAGAGGAACGAAATTAATTTATCCATTTAATTTAAAGTTAAGAACTTTATAAATATGTCGTAGTTTTTCGGATGAATATATAAATATTAAATTTCATGTAAGTATATTTTTGTTGTTTTATTTACTTCTCAAACTAAACCCCCCCCCCCAAAACTAAATCCTGGCTACGCCCGTGGGTGGTGGGATTGAAAAAGTCGTGGCGTTATAGTTTTTTTTGTTAATAACACAAATCTAAAACCTTTATTTTTATTAACATAAAAAAACAACGGCAACAGCGATAAGAAACAGATTTATACATGGTTTTATAAAAAAAAACAGTTTTCGTTGATTTAATATTAGAAAAAAATATATGTGTAATAATGTGTTATTGTGACTATCCGTATAAAAAACGCATCACACGTTTCGTACACGCCTGAAGCGACGATTTTTCAAGGAAATAAATTCGTGTAGAAAAAAGACAGTTGCTCTAAATCATCACTAGATAATTTCGAGCGCTGTTATTGTGTTTTTCTGTCTGACTAATTGGTCCAATATTTCGCGATTTTTTATGACTGGCGGAGCAATAAAGCATCAGTTGGATTTGGAAACAGTTTCCCGCCTCTCCAGTGCCGCTGAAAAAAAACGTAACCGAATACTTAGTTTCAAAAAATATTTTTATTTTCGAAATTATGTCCATGATTTACGAAGAATCAGAGAATAATGAATGAGTGAAAGTTTAATTTCCCCGAAGAATTTGAAACGAAATATGAAATATTCTAATTCCGTTTAACTCTGACACAGCTACGACCATGTAGAAAATCCTATTATAACCTTTTTCTGGGCAAAGAGTTCATCTCCAATAGACACAACGAAAAATTTCTTTTGGACGAAAGTTCCGCAAGTTATGTTTAAATCTGATTTGGAAATGTTCGGCTAACTTTTACGTGCTCTACTAACATTAGCATAGTTTGTAAAAATTTGTCTAAAAAATTGCTAGCACATTTCAAGCGTATAGTTTCCCGTGGTTCTGCTCTGAAATTATTTCAGCTTTGCCATTGTACGCTACGGTCGTACACCCTATTTATTTTCATCTGCTTGGGTAAATGTGGGACATTAAAATACACACTACATTTATTTTGATATTCTCGCCAGTGGCGTAGATCAAAACAAGATCAAAACAAATCTTGTGGATATTCAATTTTCATTAATAAAATAGGTACATTCATTAATACTTTACAGTTGTTGTGTTTCAAGTGTTTCAATTTACATTATTTTTCTGTGTACCTAGGCAATAATAAATTATGTGACTACGCCTATGGTAGATAATTACAATGAATTTCAGTTTTACACCGAAAACAAAATGGTTTGCGGAGGCTTCCCAGTCAAATAAATTTGAATTGCCCGTTTTTTTCAACGTCCGGCATGTTCGGTGCATTTCAACGGTTATTTTATTGTCTTTACAGTCCGTTTGTGCTAAACGAGATGTGTGGGTGCATCTCTGGATCTTGGAGGAGTTCCAAGCACCCCGCTTTAGCGAGAATCTATGAGGAAGTGCCCTGCATATCCTGTTGAAACTCGCGAAGTTTAGAGGGGTATTGGTTAACAATTCGAAGAAGATATTGCGCTACATTTGAAGTAGGTCAGTGAACATACTTTAGTATGGCCTGGACCAACACTATATTAAAGACCTGTGCATAGCGCTGTTTCAAGCGATCGCCACTGGCGCCACACGACGAAACAAATTTACACATGGTTTAATGTTAAAACACCCTTGTTGCCGAATCTTTTATAAAATAAAAACATGCAAATGTGCCTGTTACGTCGAATTTAATATCCAAAACAAAATAAAATATTTGTTTGTTATGTCCCTCTAATTTGACAAGTTCACATGGCATATTTTCATAACTTTTTTAAGAAAAGTGAGTCTAAAAAGCAAGCAAGAGTATTTGGTAGGTACCTTTTGGTTTGAATTGAAGTCCACGGCTAGTTGTAATGTAAGTAAGCATAAAACGCATTAGATTATTCAGTTTCTTCTTTATATGGAGGACTATTGGTTCGCTTTGGAGCTATAAACAAAATTTTCTATTTTCATTCTTGCATACGTTACAAAATACTCTTCCAAGATAATAATATCTAGAATTTTCGCTTCTTCAGCTGGTTGATCAGATCATCCCATAATTCCAAAATAGTGTTTATTCTTCTCCAATTCACCTAATGGTCTGAGCAGTGTGCATACCATTTTCTTCATGTGCATGGGAATTTTATGTTATCACAAACAAATATAGGTACCTATAAAAGCTGTGTTAATAGGATAAAACTGCTAAATACTGGACGCAAAGACAATTCGTTACCGTAAAAAAGGCAAATCGTAATAAAGCTGGATATTTAAAATTTGGAACATTTTAAACGTCAGTAACTGACATACCAATATCTACAGAATACCCCCTATAACCTATAAGTCGCCATTTTTTTGTCGAGTGGCGCCACTCCAGTCCGTAAACAACAATGAAATATGACGTCATGCCCGGGTCTTTCATATAGTGTCGGTCCAGATTTGACAAACAATGGTCGCTAAATTTCCAACCTATTGTTTCAGGAAGAAATAAAAAACGATTAAATTCCTTTAGGCTCTTCTTCGGGAAATTTTAATTTGTATTTATTTCGAGTTAAGTAAAGTTTGCTTCCACTATACGAATACTAATTTAAAGAGAGTTGTATGAAGAATTTTACGGAAGCTTGAAACCGACAATTCAGAGGAGATAACATTGTGTTAAATTGTCACGTTGCAGCTCGTAAAATGAGTATTATTCGCTTTTTATGAACCCTTCGGCATTTCAGCTATACCTCTCAATGGGACACCCTTTCAAACCGTCACAAAATAGCGAGAAATTGCGGATGGAAATGTTTGGATTTTAACTTGAAATTGCGAGTATTTTGTCACAATTTTAAACCTTAAAAAACGCAAGAGAACTATGAGAAATTTTAACATAATATGACAAATATAAGAACAATCTTATTAGTCTCAAAAAAATCCAGAGTTGTCAGGTAATCAGTGCCGTCGTCTTGGAAATTCGCGAATGTCAGAGAAAATGGAAAACAAATGGATTCAACCCCAAAGGCAGACCTGCTTCCCTGCGCTCAAAGGTAATCAAATCAGCGTACACCACGAAAGGACTTATGGAGACATCTACGAAGTGCTGTATTAAAAATGCAGGAAAACCCCGGAAAAGGAAAATTGCTTGTAGAGAGGTAAACGCGTTGTTTTTTATATCTTTGCCGTCTTGAATCATGGCTATTATATATGTTGGTAAATTTCGGATATTTCCCTTTCATTTTTAAGGTTCGAAAGGGAGTCCCATTGAGAGGTATCGCCGAAATGTCGAAAGGGTTCATAAAAGCAAATAATGCGAACTTTTACGAGCTGCAACGTGACAATTTAACACAATGTTATCCCCCTCTTGAAATGTAGGTTTAAAGCTCCCGAGGAATTCTTCATACAACTCGCTTTAAATTAGTATTCCTAATGGAAACAAACTTTATAGCCGCCTGGAGAATTAAAAATTGGAAAGTCCCTTAACTTGGAATTAATGCAAATTAAAGATTTTCCGGGGGAACCTAAGGGATTTTGATCGTTTTTTATTTTTAATTAAAAACTTTTGAGATGCGTGTTACAAAAAACTCAAACGTAAGCATATTCAGGGTGTGCGTAAAGTAAGGAATAAATAATTCATTTCCATATTTGGAACAGTGAAGATGAATTTATTCCTTAGTTTATATGCACACTGTATAGCTAAACAGTCTAATGGTCTATAAAAAGCAACATTCTCTTTTACGAGCTATCGTGTGACAATTTAATACAATGTTATTCCCGACGAAAGGACGATTTAAAATAACCTACAAGTGATATTCAAAATTTCGTAGTAAATGAAAACATAATGCCATTCTACCGAATCACCTAGTTTGAAACCCACAAACACAGGGGCAGATAGAAGCAAAAAAAGTAATGAAAATCGCTCTGAACTCTCCGGCCTTGTTTCTTTATTTTTTAATTTCGTACTTGAATGGTTAAATAGTTTTGCTTTGAGAACCAACAGATTAAATTTGCTCGCCTACCACATAGACTATACCCACCAATTTACAAACGAAAAAGGAAAGAGTAGTTTTCTCAAAGCGCAAAAATATTTTGTTTCAACCTTATTTAATCGCATTACTAAGTACCTAGTAAGTTTTGATTCTATTTTATTTAAAAGTACATTTTTACTTGTCTGGCGATTTTCCTGTTTTAAAGAACCTTTGTTGTATTTATTGAGTGTTGGACTGTGTTTTTTAGTAATACAGGACGTGGAGTTTTATTAATAAGGTGGCAAAACAGCAGTGATTCAGAATAAAGTGATTAAAATTCAATTTTAGTTTATAGGCTTTAGGTTGTGTCTATGGTTTCGGACTTATTTAAATCATGTCGTGGACTGTTCCGTTCCCAACTGCAAAGGAAACTACAAAGGCGGTCCTAATGTGTCCGCTTTTTCCTCCATAAAGACCTCGTTTTAAGGGAAAAGTGGGTTAAGGCCATCAAAAGAGATTTTGTTCCTACACAGTCTTCCAGGGTAAAAGTGGTTTTGGTTTAGACTGTTTGGAGAGTGTTATACCTAACAATTTTACCTGCTTTAACGTAACCACCTTGAAATCAGGAAATTTTATGGTTTTATTCATTCGAATTTAGTTGTATCTAGGCACGCAAATAAGAAATGATTGGCATTTACGAAAATTTTACCGGTAGATATATAAATTCACCAAAAGCCCTTGAAAATGTGCCTTTCAATCTCGTAGATTATTATCCGTGTTGTAAAATTATGAGTTATATACAGTGTGTCCCAATTTGATACTGGACATCTCAGAAAAGCTAAAAGTCAAAGTAGGTCTAGACTTTTGAAATTTTGCAATTCTACTCAGTTTTTCATTCTGAACAAGTTTTATTAATAACATTTTGTCGTAAAAAAATCCCTAATAGGGTTTCTTGAAAATTAGCTATTTTAAAAAATCATAGCAGGCCATGAAATAATTACCCCATCCAAATACCACCGCCTATGAGATACTCTCCCTTGTTACTACCAATAAAAAATAGAGACCATTTGTTTTCCTTGCCCTTCATATAGTTCTGAGGTGTCCAGTATTAAAATGGGACACACTGTACATATATGTACACAATCATTTTAAAGTGTTTTTTTCATGGACTCTTTAAAATAAGGGGACCCAGCATTATACTTTCCAAATTGAGGCCTATTCTTTCATCATTCTAATGGTATCAGTGATGCCAAGTATGCCATTTTATTGGAGAATCTATAAATATAACAGGTACTTTGATTGTTAGTAAAAATTAATAATGGTTTCCATGATTTCTAAAAATTAGACTTGACAATGTTGTGTCTACAATTACAGAATATGGCAACTGTCAAATGAAATAAATTTAATGTATAGTTGAAATTCTTTAATTGTCACATCTGAGTATCTGAAAGTTAGAAAATTTAAAAATTGTGAATTATGATGGGAAATTTTTTGCCACCTTTAGAATCTATGGCACTATCTATCACATAAAACCTGATGGCAGTTGGACACTGACATATAACATAACCTTGTACCAGCCCACTTATGTGGTCTCCTTGGAGTCTACAGAAAACAAACTTCCCTATGTAATTGACTGTGAAATGCTGGGTCCCCTTATTTTAAAGAGTCCCTGTTTTTTTTTACAAAGTTGACATTTTGAAATTTGAATTTGGCGCCTTAGGTCCACCTCCCTTGGATGACTTGGATGTACTGTGCTTATCTGTGAACAGACTTCCACTAGTCAAATTTTATTAATTTCCCTTATAATTTTTGTTTTATAACTACTAACTATAACGATTTACCTTACACCTTTTGTTCGCATTTAAAACTCGTCAATAATGTTTTAAATGGCGCAAATACCGAACGCTCCCACACCCGAATTTGTCCTTCCAGACCTGGAAAACAAGACCTTTTCCCGGGAAATACCTCGGAAACGTCGGGAACAAGATGGATCGAACCGGTGCGTAATCTGTGTGCCCTAATGGCCTCTTAGCGGGACTCGCCGTCGCTATTTCTGCGACCCGCGTCACGTCTGGACTGCGGAGACGCGCTAAGGCAGATTCCGGACCAACGAGGTGGAAATTAGGGCATGGAGAAAGGATTGGGTCGGTCGGATTGGTTGGGAATGTAGAAAACGTGAATTTAGCAGGTCTAGAAGCCGATATTCCAGGAAAATTATGTTCGAGTGTGAATTGTTCGAGTACGGTTATGGCTGCCTTGATGAAATTAGTGAGGGGAAACAGCTGTGGTAATCTAGCGACAATTTGTAGAACCAGTACTGGATTTCAAAAATAGTTGTAGCTGTAACCTTGACGTAAATATATTGTAATTTTTTTGCCGAAGATATTTTCTTCTATTTTTTAAAATTCAGAAAAAAAATCTATAGCCATTTACGAAAAAAAAACACGGTGAACTTGACAAATATAGGTAAAGTGTCCTTTGCCCAACAAACAACTAGTTAGAAATATATTTTGGCCAAACCGGTTTACCTGTATATGAAGTAAAAAAATTGAAAGAAGTTGGGAATGAACTAGAAGTAACTTTTAAGTTGAAAATAGATAATATAACTATGGGCTTTTATCAAATTTACCACTGAAGTAGTAAAAATTAGGTAATAATTTGGTAATTTAGTCTATACTTGGACTTAAATCTGACCATAATGAAGAACTGCAGTTCTCTCTTTTTATTATACAGTTTGTTTCACTTAAGACGAGACAATTTTTTTTTTCAAGTTGACCGATTTTCAATTTTTTTAAATTATATTCTACATCAAAAGATCTAATTTTTTTCAGATTCGTCTTTACCATGACCTACCACGATCAAAATTAGAAAAAAACTGGAAAAGTACATTCGGCATTTTTTAGGAAAAAAAAATGAATAGCACAGTAATATTGGCCATGGCCATACCTGAAAACCGCACATACCAAGTTTCACGGCCATGGCTTATACAGGGCGTTCACAAACTAGCTTCAAACATAGCAAAAATACGGTTTTTCGGAGTACCCTGTACAAAGACCGAGATATTTAAAAATTATTTATTTGCAGTTTGATTAGGGCTCACATAAGCCATCAATTCTCACGATTTCATGGCCCTGCCTTATACAATAAAAATATAAATATCGAAAAAAAATCGTTTTCCTCTTGGTGTTTTTTTTACATTTTTTTCTACACTTTTAACTTATGCCTATTAAAAAATATAAACAATATTCAATTTTAGAAGGTATTTATACCAAGTTTTCCGGTCATAGCACAAAATAACTCTTTCTGTAGGCAGACGGTTTGACAGTTCATTAAAAAAAATGTCCAGTTTGTCAAAGTTCATTTGTTTCATAGCAACCTTTAGTTTATTATTACAAATCCAAATAACTTAAAGAAAAACCACTTTCTGTCAGTCAAAATGTCACTTATGAGGCATCCTTGGTTTCAGGGAATCAAGGAGAATCCGAAACTTAAATAATATACAAAAGGTTCCATTTAAAAAACAAAAGTAAATGTTACTTCCGGTAAAACCGGACGCGGAAAAAAGGCATTTATACGTCAAAAAGTGACAATTATAAAGTAACATCAACGTGCCAAACTTCAAAATGACAAAAAACAGGGGAAAAAAGTGGGGTGTCCATGATTCAGTTCCACCATTTATAGCAAATAACAGCTTATGCCTACTTACCTAACAAAACGAGCTACAGATTGTTTTTAGTGTAGCGTTTTATTTGCATGTTCATTGCAGTTGATTTTTCTACTTTAAAATCTGTTTCGAAATCGAAATCGAAATCACTTTCGAGTCCAAAAATCCTAAAAAAAACTACCAAAAACCTACAGAGACTAATATTGAGGCAAAATTATGACCTACAGAATTACATTAACTATCTCTTGACTATAAGGGAATCTAAAAAGATAAATAGAAATAAACAAACAATCAATGAAAAAATTCAAATCAATTAAATTAGAACTTTATGAATCTTTATATTTAAGTTATAAACTACCAGTTCTAGATAACAAAAATTTCTTCTTAGTTTTTCGTACTTTAAACAATTTTCTAAACAAAAAATTGGTAATATTTTACCTTCATAGGTAATTCTCACACAAACATTGGTAACCCTGACTAGGCCTGTTTGTTAGGTAGTTTTTCATTGATGTTAAAAACCGAACGTATTTCTATACACACGAAATGCGTTTGCCTTCCCCAAGAAACCCCGAAACACCTTGGGGATCGACCGAGATGTTCCCCAAACAAGATTGATCGACCCATCGCGTAATCTGTGCGTCCTAATGGGCTTCTAGCGGTCCTCGTTTCCGCCATTTTGGGTAGACACCGCCGGAAAGGACGACTAGTAGACGATTGTCGAGGAGGGGACACGTCTGGGCCTAACAAGGGGGGAATTAGGAGGGGCCGAGAAAGAAACTTTGGGGAATTGAAGTTGGGGGTCTCGGCAAAAATGTTAAACATATAATCTGGCATGGTCTAGACAGTCGGCAAATACCGTGAATAAAAATACATCCCGATTCTTATTGATAGAACCTGTACACTAAAATGTAATCCCTTGATTCCCATAAAGCAAATCCTTAAGCCATTCAAGTATAAAATTAAAAAAATAAAAATCCCCCGTTCCCTTTCTAAAGGTGTTTTTCGTTTCCTTTTTTTGATGTATGTTTGCTCTGATATATAAAGCGATTCTATGGATATTTCTCGACGTATGTACAGGGTTATTCATAAATATTCCACCCCCTTAACTTTTGTTTTTAAATTTGGAAAAAATGTACCTAAATATATGAAAATTGTATAAAATTTTCTTAGGATTTCAGTTGAATATCGCATTTTATATAGATATAAAGGCCAAACTTATGTTTTTTTTGGATGGAACGCCCTGTACATTTCTCGATTTTTGAACGCATTTTTATGTTGTATGTTTGCTCTAGTAGTTTGCACAAAAAAATCAAAACAACTACCTATGTTTAGAATCAGAGCTTGATTTTGACAGTTTGTATCAGGTGTTAATTATTGTTGTGTTACCACATCGTGCTGTGAACGTGGTATATTATTGTTATAATATTAGTGAAAAAACAAACATTGTTGAATCTTATGTTTCAAATACAGGGTATCCCAACGAAAACTTGACCCCCCCAAAAATTCGAAAACCGAACAATATTTGAAAATTCGCCGAGACCCGTCGCTTTTTGTTTTTGGGGGGAGCTTTTTTGACAGTCAAGCCAACCCGATATGTTCATCCCCCTAATCCCTAGCAACCCTAACTTTAAAATTTCAAAGGGAACTACCCCCCTTGTGCCGCATCATTTTAAAGCCCTTTTTATTGCGAATACTGTGATGTATCGTTTTTAGAATTCTGTTGAGATTTGACAGAATTATTGGCTAAAAACGGAAAGTTGATAATCCACTGTACGCGTAGCAATTTCTACACAAATGCCCGCCACTATTAAGTTTTTTATCTACTACACACGATCAAATTACCTAGTTTTTATTGACGTGTCGACCAGTTTACAAAAAAGTCACAAATGAAAAAGCTGAAGCAAAACAAAAAAAGTTCATACGCATTCAAACCTTATATCTTTTTAAAATATGTAACAAAAAGTCACTGTCACAAAAAGGTCCCCGTTTTTTGCTTGTAACTACAAAATCGTTAGTTTCAGCCTGCTATGGAAAGTGTAAACGTGTTTTTGAAATGGTTTATTCTATCATGGAAAGGTTAGAAATTGTTGTTGTCGTGCTGTAGCTTTAGCGCAATCATGATTTCGATAACAAATTGCAACAATTTCTACCCTTTCCGCGATAGAATAAACAAACCATTTCAAAAACACGTTTACACTTTCAATAGCAGGCTGAAACTAACGATTTCGTAGTTACAAGCAAAAAACTGGGACCTCTTTGTGACAGTGGCTTTTTGTTACATATTTTAAAAAGATATAAGGTTTGAATTCGTGTGAACTTTTTTTATTTTGCTTCTGCTCTTTCATTTGTGACTTTTTTGTAAACTGATCGACACGTCAATAAAAACTAGGTAATTTGGTCGTGTGTAGTAGATAAAAAACTTAATAGTGGCCAATAATTCTGTCAAATCTCAACAGAATTCTAAAAACGATACATCACTGTATACGCAATAAAAAGGGTTTTAAAATGATGCGCCACAAGGGGGGTAGTTCCATTTGAAATTTTAAAGTCGGGGTTGCTAGGGTCTAGGGGGATGAACATATCGGGTTGGTTTGACTGTCAAAAAAGCTCCCCCCAAGAACAAAAATCGACGGGTCTCGGCGAATTTTCAAATATTGTTCGGTTTTCGAATTTTTTTTGGGGGGGGGGGTCAAGTTTTCCTTGGGATACCCTGTATATTTATAACAAATTGAGAATTACTGGAAGTTTAAAAAAATAAAGAAAAGAGAAATAAACCACGACATGTTTTAACTGGGAATATGCAGGAAGCAGTCTTATACTTCGTGGAAAATGCGATACAATATATTAAAGATGCATCGAGATGTTTGCAAATATCATTGAGCTCAGTCCAGAGAGTGTTGAAAATGCATGTTTAGACCATATAGTTATCGCCCAGTTCAAAAAATGTATAAAAATGATAATTATAGAAGGCGAGAATATTGCAGTTTACAGATGGAGACGCAAGCGAAAAATGATTTAAGACTAAAATGACAGAAAAAATAAAATATAACTTATGGAAAATTTCCACAGCAATATTGGCTTTGTTGAATTTTCAAAATATTATTATATGTAATTGTGGGAATACAACAATTATTGTAAACTGTCAAATCTCCATCTATAATATTCTCGTAATAACTGATTAAATCAGAAAAAGGCGTAGATTTCGGAAATCGATAATCAATTCAAAATCAATTTCATGTTTACATTTTTTTTTCAAAATTAAGAACAGAAAAGTTAATGGCGTAGAATGTTATGTGAATAACCCTGTAGACAACAAAACTGCCTGATATTTGGGAAACTTTGAATCTCTTAGTCTTGCGAGACGATCTGACGTAATTTGTAGAAAGAAACGCGAAAATCTCGGAAGGAATTCAGGCAGTCTGTTGCGGGGACCAAATTAGAGCGAAAGTCGAAAGGCGCCCGTTGGCCACAGACTGAACAAAATAAACCTCGAACTTTTATTTGGCGCGTCCATTTCTTGAGGGAGATCCCAGCCGTCCGCAAGCTTGCGCTGTGCCAGAAAGAAAAGTAATAATTTGAAAATGAGTGTCAAATTTTAACAATTGGTTCTTGAGTCAATCCTGCAATTTTTTTAGGACGACCGGATTTATACCAAAAGACCCTATTTAGGTCAATTTATTTCATAAAAAATACATTTTTAAGTAATGTAAGAAATATACATTTTTCTATTTTTAAAATTGATATTTATAGCCTTAAAATCAGTTTCTCCCTGTACATAGTTAATATTGGGAGTTAATATTGTATTGTCATCAAATTCTGAGCTATGTTTAAAGGTTCAAGTCTCTAGCACATTAAGAAATTATTTTAAATTTAAAGAATAAACAAATTAGGTATACATTTCTTGAAATTACTTATTTAGTTTTAAAATATAGTTTTCTTATTTAAAACCTTTTAAAAATATTAAAGTTTAAAATTGAAATTATTTTGACTAGCGGAAATCTAGGCTCAGATGAGCTTTTTTATTTTATAAACTATAACATCTTGAAACACATTAAAAAATACGGGTTTGTTTAATTAAGAGCTTCGATTTATGCCAAATACATCAATTTTGAATCATTTCAAAATAACTGATTAATCCATTTTCAAAAAATAAACTATTTTAGTTTTCGTAACACATTACATTACGTAATGTTAAATCAGCTAAATCAATACCGTTGCCCACGAAAATCGCGTTTCCAGACATTCGACAAACACCCCGTTCTACTCAAATTACTGTAGCCGATGCAGCCAGGCTTCCAGCAAAATGTAATCCATCGATTTCGAAAGCAAACTACTACTTAACCATTCAAGTATGAAATTAAAAAAATAAAAAACGCCCAGCGCTAGTCCAGGCTCTTTTCATCACTTTTTCTTCGTCTCTCTGTTGTCTGTCTGCGAGCCTCATACTGGATGATTCACCATTATGGTAAGCGTCATAACAAGCAGTATGTGAATTAATTTTTTTTTTCAGATTTTTTTTGCCATTTATATGGAACGCTCTGTATAGCATATGAAGCGATTCAAACGCGCGGAAACAATAAATTCAAATGGTATATATGCCCAATAAACCGCCATCCTTCAGGAGTCCATAATACCCGAGGTATAATACCCATAAAATTTTTATACCTGCCGTTAAACCATTCCCCGGAAAAATAAGGCACCTTATGACTGTCGCGCCATATTTTCTCGGGCTTTTATTTTTTAAAGGAAGTTTAAAATTCTATACGTACGTTTCCGCCCGACGCTTAAGGGTTTTGTATCGGTGACCGTCTAGGAGCGCCCGAACAATTCTTTAGGGGCGGCATGGAATTTTCCGGAGAATATTTCCATCGGTTATATTAAAGTCGCTTTTAGAATTTTCAGAGGAAATGCCGGTCGCAATTTTCTGGAGAAAAGCGGAGTAATGAGGAATGCGGTGATGGCTGGAAGCTAGTGGGTTTAATTTTATGGCCCGGTTGACGCAAATAGTAATTATTATGAGGATTATAATTAGTAATTCAGTTCGCATATATTTGTATATAAGAGACTTCTCATGTTCTGGAATAAAAGTTTATTTTAAATAAATTTTAAATTAAATTTTATATACCAAATCTCAATTCGCTATGATACAGTGTGTTTCACTTCAAGTCGAAACAATTCATTATTTTCTTTTACGGGTTGACCAATTTTCAATTTTTTTGAATATATTCTACTTCAAAAAATATGATACATTTTGATAATTATTATTAGACCCCCTAAAATTGCAAAAGTACATTAGGCATTTTTTAGGAAAAATTGAATAGCACAGTTGTGTATTGGCCATACAAGAAAAAACCCCACATACCAAGTTTCACGGTCGTAGCTTATACAGGGCGTTCACAAAATAGCTTCAAACAAAAATACGGCTTTTCAGAGTACCCTGAACAAACACCGAGAGATATTTCAAAATCTTTTTTTTTTCACTTTGATTACGGCTTACATAAGCCATCAATTTTCACGACTTTATGGCCCGGACTTATACAGGGCGTTCACAATAAAAATATAAATAACGAAAAAATCGATTTTTCTCTTGGTGTTTTTTTTTACATTTTTTTCTACACTTTTAACTTATGCCTATTAAAAAACATAAACATTATTAAGTTTTAGAAAGTATTTTCAATAAAAAGCACCCTTTCTTATTTGAAAAAAATTGAAAATTGATTGGTATTCACGTATCCGCTGGGTGCTCTTTATTGAAAATAATTACTACAATTTAATATTGTTTATGTTTTTTAGGTAGATTTGTCTGTTTGTTATAGATTGATCATTTGTTGTTTGAAAATTCTTTTTAAAATAAACCTGTTTTCATATTCAAATTAATAAAATTAAATAAAAAAATTCCAAAACTTGCATTAGGTAAATTAATTTAAATTCATTTCAATATTTTGTTTTTTCTATAAATAAAGTGTTGTGACTATGTAGTTGTCTTAAGCAGGTCGAGTTTTGTAAACAAACTATGAGATTAAGACTAAAACAGTAATTTAAAATATTGTTTTTATATACGTATTTAAAACATTGGACCTTAGCTCACTCTCATTTCTACATTTTAAACATATTCTATGGTATTAATTTAATTCTAAATATTGAAATGTTGATGAAAATGTTGTATGGGGGTGTAACGGTTTGCAGCGGGACACGCTTTATGTCTTTAAATTGATTGAAGTTCGTTTTTCTGACACAAATCAATCTTAGAAAGCTACTAACAATCTCATATATTTATATACTTATTACAAGCTTTTATTTAACTTCACTTGTTAGTGTGGGTCGAATTTTGCAAGCTGAATTAGAACCACTTCCTGACATTCAATTGAGCTGAAATACTCAATAATGTAATACTTTCAATGTATTTTTGTAAACCCCCTTAATATGGGCATCAAATGAAAGGGCTTAAAGAGTAGAAAACGATAAAGTTAGTGACATCACACTAAATTCAATATGGCCGCCGCTCCAAGATGGCGGATTACCTATTTGATACCCAACATGGGTATCAAATGAAAGGGCTCGACGGGTAGAAAACAATAAGGTGAATGACTTCATACGAAATCCAATATTGCGGCCGCCTCAAGATAGCGGACTAAATTTCTTTACTACCCTCATGACATGGGAATCAAATAGGTACTAAAGAGCACAAAATAAAATTGAAAGTAAAAAAAACCTTTTTAAAAACAAGCTTTTATTTAAGCTATGTACTAAAACGAATTCAATTCCAAATTACAAGTTTTTGCAAATTGAAAAGCTTGTCGCGCGAATTACAAAAACTTGTCGCAATTTGGAATTGAATTATCTTAACGAAAACCTAAACTTATTCTATTCGTTTTAGTACATGGCTTAAATAAAAGCTTGTTTTTAAAAAGGTTTTTTAAATCAATAATTTAAAATATTACTTCTTTAACCTTAAATCTTTCTGAAAGCTATGTTAGATTCGTTTAGTAACAGTCGCACACAACAACAACAACAACAACAACAACAACAACGAATTTTTTAAGGTTATAAACGAGTTTACTGGATGTTAAAAAAAGCGAGACAAAAACTTACAAAACGACCCCAAAATGCACACGAGGCAGTTTTCCTCTATTTCCACGGTTTCAAATACAGACCGAAACGCGATTGCCGTCCATACAGCGCAAAAAGGGCCCCCAAATGGACCGAGCGGTGCACATGCCACGCGTCCTAATGAAAACATAAATTTCCCTCGGCCGGAATATAATGAAAACTGGGCAACGTTGTTGATATTCCGGCGCGGCGTTGTCTATTTTCCGGGGAAAACCCCCGACAGTCGCTTAGGGTCGCCGATTGGACAGTGCGCGGGGCCCGGGTAACGACACCTTATACAGGGTGATTCACGTAAGTGGTTCATGAGAAGTTTACGGGGAAGGAGTGCGAATTTCTATTTGAAATTTTGGTTACTTATATAACAGGTTGTAAACTTTCTTTCCAATATATTTTCAACTTCAGATAACTTCCGGTTATGCCGTAAGTCGATAGCAACTTTGTTATTTCAAATAGAACACCCTATATATTCTTGCACCATTTGGTTCCCTATTAAATTCCAAATCTTTTTTCTGAATATAATGTGTACACTATTCCTAACCCCTTTCGAGATATTCGCAAATTTTTGATTTTTTTTAAATGTTGCAGACATCGACCATAGTGATGATAACTTTGAAATTTATAAATCTGGAAAACTGAAATTTTGGACTGTCGTAGGCGAAAGTCAACTTTATTAAATGGTCTGTATGCCATTTCAAAATATTTTACAGGGTGCCCGGGAAAAATTCCCAATATCAACATCGAAAAATTGAAAAATCTCATTTTTTTAAAATGGAACTCATATTTTTTTATTGCACCATTGAAATGCTTGTGAAAAGGCAGTTCAAAAAGATATAACACACTACATGTCTAAATGAAGCGGTTGATTCGTTATTACGCAAAATTTTTGCTGCTCAATATCAAGAAACAACGAACCTTTTCTAGTAGGCGGCCATGGATTTTTCATTTGTGATTGTCATTTATTGTGTTCCAACAATAAAATATTAACTGTTGACAAGAATGGCTCAAATAAACTATTCTAACGAAGATATTTGGATATGTTTTACACTCATGGATAGTGTAAAGGAATTTTAGAAAGAACAATTATTAGAGTTTTTAATGAAAGGCATTTACATTTACCACCTTTCACGAAAAGAAAATTCGGAAAGTTCGAACAAAATTTTATAGTCCATGGCAAGGACCAAACAAAGAGAAGCAAATAATGTAAATACGTAACAGGTAAATAGCATAATATGAATAAACTGTTTTACTTATATGTAGTTTCTTGTTTTTTTTTATCTAGTACCTATTATTATGCAAGTGTTAGTATTATTTAATTTTGTTTTGTTGCTTCTCTGGGAAAAAATATTATTAAATAGCCCTTAACATTGTCATATAATTGCATTATTTCATTTTCCATGGCCCCCAATAATGTGGCGCTCCTTGAGAAATTACATCTTTGTTGATACCGAGCAGCAAAAATACGTATTTTGCGTAGTAACGAAGCTTCATTTAGACATGTAATGTGTTATATCTTTTTGAACTGTCTTTTCACAAGCATTTCAATGGTGCAATAAAAAATATAGGTTCCATTTGAAAAAAATGAGATTTTTCAATTTTTCGATGTTGATATTGGGAACTTTTTCCCGAACACCCTGTAAAATATTTTGAAATGGCATCACTTAATAAAGTTGACTTTCGCCTACGACAGTCCAAAATTTCAGTTTTCCAGATTTATAAATTTCAAAGTTATCATCACTATTGTCGATGGATGCAACACTCAAAAAAATAAAAAAATTGCGAATATCTCGAAAAGGGTTAGAAATAGGGTACACATTATATTCAGAAAAAACATTTGGAATTTATTAGGGAACCAAATGGTGTAATAATAAGTAGGGTGTTCTATTTGAAATTCCAAAGTTGCTATCGACTTCCGGTATAACCGGAAGTGATCGGAAGTTGAAAATATTTTGGAAAAAAAGTTTACAACCTGTTATATAAGTAACCAAAATTTCAAATCAAAATTCGCACTCCTTCCCCGTAAACTTCTAACCACTTACATGAATCACCCTGTATAGTGCCAGCGTCAAGTGATTTTCGGAGGCTTCTAACAACCGTACGGCTTTATCTACGACCTTCAATCGAAAGGGCGACTCGAAAAACACAAAATGAAGATGAATCGAACGTACGAAAAAATTCCGCGCGAGAAAATTTCGAATGCCGAAAAAGTTATGTATGTCACTTAGCCGTCGTTGCCTGTGTACGCAGAACGCTGGGCGACTCGAACGCGCGTTGTAATTCCTGCCACAATAATAAATTGACCCCGGTGACACTTGGCTCCTCGTAAATTCACCCCGACAAGCCGAAACAAATTTCAAAAGTTTACGTCGCGACGAGATATACGCTTAAAATACCCCTATGTAATTTTTCCGGACAAATACGGGCATGTTTGCACAGGAAAGACGTGTTTTCTAAGCAGTTTGAAAAGTTGCAGTTAGAGGATTATACAATATGTCCCGGAAAAGAATGAACAGCATGGGGATCTTGCAAACTGTGAGAGATAGTTAGTTGCTCAACTTTAAGGTCAATAAAATGATACAAACAGATTTCCAATATCTTTTTACGTTTTTTAGTTATTTTGAAAAAGTAAAATTTTGCGTTTTCGATTTTATTTTTTTCTGAAGTTGTTATCACTATCACAGATAGAGAAAAAAGAAAAACACTTTTTTATGACAGTTTTTAACGGGATTTAAGATGGCGTTTTTAGATTTGTTCTACAACATTTCCTTTTTGAGAAACCATCTTCAACTTTATTTTTTTAAATATGGACCTGTTTTTTGCAGTATTTAAAAGCACTTTTCATTGCAAATACCATGATATATGATATATGACACGAAATATTTTTAAAAGGTTTTGAGACAATTATACTGAAAATTCCTTTTTTTCCATTCATTCTTTTCTAATTCTGCCCTGTATTTAATAATAAGAAGTCTAAATATTAATCAGTATGTTAACAATTTAACTCACAACTTGTCTTTCAATCGGAGAACCAAAAAAAGGAGGGCAAAGGCTAATAACAGTCACAAACGATAATAAAAAAGTAAATAAAAATCCTTCACCTAGAAGGCTTTGAATCAACGAAACCAACCCCTGGTCATTTGTCATAACTCCCACTGTCATTCAGTTAATAATTTGTATTATTATAAATGGAAATAGAAATAGAAATTTAACATGTTAGCATGTTATATCTTGTGTTATTGGTTTCATTGGCTTAAAGCTTTCTTCTCAAAATTAAAAAAAAAACGAAGAATTTAATCCAAAACACAATGCGACACTCTTTGCTGTACAACAACAGAGGAAAGCACTAACCAGACAGGCCCGTATTTAAAAATATTAAGTTTTCGAAGTAAAAATAAACTGTAAGTTAAATAATAGTTGACAATACTGATTAATATTTAGACTACTTAGATAGATAGATAGATTACTTTATTTGCTTATCAAACAGTAAGTACAGAGGTAAATACATAGTTTTTATTAAATACAGGGCCGCATTAGAAAAAAATGAATGGAAAAAAGGAATTTTCAGCCTAATTGTCTCAAAACATTTTAAAAATATTTCATGTCATACATCATGGTATTTGCAATGAAAAGTGCTTTCAAAATCTGCAAAAAATCCAGGTCCGTATTTAAAAAAAATAAAGTAGAAGATGGTTCCTCAAAAACGAAATGTTGTAGAACAAATCTAAAAACGCCATCTTAAAGCCAGTTAAAAAGTGCCATGAGAAAGAGTTTTTCTTTTTTTATATCTGTGATAACAACTCCAGAAAAAAATAAAGTGGAAAAAGCAAAATTTTACTTTTTTTCAAAATAACTCAAAAACGAAAAAGACATTAGAAATCTCTTTGTAACTTTTTCCCCAGTTGTTCTATCTCTCACCGTTTGCAAGATCAGATCCTCATGCTGTTCATTCTTATCCGGGACACATTGTATAGAGTGTGACAAATAAAGTCTGAAGAAACAATTTGTTCAACTCAGTTTTAACAAATAAGCCAAATCTATTTTTAATGCAATTTTTTACAGATAGTGAAAGCACGTGACCTACTTTTTTAAAGAAAAAGTTAACGGCAAATTTAAATTTCAAAATAAATCATTAACAAAAACATTTCCCCTTATGATGCGAACTTTTTGAAGGACATTGTATATTTTTTGAATCAATATTTCAAATTTCTAATTTGTACTAAAATAACTTGAAAAACTTGACTTTAACTCTTAACCTGTGCAAATAATTATTCAAAAAGTAAAAGTTAAATTTTAACTAGCGTAAATTCAGTCCCAGATGAGCCTATTTCGTTTGACAATAAACATCCTTAAAACGGTTTATAATACAGGGTGATTCAGACATGATGTAAAAAATTTTAACCACACATTGGGAATACACACCTTTCATCTGCATTTTTGGTGTATTCAGTCTTGATTTTACAAAGGACAAGCACTTCAAACATCTTAAGAAAATGTTGTATTCACATCATAAGCACCAGTATTTGCTTAAAGCCTTTTCTTGAAGAAGGTAATAAATTTACTTAGACTATGCATACATTTGAATTAAAAAATAAAAAAGATCAACATACCTACTTACTCGCGAACGAACACCCTGTATATGCCTGTATATTCTGACGCCCGTAGATCCGATTTCCTCAGCGGGACAACCCGAATCGAGAAGACTCGCCCCTTTATCAAATTATATCCCTCAGAATGGAATCCACGTCAATAACTAAGACTGACATACAATGGGGTCAAATTCGACACTAATACACATCGATTTCGCTGGTGGTAACATCGCTGCCTCCGATTAATTCATCTCGAAGCACAGAAACACTTGTTTCATCGCCGAAACAATCACAGAACAAGATTTGATGTTTATATCACATCTAGACATTTTCTAGCAACGTAGTAAACTGAATTACACCTTCAGCTCAACCAGACTCTAAAATCTGCCCCCCAGAGGTGTCGTCCTTACATCAAATCAAAAACTAACTTGGAGGATTCCCTCTGGATGCGTCAACCGGCTAAACTTCGACGTAAATCTACCTTAACCGTCTCCCATAAGGCCTTTTCGGTTCTGCCTGAGTTCTGGAATGACTGCTTTAATGAACGAAGTAAAGGATTATTGCCGAAGTTGTAAGATGCGCCTTGGGCATGGTAGGTTCGTCGCGCTGACATTCCAGCGGCGTCACTCGCGCGTTTTCTATCGGTACATCGTGACGAAGAAAGCAGAAATTTCGCAAGCTACGCCCATGCCCGTAGAAATGCTATCTATGCCGCAGTGAAGTAAGACCACACGGAAACGGGGTGTGACGTATTCGAGCCGAAGCGGCTTTGCGGCAAGTCGTAGAGCTTGGTCAGCGTCTAACTTCAAAAGGAATGGAGGACCGCATCTACTTTACCTTCTGAAAATTGGATGAATGTGTTTGGTCTAGTTTGCAAGACATCTGCTTATACCTTGATGATGTGGAGTATCGATAAAAGTATTTGGTTGGAGAACTCAAATACAAAGTTCGAGAGAGGTAGACATAAAATCAGAGCAAAAGTGTCGTTCTTGTGTATTGTATCGTAGGTTTTCTTCAAATAAACACTACAAACTTTTGGTCAGATTTTAATAAAAGTTTGCAATAACAATAAAAAGGGGTTTGGAAGTCGATAGAAACTTTGTTATTTCAAGTAGAACACCCTATATATTATTACACCATTTGGTTCCCTATTAAATTCCAAATCTTTTTTATGAATATAATGTGTACCCTATTCCTAACCCTTTTCGAGATATTCGCAAATTTTTGATTTTTTTAGTGTTGCAGCCATCGACCATGGTGATGATAACTTTGAAATTTATGAATCTGGAAAACTGAAATTTTGGACTGTCGTAGGCGAAAGTCGACTTTATGAAATGGTCTGTATGCCATTTCAAAATATTGTTCATGGTGTTCGGGAAAAAATTCCCAATATCAACATCGAAAAATTGAAAAATCTCATTTTTTTCAAACGGAACCCATATCTTTTTATTGCACCATTAAAATGCTTGTGAAAAGACAGTTCAAAAAGATATAATACACTATATGTCTAAATAAAGCGATTGCTTCGTTATTATGCAAAATACGTATTTTTGCTGCTCCATATCAAGAAAAAACGGACCTTTTCTAATAGGCGGCCATGGATTTTTCATTTGTGATTGTCATTTATTGTGTTCCAAACAATAAAATATTAACTGTTGACAAGAATGGCTCAAATTAACTATTCTAACGAAGATATTTTGAATATGTTTTACAATCATGGAGAGTGTAAAAGAATTTTAAAAAGAACAATTCGAGTTTTTAATGAAAGGCGCATTTACATTTACCACCTTTGACAAAAGAAAATCAGACGAAATTTCATAGTCCATGGCAAGGTCCAAACAAAGAGAAGCAAATGTAAATACGTAACAGGTAATAGCATAATATGAATAAAGTGTTTTACTTATATGTAGTTTCTTGTTTTTTCCTCTAGTACCTATAATTATGTAATTGTTAGTATTATTTAATTTTGTATTGTAGCTTCTCAGGGAAAAAATATTATTAAATAGCCCTTAACCTTGTCATATAATTGCGTTATTTCATTTTCCATGGCCCCCTATAATGTGAGGCTCCTTGAGAAATGGCATCTTTATTGATACACAGCAGAAAAAATACGTATTTTGCGTAATAACGAAGCAACCGCTTCATTTAGACATATAGTGTGTTATATCCTTTTGAACTGTCTTTTCACATGCATTTCAATGGTGCAATAAAAAGATATGGGTTCCGTTTGAAAAAAATGAGATTTTTCAATTTTTCGATGTTGATATTGGGAATTTTTTCCCGAACACCCTGTACAATATTTTGAAATGGCATACAGACCATTTAATAAAGTTGACTTTCGCCTACGACGGTCCAAAATTTAATTTTTCCAGATTCATAAATTTCAAAGTTATCATCACTATGGTCGATGGCTGCAACAAAAAAAATCAAAAATTTGCGAATATCTCGAAAAGGGTTAGGAATAGGGTACACTTTATATTGAGACAAAAGATTTGGAATTTAATAGGGAACCAAATGGTGCAAGAATATATAGGGTGTTCTATTTGAAATAACAAAGTTGCTATCGACTTACGGCATAACCGGAAGTTATCTGAAGTTGAAAATATTTTAGAAAGAAAGTTTACAACCCGTTATATAAGTAACCAAAATTTCAAATCAAAATTCGCACTCCTTCCCCGTAAACTTCTAATAAACCCCTTACGTGAATCACCCTGTATATTATATATTACACGATCCACCTCAGGAAAAATTAAAAACATGTGTATCTAAATCTTTCTCGAAATGAATTTGTGTTAGGTATTTTATGATCCACTTTAGTGTGGTTTAAAAAACATATTTTATTTCAAGACGACGATATCTCACTATTTTTCTTTAGTAAAGAATCCTGCACGTAGCATCGATTTTTCTCATGCCTGTTCCGTCCACAAACAAGTCATATTTGTCTGATGACTCTAGTAACACTTTTCGATAAAAACCCGTTGTTTCTCCAAGGCTTTATTGATATTGATGACCGGCAGTCCCATCGGGAAACTTCTCCTGCAATCGACTTGAGTCTGCGATCCTTCGACACCTCTAGATTCATCCATAAACTTGTCTGTAAACCTCTAGAAGGCGACAATCACTGTAGCAAAATTATTTCAATGCACTAACTAAAGTGTGGTTGTTTTAAAACAAGTCTGGATGTGGTGTAAGGGTTCTAGGAGCGATATTTAGTAACCGATGCATCTAGGAGGGACTAAAAGTATCTGAGGGGCGACTACAACGTGTAGATCTGGGGGAAAAGACAAATAAAAGCTCCCCCCAGTGAAAATCTGAGATAAAAGTGGCACAAATAAAGGGTAGATTCTAAAACAAACAACGCAGGATCAGTTTCCTAGAGTGTCGCTTGGGAAAAGTCCCAGGCTTTGGGCTGTAAACTTCGAACTACGTTCCATTGTACACAGTTTGAGGGTATTTAGGAAAAAAATACGTCAGTGGAAGACGCAGGGTTGGGATTTAGAGAAAAAAGATCAGTTGAGAGAAAGATCTCTAATAAACAACTGACCTGATCTAGCCTCTGCACTCCTTAATATTATCTATTGCATCCGCCTCACGTTTTTTGAATCTTTATGGGACTACGAAATATTATCCTACACTTTTTAGTCCGTTTTTTATATTATTTTATTATATTTTTAGTCGTTTCTAAAAACGTAGTAAGTATATTAAAAAAATGATGTTGCGGACATATCATTTCGTTAGTGTTTTTGTTGTTTGAGATCAGCAAATTTTGTGTATTTTTCTCGACGTTTTTTTTACACTGAAACATCATGTCGACGTTACGTGGAGGTCGGAGATGTCACACCGGGGGACTCCCTTTTAGGCCATTAAAAACCTCGTTAAAAATTAATATAACCAAATTAAACTCCTTTTCCTACGTAAATCTCTCCACAAAGAGAAACATTTAAATACACTCCAAGCGAATTACGTTTCGCTTTTTCATCTTTCCCAGGACATCCTAAGAGCTTACAAATATCTAGAACACTCACCGACAAAGCCTGCATACTATATTTCATATTTCAAAGAGGTATGTATGAAGTTCGTGTCACCAGTATAGTATGTTACATCCTATCCTTAACTTAACATACATTTATAGAATTTACTTTTACTATTAACTTGATACATTATAGAAATATAGAAAGAGTGAAAAATGAATGTATATCTCACAAAATGCATTTTACGATGAAATCAGACAATGCCAGAGAGAGAGAACAGAGTCTTTAGGCAAGGAAGCCTCTAGTGTAAAAAAACTGTCCACATAAAGATCACTCTATTTTTCATCCCAACCTCCTTGTCCCAGCCCCCATTTTAAATGAAGACAAATTTTCGCTAGACTTCCCAAAGCGCTGCTAATGTTTTAATATGGCCGCGGATCCGAAAGAACTTCTGCAATTTAAGTTTTTTACCCGTCGGGTCCTGATTTTTGCCTTGCCCTTATGCCCTAATTGATAAAGCGACGAAAGTAAAAAGTTAAAACCCTGCGAACGAGTTTAGGGGAAAAACGGGGAGGAGTGGAGATTTTTTAAAGGGTTCTCGAAGTTTTTACAGAACAATATCATAACTTTGAACGGGACAAAAAAAGAGTTGTTAATGGCCTAGTCATTTTTTATCCAATTATCAAATTATGTCTTAAAATTTTTTTAGAAAAATTCTGGATTTGTTGTACTATTATTTCCTCACGCCCCGTATCCCAAAATATGTAAAAGGCGTAGCGATTTTGTCCCCCCTCCCCCTGAATATTCATCCAGTTCGGATTAGACTTGCAAATTGGTGTGGGTTGTAAGCATCCCTCAAAGCCCGCACCCCTAATTATTGGTTATTAAAACGTAATTAGTTGACAAGTAATCTAACTCGCGAGGGAATAACGGGCTGCGGTATTATAGCAGCAGCACACTTCATAAATATGCAGGAGGTGCCTGCTATGTTTTCTGGCAGCGAAGTTGAAGCTACGCTATAGATTATTTTAGAGGCCTATCTTGGATTTATGCCGTTTCTGCGTGTTTATAGATTTACCTTTATTTTTATTTTACTAGTTTGACATTAGTATCAAATTCAGACTTTAGTTTCTTATTTTTTAGTGAATACGAGAACAGAATTTTTGCCTAAGGATCATTTTGAATTATTGGCTAGGAAGGGTATTTTCCCGTATGAATACATCTACAATGTTGAGAAACCGAATAAAACTGCTTTACCGGATATTGATAATTTTTATAGTAAATTAAAGGACGCAAATATCGATGAAGCAGACTTCAAACACGCACAGTAAATTTGGGGAAAAATCCATATTAAAAACTTGGGTGGATATTCAGATTTGTATTTAAAATTGACGTTATGCTTTTAACATACGTATTTGAAAATTTCCGTGAGATGTGTCATAAAACATACGGAGTGGATCCGGCTTTCTATTATTATTATTATTACACACTACCCGCGTACACTTTGATTGTATTTAAAATATACAAGGTGTAAACTAGAAACTCTACAAGATGTAGATAATAATAACGGAAATTTTGATGAACTAAGTAAATACCTGCTCTATTTTGACGTTAATAACTTGGATGGATGGGCGATGAGAGAGCGTCTTCCCTACGGCGGTTTAAAATGGATCGAAGATACGAGTATCGAGTCCTAACCACTTGCGACGAAGCCTAAGATGGTTACATTGTAGAAGTAAGGTTAGATTATCCAGAACAATTACATGATTTGCATAAAGATTTACCATTTTACAAAACATACATACATGTATGTATGTGTTTATAAAACATATAGACGCGAGGTTGATTATAAAGCTTATAGAAGGCGACAGGCAGGAGCATTCCGTGGACTCTTGCAGGGCCTCCCGGAGTCTATTATCCCCGGAAAGAACGGAAAGTTATAAAAGTTGGTGTGGAGGACGCGTCCGAAATCCGAAATCGGCAGCCGAATTGAGGTGTTTTCGAGTGTTTAATAGGAAAAGTTGGCCCTATTTGTATGCCGGGGTGGAGGGATTAGGATAATCAGGGGGTGTCGGCCTCCCCCCCGACTCAATGGCACCCTACCCCGATTTATATGCTTATAGAAAAAGTTTCGGAAGGTATAGGGTGTTGTTTTAACGACAAAAAACGATTGAGTTAACAGGAGGATTTTTCATTTTTGAATTATTGCCGCTGTATCGCTCAGCTCATCATATAAAAATGTATATATTTAGAAAAGTGTGCAATTTTCTTTTCAAAACGTAGCATCCCCCCTTGTTCATTAACCCACGAGCCGACAATGCCACACACCCTGTATATTCACTAAAACTCCCACCAGAATATTAATGCTCGAGGGAACAAAAAAACATGCAGTGATTTATTCACCAAAATATAAATGCAAAGTTGATTATTTAGTACGAAACATTCTTTAACAGTTCGAAAATGAAGCAAAAACCTCGAACACTTCAGAATGGCGGCAATTTCCGAAGTTTTCATCAAAACAACTTCGCGAACTCTGGCGAAATTCCCTTTACAAAATTACCCGAATTGTGACTTTGAATTACAGAAGCTGCCGCCCTCGTTAGCAGCTTCGAGGAAAATGTCTGACATTTTTGTGATTATTTAGTCGAGAAATATGCTAAGTGGCGTCAAAAATGCGTCTCGTAGCGATATAAGTATCGGTCATAAAGTATAAACACTTTTTCAAAGACCTCATTCTATCGGAAAGTACGTAGGTACAGCCGTGTTCATATATTTTTAATGTCACCAGAACCTTAAAAACGCTGGGATTTGGCGACTTGACCACGGTTGTATAAATAACCAGTTAGGAAAGGTAAAATTGTTTGACTTTTCAGAATTATGACCACAGGATAACAATGTTTCAATTGTTGTCTTTTATTAGTGACAACGACAGCTAATATTAATTTCATTCAATTTCTCTCTTATCTTTATATTTCAGTGTGTATGAACATTACCTCCCTGTAAATAAGAGAGTTGTTCTTTCCAGGCACCCTCATAATGATATTTCCCATTATCGAACTTCAGGAGGGAGATTCGTCCAATTTTCCATTCCGTACGTATAGTAAGGATATTAGATCTGCCATTAGCATGTTCCCGGGTTCTTTTTCAGGGAATTTTTCCGGAGCTCCAAGAGGTCGAACACAAAGGGGAAACTAATTTAGCGGGGAAAATTTTAAAATGGCTTTTTCCCATTTCCTGGTCAGCCCGTCTAATGGGAAAATGGAAAATAAAGTACGTTACGTCTAAGATAGCTGCGCATAGATGCCCTTGGTGGAAGCAGAGAGGAAAAATGGTTATATAGAGGAATTTTCACAGTATTATAACCTTATGATATAAAGGTTTTGTTTTGCTGTTGAATTCACTTATATAGGAGCAATAGCAAAGAACGTTACACCGTTCAATCGGCAAGAAAAATTTCTATAAAAGCAAGTTAAATTATAGGAAAAATACGCGATTGAAAAGAAAATTTAGAAACATTAAAACATAATGTTGTATTTTAATGATATGTTTGGTTGCATATACTTACCTAATGCAGTACCACAGAATACGATTCTACGTACTCTATGTGGCATTTTTGCCCTGTGAAAGCCTCTCGTGTGTGAATTTATTTTTATAATGCAAGGGAATGGGTGCACTGCCACGAAACAGGCGATAAAGGGCAAGTTTAAATGGATTTTTATTCTTGGATATCTCTGGTGGTGCAGTGGAATACATATTATGACACTAAAAGCGATAGCGGGGCTAAGAAAACTGACATTAAAATAGGAAATTCCCCGGAAAATAGAGACGTTATACTCGCCTTTTTATCCGCTATATTAAATTTCAGAAAGTTGGGTTATTGTTCTGTATGGAATGAGTTTTTTTTGCGTGTTGTTACTCGGATCATATATAGAAGTTTCTTTACAAAGTATGCAATAACAATATTTAGAAAAAGACCTTAATATTTTAGGAGAGGGGTAATAAGTTACATCTCACCGTCAACTACTAGTCTAACAGATATTTAAGGTAAGGATTAGTAATATTTTAGTACCTTTTTTGAAAAATAGTATACTACTATTTGTTGCTGTGTACCATGTTGCTGTAGTTGTTTGTTCCCAATCCAATCCTTCGATTCCATCTCACACAAACTGGTATTTTAGATAGAACGCTGGAATGAGTTTTTTTTTCAAGTTGTTGTTACTCGGATCACATCTAGAAGTTTCTTTACAAAGTATGCTATAATAATATTTAGAAAAAGACCTTAATATTTTAGGAGAGAGGTAATAAGTTACATCTCACCGTCAACTACTAGTCTAACAGATATTTAAGCTAAGGATTAGTAATATTTTAGCACCTTTTTTGAAAAATAGTATACTACTATTTGTTGCTGTGTACCATGTTGCTGTAGTTGTTTGTTCCCAATCCAATCCTTCGATTCCATCTCACACAAACTGGTATTTTAGATAGAACGCTGGAATGAGTTTTTTTTTTTCAAGTTGTTGTTACTCGGATCACATCTAGAAGTTTCTTTACAAAGTATGCTATAATAATATTTAGAAAAAGACCTTAATATTTTAGGAGAGGGGTAATAAGTTACATCTCACCGTCAACTACTAGTCTAACAGATATTTAAGCTAAGGATTAGTAATATTTTAGCACCTTTTTTGAAAAATAGTATACTACTATTTGTTGCTGTGTACCATGTTGCTGTAGTTGTTTGTTCCCAATCCAATCCTTCGATTCCATCTCACACAAACTGGTATTTTAGATAGAACGCTGGAATGAGTTTTTTTTTTCAAGTTGTTGTTACTCGGATCACATCTAGAAGTTTCTTTACAAAATATGCTATAATAATATTTAGAAAAAGACCTTAATATTTTAGGAGAGGGGTAATAAGTTACATCTTACCGTCAACTACTAGTCTAACAGATATTTAAGCTGAGGATTAGTAATATTTTAGCACCTTTTTTGAAAAATAGTATACTACTATTTGTTGCTGTGTACCATGTTGCTGTAGTTGCTTGTTCCCAATCCAATACTTCGATTCCATCTCACACAAACTGGTATTTTAGATAGAACGCTGGAATGAGTTTTTTTTTTTCAAGTTGTTGTTACTCGGATCACATCTAGAAGTTTCTTTACAAAGTATGCTATAATAATATTTAGAAAAAGACCTTAATATTTTAGGAGAGGGGTAATAAGTTACATCTTACCGTCAACTACTAGTCTAACAGATATTTAAGCTGAGGATTAGTAATATTTTAGCACCTTTTTTGAAAAATAGTATACTACTATTTGTTGCTGTGTACCATGTTGCTGTAGTTGTTTGTTCCCAATCCAATCCTTCGATTCCATCTCACACAAACTGGTATTTTAGATAGAACGCTGGAATGAGTTTTTTTTTTCAAGTTGTTGTTACTCGGATCACATCTAGAAGTTTCTTTATAAAGTATGCTATAATAATATTTAGAAAAAGACCTTAATATTTTAGGAGAGGGGTAATAAGTTACATCTTACCGTCAACTACTAGTCTAACAGATATATTTAAGCTGTGGATTAGTAATTTTTAGTACCTTTTTTAAAATACTATACTACTATTTGTGTTGCTGGGTAACGTGTTGCGGTAGTTGTTTGTTCCAAATCCAATCCGTTGATTCCATCTCACACAAACTGGTATTCTAGATAGAACGCTGCTTTGCATAGACTGACACCCAGACTGACATCGAATCGCAACTCATGCGTAAAGCTGCTTCCCCCGAATTTGGTATGTGCACTCGCACATAGCCGAACATAGAAAAATGCAAGGAAAACATTATTGGATTCTGCCGCAGACCATTTCGGAAAATACACACGTACCTCGGCAATCTCTTACATACATTATGTAGGGCATATTTAACGGGAAATTGTCGTTCAATACAAGTTCTTTCTGCATGCACTTCCGTATTCAAGATGTGGAAAACGTAAGGCATTGTTTCAAGATGCATGGGCGTACCAAATAATTCTAGGAAATTTTCACATTTCTGTTTCTAGTAATATTTACTGTTCTGTCAACTGTCAAACGGGAGTATTCCGAAGAGAAAATCCCTGGGGGTGACCGCGTTTTCCCATCAGCTTCGAAAAACTGCTCCAAGAATGAATTCAGGGAAATCGATTGCGGCCGATACACAACGCGAAAGGCGGCATACGCGCGCCCCCGAAAAATCCATTTCTCGCTAGTTTTCCTCGGGGAAATTCACGGTGTGTTCGGGCCCGCAGGTACGGGGATGAAATTGTCACTATATTTCTCGCATTAAGGCTTGAGGGAGCGACGCTCTATAAAGCGCTTTCCGATTTGAATAGCGAGGACTGAGAAGGTATGGAAAACTTTCTTAACGTACCTCTCACAAAATCGAATAGTACTGAACGGTGAGTTGTAACTCTGAATGTATGTAATACTGAAGCGTAGTGAGTGGCGGTGAGATGTAACCACCGAATCATACAGTAGTAGCATTTAGCGGTGAGATATAAGTATTGAAGCATAGCGTTAGGCGGTGAGATGTAATACCGTTACTTGTTTTGGTGTCGCGTATTTTTCCGACCAAAACAAATCTAACCTCGCTTTCGAAAAATACGCAATTAAAAAATTGATGGCCTCAAATGGAGGCCACTCTTCCGCCACCCGTCCAAACAAATAAATAAATAATTCATCGACGAATTTAAAATTCAATCCGGCCGCCATATTTATATACCAGAGCGAACCGCCCGGAGCCCCCAAATTAATTTTTAATATTTAAATAAACGATTCCCGATTATTTACGTGTTTAAGGTTAGCGTTCCGGCAGTTTGCGCACAACTGGTATAATAATACCGTAGGGACGTTTACAATGCTGGCTCTGTTTTGCTACATAATTTCATGGAGGAATGAAATTCGAGCGTGAACCGGTTGTTTTCATACAAAATATTGCGGGAGTATTTCGGAAAATGCCTGGGAAATGGTAGCGGAAATATTAAACCAATCTGGAATATGGAACGATACTGATACAGGGTTGAATTCTATGCCTTTTGAAAGGTAATTTTTCGTATCCTATGTTCACTTATTTATACATTTTTTTGGGTTGGCACAAACAAAATTATTTGCAAAAAGTCGCACTTCATATTGTTACATAATATTCTTTATTTTCTAAAGCTCCAAATAATCTTATTTGCCGCGAAAACTTTACAAGTAGCGATAAATGTGTAAATTCGAGGGCATCTACATATATACAGCTTGACAGGAAGGCGGAACTTTCCATCTACATCACTCCGAGGGGAGCCCCACGCATTTTTTAGATACTGGAAGTTGCTGAGAATACATTTCAGTAGGCATACGTTCAAGAGTGGGTAGGTAAAAATATGTCATATCAATAGAATATTCCTTAATATACCTACTTTTCAATAAGGTGTTAGTTAGTATCCCGAGCAGTGATTACTAACCACCAATAGCCAACGGAATAGTCGTTGGCGGTGAGATGTAACTACAAAATTGCATCTATGAATTTTTTTCTGTGGGTGCTTCGAATGCTCCTACACTATCTCCTTCCACCAAGACCTTCTCCTTCCCTGTTTACGTTTCCTAATAAAGACAAATACCGGGCAAAGGGTATCCCTGATATCTGGAAAGTCGGCCGCATCCCCGAGCTCCTATCTCCGGAAAACAGGCAAAGATTTCCCCCGGAAAATTTGTATTTTCCCAGAACGTTGGACTCCGCCGTCCTCGCGTTTCACGACGTCCAGGACTTCCGGAGTCCCGGGCTAAAAATAGAAGCACCGGGTTATACGGAGACGGCCCAAGAATGCCCGGGGCACTTGATATTATGTCAATGTTTAATAATGGGATTCTTTTCTTTGACAAAATGGGGGGCATTTTTAACGTTATTAAACAATGAAGCGTGTTTTTGGAACCAACTTTATAAGTAGATACTTTATTTTATAAGTAGATACTTATAAAGTTGTAAAGTAGATACTTATAAAGTTGTTATTGAATTTGTTATTTAGTTTTGGAGAATTCAAAGCGTACTATAATAATTATTTATCGATGTTTTTTGAAAACTGACTACGTCACTAGATAGATAGACCAAATTTTCTGCCAAAATACATTTTTGGGGAAACGGGTTGGAAACCTTGATTTAATAAGCGTTTATTAATGCAAAGTTAATAATTAAATATGTAGGTGGGAATTAATTAAAAGTAAATGTTCCGAAACGAGAGCTACGGGTTTTTGAGGATGATAAAAAATAAAATAAATTAATTGCAGTAAAATGGAAATTATTCTATAGCCGTAAAAATATTTCAGTGTATAATATCAAATTTGTTATAAATTAATGTTTTTTTCGAATTAAATAACATAAAACTGGAGTTTCTTCAACGGTTTTTTTTCTAGTCTTGCTCGAAATAATAATCCAAAATGGCGGATGCTATCAAGTTTAGTGAAATTTTAAAATACGTTAGTAGTATATCTATGGGAGTTCAAACCCGCTTTCCCCACGTATTTCTTATGAGTGCTAAATCCTGCACTTTTTTAACCAAACTTACCCCCCCGAGTTTTTAACCACGCCCCTTAACCCACCAATCACAACGCACCGGCTAGGGTCTGAACCCTGCGAGGAGTGCCGAAGGTGCCCGAGTGGTTGGGGAAAGTGGGCTCGAACTCCCATAGCTATACTACTAACGTTCGAATTTTTTTTAATAGTTGAATCAAACTTTTAGCAAATGCAGCATGTTGGGATGAGAAATGCTCGTTGTGTGGACATTAGGCAGGCCACGCCCTGTATGTAACCGCGTAGTCCCTTCATCCACCCCCATCTATTATCCCGTGTCCATTAGTGGCAGATTCTGGGGGGGGGGTCGCTATCTATCCTTAATTAGCGCCACCTTATTCACCGCGTCGAGCTGAATGCTCGGTTTCAGGCGGTTTCAGCGGGACCATTCAGCCGAGGTCTGAAACGTCCGATAGCGCTTCCCGATCCCGTCAAACCAGTCGGCCGTTATATCGCATCCAGGCGATTTGCAACAGACTTGGAGGTACATTCAACGCAATGTCAAAATATAAACAGCACATAAAAACTTAGGAGGCCCTGCGAGCATTAACAGTTGCCTACGTTGCATGTTTGAGCCACCGGCCCACCTCGTTGCGCTACTCGTCAACAGATGGCGCCGATTTCCGAAAACGTTTGAACCCAGACTTCGGCTAAATCACAAAAATATCTTCGCCCTCCCCCAAGCCATATTTATAAAGGCGATAGAGGGGATGACCCCACGATTTCTGATTTATGGCCCTCCTGGGAGGAAGCCACCAATCTAAGGGACCGCGGCATCGTAAACGGGGGACACTTTTATGACCTTCGATTTCTCCGCGTTTTATACTTCTCCGATCCCCCTTTTACCCTTACTCCGTATACGGTTTTTGTTTGGGGGTATAAAGGAAAATTGGGGGGGGGTACGTTTCTTTTGAGATCTACGAGAGAAATTGGCGGATTACGAATTTTATGGGCCAACCGTAGATTAGATATACTGTGCGATAGCTTATAAAATTCCGTCGAAGCGCGTTGTGTGCCTACACAACTCTCCTTTATATGATATTATCAAGTACCTAACAAGTAGGTAAGACGCGACTTGCGGCGGTGGAGGAAGGCGCCACAAGTGGCGCCTTACCTACTCTAACACTTAATTCTCTCGATGTTCCCAACAAAAATTGACCTGTGCTGTCCCCTCCGTGATAAACACGTCGTCTTTTCTGCGGACACCTTTTGTTCACGCCGCGGACGTTTTTATCTGCCATTTTCTAACACACACCGCGTCTATCGATTGATCCGCTTAATGGCCGCAGTGACAACAAAGCCGTCCATAGAATTCATTTCTGTCCGGATTTTCGAGCTCGCCGAGAAAGAATAGACTCCGCGGCTTAACAATCTCGTTAGGGTGGGCTTTTGCCTCCGGTTTGTTACTGAAATGAAAACGGCTTTTCTTCGGACAGAAAAATATCTTCGGCCTTTTATTTAGAACGCCACGGGCTCGTTATGCTTATGGGGCAAACAAGGGTCTTTGTCCCGGAGAAATAAAATCTTCTCTACACATCTAGAAGGGTACATTCAGTTACCTACATCTCACCGCCACTGACTGTACTGCAACGCTTATATCTAGCAATATATATTTTTACATCTTACCTCTACTAGATGTTCTGTACACCTTATAACATCCTTTATCTCTATATGAGCGATGAATCACTCTTTACTCTAAAACCATCCTCGTTCATGGCCATCTATTTTATGGTCATAACTGTCTCAGATTGAAGACAAACGCCCTCCAAATCATCGCCGACCGGCCCTTATCGAGGGGCGGGTCACACCCCAATGAAAACAATAAAAGCGATTGGCCTCCAGGGCACAAGATATCGCGCAATCTGGGGGTGGCATAATTGTAAGTGTCCTCCAAGAATTCCAATTACTGCAAGAAGGGGCAGCATAGCCAGTCGGATTAAAATTCCTCGTCTAAATGAAGGCAGGGTTAGTTATTAGTTACACTTGCTATTATTACAAAAGGAAAATTATCCAATGAGGACTAATAAAAAAAATAAACAATAATATATAATACACGTTACTCATAATGAACGACTGAGTTAACTTTATGGCACCGGGGGTGTGTAACATGACACCCTATGACGCCATACGTCTCTCTGAGGGCGCCATAAAGCTACATTAAATCAGGGTAGCCATGGTAACGTGCGTGCGCATTTTCTTAAAGTCCCCAAAGAAATATAACCGCTCCAGACGTGTGGGGATGATACCGGCGGCCATCCATTTTAATTTAAATTGGATTTATTAAAGGGTAAATGGCCGACGAGGAAACTGGGGGATATATCCTTGTGTTCGTGGTGCGGAATTGGCAAGTAGGAAGAGTTTTTATAAAATATACTAACCAAAAAAGAAGTGCCTACATCTTACCGCCATTTGCCAATGCTTCGGTAGTTACATCTCACCGCGACATGCTAATAGATACTGATATATTTATACCTACTATGAAGTGTATGAACGATAGTTGCAAAAAACTGAAAAAAGGTTAAATCGTAGTGTTCTTTGTGAAATGTACTTACAAAATATGACCGAATGGATTATTCAGAGCAACTCTCGCGCGTGCAATCTCAATAAAGGGCAAAGCGATGCCATTAGGGTAATTACCGAAGGAAAAGCGGAAAAGTCGACTTTTCCGCGGGAAAAAACTTTTCCCGGTCTGAACGATGCAACTTTGTTAGCCTGGATGGGATTACCCTGCGACACGACGTCGACGACCTGAAAATTTGGACCAGCACTTCAAAATGTCAAATAGTCAAGCGACTATTTTTTATAAGTGGCTTGAAGCTATAGTTAAAACCTTTTCTTTGCAAAATTATGGAAAACTGATTGTGCTTTTGCAATATGGAATAGCGTAAGGGCATTCTGGCTGTAAGGCCTCCAAACTCGAAAGTCGTAGTAGGTATTTATAAAAATGAAATAATATTGGTGAATTATTTTAAAATCGGTCCAGAACTTTTCAGTCGTTGAAACGCATCATGTGCTTGACAAAATGCGATTTTGTTTCATCTTTATTCATTTACCTCCTGTTGAAATTTTTTGGCCTAATATGCCAATCTTGTTTCATATAATTCTTTAAAATATCTGCCGATGTAAAGTATGTATAATGAATTACCATCTCTACGTCATCGATGTCAAAAACTGCAACTCTAGTGCACTGTCAAAAAGTCAGTGGCTTCGTTATTTTTAGAAATGGATAGCCGTGTAAATTGGGTTGCATAAACAAGGGTAGATTCAAAAAATGGAGAATACTTTGGGTTTATTTTTTAATAAGAGTAGAAAAAATACTGTGTTTACTGTCAAGGGGAATTGCCTCTTTATTCAAGATATTATGTTGGCATTGTTAATAATGAACAGCAAAAATATTAATAATTCATTTTAGTAAGTACAAAGTAAATAACTTTAAAATTTCAAAATTAAAAAGACTTTTAGCGGTTAATATAATACATATATGTATATTAATGTTGAAAAAATTAAACAAAATTTAATTAAACAAAAACAAGCAAAATGAAACAATAATAAATAAAATTCAAATATACAAAAACAATCAATAAAAATAAAGAGTAAACAAGAAAATAAAATAAATTAACAGACTGATTAAAATTGGACAAATTTAAAATAAAGGTATAACGATAAAATTAATGTGGTATTCGGGCCTGTAGAGAGCATAGTATGCCCCGCAGCCTTTATATTGAAAGCTCCTTTGGAAAAGGCTTCCCTAATAATATCCAAGACTCGCCGAAAACACCGAGGCCATTGGAATACGGTCGTCGAACCATTTAGACGGAAAATGCCTTTCTAGGGCGGAAAATGGAATTATTGGGTTACTTGAGAATTCATCACCGCGAAAAAATATTCAAGGACGCCATTTTTAATTAGTTTTACTTTGCGTTGCTACATAATACATTTTATTGATGGTTTTAAGGTCCTGTAGAGTAAGTGTTGCTAGGCAATACGTTTTGTACCCACAACCACTTTCGCACCTAGCAACCAAACTAACATCGCACATCGAACAGTAGTTATAGCTTCCTGTTTCTGTGACACAAATGTGCTTTTCGTGCCTCCCGTACGGGGGTTCATTGTTTTCACCTTTTACATGGTTTTGCACGAAAAGCACATTTGTGTCACAGAAACAGCAGTCTATAACTACTTCGAACATTTCACTTGCGCTTTCGGGTATGCTGGCAAGTATGCCCGCATTATTGAGGCTGTAAAATACACGACCGCCCTGCATATTCATTTAAATTCCTGGATACAGAAGGCATATCATATATGACCGGGTTTCCAACGCCCTGACGATATTCCTCTAAATAATAAAACCCTAGGCTCAGCCGGAAATGAACATGCTCGAATATGCAGATCCTCATTTGATTTTGCACCAGCTCGATTTTCCTTGGCTTTGCGTAACAACATATCTTTGAAGGTACACTCCAAAAACTATAAGGATATTTTATATCCAGTCAAAGTTTCAAGAAATAAAGCCACTTTGTTTGATTTGATTGAAGGGAAAGACGCTGACCGTAGTATTCCGGGGGAAGTCATTGTGAGGGAAATTCCTTGTCGGATTTCCACCCACGTTTTATTAGCGTCAAGTAAACTACCTTGGGGTAACACTTAAGAGGGGAGGCAAGGGAACAGTTATAAAATTTTAATTTTGGAAACTCGTAACTATATATCCTTGTACCAACCATTAAAATTGACTGGTAGAATTTAAATTATGGAAAAGTGGAAATCTCTGACGTGTGTTTCGCACTAATTAGCATTCATCAGTGAGGCGCAGCCCAAAAATTGCGCCAAAACAAACGGGTTCCTTAGAGATATTTTCATGACAATGTGTTATCCAGGTACTCCGACTCCAAGACATAAATTCCTCTTAAGGGATACCCTTGGACTTTCGTCAGCGGCTGCTTCGTATGCAGCCCGTGCGCCAGGGCCCTAAGAAAACCAGAGAAAAAACAAAATCCTAAAATAACATGTCTGAGGCTGCATTATCATTCATCGGGTGTGGTGAAAAGGGTCCTCGGTGATTGGCTATTAAAATAATATTTTTTCCAGGCCAGGTTTACGGCCTGCGCGTACGAAATTTATGTCACCGCTATATTGTCCTTGTCCCATCCTTCAAACACAAGAGGGCGCCCCATGGGATTTCAAGAGAAAACAGTTTTATTTTGTATGGCCTCTAAATAGTCTCAAAATCTCGATTAAAAGCTGGGAAAGAGTAATCATCACCCTGTATAAAAGAACCGTAAGACAATGCTCTAAATAGAAAGTCAGGGGCGTGCTCAATATCTAGATGGGGTTTTGAAAGCTCCCCTCAACAAAGGGACAGGCCCTTTAAAGCTCAGGATTCATTATTCAGTTATAGCGATTAATTTCGTATTCCACGTTTTGATAACGTCCTCGAAAAGTGTTCGAAAGCTATTTAAAAGCCCCTGCGAAATTTCACGAATTACTTTATTCATTTTTATCTAAAAAAATAAAACAGCGAACTTATACCTTCAAAGGGAAAAACAGGAAGTTTCATACAGCAGCCTGCATTTAATGCTGAGTCGGTAAAGTTCTAAATTTATATTGAAAACACAAGTACAGAAATCATTAACCTACTTCTGGGGAAAAGATGTTCGTAAGTGCTTTACTTTCCAAGGCGAAGTCCTATCTATATTTATGACAGGTTGTTTGGGATATATCAGGGTAAAGCATGTCTTAGGTAGGATCGCGATAGTAAAATTTTATTGAATTGTATTAAAAATTTAAAGGTTTGAAATTTTGTTTTATACTTAATACCATATGAGTACCAAGATCGCTCTGATTTTCTTCATAATGACACGTTATGTTTCTCCCCTGCAATATTTTGCCATCCTATTCGAAAATGAGGTGATATTGTACCATGGTACCATATAGGATGAGTAGGAGAGACTACTTCAATAACAAGAAAAATTTTTCCGTTTGCCATCTTACCTAAACATCCTGCACCGTGGTTTAGCAGACGTTCCAGAGATCTACGAAGCTTAGTGTATGCATGCATCCCTCAGGAGCCAGTGCGGCTGCCCTGCGGAACAAGATAATCATTTCTACAGAAAGAGGGTGAGACTGCAACGCACCCCTGGGGGTAGTGTCGACGAAAAGCCACCCCCATATGGAACCAGACATCTAAATTAGACGCGCTAGCTGGCTGGGCTCTCGGCTACGAGATTGCTATTTTTCCTTCGTGGAAATCTTATAAAGATGGAATTTCACGAAGCATTTTTCTCTAGACAACTTTTTTGGGAAATGAAGCGTAATATTTTGTCAGCTGCATTTCAAAATCACTAGCGTAGAAACGTCCTACAATCTAAATCGTGATTTCATTCTGAAGATAGTACATTAATGTACCAAAGAACTAAAATATCACTTTTAATCCGGAGAATAAAGGTTAGTCCCGGAACAAGTTTTTACACCGGGGACAAAAGTTGAACTTTTAGTCCCAGGACTAAACTTTGACATTTAGTCCCGGGACTAAACTTGAACTTTTAATCCCGGGACTAAATTTTACTTTCGAGGCTAAAGTTGAACTTTTCTGTCTCGGGATTACATTTTACACCCGCAACTAAACTTCAACTTTTAGTCCTGGGACTAAATTTTACTTCCGGGGCTAAAATTGAAAATTGTAATCCCTGGATTAAATTTTACTGCCGGGACTATTTTTAAACTTTTAGTCCCAGGATTATACTTCAACTTTTAGTCCCGGGACCAAATTGGAACTTTTATAGATTAAACTTGAACCTTTTGCTTTGGGACAAAATTTTCCTCCAGGGGCTAAACTTGAACTTTTATCCCGGGACCAAACTTGACCTTTTTGATCCAGGACCAAACTCAAACTTTTTAGTCATGGGACTAAACTTGATCTTTTTGCCCCAGGACCAAATTTTACTCGCGGGGCTAAGCTTTAACTCTTAGTCCCAGGACCAAAACTTAAACTTTTAGTCCCCGGACCAAACTCAAACTTTTTAGTCCTGGGACTAAAGTTGATCTTTTTGCCCCAGGACCAGATTTTACTCCCCGGGGCTAAGCTTTAACTTTTAGTCCCGGGACCACACATGAACGGGACTACATTTTAGTTCCGGGGCTAAACTTCAACTCTTTGCCACGTTAGCCCCGGAACTTTAGCCCCTGAAATAAGACACTGGAGTACATGTTTTAGTCCCCGTGGCGGCCGTAAATATATTCGACATTGCGGGAGCGCCTTCCAACGAAAACCTTAAGTCACGTACCTCCCCTCCCCAAAATGAATTTTATGCCACGCTAAAGATGGGGAATTATGATAAGGGCGTATTCCCGGGCGATGGCTGCGAGACATTAAAACAAACAGCGGAGGGCCGCGTTCGGAAATTAGGCAGGCCGCTCACGTGCCAGCCTCCCGCGAGTTAGAAAATTAGGCATCGGGGATGTATTTAAAAGTTTGTTTGTTAGTTGGGAGTTGGTCATATTTCTCGGGGAAACGCGGGCCTCCCCCCCAGAGGGGTAAATGTAATTGCCGCGCGGGTTTTTGAATAAGCGAAAATGTGAGAGTAATTTCGACAGGTGTTTTCTGCGAAGATATTTTCAAAATTTTGCAACATACTTTTCACTTTTAAGTGGACACAAATCAATAAAAAAATTGATTTGTTGGGATATTTTCAAAATGTGTTTTTGATACAAAGGTCTTCAAAATGCGAAACTTTCTACGTGAACACCTTTGTCAAATTGCAATTCCAGGGCCGGCTAAGATTTTTTTTAAATTCCGATTTTCACAAAATCTCTTCAGGCATTTTTTTATTTAAAATCTGACCATACAGCGTTAATTAGGGCCCTCTAAAACCCTTAAGTTCAAAATTTGAAATAAAAATATACAGGGAGTTCGGTTTTACAGCGCCTCAAAGTTGCGCAAAGTAGTGATTTCGAGGGCCCCTGGAGAGTCAAGCGTGCCATGGAATGATTTTAAAACAATTGAAGAATTAACAGGACCACCCAAAGTATTGATGGACGAGACGGCAGGAAAAAATAATACAGGATGTTTTTCTCTACCGCTGCTGAAAGTTCAGACTTTTTTCGAATTTTATTCTGATCAAGTTTGCCGTGCTTTTTGAAACAAAGTTACTAATAACAAAATTTATTTAATCTTAACAATAAAATAACAAACAAAATATTTAGATCTTAAACTATCGGGGTTTTTTCAACATAACCGCCTTTTAACGTAATACATTTTTCAAGACGTTTTTTGTTATTAGAAACAACTCGTCATAACTCATCTATTGTTACGGAATCGCAAGCTTCAATTATTTTTTGTTGTAGCTCGTTTATTTGTTTCAAAAAGCACGGCAAACTTGATCCGAATAAAATTCGAAAAAAGTCTGAACTTTCAGCAGCGGTAGAGAAAAACATCCTGTATTTTTTTTCTTGCAGTCTCGTCCATCAATACTTTGGGTGGTCCTGTTAATTATTCAATTGCTTTAACGCTTGACTCTCCAGGGGCCCTCGAAATCACTACATTATGCAACTTTAAGGCGCTGTAAAACTTTTTAGTTCAAATTTTGAACTTAAGGGTTTTAGAGGGTCCTAATTAACGCTGTATGGTCAGATTTTAAATAAAAAAATGCCTGAAGAGATTTTGTGAAAATCGGGGTTTAAAAAAAATCTTAGCAGGCTCTGGAATTGCAATTTGACAAATGTGTTCACGTAGAATGTTGCGCATTTTGAAGACCTTTGTATAATTTTTTTTTAAATATCCCAACAAATAAATTTTTTATTGATTTGTGTCCACTTAAAAGTGAACACCCTGTATAGGTACTATGTGTCCCGAATAAGAATGAACAGCATGGGGATCTTGCAAACGGTGAGAGATAGAACAACGGTTAAATGGGGAAAAAGTTGAGGTTAATAAAATGGTGCAAACAGCTTTCTAATATCTTTTATCGTTTTTGAGTTATTTTGAAAAAAGTGAAATTTTGCGTTTTCGATTTTATTTTTTTCGGAAGTTGTTATCTAAGATAGAAAAAAAGAGAAACACTTTCTTATGGCTCTTTTTAACGGGCTTTAAGTTGACGTTTTTAGATTTGTTCTACAGGATTTCGTTTTTGAGAAACCATCTTCAACTTTATTTTTTTTAAATACGGACCTGGATTTTTGCAGATTTTGAAAGCACTCTTCTTTCTAAATACCACGACGTATGACACGAAATATTTTAAAAATGTTTTAAGACAATTATTCTGAAAATTCCTTTTTTCCATTCATTTTTTTCTAATGCGGCCCTGTATTTAATAATAAGTCTAAATATTAATCAGTATTGTCAACAATTTAACTTACAACTTATCTTTCAATCGGAGAACCCAAAAAAAGCACCGCAAAGACTAGTAAGTCACATACGATAATAAAAAATAAATAAAAATCCTTCACCTTAGAAGGCTTTGAAACAACGAAATTAACCCCTTGTCATTTGTCATAACTCCCACTGTATCATTTAGTTAATAATTTCTATTATTAGAAATGGAGAGTGCTTTTTCAAACGACGACAAATTTAACATTAGCATAGCATGTTAATATCTTGTGTCACAGAAATAGTCTAGAGGCCGAACGAATGTATTGGTGCAATTAATAAATGGAAAAAGTTATTAGTTTCGTTGGCTTAAAGCTTTCTTCTCACAATTATTACAAAAAGCGAAGAATTTACTACAAAATACATTGCGATACTGTTTGCTGTATGTACAACAACAGAAGAAAACACAGGGTCGTATTTAAAAATATTAAGTTTTAGAAGAAAAAATAAACTGTAAGTTAAATTGTTGACAATACTGATTAAAACTTAGACTTCTTATTATTAAATATAGGGCCGCAATAGAAAAATGGACGGAAAAAGAGGAGTTTTCAGTATAATTGTCTCAAAACATTTTCAAAATAGTTCGTGTCATACATCATGGTATCTGCAAGGAAAAGTGCTTTCAAACGTTGCAAAAAAATTCAGGTCCGTATTTAAAAAAAATAAGTTGAAGATGGTTTTCTCAAAATCGAAATGTTGTAGAATAAATCTAAAAACACCATCTTAGAGCCCGTTAAAAAGTGCCATAAGAAAGTGTTTTTCTTTTTTATCTATCTGTGATAGTAACTTCGGAAAAAAAATAAAATCCAAAACGCAAAATTTAACTTTTTTCAATATAACTCAAAAACGAAAAAATATATTAGAAATCCGTTTGTCTCACTTTATTAACCTTAAAATTGTGCAACTTTTTCTCTATTTAACCGTTGTTTTATCTCTCACCGTTTGCAACATCCCCATGCTGTTCATTCTTATCCGGGACTCATTGTATAAACCTCATTAACCCCCAACCATTGCATATGAACGAGTATAATTGTAGGTACTGTGTTCTTTCAAATAATTACTTATCACTCATATGTTTAAAAAGTATACGGCTTTATGATCTATAAACCGCGTATTCCAAGAGATAGGGCACTAAATTTTTCATCGCGTAATAATAATAATTTTGATAACCCACCATAACAATGACCAGTATCCGAAATAACATCAAATTTACGACTAGATATTACAGCCACCCCATATACATATTTCGCCCGACCCATCCCTAAAGTCGCCCTATTTCTAACAAGACCATAAATCCTAGTTTGAATAGGACGACTCGTATCTGGCTCCTGGCGCGAAATCTGATAATCTTTTATGACGAAATCTCTGCGCAAAAAATAATGGGATGCGTACATACCCTCGAAAATTTATAGTCCGTGACTATCTGATAACAATCCCAATTTCGGTGTTTGTATTATTTTCCAGATAACGGGCGAAACTAGGGATGGAATATCCCGGAGATGGATATCAGGAATTAGAAATACTAGGCGGAGCTGAAAATTGTCTGAGGGGGATCCTAGGCGCTATTATACTTCACAACAGCACGTAACGGGAGAAGAAAAGGAAACCGTCAATGTTTAGTCAAAATTATTATTCAATGTGTCCCGGATAAGAACGATTAAATTTGGACAAAGTCGCGCAATTTTAACGTCATTAAAATGGTACAAACAGATTTATAATATATTTTTTCGTTTTAGAGTTATTTTGAAAAAAGTGAAATTTTGCGTTTTCGATTTTAATTTTTTCTGAAGTTGTTATCACAGATAGAAAAAAAGAAAAACACTTTCTTATGGCACTTTTTAACGTGCTTTAAGATGGCGTTTTTAGATTTATTCTACAACATTTCGTTTTTGAGAAACCATCAACTCTATTTTATTTTAATACGGACCTGGATTTTTTGCAGATTTTGAAAGCACTTTTCATTGCAAATACCATGATGCATGACACGATATATTTGTTAAACGTTTTGAGGCAATTATACTGAAAATTCTTTTTCCATTAATTTTTTTCTAATGCGGCCCTGTATTTAATAATAATTAGTCTAAATATTAATTAGTATTGTCAACAATTTAACTTACAACTTATCTTTAAATCGGAGAACCAAGAAAAGGTCGGCAAAGACTACTGACAGTCACATACGATAATAAAAAATAAATAAAAATCCTCCACCTAGAAGGCTTTGAAACAACGAAACCAACCCCTTGTCATTTGTCATAACTCCCACTGTATAATTTAGTTAATAATTTGTATTATTAGAAATGGAGGGTGCTTTTTCAAATGACGACAAATTTAACATGTTAGCATGTTATATCTTGTGTCACAGAAATAGTGTAGAGGCCGAACGAATGTATTATTGCAATTAATAAATAGCAAAAGTTATTGGTTTCATTGGCTTAAAGCTTTCTTCTCAAAATTAAAAAAAACGAAGAATTTAATCCAAAACACAATGCGACACTCTTTGCTGTACAACAACAGAGGAAAACACTTACCAGACAGGGCCGTATTTAAAAATAATAAGTTTTCGAAGTAAAAATAAACTGTAAGTTAAATTGTTGACAATACTGATTAATATTTAGACTTCTTAATATTAAATACAGGGCCCCAATAGAAAAAAGTTAATGTAAAAAAAGGAATTTTTAGTATGATTGTCTCAAAACATTTTAAAAATATTTCGTGTCGTTCATCATGATATTTGCAATGAAAAGTGCTTTCAAAATCTGCAAAAGAAATCCAGGTCCGTATTTAAAAAAATAAAATTTGAGATGGTATCTCAAAAACAAAATGTTGTAGAACAAATATAAAAACGCCATCTTAAAGCCCGTTAAAAAGTGCCATAATAAAGTGTTTTTCTTTTTTTCTATCTGTGATAACAACTTCCGAAAAAAATAAAAACGAAAACGCATAATTACACTTTTTTCAAAATAACTCAAAAACGAAAAAAGATATTAAAAATCTGTTTGTACCATTTTATTGACCTCATAACTGCGCGACTTTTCCTCCATTTAACCGTTGTTCTATCTCTCACCGTTTGCAAGATCCCCATGCTGTCCATTCTTATCCGGGACACATTGTATACGGAAAATTCTAGTTAAAAGCAGTGTTTTTCTAGTCATAAAATATTGTGATGAGTTCGTATAAATTAGGGCACACTGTATATTATCCTGAGATTGATTCGGAAGTAAGCTTTTAACTTTCCCCCACTATTTTAATAGTTTTATTTTAAAAGAAGATCGTACATACAGGGTGTTCCTTAATAACATGCTAATACTTAAGGGAGTTATTTTTGGGCCCATTTTAAGAAAAAAACTTCATATGAACGTATGTCGTAAACGTCCCAACTTTTGAGATACAGGGCGTTAAAGTTCATTTTTTTAAATTGAATTTTGGCTACATCTCCCGAAATAATCAAGCTGCTGAACTGAAATTTGGCACTGCTATGTTTTTGGGGATGGAGAATAAGCTGAAAATGTCAATTTCACCGTATCTCACAGAGGGCACCACTTGCGCTGTTTTTTGATCACGCTTTTACGCGTAACTTTTTTGAGGTTATCTTTTTGGTCCTGCAGGTCCATCATTTTAGTGCATATTTTCATTCTACAAGAAAAAGGTACTCTTGTTTCATAACGATTAAATCAACCGTTTGCTTTGAAATTGCCAAAACGTTCTCCAAAACACCTGTTGACTTCAATATTCGAAACATAAAATTTTCACCTACCACCTTCAAGTTTTACAGATCAACTGTTCCATTTAAACTGAGAAAAAAATTCCTATGAACAATGTACCAAAAATTATTCGCTTTCAAAATGGAAAGGATTGAATTTGACAAAATTTGGACACTCTATTTCAAGAAAACCAATGGTGTTTTGACCAATGCCCATTTGGCATTTTTTTCATCATTTTGAATGTACAGTTGATCTGTAACATTTGAAAGCAGTAGGTGAACATTTTATGTTTCGAATATTGGAATCAACAGGTGTTTTGGGGCACGTTTTGGTAATTTCAACGCAAACGGTCGATTTAATCGTTATGAAACAAGAGTACCTTTTTCTTGCAGAATGAAAAGATGCACTAAAATGATGGACCTGCAGGACCAAAAAGATAACCTCAAAAAAGTTACGCGTAAAAGCGTGATCAAAAAACAGCGCAAGTGGCGCCCTCTGTGAGATACGGTGAAATTGACATTTTCAGCTTATTCTCCATCCCCAAAAACATAGCAGTGCCAAATTTCAGTTCCGCAGCTTGATTATTTCGGGAGATGTAGCCAAAATTCAATTTAAAAAAATGAACTTTAACGCCCTATACCTCAAAAGTTAGGACGTTTACGACATACGTTCATATGAAGTTTTTTTCTTAAAATGGGCCCAAAAATAACCCCCTTAAGTATTAGCATGTTATTAAGGAACACCCTGTATATTCCGGGGCTTCCGCATGACATCTAAAAATACTCCGGCTTCCTTAATACCCGGAAAATCCGACTCCGGGCACAAATCGCACTGCACGCGTCTATATGGCAGATGTTTTCTCCCACAGACTTCCCCCCGCTTGCCCCCCTCCCCCACCTTCACCCTCCCCTCGAAAATTTGCATACTACAGACGGCTTCTTCATATTACAATAATACCATTTACATTTCCGGATATTTCCATCTCCGGGAAAGAAGGGAAATATTTGGATACTAGAGTAGTTTTGAGGGCGAGAGGACTCGGCCGGCACTCCGAAATAATTTTTTCGGTTTATATATACAGGGAGGAATTAGTGAAAAGACGACTGCCGATCTGCCCGAAGACATAATAATAAGTGATTAGCGACGTTACTTTAGAAAACCATTCGACTAGCGTACTTATGCATAATTATTGCAAATTTAAATTGGTAATTATCCAATATTGCAAGTTCAAACTGACAATTATCTAATTTTAAACTGACAATTATTATGCCTACATAATTGCAAGTTTAAATTTACAATTGTCTTAAATTGATAGTTAGAATTGCCGTTATTTAAAATTGCAAGTTCGAACTGAAAATTATCTAAAATTTCATGCTCAAACTGACAATTATCTAAAATTGCAACTTTAAACTGACAATTATACCTAAATAACTGACAATTACCTCATTTTAAACTGACAATTATTATGATTACATAATTGCAAGTTTAAATTTACAATTATCTAAAATTGCAAGTTTAAATTGACAATTATCTAAAATTGCAAGTTAAAATTAACTGTTATTTAAAATTGCAAGTTTACACTGACAATTTATCTAAAATAACAATTTAAACTGAGAACTATATCTAGATAATTAACGTTTAAATTGACAATTATCTAAAATTGGAAGTTAAAATTCACTTTTATCTAAAATCGCAAGTTCTAACTGACAATTATATAAAATTTCAAGTTCAAACTGACAACTGTCTAAAATTGCAACTTTAAACTGACAATAATTATACTTAAATAACTGCGCAAGTTTAAATTGACAATTATTATCTAAAATTGCAAATTCTAACTGTCTGATAGGTATCTAAAATTGCAAGTTCAAACTGACAGTAATCTAAAATTGTAACTTGAAACTGACAATATTATATCTACATAATTGCAAGTTTAAATTGACAATTATCTAAAATTGCAAGTTAAAATCGACTGTTATCTAAAATTGCAAGTTCAAACTGACAATTACATATCTAAAATTTCAACTTTAAACTGACAATTATATCTACATAGTTGCAAGATTAAATTGACAATTATATAAAATGGCAAATTAAAATTGACTTTTATCTAAAATTTCAAGTTCGAACTGACAATTATCTAAAATTTCAAGCTCAAACTGGCAATTACCTAAAATTGCAACTTTAAACTGAAAATTATACCTAAATAACTGAAAGTTTAAATTGACAATTATTATTATCTAAATTTGCAAATTCTGTCAGTTATCTAAAATTGCAAGTTCAAACTGACAATTATCTAACTTTGCAACTTTAAACTAACAATATTATATCTTTGCAAGTTTACATTGACAATTATCAAAAATTGCAAGTTAAAATTGACTGTTATCTAAAAGTGCAAGTTCTAACTCCCAATCATCTAAAATTGCAAGTTCAAACTGACAATTATCTATCTACATAATTGCAAATTCAAATTGACAATTATGTAAAATAGCAAGTTTAAATTGGAAATAACCTAAATCTCAAGTTGCGATGTCCATTCAGGGTTTTCGTAAATTTCAGATGATATATTCACCCTTTTTGAGAAAATATCTTTAAAATGCAGAAACCAGAACTTTGTAGTGCCCGTTTGGGACAAAGTGTTGTCGTCCTTTCGCAAAATTAGCCGAGCTCCTGCAGCCCTATACAGCCGAGCCAATAAAAATTTCATCCTGCATCCTGCCGAGAGGGAGCGCATTAATAAAAGCGTGGGAGACATACAGGGTGTTCGCTGTAGAGGTTTCCTCGTGAGAGTTTTTGTTGAAATATTTTTTCTATGAAGGTAAAATGCTTACGCTAGGACCTTGTACCTTGTGAGAAATGAAAGTGTGGCTAAAACTGTGCAAAATATGTGAAATATGCGACAATCAAAATTATTTGTAGGGCAACATTGAAAAGCACCTCCCGTACGGAGTCCATAAACTGCAATATCGAAAGGGGAAGCAGTAAATAGACGCTTTAATATACCGTATAATAAAATTGAAGCATCAGTTTCGTTCGAGACAATTTTTCTTCCATATTTTCGGGTACGATCAGAGGTCTGAAGGAAAGAAGGGAATAATGAAAAATAAATTGTCGCTTTATGCCCAGACAAACGATCGTCTTGACGCTCTGTATCAATCTCCGGTAACGTTTTTCTTTCGTGTATGTCTTTATCCAATCGGGAGGCAAATGAAAATTATTTTTTCTACTAGCGTCGTAGCAGGGACTCTTTAAAATAAGGGGACCCAGCATGTCACAGTCTATCACATAGGAAAAGTGAAGCCTTGAGGGGAAGTTTGTTTTCTGTATACTCCAAGGAGACCACATAAGTGGGCTGGTACAAGGTTATGTTATATGTCAGTGTCCAACTGCCATCAGGTTTTATGTGACATGCCAGTGCCATAGATTCTAAAGGAGGCAAAATATTTCCCATCATAGTTCACAATTTTTAAGTTTTCTATATAGCCAATTAAAGGTAATGCGGCCGCCTGTAGTAGTCCCAATAATTGCAACCAGATTTTTCTTGTCTCACCTTTAGTAATCCTACAATTCTCATTACGTGGGCATTACGTATAAGTAAGTAGTTCAAAACAAAAATGGTATTTCCTAAATATTAAATTATTAAGCAGGTAGCTTCAGTCAGGTCTTTTAAACAGTTTTTATCTACAACTATAAGTTTATTTTACGTTTGTGAGGTACCTTGGGAGAGAAATAAAATTACAAAATTTTTATAATGAGCACCGAGAAAAACTACATGATTAGAACTAAGTACAAGACCTAATCTTATCAGTCCATCCCGAAATCTGTGAAAGTTCTTTGGGTAGATACATTCAACAAGGGAAGAAAGTTCAAGTACGTACCTATTATACCTACATATTACAAATAGTTTGAGGAACCTGGTAACAAGGTGCAATAGCGACAAATTCTCAAATAAGCGAAATCGGCACTGACTTACCATCCTTATATTACTTAAATTCCTGGAAATAATTGCAGGAATCCAAATTCAAATATAAAATAAATTTGATTCATTTGACAGTTGCCATATTCTGTGTTTGTTGACAGAACATTGTCAAGTCTAATTTTTAGAAATCATGGAAACCATTATTAATTATTACTAACAATCAAAGTACCTGTTATATTCATAGATTCTCCAATAAAATGGCATACTTGGCATCACTGAGACCATTAGAATGAGGAAAGAAACGGCCTCACTTTGGAAAGTATAATGCTGGGTCCCCTTACTTTAAAGGGTCCCTGCGTCGTAGGTACAGTACGTTACAATATCCCGGAAAGTTGTACATTTCCGCACTGGTGCCGCAAAGTTACTTTTCTTTTCTTTTTTAGACGCTATCGCAACGTTTTACATACATTTTTAGAAAATTTCTCCCAACAAAAACAAGCAAAACATTAAAAACTCCCTTGTAACACGCGAAGGCATCTTAAATCTCCCTTAATTAAACATTTCGCGCGCCTTATCTATTAGCACACCTTACCTCCGGGCGTTTAGTAACTAATTATGTAAATTTTTAGAACAATGGCGCCAGAAGTAACTGTTACGTTCGGCCCTGATATCGGCGTTCCCTTAATCATGGAAGCATCAATGGAAAGCCGTTTTCCTCTGATGAAAATTCAGCTGGAGAGATATCAGAGAAAACCTAATTATATCTTTGAATAGAATTTGTTAGATAATGATATACAGGGTGTTCGAAAAATAGACGGAGATATTTTAGAGGGTGATTCCCTGTTAAGAAATATGAAAAAAAGTTTCTATAAACATGGGTCCGGAAATGCAGAGTTTTCAAGATACAGGATGTTAAATAAAAAAAAATAAAAAATGAAATTATTAATGTCTTAAAAATTATTTACTCGATTCTATTGAAATTTGGCAATGTTATTTGTTGTATTAAGAGGCTAATTTCGCCCTAACTAGATTAAATTTATTAAGTCCAGTGGCGTCCCGGGGGGCACCTTAGCGAATATTATTATCAAAAAAATGTACGCCACTACCTTTTTTGTAACTTTAATATTTTTTGTTTGATTAAGCATCTAAAAATACAACTTCTTTCCCTCTTGTATTGTTTTCCTATCTCACTTCGTTTTCGAGAAAAAAAAATAAAAACCGTTTTATTGCATGTCACTGGACAAAATTGGTTGTAGTGTATGTTATGATATTGGAAAAGTTACAATAACACTCTTTCCTAGAAATGCTTTTGATTATTTGTTTTCCAAGGCACTTGTGATTTTTTTTGCAAAAATTGATAAACCAATTTTGTCCAGTGACATGCAATATATTTAACATCCTGTATCTTGAAAACTCTGCATTTCCGGACCCATGTTTATAGAAACTTTTTTTCATATTTCTTAACAGGGAATCACCCTCTAAAATATCTCCGTCTATTTTTCGAACACCCTGTATAGACGTAGGTAAAAAAATAGGATGTAGTAAATATTACTTGTAAATGAAGTTTAAGTAGAAAAATACAATTTTTATGACATGAATTTACCTACCTACCTACCATTAATTTAAGAAATGTCTTGAAATTTAATAAAAGGGCAGTTTTTAGTATTGAAAATAGTTCTGGGCGTAAAATCGAACCGAGATGCGACATAAGGAATAAATAAACAGTTTTTTGTCGCAGATGAATTAAACTCATCTGTGGCTCGGTGTCCTTTGTTTCAAATCCAGAATAATAAATATCCTTTCCATTGTTTGTTTATATGTTTTCTGTTCATAAATCAAAGTGACACCCCAATTAGTGACGTGCAAAATAAAATAGTTGAGTGTTATTGAATATTGATTCATGCCGAAAAATAAAAATTAAAATGTTTAAAGTATATTTGATTATTCATGATTATAAATTTTAAAATTAAAAATTTAAAAATCAAGTATTGAAATGTATTATTAAAAAGAAACGTTTTGGCGATGTAAAGTTTTGGATGAAATATATTGGGAGCACAAAAAAATTACATTTTTCAAAATTAAATTAATGTCGGAAGTGGATTTTAGAAACAGCAGATTTATTGATAATAATAATACATTCACCAAAACGGCTTACAATTTCTTTCAGATGAAAAACACATTAACAAAGGCAAAATTACCAATTTTTGAATTTTTCTCATTGTTGACACAATTTTTCTCGAAAACTGAAATGTTTTTTGAAGTGGTGTTTTTCTGTGACCGCGACCACGGTCCACAGTCTCATTTCATACCGCAGAGCGCGCGGCTCAGCTTATCTTGCGTAAGCTATATACATATTTGATCCAAAACTTGACATCGCCAAATTTTTTTCAAGCAGAAACATTAAAAGTTCTACGTTACTTGCTCCCTATATTTTGAAAAAGGTGATCACTTTTATAAAATGTATAGGTACCTGCTTTACTTATAATTACTTTAAAAAAAAATTATTAATAAAAAAAATATTTTCAAAAACAAGCTTTTATTTAAATGCTCTGAAAAGAAGAAAATAAAATTTATAATAAATCTAACCAAGGCAAACCCATAATTTTGTTACATTATACAAATGCTAAAAGCTTGTCGCGAGAATATTATATATCTTGAAAGTAATTTTAAGTAGAAAATGTATTTTTCTATGAAAGAAATTTACACACGAAAATCTCACGACAAGCTTTTATATCATATGCAGTTGTATAATGTAACAAAATTATGGGTTTACCTTAGTTTGATTTATTATAAAGTTTATTTTCTTCTTTTCAGAGCATATAAGCTTGTTTTTAAAATTATTTTTTTATTATTAATTTTATTTTCAACTTTTTCTACTCTTCAAGCCCTTTCATTTAATGCCCATATTAAGGGAAAAGAAAATGTAATCCGCCGTGTTGGAGCTGCGACCATATTGAATTTAGTGTGATGTCACTAACTTTATCGTTTTCTACTCTTCAAGCCCTTTCATTTAATGCCCATATTAAGGGAAAAGAAAATGTAATCCGCCGTGTTGGAGCTGCGACCATATTGAATTTAGTGTGATGTCACTAACTCTATCGTTTTCTACTCTTCAAGCGACGGCCATTTTGAAAGTATGCAAAATTTCAGCTCAACCGGATGTCAGGAAGTGGTTCTAATTCAGCTTGCAAGATTTGTCTCAAACATACATACATAGTTCACCATACATTGCAAGTTAAATAAAAGCGTGTAAAAAGTAGTAAAATTTTTTAATTTTAGAATACCTACATGTTCCTTACCTATTTCACATAAGTTGCTTAAACGAATAAAAATTAGGTAATTATTTTGAAAATTAAGGAAGAATGGAAGATAAAAAAGAAGCTGTTAAATTTTTATGCCACGCAGAATGATAAGTATACCAGTGTTATTAGTGTTATATAAGATAAAATAAAATACGTAAGTGTTTATTAATTATTATTATCATCGATGAAAATTTATTCATTGACCACTTTTAGTGATTTGATCTTAAATGTACTGGGTCATCATACTTTGTACCCAACCTTTTCGAACAAAAATGTTAGTAGATAAGTTAAGATTATTCTAAATCGTCAGGATTTGTTATTAGCTGAAACAATAATTATTAAGCAATGCACAGTGGGAAAAGAGTATTTACCCCAGTAATTTTTTTAGAACACCATGTATTATGTACCTATATAATTACAGTTTTAAACTCCACGATAAATTTTAAATAATTTTATGATCTATATCTAAATATAACGGTTTTCCAAACATTAAAGTTTTAATTAAGGTTATATAGTTTACGTTTTAATGTTTAATGTTTAATAAAATGTTTTAATGTTAAAATATGTTATGTAATACCTTTGTTTAAAATGATATATCATGCTAAACAAAATATTTATGAATGAAAGAATCAGTTTTATTGGTATGCTATTTTTATTAAATTAAAAAAATATACAAAATTTACGTGTCTTTCTAGTTGAACGTTTGCCATAGCTGAACTTGCAGCGAATGTGTAAAATTTATTTACTGTTACTATTCCTATAAAAATCAATGTAAATTAAAATTATTTGTATCGGGTATTTCCAATACCCGAGATCTGTGAACTTTTTCATAAAAGGCAGAGAGCAACTGCATAAAGAAAATTGGCAACGCTTATACCTTATACCTACTTTATTGTGATTTACAACATTGCGCCCAACGTTTCGCAACTCGACAACTAGCAACCACCCTATTTGTCCAGGGCGTAAACACACTTTTCGGTTGAAATTTCAGCGGCCTGCATGTTCCATCAACCTGCAAAGGAATTAAAGTGTCACATTGCAGGTCTGAAATTGCTTTAATAAAATTACTAGAGCCACTATGGTTCGGTCACGATTCTGCTGCACTGCGAAACACCGGAGGGCCCCCGTTGGAAAATATGAAGCTAAAATTGCAGGGTAGGAACCGCAGTGTGTGCGCGAAAGGCGGATTCTAAGCCTTTTAGTACAGAAAAATTGGGCCAAAACCCAAACATAAAAAAAAAGTTCTTTCCAGCGCGAAATAATTCCATACCCTCTTAAGAGTTAGTACTAAAAAGTTACACCACCACCAGCGTCGGGTTTCGGGGGGAGGGGGTGAAAAGGGCAGGAAATTCTTATTTTTCACAGTTTTGCGCGAATATCTAGTAAACTATGAGGTTTAGCGCAAACGTCGTCCTATACGCAAATGATATACAATAAATTCCGAACAAGAATTGTTATATTCAGAATTATGGTAAAGTGAACGGTTTCCATGATATGGAGGGGTAAAGATTTCTTTGTTTTTATTTCAGGTAGTTTTTGTTGAAAAAACTGAAAATGATTACAGTATATATTAGTAACTGAATAATGTATGTAGAATATATATAGATCTATGCATATATAGATACATATTACACCCATAGATTGTTATTTTTTGTCACAACCTCATAAGTATAATATGCACGGGCGTAGCCAAGGGGGGGGCTTCGGGGGTTCAAACCCCCCCCCCCCCCCCCCGAAATAAGCAAAATATTACCTAATATTATACCGAAAAAATACGAGGAGTGAAGAGTTAAATTATTATTACGTTTGAATATATGTAGTAATAGTAGCGCCTAGCGCCATCTTTTGACGAGAGGCAGACGCAGATGCAGCCGAACTATTTTGTATTGTAGGGACACTTTGCGTTGTTTCTCGATTATTCGCCACGCCCCTCGGTCGAAATGAGCGGAACTTTGTGGAAGTTCGTGGAAGTTTCTGGACGGCTACTGGGCTGCTATATAAGCGGCGCCGCGGCGCGTGACCGCGCTTACGGCAGTATTGTTCCATGCGAACTCGAAGCGAATAAAAGTGAAAAGTGGTGAACGAATAGTGAAGAGAATTAAGTGTACCGTGTAAGTGAGTAATTTTAGTGCGCTGTTATTCGATGACCTTGTTAAGGATAGATACGTGAATCATTATTACTGTCGAAAAATGGAGGGGAAAAAAAGGAAGGGTGATAAACTTAAAGGTATGGACTACTGGAAAAAGTGGTGTAGTCAAGGTCAAGGGGTTTCTAATAAAGAAACAAATTTGGATTTAGCTATCAAAGCTTCAGCTACCTTGCATGCTGATAAGGAGACTGCCTACCCCGAAATCTAGTTTGGAATGCCTAGATATGTGCGATAAAAACCTTTATCCTAATATTTACACATTACTACAAATCTTGGCTACCATTCCTGTATCCACTGCTACCCCAGAAAGGTCTTTCTCGAGCCTAAGGAGACTGAAAAACTATTTACGAAACACTACAAGTGAAAACAGACTTAATGGTTAATGAACATTCACTATGGAACAGAAATTCATGCAGATGAAGTAGTGGATATATTTAAAAGAAAAAGCCGAAGATTTCTTCTTTAATGGTTTTAGATTTAGCGCAGAGGAACGAAATTAATTTATCCATTTCATTTAAAGTTAAGAACTTTATAAATATGTCGTAGTTTTTCGGATGAATATATAGATATTAAATTTCATGTAAGTATATTTTTGTTGTTTTATTTACTTCTCAAATTAACCCCCCCCCCAAAACTAAATCCTGGCTACGCCCGTGATAATATGACTGTAAATATGTCCAATAAAAGTTAATAGCCTTAGTTAATTTGTACTCACTTTTTGCCCTCATTCATTATAGCGTTCTGATTTCCATTCGTTCTTTTATGTCAAATCATTCCCATATCTAATTTGTCCTTAGCTTTATAGCTTGTAAAAATGAGAAAGTCATGAATAGGAAGCTCATGCGAAAAACAAGAAAATATATTAAACAATCTATATTGAAAAAATGGGAGGGAAATCAAAATGATACAAAAGGTTATATGTTTTAGGTGAATCATTAATTGCGTTACCAGTCAGCACCAAATAGTTCACTCGGGCTGGTGAGAGGAAACAAATCTTCGTGTTCTTCGTCCACTTGAGAATTATCATTTAAATCGTCGTCGTTGATTACAGTATCTCTATTGAGACATGCAAGTCCTAAGCAATTGCTGCACATACTTGGACAGTTGAGACCACTTCTTCGACACTCACAGTTTTGGACGCATCCATCTCTGCAAAAGCATACGATGAGGATTGTTTAATATATATTTTCTTGCTTTTCACATGAGCTCCCTATTCATGACTTTCTCATTTTTACAAGCTAAGGACAAATTAGATATGGAAATGATTTGACATAAAAGAACGAATGGAAATCAGAACGCTATAATGAATGAAAGCAAAAAGTGAGTACAAATTAACTAAGGCTACTAACTTGTATTGGACATATTCACAGTCATATACTTATGAGGTTATGTTGTGACAAAAAATAACAATCTATGGGTGTAATATGCATCTATATATGCATAGATATATCTATATAAATATATTCTACATACATTATTCAGTTACTAATTTATACTGTAATCATTTTAAGTTTTTTCAACAAAAACTACGTGAAATAAAAACAAAGGAATCTTTACCGCTCCATATCATGGAAACCGTTCACTTTACCATAATTCTGTGTATAACAATTATTGTTCAGAATTTAATGTATATCATTTGCGTAAGTATAGGATGACGTTTGCGCTAAACCTCATAGTTTACTAGATATTCACGCAAAACTGTGAAAAATAAGAATTTCCTGCCCTTTTCACCCCCTCCCCCCCGAAACCCGACGCTGGTGGTGGTGTAACTTTTTAGTACTAACTCTTAGGAGGGTATGGAACTATTTCGCGCCAGAAAGAACTTTTTTTTTGGATGTTTGGGTTTGGCCTAATTTTGTGTTAGTTTTACTGTACTATTTACGGTAACTTTTGCTTTAATAAAAATATGAAAAATGTCACCAAAAAGTCTTCTTCGGTAATTGCTTTTAAGGGACTATTACGGAGAGCGGTTTAATTTTTTCCGGGGCTGCGTGCTTTCCCCTCATTTTCTCTTTAACCTAATTCCTGGTAAGCGTCCCGCTTTCTTTCAATTTCCCTGCGTTTGTGGAAAAACCCTTTCCTAGAAATTTCTCCGGGGACCACTTAATTCCCTACGACGGTTATCGCGGTATCTTTATTTTTCGGAACGGTCACTTTTACATGAAAATTTTCTATTACAAACCTTATCCGATTTCTGCCAAGAACGCAGTGGCGTAGCGCAGGAAAATTTCTAATTACAAAGTCTAGAAAAGATTCTTGTAAAGTGTAATGTCTAACTCCACGCGGGTAACTTTTACAATGAATTGTGTAGGCAACTAACAATACACATTTGGTGTTTACCGCACCGTATTTCGGCTCCAGGCGCCAACACAGTCGATACGCCGCTGCCGAAGGACTTAAGGGCCATTGTGTAGGGGCACAATGGCGGAAGAGATGTCTTTTTCGTTATAGCCAACAATTTTGCATAAAGACCTCTGTTTACTCCCTTAAGATGCCTTTTGGGCTCAAAAACTGTGGTCTCGAGGATTTTCCTTCGGTTTGGGGATAGGCGAAAGCCGCTTACGGGGGGTTTTCATTGAAAAGATTTAATATTGAGAAGAAGTTTAAGGGCAGTTGAGGAAGCGGGTTGTAGAAATCTAGGATGATGTACATTTCTTGCGCTTTAAATATGTAGTTAAATACAGTATACAACTTTTGATATAAGACGGCTATTTTATACCTACCTAACAGTTTCATTGGACTGTAACATCAGAAACAGTTATCCCGAACAAACCTTAACAATTTCTAAAGCTCGATACGCGATTCCGGGCTACGAACTTCCCTTCGCGTTACCGTCTGCCTCTAACTTTTTCTCCTATTTACATTATACTTGTCTGGGTCGGCACAAAACGCACAAAACGCTCCGAAATCCTCGTGAGATTGACAGCACCGGGCTTCGCTGCGAGGCGAGGCGTATGTCATGTAGCGCGGCTTCGGAAATTTACATGCTAAAGTGAAATTTCTTTGTGGGTACGTCAGCCGGCCGAAAAAAGTTCAAAGGCGGCGTTGCAGGCTGTAGATATCAAAGAATGTCGTAGACACAGGTAAATTTTGATGTCCCATCTGATGGACGGGTGCAAAAATGAAAGATATAAACGTCAGATAAACTGTTATTACATAGAATCCAAAATATTAAGGTGCTACTCCTTTTCTTCTGAAAACATGGCGTTGAGTACAAATAATGTGATGAAATATGAGTTTAAAACCCGGGAATAAATTCAAAGAAGAAGAGGAATAATTCAAAGTCAACCTTCCTATTAATTATTAAAATGATAAAATGGAAATAGCACGATTTAGAATGATGAAGGTTATGATATCGAATCAGAAAGTATCAAGGTTAGGTTTTATCGTGTCGGTAAAGAAGATCACGTCGCAGCCTATTGCAAAACTAATATGTGGTTCAGTACGCATTTTGTCTTGGGAGGCCATGTTTTGGTATTCAGGCATAACTTTTAATTCTAGGCAACTTTCCTTAACAACATTTTGCTGAATTTTCTAAAATAAGGGTACTTTACTCTTGTACAACTTTTATATTTTTTGACCTACCCTGTATGCTGTTTAACTGGCAACCATTCTAAGTGCACCTGATATGATTATTGAACATGCATCAACTTTCGGCAATATCTGTATTTTGGTTGTGCAATTAATAAAAAGTTCCGTATGTTGCACACTTAAATGACCACACTGTATATAATCCAAAATAGAAGTAAATATGGGTAATTTTTTACTCTAAAGTATAATATTATATTATTAAGTATATAAAAAAGCATGTATGTAGTTACTTTATGGTGACTATTTAGGTACCTACCTCAATGTTGTATATCATCTTTGCGGAACATTTTGTGACACTGGAATCATTTTAAATAGTAAATCTCAGAGTTACTTTTTGCTCAAATGCTAGTTTTGCAATAGGCACTCTATGGTGAGGTGCAACGAATGCTTGCAACTTTATGGGCATATTTTATAATCTTGAATCTTGAATTATTTTGAAGTTAAAATTACAGTGTTATTCTTATTATCAAATTTCCAAACTGCTTTGAATTCCCTGAGGCAATATCCCACATATTTTTTTTACTTCAGAATCATTTTATGCAAAACAAATTTAAGCTGATGATGACATTGATTGTAACAAGTCTCCTAATAAAGAAACCCTAGTTGTACCTAATGCTTCAAATTGAAGAGAACAAATTAAAATCGCGAGACATTTCTTCAATTAACCGAACGACGAGACGAGGTTAGGAAACACGAAAAGGGCAATAAAATATGAATGGAAATAAAGGCAGAGGCATTGTCAAGGGACATCGCCTCGGAGGCTGTCGAGTAAAAAAATTGCTATTAAACTTGAATTCTTGGAGCGAAGTAAAAATATAAAAGCGCCGCTCTAGGTACCTCGTTGCGTATTTAGGCCCTTGGGGACCTAAAGCGGAAGAATAAAAAGCTACTTAGCTCAGAGGCGTACCTAGCGAAAGAGTAAATATTATTTTTATTTTAAAAAATTATTATCTTAATTTTGACACATATTTTTTTAAGAACGAGTAGTAAGGGAATTAACTCGAGGCGTGTACTAGTATATTTCATTACGAGTCTAGAAATAAAGATTTTTCCGTGCGCGCGTGACAAATTTTATCGGCATATTATAATAAATTAATTGACAAAAAATAAACAATGCAGACAATATAGTGTTTGGTATGTATGATGTGTTTCCATGGTTACTCTCAAATTATTTCAAAGGTGCTTTGTTGTAAATTAGTTATTGTCAGATAAGGTGAATGAAACGTCAAAAATATTACAGAAATGTATCTAAATATTGAAACACGTACGAATTAAAATACAAAATAGGTACATGCACGGGCGTAGCCAAGGGGGGGGGCTTTCGGGGTTCAACCCCCCCCCCCCCCGAAATAAGCAAAATATTACCTAATATTATACCGAAAAAATACGAGAAGTGAAGAGTTAAATTATTATTACGTTTGAATATATTATGTAGTAATAGTAGCGCCTAGCGCCATCTTTTGACGAGAGGCAGACGCAGTTGCAGCCGAACTATTTTGTATTGTAGGGACACTTTGCGTTGTTTCTCGATTATTCGCCACGCCCCTAGGTCGAAATGAGCGGAACTTTGTGGAAGTTCGTGGAAGTTTCTGGACGGCTACTGGGCTGCTATATAAGCGGCGCCGCGGCGCGTGACCGCGCTTACGGCAGTATTGTTCCATGCGAACTCGAAGCGAATAAAAGTGAAAAGTGGTGAACGAATAGTGAAGAGAATTAAGTGTACCGTGTAAGTGAGTAATTTTAGTGCACTGTTATTCGATGACCTTGTTAAGAATAGATACTTGAATCATTATTACTGTCGAAAAATGGAGGGGAAAAAAAGGAAGGGTGATAAACCTAAAGGTATGGACTACTGGAAAAAGTGGTGTAGTCAAGGTCAAGGGGTTTCTAATAAAGAAACAAATTTGGATTTAGCTATCAAAGCTTCAGCTACCTTGCATGCTGATAAGAAGACTGCCTACCCCGAAATCTAGTTTGGAATGCCTAGATATGTGCGATAAAAACCTTTATCCTAATATTTACACATTACTACAAATCTTGGCTACCATTCCTGTATCCACTGCTACCCCAGAAAGGTCTTTCTCGAGCCTAAGGAGACTGAAAAACTATTTACGAAACACTACAAGTGAAAACAGACTTAATGGTTTGGCTCTAATGAACATTCACTATGGAACAGAAATTCATGCAGATGAAGTAGTGGATATATTTAAAAGAAAAAGCCGAAGATTTCTTCTTTAATCGTTTTAGATTTAGCGCAGAGGAACGAAATTAATTTATCCATTTCATTTAAAGTTAAGAACTTTATAAATATGTCGTAGTTTTTCGGATGAATATATAGATATTAAATTTCATGTAAGTATATTTTTGTTGTTTTATTTACTTCTCAAACTAAACCCCCCCCCAAAACTAAATCCTGGCTACGCCCGTGGGTACATGTTAAATATCAGAGAGCATATAGAGTTTCTTAAATTTAGTTTACTTTGCTGTATATTTCTATTTTAAAGCCATATATTCGGTATTTTTATTCAGCGCACGGAAAGTTTTTCCATGCGCTGTTTCCGTGCGCTAGCCCGAAAAACCCCATCTTTCATTATTGCTAAAACAGATGAAAATAAGGTGTTTTCAAAGAAGTATAATAAAAAATTTATTTCTGTACAAAATGCCAACCAACAAACAAAAACAATTCAAATTGTTGGACCCTTATCCATAAAGTCACAGTCTAAGATTATACATTTTCTGTGCGTTTCCTGTTGTGGCACACCAGACACCTTAACTCATATGGACTTACTGATTCTCAGACTTCTTTATTTTTAGACTTAGTTCGTTTATAGTGTCTGGGGCGGTTTTGATATACCTACTCCAAACCCAGCCCAAAAAAAATCATTATTTTGAGATGGCACAGAGAAAGACACCCTTTATATTTTCTATTGGATCTTTACACACCAACACTTTGAGTGGTCCAGTTGACCATTCAACTGTTTTAAGGGGATTCCATGGAACACTTGACTTGCCAGACGCTTTTAAAATTCCTATTTTGCTCAATTTTGACACACTGGAACTCCCTCTATATTTTTTGTTCAAATTGGCTATACGGGGGTTTTAGGGTGTCCTGATTAACGCTGTGGTGTCAGATTTTAAATAAAAAAAATCGCTAAATGGTTCTTGTCATTTTATGTTAGTAAAAAAGTAAAAAATCACAGGATGTTAAGTTAAGTTTAATCTCTATGGATACATTAAAAAAATAGTAGTGTACAGAATGTAACTTTACATAGTTATTTTTTTATTAAAATCGTGTATACTTTGGTACACTGTGTATTTTTTGCAACACAATTTTTTTTAAATTTTTCTATCAAACAACCCCAAAAACTGAAAAACTAACCTAAATTTTTTCAGGAGAAGAGTTAGTAGACTTCACACTATGTCACTACATTCTGGGCCACCCTTTATAATGTTCCTCCGGCATAGACATGTGAGCAGCGCCGTTGGGGGCATCTAGCGACCAATAGCGAAACTATGACGGGAGAAGTAAACTTCGGAATATCATCCATAGAGGGCGGTGTGTAACGAGTCAAGAACTTTGCATTAGAGTAGCGTGTAGCGGTGATTACTTGCATTCTAATCAGTGCACATGAAGCTTACAGCTTAGTCGCTTGAATGCACGCACAGCGGTCGGATATCTTCTCAATACTATAATCACCACGAAGGTGCTGTGCGTTAAGTTCGACTACTCGCCAATAGATGGCACTGAAATACGACGTGCTTCTTGAATTTGCATGGTTTGATATTGTACCGAAATCGACAATTTCCTCAAAGCACGGCCCACACGTTTGACCCACGGGGGAACTTTCCAAAGCTCGGAAACCAAGCCGACGTCCGGCCCTAATGGAGAGACCCTCGCCTTTAATGGAAAACATGGATAGCCGGGCGTGATGCCTCTAGTTTGTCAGTTTTAGGGACAGTGGCCGGCTACGAGGGTGTGAGGGTCCCTTAGGCCCAAGAAATATGCCTTGCGGTCTGACACCGAGAAATTTCGGTCCCAGGGACCGTGAAATAGGACGGCTTTTGAGGAGGTCAAGAGGGCGTATGCGCGAAAAGTTCTGAAGGGTAACGTGTGTTCGCCCCGCACAATCTAGCTGACCATGCCAAAGTCGAGAAAAGTCGGCTCACTTCTTTGATCTCTCGGAAAAGCCGACGATTTTTTGCGACCGGTCGTAAATCAGCGTCACCTCGCACGCTTCGCATTTACGAGGGCGACTAAACGAAATCGCCGTCAAGCTAGTTATACGGGGGTAGGTTCATATTGACTTTCCATTAATTACCAAAGTCTACAAATATTAGTATAGCTATTTTTAAATTAAGATACAAGGTAGCTAGTACCAGAATCTACATAATTAGTAGGTATATCTGTAGACTTTGGTTGGAACATGAATAAAAATGCAATTTTTTATGTTTTACGTTCATTTTTAATAAAGCCTAACAAAACATAGAGCAGACAAAAACATAAATAACAAATAAATATTTAACGACAAAGAGTTAAACTAATCATATCTACTTTTTCATCCTGTAGTAAATATTTTGATATTTAAACTGACATAAACAATACAGAACAAAACATTACGCATACGTACCTACACAAGCATGCGTCTTACCATAAGCTTCTGTCAATAATCTTAATGGGACAGCTGAGGGGACAGCAGTTTTTACTAAACGTTTTCCGGACGAAGTGAATGACTGATCATCAAAATGTGCCTTGCAAATTCTTATAGGTTTATTATGCCTCTTCAGGTGGAATATTCGCAAATTTATATTGTCCGATGAACCCTAAGACATTCTTACTTTGCTGACACCTTCAAATTTTCAATATTTTAATATTATATCTATATTATTCTTCAATTAATACCTAAGTATTCAAATGTCACATAAAAATGTCTTAATTTTTGTAGGTAGGTACCTCAAACTCAATCTTACCTTTCAGGGTCTTTATGAAATGAAAAAAAGGTAATACAGTCTTTTGAACTGGTTTTACAGCCATCCGCACTGCAGTAAAAAGCGTTACTAGGCATCACTACAACACAGTCACGGTCGGTCGGTAATATTTTGCGCGCACCCGGTAGAATGCGAACGAACCGCTCTCAGCTACACTGTGTACAGCTTATTTTCTTATATTATAAGATATCGATCGGTTCGATGAGCAGGGGAGCGGGAGAGGGCAAGAGGGAAACGTTTGTTCGCACAAGGCCGAGTGCCCGGAGTTATTAGTATATCTCTGGACGCTGACCATACACCGCATCGTCTATTATGTGGAAATTAATATCCTGCGCTGTCCGGCGGTCGCAGATGTTGCAACGCCAGCCGCCAGATGGCGCGACAAACGGCGGCGTTGCCAGATGTTGCCAGAAATTAATATATAACGCAAAATTGCGGCTTTTCTGGGAGGGGGGGACGAGCGATGTGCAATATGCGCCACTTCCCTCGCCTGCAGTGTTATACTGGTGTCGGTTTTGCGTGTTTTATGCAGGAATGGACACTGGATTTGCTAGGACGAGTCCAATATCCACTTGCAGTGGGAATCGTAGATAGCTAGATATTCATATTTATGTGTAATGAACGCAAATCAACAAACTTATAACTAAGACATCCCAACAGGAGAATCATGTAGGCCACGGGCGTAGCCAGGATTTAGTTTTGGGGGGGGGGGTTAGTTTGAGAAGTAAATAAAACAACAAAAATATACTTACATGAAATTTAATATCTATATATTCATCCGAAAAACTACGACATATTTATAAAGTTCTTAACTTTAAATGAAATGGATAAATTAATTTCGTTCCTCTGCGCTAAATCTAAAACCATTAAAGAAGAAATCTTCGGCTTTTTCTTTTAAATATATCCACTACTTCATCTGCATGAATTTCTGTTCCATAGTGAATGTTCATTATATAGAGCCAAACCATTAAGTCTGTTTTCACTTGTAGTGTTTCGTAAATAGTTTTTCAGTGTCCTTAGGCTCGAGAAAGACCTTTCTGGGGTAGCAGTGTGTAAATATTAGGATAAAGGTTTTTATCGCACATATCTAGGCATTCCAAACTAGATTTCGGGGTAGGCAGTCTTCTTATCAGCATGCAAGGTAGCTGAAGCTTTGATAGCTAAATCCAAATTTGTTTCTTTATTAGAAACCCCTTGACCTTGACTATACCACTTTTTCCAGTAGTCCATACCTTTAAGTTTATCACCCTTCCTTTTTTTCCCCTCCATTTTTCGACAGTAATAATGATTCACGTATCTATCCTTAACAAGGTCATCGAATAACAGCGCACTAAAATTACACACTTACACGGTACACTTAATTCTCTTCACTATTCGTTCACCACTTTTCACTTTTATTCGCTTCGAGTTCGCATGGAACAATACTGCCGTAAGCGCGGTCACGCGCCGCGGCGCCGCTTATATAGCAACCCAGTAGCCGTCCAGAAACTTCCACGAACTTCCACAAAGTTCCGCTCATTTCGACCGAGGGGCGTGGCGAATAATCGAGAAACAACGCAAAGTGTCCCTACAATACAAAATAGTTCGGCTGCAACTGCGTCTGCCTCTCGTCAAAAGATGGCGCTAGGCGCTACTATTACTACATATATTCAAACGTAATAATAATTTAACTCTTCACTCCTCGTATTTTTTCGGTATAATATTAGGTAATATTTTGCTTATTTCGGGGGGGGGGGGTTTGAACCCCCGAAACCCCCCCCCCTTGGCTACGCCCGTGATGTAGGCCATGACGTTCTTTGTTTTTGTTTGGTTTACCTTAAACTGTCAGGTTCGACATTACAATGGGTAAAAGTGATTAAACCAAAAAGTGAACATGATATTTATTTACTATTTCTTATGGGGGAAATTAAAAAATGGGGACTATAAAACACCTTCAAAGAATGTCAATCATTTAAAGCAAAACAATAGGCAAAAAACCTGAGATAGGACAATAAACCTGACTGAATAAATATGACAATAAACCTGAGACAAGAAAATAGAGAGGACACCGCGCTTGCCTACCCTGCCGTGTATAGATTTTGTTACGTCGTTCTCAACGGCGGCCATTTTATATGTGGCAGACAAAGCGAGTACCTTGTGAATTAATTTCGTGAATTTGTAAATTAAAAGTGACACTGATTAAGGGGAAAATATACTCTTACGATGGTGAGTTCAGCGTTTGGTTGCAAAAGCTGCGCTGAGACTCGGGGGTTGGGCTTCAGACAGGAGGGAAAAAACGTGGATGGATGTCAAATTAGTAACGGTTTTTATTTTCTATTTTCGTTTACAGCCTTGCTCACCAGCTCTGATACCAGGCACAGCGATCGTACTGTTAAGAAAAATCTGTCCCTTGACACCCTGAAGGTTATCAGAGCGTGGGTTGCTCGGCCGCCGCAAAACGTCGAATACCTGAACCGCGAAAGGCGAAACCAAAAAATGTAGTTCACGGCAAAAAATATATTCGACGCCAATCCGACGGGCAAGTGGTACCGCTAGCGCCATCAGGCGGCGAATCACCCAACTTAGACACACAGAGGCTATTCTAAAAACCAAAACTATGTTCGGGTACAAAGCAGAGGTGAAAAGCAAGAGCCCGGGATTTCGTTTCACGGGTAAATATTTAACAAACTACCTTTAAACTGCCCTAAAATTTTCTTTTTTCAATATAATTTCTTCAAATTCCTTCTATCTTTTACTGTGATAAAGTGCATTGTTTTGTTTGTAAATAGGACCAATATACAGGGTGAGTCTAGGATTCGCTAAAATAAGTACATATGCTTAATAAACATTAGCTCAAAAACGCTTGGTTCATATACAGAGTGTTGAAACTTTTCCAAATATTTTTTAATTTTTTTTCTAGCCCGTTTAGGAATTATTTTATACATATTATGGGTTGTCATTTTGTGCAATAATTTGGCCCTGTTCAGATGAGCAGCGCCGTAGATACAAATAATTTTATTTGAAATGCAAGAATAATCACCATGACACTAGTTTAAAAAATCCGAAATTACGACGAAACTGTACCAGAAATAAAAAATACCAAGAGACACTTTTTGTTCCGAATTAAATGGGCTATCCAAAAAAGGCAACATTTTTTGTTTTGCACAGGGCCGTACTACTTTTTTTCTACAATAATTTAGAGTAACTATTTGTACCTACGCCGCTGGTGATCGGAACGGGGTCAAATTATTCCACAAAATGGCAACCGTCCAGTGTATAATGTGTACCAAATTTGGTTGGAATTCCTAAATGGGATCCAAAGAAATTAAAAAAATATGTTATTTTTGGAAAATTTTCAACACGCTATATATGGAGAACCAAGCTTTTTTGGGCTAATGTTTATTAAGCATATGTGCTTATTTTAGCGAGTTCTACCTTGTGTTTTCGGCTCTGCCTTTAGATGTGACTCACCCTGTATAATTATTTTTAACATCGTTTTTGTTGAAAATTTCTTAATTGATTAGGATAGTTTCATAAAATATGGGCTGGTTTCCATGGGCGTGCATTATTTATTTTATTTTAATTTATTCGAAATCGCAGCAAATATAATATATTTCAGCACTTGACACTAGCTTTACATTTGGGAAATTATCTGCAATTAAATACCAATATTAACTACCTTTTCATTTTTAACATTTTTGTGATATTGGCTAAGAACGCGTTTCATGCTACGCCACTGGCCTGTCGTGCCATGTGGCAGTCGGTAACACGGCCGCTGGCGCTGTTATAAGCAATAAACAGAAACATATTACCCCGTGAATTACGCTGTACTTCAAGCAAACTTCTAGGACAATTGAAAAAGCTCCGACTACAACTCCCAATAAAACTTTAACTCTATCGCCAAGACGTACTGCCTCTCCGAGCAGTTTATCCGTAAATTATTTGTTTGCCACATTGTTTATGGGCAGCGAGCCATACTCAACCCCATTTTAAAATAATACATTACCGAATCTAACCGCCGTTTGGCAGATATATCAGCCGGCCGATGTAATAAACCTGATTGGGTTTGGTCCGTGAGCCGAATTCGCGAGATTCTCGTGAAATTCCTGGAATAATACTGTTATTGCACTTTTATGCCGGGAAGACATCTAAGGAGATTTATACTCTGACACCGACCCACAGAATTAGACTCACCACATACTAAACGCATATTTCACGGGTGAAATTTATGGCATTGCGTTTTTGCAATAATTTGTCTGAGGCATAATGATATTAGGGTTGTGAGTGCGGGAATTCTTGTTTGAAGTCTGAAATTAATATTAATATTAGTGCAGTTCAGCCGTTCGCGAGGTTCTTTTTACACTTGCCCATTCTTTCAAATAAACAGATTGTAGGGTAGTTCGGAAATGCACCAAAAGCCTTCGCGATCCTCTAGTATAGACTCAAACACACTACGAAACTAAGAGGATGTATCCGTGCTTACCGCGACTGCTAGCTTGGCGTTTCTCGGTTAAAATTAATCTTAATCGTCGTTATGAGACTGCCGAGTGCCACTAGCATATTCCTTTTGACGGGCTAAGTGGATGCTCCCCCTTCCTCTTAAAACCGCCATATCGCTTTAAACTGAATTAGTAAATTCGTTTTCGGAGACTCTGTGCGTATGTTTGGAGAGGCGCCACGGTTCCTACAATACAGCTTGGATTGTGTAACGGATTTTTCCATTTCAAAATCCGTTACTCGTTTTTTATATTTTGTTATTAACATAAAGTCATTATTTTCGAACATATCTCATAATATCTCATACTTAATAACTAATTTATTCTTCGTACAGTTTCAATTCATTTATAACATTGTATTCAATTTTATTACCACTTTTTCAAATTTTAAAATTTCAAATAATTCAAATTTTCGCGCGCCATATACGGAAATGGCCGTGTACTTTCGCCTAGCCTCGAACCCTGGCATATTCAAAATGCGAAGATTCAAGTGTGTGTTTACATTTCAGCAGGTATGTAGTTAAAGATCTGTATTATGAATTACTCGATTTTTCGGTTCTGTTGATGCATAATTTGAACATAAATACTGTTTAGTTGATTAAATGCGTGTCTTGCTAAAACCTGATTGGTCGGATGACGTAGGTCCTGCCAGCGATCGGCCGGCAGGGTCCGACCTGAGGAGAGTTTGCTCCCGTCTTCGTGTGTGTCGAGTCGCGCAGAGGCATCTGCCCATTTCCCGCCAAATTTTCGGCATTTTCGGCTTTTATCTAGTTGAATTTTTGCCATCGGTGATTTATTTGAGTGGTTTTGTGTCTTAATATCGGGGATTGACTTCGTGTGACTAATATTTTTGCGTTTTTCTCTTTTCTATGTCCACGGCGTCGTGAGGCAGCGACGCTTGCCCGAGGCATTTCCTTTTTGGCTGCGTAGCTGAGGAAGCGCGGGACACAGCAAGCAGGTGGTGGCTGTTTCTCCTGGAAAACCCCACAGGTGAGTAATTTCTTTTGATTTTTGCTTAGTTCAGCAACTTTACTACTCATCTGTGGCGTTTTTTTTTAGACGTGCTATTTTTTTTTGAAGGACTCATTTCGTCCAAGGCCCCGGCCATCTTTAACTCAAAAACATAGCATTGTCCTTTTTTTGAATACCCATCATCTTGCGGCTGTTATCTTGTTGAATATTTTCAAGTTTTGGTCACATTGGTCACACGTTACTTCCTTATTTTTCGAGTTAGGTCTCGATTCTGTGGTACCGGGCCACTCAAGTAAATCTGATACCGATATTTTCACTTTCCTAATAAATTCGTATTGCCTTTAGTTTATCAGCTTTCTTAGTTTCTCTATTTTACCGTTCAAGTCTCAAATAAACTTTTCGCGTTAAATAAGTATTAAAATTTCTTAAATTTCAAGAATTCGGGCTGGAGCATTCTCAAAATTTTTTTCTTCTTATTAAATATTAAGCACTTTGCTATTCCGGTCAGTTCAATAACATTATCTATAAAATTTAAAAAAAACTATGCATAGTTCCCCTTAATTTAGTATAGTTCTAATCGTTTAATTTTCATCATTTGTCAATATTTAATAACTTTAGTATCATAATTCAATTTTAAATATTAATCGTAACCTATTGGTTTATAAATTTCTGTAAAAGGCTTAGACCTTGTCTAATGCTACTTTCTACTTTCTTTCTGATCTGTTCATGCTTGCACACCATCTCTGAGGACGCTACGATCACAGCCCTCTGACGAAGGAACAACGTGACGAGAGTTGCGTAGGCATCAAGTGGAGTTGCGTTGGCATAGGTGTTGACTCCTGGTCAGCTCTACTTCGGCGACGCCCTGAGATATCCGCTAGCCTCAACATCTGCAACGCCTATTTGAGCAGACAAGGACCGGAGGAAGCCCTAGCCACGCCCCACACTTCTACGAGCCTCGTTTGAGCGTAAGCGACTGAAGACGCAGTTCAAACTTAAGATTCAGAGTGAAGCTGAACAGTCAGTTTAATTGTAAAGCCAATTTAATCTTTTTATTTGTTCTTAAACCAATTTTTACAAAAAATTTAACTTTAAATTTTTAACTAAAAATTTAACTCTATTTTCTAATTTATTGTATTTAAATATTTGCTCAATATTAACCTTATCCTAAAGTCGATTCATTTTATATCATTAAAGTTGTACAATCCAAAATTGTAACATCTCAAAACCTGTGATAAATAAATCTTGTATATTTAACGAAGGTAACAGGATTTTATTGGACAGACCCAAGTATAGCAAACCTAGGATTGTTATAATTGCCAGATAATTCGTGTGACGTCACATCGTACAACATTACCTAAAGGTACACATATTAGAAAGGTACTCAGAGTTCATAGTTACCTACCTTACTTAAACTATTTAAAAGAACATATATTGTATCCTTCTACAGGGTGGGCCAATGGAAACTTTCCACCCCGATTTTTTTGGTTTAAAATAAAAATCTGGGAAAACGCTTGGACACGTCGATTTTTGATTTGAGGGGGAACTACTTTTCAGTTTTTTTCATCCCCGTAGCTTTAACCCCCTAGCTGGGGGCAGAACAACCCCCGAAATTTGAATAGGGGATAGGGGTCGTGCCATACCTCTTTTTAAAGGTCTCATCGAGTTCTTTATGACCCTAAAATTTCGCCTCATTATTTTTATCCGCATCGGAATGACAGCTTGTCAAAATAAAAATAAATAAAAGTACTTATTAATTATTAAAGTTGTATTATTTAGGTGTACAGGGTGTCCCATTTTGGGTGTTTTTGGGTGTTTTTCTCAAAAATCTCGGTTATTATTAAAGCTAGAGGGTTGCGGTTTTCACGTCACTGTACTACTTTTTTGAGAGGAATTTGGTGGACCAATCAGATTTTAGATAAGTTTTATTGTTTCCGCGCATTGGAGCAGGACCTCTCTCCTGGCTACAACTTATATATATCGACAAATTTAATCAACTATTTTTATAGATTTTTTGGCGTAGAATCGAATGGAACATTAGTTTTTTTGGTAGCGGTTATAGTTTTTGAGATGTGAACTATGGTTTCCATTTAAAAAAAAACTTTGGTTCATATCTCAAAAACTATTAACGCTACCAAAAAACTAATTGTTCCATTCGATTCTACGCCAAAAAATCTATAAAAATAGTTAATTAAATTTGTCGATATATATAAGTTGTAGCCAGGAGAGAGGTTTCCAAAAAATCGAAAATTTCAGTATTGCGCCAATGCGCGGAAACTGTAAAACTTATCTAAAATCTGATTGGTCCACCAAATTCCTCTCAAAAAAGTAGTACAGTGACGTGAAAACCGCAACCCTCTAGCTTTAATAATAACCGAGATTTTTGAGAAAAACACCCAAAAACACCCAAAATGGGACACCCTGTACACGTGAACTTTCCCTAATTTTTGATTTGAGGGGAACTATTTTTTCAGTTTTTTCATCCCCGTAGCTTTAACCCCCTATAGCTAGGGGGAGAACAACCCCCCCAATTTGAATAGTGTGTAGAGGTCGTGCCATACCTCTTTTTAAAGGTCTCATCGAGTTCTTTATGACCCTACAATTTCGCCTCATTATTTTTATTCGTGACGAAATGACAGCTTATCAAAATAAAAATAAATAAAAATAGTTACTAATTAAAGTTTTATTATTTAGGTGTACACGTGAACTTATCTACCAAACCGTTGTGAACAACAGTTTGTTAGATAAGTTCACGTGTACAATTAGTCGGTATTTTAATTAATTTTTATTTTGACAAGCTGTCATTCCGATACGGATAAAAATAATGAGGCTAATTTGTAGGGTCATAAAGAACTCGATGAGACCTTTAAAAAGAGGTATGGCACGACCGCTATCCCCTATTCTTATTTGGGGGGTTGTTGTCCCCCCAGCTGGGGGATGAAGCTTCGGGGATGAAAAAAACTGAAAAATAGTTCCCCCTCAAATCAAAAATCGACGTGTCCGAGCGTTTTCCCAGATTTTTATTTTAAACCAAAAAAATCGGGTGGTTTCCATTGGCCCACCCTGTATACATGATACCATAGATACAATGTTTGGTTGCCCCTTCAATATTATACAAACGTTGTCATTTTCGGTTTCCGCATGTTGTTTGGAGTATAACCGCGAATTTTGTTTAATAGTCACGTATAATTTCCCACTTAGGTTTTATGGTGCTGTTCAAGTTAACCCTGTAGTTCGCTAATGCCACTCCTGCCTCTCTGGGGACGGTAATTCGATTTTCAACGCAACCCCCACGCGGTGGGACATGTTTAAAGTTAACCGGGCAAATTGTGGTTTATTATTTTTGATAACATTTCAAACGCTCAAAATACAGTGTCACTTATCATACGTATAGTGTAGAAACCTTTACTTGAATATTTGAAGGATCAGTAATCTGTTACATCTCACCTCTAACGACTGTAATAGCCCCAATATTCGAATAATATACATTTCCACTTAGTATTAAGTTTTTTCGACTTTAACAATCATATGGCATGAGAGATACATCTAGATATTGCGACAATAAGTTACATCTCACCGCTCACCACTAGTTCGATTAATAAATTCATATTATTAGCTTCAGAGGTGAAATTTTTCATTCCCTCTTCAACCTCGCAGTCGCAAATTAGAAAGAAACAACACTGGGCCTTTGCCCCTTGTTGTGGTTGCTGAATTATTGAAGAAAATTAAGTTAGGGAACCAGGAGGGATGTCGGGACGCAAAAAGGGAGTTTCTCTAAATCTTGGAAGTTAATTCGGTAATTGGGAATGGCGAAATTGCCAGATGATTTCTGGGAAGGCAATCATCGATTTTTGGTATCAAGAAATTCTCTCAATCTTCGCAGAATCCGAAAAAATAATATGAAGTTTTTAACGGTCTTCCATTGTTAGGGTGATTGAGCAAGGCATCCATAGCACCCGTCAAACAATTCATGATGAAATGGTGAACTGATGGTACCAGAGGCAAACTGTTATAATATTTACCCTTTCAAAACTCAAGTTGTTACAAATTCTCGTTCTTGTTTTTCCACTTCAAAGAAAATGCATTTAAATTTCTTATATTTCGCAGAGTTCATTTCTTATTCCACGAAATGCGAGGTCGGGATTCCTTGGCTAGCCCCCTTGCGTGCCATCGATTATAAATAAATTCATCTGGACGTTCCTAGGGGATTTCCTGAGTCGAATTTAAACTACACCGTCAAAAAACTTTAAATTTATCTCTGCAAAAGATATTGCGCAAGGCAAAATAACAAATTTTGCGTAATGCACATTATTATCTAAGTGTCTCATTACTCCAAAAATGATAGTTAGCCATTGGACTACAGGAACTATCGAATATTATAGAAACGAATATTGAGTTACATCTTACCGCCAACTGCTAGTCCCATTATAATAATTCATATTTGTTTCACAAGCGTACCTATATTTTTAAAGTTCATCAAAATGTCACAACTTCTGGCACCTTCACCTCGCTGACAGTTGTCAAAAAACTTCTGGTTAAGCAATCATCATGCCCTTCAGAGATAAGCACGAGTGCGACATCCAAAGCGCCATTCCCAAATACCAAAAGATCCCGCCTAATGCGCATCTCCTGCGAAGATTAGTCACCAAGCTGAAGTGCTATTGGACCTTGAACCCCCAATCGCCATCAGCTAAGACCTTCTACCGAAACAAGAGTACAATGCTGAAGGAACAAAGAAGGCACGCTACGGGAGAATATTTCTTCATAATCCACCCATTCAGTACCGTTAACGAAATAAGACAAGTGTTGTTCTTCGTTTTCTGGACATACGAAATCATGGCCATGCCAATTCTGGCCGCCTTCAACGATTTTATGCCTTCTAGGGAAGATATTGCGAAGAAGGTCATGTTTTTGGGCTATGCGGTGTTTCCTTTTCAAGTTATCTTAATTGTTTCTCTGTTCTTTACTGGATATGTTGAATACCAGACGAAGAGCGTTGTGTTGGAACCTAAGAAGATAATGGAGAGATATTTCAGAACGTACTTTATTTTCGATGTGCTTTCTATAAACATTATTGGAGATTCGCTTTATTATACGATCAACATGTGCTGCTACGCCAGGTTAATCAATTTGAGAAACTACTACAAGAATACCATGAAGAATCTTAAGGTGACCGAAAAGATTTACAAGTGCGCTTTGCTTTCGTTCGAAACATACCTGTTCATAAATTTCTTTGCGTGCTTATTTTATTATACTGGCACCATTCTTTACAAAGGCGAGAGCACGTGGCCAGCTGAGACATGGTTTTATAAAGCGAGACTGGACCCAGTTTGGGAAACGCCGCTACTGTCGATATATTTAGACTGTGCCTTACTCATAGTTTGCCACTTTTTCGGGGCGGGCACTGGTTGGTTTCACATCGAGAACGTACCAAGCGAGAGGTTACTCCTTACCGTCGTTATGTTCGTCGGACGGTTATGGACGCTGTACGTTATGGCAAAGATGTTTTGGCTGTTCAGCGTTTTGAACATTTCCGAAAACAAATACGAAGAATACATCATACAGCTGAAGGTGTACATGAGGCAGAAGAACCTGCCGAAGGAGCTCAGGGAGCGTATGTTGGAATACTACGCGTACAAGTACCAAAATAACTTTTTTGACGAAACGAAAATATTGCCGTTTCTTTCGAACTATATTAGGCAAGAGCTTATGTTGTGGCAGGCAAGGAAGCTCATTCAGAACGTGCAGCTTTTTAGAATGTTTCCGAAAACGGTGACGGGCAGCATAATAGGTTGTTGCAAGTCGGCCATATACATGACAGGGGACGTTATTATAAAAGCTGGCGAAGAAATGGATAAAATTTATTTCATAGCAACAGGGGCTGTAGCAGTTTCAAGTGAAACTGGTATAGAAATAGCGCACATGCACGATGGCGATCAATTTGGTTTAACATCAGCAATGACCACAGAACCAATCTCGTTTCACTTCAATTACGTAGCTATAGAAACGACAGAAATATACTCTCTTTCATCCAAGGACTTCAAGAGTTTTGTAGGAAGTGAAGATGACATTTTGAAGTTTTTTTCTAATACCTTAAAGGAAAAATTGATGAAGTTCCAGTTGGAACTGAAAGCGGCACACGTTGGAAGAGACGTTTTATCGGAGCTGAGTTCAGGGAAGATTTTGGAAACTCCTAGAAAAAGGGCGAAATTGTTATTCTAGCAGTAGTGTTGTAGAATAGTTGTTGTATATATCTAAAATTATTCATCACAAAAGTTTGTAAAATATAATTGTCGAAAATTCTCGCTTCATTAATTGGCCGAACGGATCATAGTACAGTAAAACTAACACAAAATTTGGCCAAACCCAAACATCCAAAAAAAAGTTCTTTCTAGCGCGAAATAATTCCATACCCTCCTAAGAGTTAGTACTAAAAAGTTACACCACCACCAGCGTCGGGTTTCGGGGGGAGGGTGTGAAAAGGGCAGGAAATTCTTATTTTTCACACTTTTGCGTGAATATCTAGTAAACTATGAGGTTTAGCGCAAACGTCATCCTATACGCAAATGATACACATTAAATTCCGAACAAGAATTGTTATATACAGAATTATGGTAAGGTGAACGGTTTCCATGATATGGAGGGGTAAAGATTTCTTTGTTTTTATTTCACGTAGTTTTTGTCGAAAAAACTTAAAATGATTACAGTATAAATTAGTAACTGAATACTCTATGTAGAATATATATAGATATATCTATGCATATATAGATACATATTACACCCATAGATTGTTATTTTTTGTCACAACATAACCTCATAAGTATATGACTGTAAATATGTCCAATACAAGTTAGTAGCCTTAGTTAATTTGTACTCACTTTTTGCCCTCATTCATTATAGCGTTCTGATTTTCATTCGTTCTTTTATGTAAAATCAATCCCATATCTAATTTGTCCTTAGCTTGTAAAAATGAGGAAGTCATTAATAGAAAGCTCATGTGAAAAACAAGAAAATATATATTAAACAATCCTCATCGTATGCTTCTGCAGAGATGGATGCGTCCAAAACTGCGAGTGTAGAAGAAGTGGTCTCAATTGTTTAAGTATGTGCAGCAATTGCTTAGGACTTGCATATCTCAATAGAGATACTGTAATCATCGACGACGATTTAAATGATGATTATTAAGTGGACGAAGAACACGAAGATTTGTTTCCTCTCACCAGCCCGAGTGCTGGTGCTGACTGATAACGCAATTAATGATTCACCTAAAACTTATAACCTTTTGTATCATTTTGATTTCCCTCCCATTTTTTCAATATAGATTGTTTAATATATATTTTCTTGTTTTTCACATGAGCTTCCTATTCATGACTTTCTCATTTTTACAAGCTAAGGACAGATTATGGGGATGATTTGACATAAAAGAATGAATGGAAATCAGAACGCTATAATGAATTAGGGCAAAAAGTGAGTACAAATTAACTATAAGACTACTAACTTGTATTGGACATATTTACAGTCATATCCCAGAAAAGGGTCATTTCTGGGGTCATATACTTATGAGGTTATGTTGTGACAAAAAATAACAATCTATGGGCGTAATATGTATCTATATGCATAGATATATCTATATATATATATTCCACATACATTATTCAGTTACTAATTTATACTGTAATCATTTTAAGTTTTTTCAACAAAAACTACGTGAAATAAAAACAAAGAAATCTTTACCCCTCCATATCATGGAAACCGTTCACTTTACCATAATTCTGTAAATAACAATTCTTGTTCGGAATTTAATGTATATCATTTGCGTATAGGATGACGTTTGCGCTAAACCTCATAGTTTACTAGATAATCACGCAAAACTGTGAAAAATAAGAATTTCCTGCCCTTTTCACACCCTCCCCCCGAAACCCGACGCTGGTGGCGGTGTAACTTTTTACTACTAACTCTTAGGAGGGTATGGAATTATTTCGCGCTAGAAAGACCTTTTTTTATGTTTGGGTTTTGGCCCAATTTTACTGTACTATCATCATACGATCAAAATCTGAAACTTATCTTTTAAAATCTGTTAGAGCAAATAACAATGAAACTATGACGTATGTACTGGTCTTTTATGTAGTGTTGGTCCAGGTACCCTGTAAACTAAAGTTCAAAACTGAAAACCCACGTCATTTTGTCAACATGACCAGAAAAATCGTCCACGTTTGCGAGATCTACGAGCACAGGAAAACGCTTCAAACAGCACCAAATGCTTCTATCGTTAAGAAAATTGTGCGGCTGCTTCACCTTTTTGTTTCGTTGGACCCGAGCCTGGGAAGGTGCAAGGCGTTCTTCAGAAACAAAAGTCAGATGATCACGGAGCAAACAAGACATTTACACTCAAGGCGCGCGGTTATACATCCGTTCAGTAGATTTAATGCTATCAGGGAGGTGGTGTTCGTAGTTTTGTGGCTGGCAGATTTGATAACAGCTCCTATCCACGCCGCGTTCCATGACCTGCACCATGCAAAGACCGAAGAAATGTTTAATTACTACGACATGGCCGTCCAGTACGTCACAATCCCCGTCAAAATGCTCATGGTCGTGTTGTTTTTCTTCGTAGGGTACGTGGACAAACAAAAGGGCGAAATTGTAACCGACTTCAAGAAAGTTGTCTTCAGGTACTTGTTCACGTACTTCTTTTTTGATTTTTGCACGGCATTTAACATTCTTTACGTCGTGATGGTTCCACGAGATTACAGAAAATTCGCCTCTCTCCTAAACTTCGCTTCTTACGCAAGAATAATTACAATCTGGGAGTACTTTCTCAACACCTTCGAAGGATCTAGAGTTTCGCATGAAAAATTAAAATGCGTCATGCTTACAGTGGTAACAATAATAGTAGTAAACTTCTTTACGTGCCTGTTTTATTACGTACCTCACCTTCTGTATGAAGAAAACTCTTGGCCGCTCGATGCTTGGCTGGTTCAAGCTGACATCCACCCGGACGCAGGCGCTCCCATGTGGTCGGCGTATTCAAAAGCGTTGCTGTTGATCGTATGTCACTTCTTCGGGGCAGGCACTGGGCTCTTCAGAATTTCAAACATACCAAGCGAGAAGCTGCTCTTAAGCATCGTGATGTTCGTGGGAAGACTCTGGACGTTGCTTCTCATAGCCAACATTTTGAGACTCTTCAGCGCCATCACCTTCTCGGGAACGAGATACGAAGACTACCTGAAGCAACTGAAGGTGTTCATGCGGCAAAAGAATTTGCCGGTTGAGCTAAGGGAAAGATTCGAAGAATACTACTCGTACAAATACCAGAATCAGTATTTCAACGAGCGAGCGATATTCGCTACGTTGTCGAAGTATTTAAGGCAAGAACTGGTTATGTGGCAGGGAAGGAGATTGTTGGAGAAAGTGACGCTGTTCAAAGGTTTTCCGAGGAGTCTCGTGACCAATATCGTGGAAAACTGCAAGTCTGCTATATACCTCGAAGGCAACGTTATAGCGAATTTTGGCGACATAATGACGAAAGTTTACTTTATTTCTTATGGTACTGTCGTCGCTGAAACGAGCAGCGGAACGGAGGTGGCGCACTTAAGCGATGGCGACGAATTTGGATTGGTGTCAGTATTGGACGATTCTCCGATAGTTTTTATGTTTAGCTATACGGCGATCGAAACTACGGAAATATATTACATAACGAGGGAAAAATTTAGGAGTTACGTGGAAGACAAGAACGACATTTTGAAATATTTTAACTTTAAGGTCGACGAAAGGATAAAGGTGTTCCAAGAACGAGAAATGAAGATGAAGAAACATTTCAAGAATACCATGGACGAACTCAGCAGCGGGAGGATCTTAGAACGGCCCAGAAGAAGGACCGCGAACATCGATGCCTGATTTTTTTAGTTTTAAGTAAAGTACCAAATAAAAATTACGAATAAAAAACACGATTTTAATTTCCGCAAGAGTGCTTTGCTCACGGCTCTGTTACCATAGCAACGAAGCGACGCCAGACTGGGAACGTCAATAGTTGGTGTCAGATTCGGCGTCCTTGTGCCATTGTTCTACCTTTTTCGAAGGGCAGAGAAGATGTCGGATCTTCAGCATGATTGCGAGCTGAAGCAAGAGACTTTCGCGCTTGGTAAACTGCCACCGAATGCGACAATCTTCGCCAAGTTGTACAGGAAGTTCAGGAAAGTGATGACGGTGGACCCGGAGAGCACCAAGGGCAAGAAGTTTTTCAGGTGAGACGAAAAAAGTTGTAGATACAGAATTGTATTTTTTTTCTTTCCCAGAAATAAGAGTTCAATGCTGGAAGAGCAGCGTCGACATTTAAACACAGGTCCATTCTTCATCATCCACCCGTTCAGCAAAGTCAACACGATAAGAGAAATAATCTTCATCATAGTGTGGTTCTTCCTTCTTGTGTGGCATCCAATAGCAGCTGGTTTCACGACCATCGGCGATTTCAACGAAGTCGTTTACGAAACCGATGAACACATAGAAATGTATTACTTTTTGGTCGTCGTTGTGTACCCCCTACAGATCTTCATGGTCATATGTTGCTTCATCACCGGCTACATACATAAGAAACAGGAAGTGGTGCTGTCTTTCAAGAAAATTGTCATCAAGTACTGCTTGACGTATTTTATATTTGATTTAACCACGATAGTGGCTTCCTACCCTTACATGGGGAGACAGTAAGATCATGTGAGATGACATATTTATGTATTTTTCTTATATACAACTATTTTTTAGGGATCTAGAACATTGGCAACTAGCAATAATCTACATGATAGTCTACGCTAGAATTGGAACGACCTTGTTATACATTAGGCACAATCTGTTGCTTGCCAAAATAAGATCAGAGTTCGCCTGGTGCATCATATTAATCTTGATATCTTTCTTCATGCTACACGTGTTCACTTGTATGTTTTACCTGATAGAATCACTGTTGTATGCCAACTCCCTTTGGCCTGATAATTCGTGGCCGAATATCGCGAAAGTTGATCCAGATAGCGACCCTACAGTGTTCAAGTATGTTAATATACAGGGTGGCCCACCACGAACTGCATCGATCTATATATGGAAAACTAAAAGTAGGAAAATTCTGAAAATTTGGCACCTCACCAATGCCGATGGGAGCTGCTCAACTAAAATATTTTGGTGAATCTGACACTTCGATATTAACTTTCTTATTTCAAACGGAACACCCTGTATATTATTGCATTTTTGAATTTTAGGCATCATTTTGGAACAAAAACATGCAACATGTCCTATGTCTAAATCCAACAGTTTTTGAGATATTTGCATTTTTCCGAAAAAAATTACAGATGCAGACCTAAAGTCAATTAGCAATTTATACGAGGAAACCGCGAAATTTCAAAATGAATTTTTTGCATCGTGTAACAGAAGGCCTGACCTAGTGATCTCTGCTGATAAATAAATCCGTTCTTATACAGGGTGTTCACAAAATATGAATAAAAATTACATTCAAAATGTGCTTAAATCTCGAAATTTTCAAATGGAAACCCCCGTTTTTTTTTTAATGCGATCTTATTCACCACTAAAAATGATGCCAACTTTGTGTAAGGTTTCCTATACCTAAATGCAGTAATTTTCGATTAATTTACGAAAAAACCACTTTTCGCCCATAAAATGCGGGGTTTGCTTAACGCTTGGAAAATCATATTAGCCGTGGACGTTGAGAAGACAACAGCGGCTGAGGAAATGTCACTTGGTTTATAAATTATTCTCAACAATAATGCCGGCGCGCTTAAATTACACCAAGATTATTTAAATTTGTTTATTTTCTACGGGGAATGCAACAAAGTAATATCAAGAAATAAATTTTCGTTTGTGTAATTTAAGCGCGCCGGCATTATTGTAGACAATAATTTATAAACCAAGTGACTTTCCTCAGACGCGATTGTCTTTTCAACGTCCACGGGTAATATGATTTTCCAAGCGTTAAGCAAACCAAGCATTTTATGGGCGAAAAGTGGGTTTTTCGTAAATTAATCGAAAATTACTGCATTTAGGTATAGGAAACCTTACACAAAGTTGGCATCATTTTTAGTGGTGAATAAGATCGCATTAAAAAAAAACGGGGGTTTCCATTTGAAAATTTCGAGATTTAAGCACATTTTGAATGTAATTTTTGTTTATATTTTGTGAACACCCTATATAAGAACGGATTTATTTCTCAGCAGAGATCACTAGGTCAGGCCTTCTGTTACACGATGCCAAAAATTCGTTTTGAAATTTCGCGGTTTCCTCGTATAAATTGCCAATTGACTAGGTCTACACCTGTAATTTTTTTCGGAAAAATGCAAGTATCTCAAAAACGGTTGGATTTAGACATAGGATATGTTGCATGTTTTTGTTCCAAAATGATGCCTAGAATCCAAAAATGCAATAATATACAGGGTGTTCTATTTGAGATAAGAAAGTTGATATCGACTTCCGGTATAACCGGAAGTGCCAGATTCGCCAAAATATTTTAGTTGAGCAGCGCCCATCTTCATTGGTGAGGTGCCAAATTTTCAGAATTTTCCTACTTTTAGTTTTCCATATAATAATATACAGGGTGTAACTTAAGTACCTTAAAATATTTCAGGGTGTTGATCCCCAGCCCATTCTAAGAAAAAAAGTTCATATGAACATATGTGTTCTTCGTTTTCGATATACGGGGTGTTAAAATTCTCAAAAAAAAATCGTCTTTTCCCCATAACCTTTTTATTTGTAGAGCTTTTTTTAACCAAAATTTGATTGAGTACAAGATCGTAATCTATTCCCTAAGCTTTTTAAATACACGACATTTTTTTGAAAGTACGATGAAATAAATAGAAAAATCAAATTTGCCACGAAAGGACGATAGATACAAAAATAAGTCCAGAGACACTTCTTGTTCAGAATTGAATGCTCCATCCAAAACTGCTAAGCACTTTAATTACGTACAGGGCCGTATTAACTTTTTCCCATATACTATATACTTACCCATATTTCCGCCACTGGGTCAATCTAGAGCTTAAAAAAAAACAAATTTAAAAGGGTCTTACCCAAGTATGATGTGCTCCAAATTTGGTTAAAAAAAGCTCTACAAATAAAAAAGTTATGGGGAAAAGACGATTTTTTTGGAGAATTTTAACACCCCGTATATCGAAAACGAAGAATTTTTGGACACATGTTTATATGAACTTTTTTTCTTAGAATTGGCTGAGGATCAACACCCTGAAATATTTTAACGTACTTAAGTTACACCCTGTAGATCGATGCAGTTCGTGGTGGGCCACCCTGTACAGGTTGTCTCAATTTCTTATTAAGTTTGATTTCAGGGCATATAGTTCGATATTTCTTCTGATTACGTGTCATTTTTTTGGAGCCGGTCATACATCTATACATGTCAAGCTGCCGTGCGAAGAGCTGATGTTGGTTATAGTAATGATAGTTGGAAGAACTTGGACGTTGTGTTTGATTGCTTATCTTTTAAGGGTTTTTAGTATTGTAACAATTTCAGAAGACAAATACGAAGAATATTTGGTGGAACTAAAAGTATATACATAAAGATTGTGTTTATTAAGGAGTAATTCTGTTTTTTTTTTTGTAGGAATACATGCGTCAGAAGAACCTACCAAAAGATTTGAGCGAACGCTTAATAGAATACTACAGATACAAATACCATTTGCACTATTTCAACGAGACGGCTATATTCAACACGCTCTCTGCGTACATTCGTCAAGAATTGCTCTTGTGGTCGGCAAGGAAGCTGATAGCAAAAGTGGAGCTGTTCAAGAGTTTTCCAAGGACGGTTGTTGGGTCGATCATCGGCAACTGCAAGTCTAACATTTACTTGAACGGTGACGTTATTGCTAAAGCTGGTGATAATATCGACAACATTTATTTCATTTCTTCTGGTACCTTGGCAGTTATGTCAGAGGATAATTTTGAGTTGGCACATTTGGAGGACGGAAATGAAGTGGGTGAGTAAAAGGTTAGAGCTGGATGTTGGCATATTTAATATTTGTCCTCCTCTAGGGTTGATTAGTGCTTTGGATCTAACTTACACGGTATATCATTTTACATACGTGGCCGTCGAGACTAGCGAAATCTACTACATCTCGAAAAAAGACTTCAGAACTTATTTAGAAGACAATAAGGATCTTTTGAAGTACTTTAAAAAGAATGTGACTGAAAAAATAAAATCCTTTCGAAGAGCTGAAGAAAGATTAAGAAGCCACGATACTGATTTGTTATCAGAGTTGAGCGGTGGGAAAATTTTGGAGAAACCCAGAAAGAGAACCACGTTCTTTGACACCTAATTATTGTAATTATTGTATAGGTTTAAGGAGAGTAGGTTTTGTTGAATAAAAGTTCAGTGTTGAGTTATTCTATGGTTGTAAACTAAGAACTAAGAACTGTTTCCTAAAACAAAGATTTATTTTGCAAACAGGTCTTTTCTGAAATCACTCCAAAGACAATTCTTTCACAGAAATCGCTTTTTTCCGTTCCCCAAAGTACGGGGCTTCTGGCAAATTGCTAGAGATGTCTGCGATCTCGGAATTTATTCCGAATTAAATCTTACAGGATACAGAAAAAATAAATCTTCCGTAACCGCCGTTTTCGGTGGAATTTACGATTTAAATTAATGCCGAGAATACGTCGCGCGTATCCGAGGATTTTTCTATGGAAAGATTATTTTGCTGCCAGGAGAGTTTTGCAGAAATATATTCTACCAATTGGTGGGAAATGTAAGTTTTCTGTCTTTCAAAATGTCCTATTACCTGCCTAAGCATAAATAATGGTACTTCCACAACCTTCTCAAGCTTACAAGCCCTGTGCAAACATGTGGCAACGCCGCAGCGGGACGGTTCTATCACGATACATAGAAAACGGTATGCCCGCGCGCAGGTGTTGTGACGTCAACGGTGACGCTTATTCGACAAAATCATGGCTTACTTTTATTTTTAAACGGAAATTTGACTCGTTTTATAGTGAGCCAGGCAACCACATATACTCGAAAGTGTCTCAAGGTGCCTACATTCTATCTTTGGATTTAACTTGACGCGAAATTGATAACTGATGTATGTCAGTGAGACTAATTTCAGGACTATTTTTTATAAGTTGGCCGCGCTTTTGTCGAAGTGACGTAGATGCGCAGAAGAGATTAATTTTCGTTCTCCTAGCTGGCATACCGTTATTTGTGTATCGTGGGGTCTATGCAGTGTAGAGCAGTCTGCACTTTGGCTTAGTTTATCTTTTCTAATAAATGTTCAACCCTCTTTTTAATTATAATTAGATACATTTGTGAACTTTGTTTCAATAATTGGGTACCTAAGAAAGTAGGTAAGTTTGTTTAACAGACAATAAAAGCAGTAACAAGCAACAAAGTATACACAGAAGTATAAGTATTTATAATAAGTACGATTCCTGGTGGGGATAGGTACATTTTCGACAAATAATATGGTAAATTTGGGCAAATAGAGAGGACTACATTTTGTTGGAAGTCGAATTTTTGTGAGAATTTTTCGCAAAGGGCGCCATCGGGCAAATGATGATTACCTATCTTCCCTTATTGTTAAATTTTCATAAAAATACAAACAACAAGCGAACAGAGAACAGCATGTTGTGACGAAGAGTAATCTCTTCTGATTGAAATGGCAGTTTAGGGTCAATTTCATAATACATTCAACTAAATTATCTTTTGACTTTAACATTAGGTAAAGAAACTTTTGCAACAATACTAAACAATGGTTGGATTATTAGAAAGCTCTTTTAATTTTAAAGGGTACTTTTAGTTTGTCTATGCAATTGGCCCTTAATTATTTTATTCTTAAATTTTCGACCTTTGGAAAGCCCAAAACGAATACAAGTTGACCGCTTGCCGTCGAGCAAAGAAAACCTAGCTACTTCAAGTTATTATTTGACTTACAGCCAGGTATATACATATAACTGAATTCTAGCTTCCCTCGACGGTTCTAGGCATCTTGAGGCTTGAAATTGTAAAAGAACGATTCTCCACTACGAACTTTTATAGAAATGTTCCACTTTTGCACAAACAAAACAAATTAATAAAAAAGCTGTCGCCAGCCCTTCGGGCTGTCTGTTTCCACCCAGAGACACACTGCCTCGTCGTAGCAATCTGGCGACGATAGAACTACCCGCACTACACGAATTAATTCTGGTAAATTTCTTGTAAAATCAACTGACAGGGAGTGACAGGCCACGCCGCGCAGACCCGCAAGCCATGATGCCAGCTTTCTCAACTTCAGGGCTTTCCTAGAGAGGGCTGTGGTACCTCCCTCTCGAGACATTTTCATGTTTTCATAATTTATTAACACTCGGTACATTTGATATAAGATTTTTATACGGCAATCTCACTTTTCGTCGAAAAATCAAGAATAAAATTGTTTATCCTCTTGTCAACTCCATCGGTGGACACGCTGTATACAGGGTGCGGTGCGAATACCGTGCATTAAAAATATCTAGAGAACCTAACGCAATGAAAAATGAACATATTTTCAACTTTCTGCAACTTCCGATTATACCGAAAGTTGATGGAAACTTCTTTATTTCAAATAGAACACCCTGTATATTCGGATTTCTTGCTAAATTTTAATGTCGGTTTGTCCAATAAACTGCATACTTAAGCCTCATAGTTTCTGTGATATTCAACCTTTTTTGAAATTTTTTACATATGGCCCATTTTTTTTTCTCCAGCTCTAGAGGAACGACTCTGAGGATAATTACCCCCTTACCCCCAACTTGTAAAAAGCGCCTGACCTTTCCGCTTCGTTTAATAGTACCATACGCGATTGAATATAAGAAATACGCCCCCTGTAGGCTAAATGCTAAACTAAGTATAAGGGCCATGCCATTTTGTTGTTCCGTATATTATGTTTTCTGTTTTGTTCAAAATCAGTCAAAAAACCTTTATTTTCTAAAGTTGACTATTATAATAATGTGGTAAATAACAACAGTTGAATTCAAATGTTTAAATATTCCCGCCACGCTTGTGCCAAAAAAGAGAGAAGAGTTATTAAAGAAGAGTTGTTAGAAAATGAAATAAAACAAGTAAAATGTGTTTTTTATTATGATTACCACGCCCAAAAGGCCTCCCACAGTTATCAGAAGTGGAATTTGAACATGCTAAAGTGTTATGCAGTGTAATTACGAAGTTTTAGTGCGAGATTCGGACGAAAAACCGTCTTGATTCGATCACCGAGGTCCTAACCTATACATTTTTTGTTCCTGAAAAGATTTTCGAGATGGAACAAGTTTCGAATCAGTTTAATTCAACCAACTAAAAAGTTCTCTATTTCGAATTCCGCTTTTAGTTCATTTTTAGTTGCCTTTGCAATTACATAAATCATAAACAATAATGTTTAAACTTTATAATAACCGGTAAGTACAGTTTCCCGTGGTGTATGTATGATTTTTTTGAAATTTTGGCTTCCCCCCTCTTTTCTGGGTTCCTGAACACGAATCTGACCTTAGTTTTTGGGTCTCGGGCGTAGTTTCCAGAAAATAAATTTTCAAATTTCCTTTGCCACCTCATGGCGATGTTTGTCTTTATAATCCTGACGAATTTTTACTATATTATTATGCAGCTCAAACTGATCACCACACTATTTTGCACCTTTTGCAACATCGAAACTTCGCGGAAACCCGCGGAAAATCCGAAATTTGGAAAGATTTGTGCCGTGTTTACGTCCGGCCCGGCCGCTGTTTTCGCCCCACAATCGGCGCGCGCCGATCGTCGCGGGGAACTTTTACCTAATAACCAAATAACTTTGTGAAGACGACCACAAAATATATAGAAGACGACAAGAACAATGAACAAGAACAAAGAACAACGCAGTGTAAACCCAAAGTGTGCCCAAAGCTAGAGGTGACAATGGCCCATATAGTTAGTTCGCATAGTGCCCGTCGGGGCGTTGGCATCTTAAATTCAGTCGCGTATAATTCTAATAATGTAGCACAAAACATACTTTTAAAGGATCTACTCATGTCCGATTTACAAAAAGTAAATCTCACCGGGGTCACATTGTAAACCGTGGCGATGCATTTTGGGGGAATCCCCCCAAATTCCACGAACCTCCCGAAGGCGCATTTTAAAGCGATTTGCGTCCGATCCGGCGGACGGGATTAGGCCGGGAAATTCCCCCATAAATCCGGGGCTCGCTATCTGAGTCTCCCAAAGACCGCAAACAAATTGTAATGAAATTTCTTTTTTCTCCGGTCATTACCTTTCGCCGGACGACCTACATTCCAAGCAAAAACCGAACAGTCGTCGGGAAACAATGGGGCCTAAGTGGAGCGCCATTTTGGGATGCAAGAACGGCTTTTTTTTATTTTAGTTATACCGTAGAATAGTTTAACTTGAATAAGTAAGGTTATGATATCGAATCATAAACACAGTTTAGGTATTATACCCAGTTGTTTGTCTTGTTGACGGCACCTTTGATCTCGGCGGTAGTGACTGTCGTTTTTTTATACAAACGCATTCTCCAAAAGAATCTCCCTTTGAAGTAACACTATTCCTTTATTCGTCGTCAGCGCGATAAAAACGTTCTTCCAGTAATATGGCTTCGAGTTAGTTTACTGGGTATTTTTTGTATTCGTGGTATAAAGGTTATGTACGGAATCAGCTGACAGTGTAACTACTTTGGCCTGCATGAAACTATCACTCCACCTACCTAGGGCCTAACACAGTGAAACCCGGCATGCATGCATCAGCTAGTAGACAAGTTTAACATAAAGAAACTTTTACAATGACGTAGTATTAACGCCACGACAGCACGCTAGCTAAGTTGAGTACTTAGGCGTAACAGCGTTGCGGTCTTAGCTAATGCTGGATGTTCTGCATTACAGCGAGAGATAGGCGTTTACCCCGTTGGGAACAGGAGTTTGGATACTTGTGCAAGACGTGGGGTGGAAATTCGTATTGCTTGCCGTTTAAATCCCGGACAAACGACGAACACGATGGGTTTGTTCCAACAGAAAGTTTCTAACTGGTCAGGGCCAATCAAATGACAAGAACGGCGTCAGAAACAGAAACAGAAAATTATAGTTACACGTTACACCATAGGGATCATAATATAATAGGTAGAGTGCTGGACGATGTTTTTTATACATAGGATTCGCGGAAAATCTTTGACGAATTTAAAATCATAAAATAATAAAAATAGCATATAAATAGGCCCAGTGGACATGCGCATTTGCAATTTGAGGTAGTATTTTGTGAAACTTGACACTCTTTGACAGTCATTTGATAGCGACGAACTAAGTATAACCTACCGTTGTTTGCATCATAGACACTTTGTGGCATAATTTTTTTGATTTTCAGCTAATTATTAATAGTTTCTTCGCGTTTTAGTTGTTTGAATGTTTTATCTAATTATAAGTGATCATCTCGAATATGTTCTGCTCATTTTACACCAGAGTGTTTAAAAACGAAACGAGTCAAAACGCAGCTGATTGAAAATGCGGTACCAACTCTTCTATTAAAACCACCTAAACCATCATTTAAGTAAGTATATTAACATGATTGTGGTGTAAGAAACTATTAGTAGCTTATTTATTTTAGTGTTAAAGTTATAAAGGTAGATGAAAACCAGTCAAGTTCTAGCATCAGTGAAGCAAATTAGTAGTTTGGTCGAAACTAGTTTTACAAGTATAAACGAACCTAGTTGTAGTTATCGAAGTCTTGACGAGTCAACGTTGAGGTGAGCTTAATTTTCTATCAATATACAAGTTTGTAGGGAGATAGTAATTCAGAAAAACAACCACTGTTTTGAATTGCGCGGTCTGAAAGTCTAATGCGCATGTTCCATAGGCCCATGTGCAAATCCACAATTTGCCATAAAAAGGGACTTGTTCAGCACTCTACCTATATATATGATCTCTATGAGTTACACTGACTGGTCTGTGATTTCTGGTGGAACAGATATGATATAATCGGCACTGCAATCATTCATCTACAGGGTGATTCAGTTCTCCTCCACTGGCTATTAGGGGAACATATTAAATATCACATTTTGTGACACCACTTAAATATCTTTAACGGCGAAAAAAATAAAAATGAGGCATAATTTAACGAATATCTCATGCACTAAAAAAATACAACCAAATAAACATAAATAAATAACCTAATAAGCGTTAAATTATGTTTTGGTATTAGGGCATTCATATTCCATAGCGTGGTAATTACCATTTTAATTAACATTCCCAAATTAGTATTTGTTGGTCTTTGCCGCGATTTTAAATCGCAAATATTTATGGTCACGCTCATCAACAGATATACAGGATGTCTAAAAAAAGTAGGTCAACGATGTCTACTAAATATTATAGATGAATTTTCTTTTCTTTTTTTAAGTTGCTAGCACCGAAAAACACATTAACGCGGACCGGCCTCAATTTTCGCGTTTTTCGGTTGTCACCTTTTTATCCGCCAGTTGCGGAATGAGATTTTTTCCCGACTCTGCGGCCGATTTGTCATAATTAAGCCGGATTAAACGGACATCCGGTGTCGCGCGGAAATTCGTTTTTGATTAGCCCGGAAAAAAGACGGCGCGCGCTCCGGCCCTGCATTTTTTAGGCGCTCATCGCGATAAAAAAAACCGCCGGGGCGCCCGCAAGTGCAGTTAAAAAACGAGATTGGCGGGCTAGGAATTTAATTCGATGTGTTGGACGGTGGAATATTTATGTTTGCATCGTACGCCGCTAATTGGGTTTACGTTGGATAAAGAAGTTTGTTTCGGCAGTGCAGCGACGGCGCTCGCGGTCGGCTCGTGGATGGGTGACCGCGTAATTTATTTTTTTTTATTTGCGACATAATATAAAGATTTGTTTTATTAATCGACGTGAAATGATAGGGTTGATTGTCCAATCAAGGATCGCATTTGCCGAACGATCCTCGCATAGCATCGAACAGCAATTAACGCAGTGTGTACCCTGCGCCGAAACATAACACGGACCCGCATATACAACCCGTGCAAAAACCGGCGCCTGCATGGGGAAACTATTATTGACACAAGATAATTTGTGTGCGCCCAACAAACAGGTCGTTTTGGGCCGGAATCTATATCCCGGAGTCCCGGAGTCCGGAGAAATGTGTGCTACGGGGGGGGGCGCGTGCGGGCGGTTCGCTATTTGCACTGGTGTTCGTGCCCGCACGTCCAATACGGCGCCGGCGCATAATGTACAGACTGCACAAACACCAGTACGGTCGTCGTACGTAATTAAACTTATTCGGAGTGTTACTCCCAATCACGGGCGTAGCCAAGGGGGGGGTTTCGGGGGTTCAAACCCCCCCCCGAAATAAGCAAAATATTACCTAATATTATATCGAAAAAATACGAGGTGTGAAGAGTTAAATTATTATTACGTTTGAATATATGTAGTAATAGTAGCGCCTAGCGCCATCTTTTGACGAGAGGCAGACGCAGTTGCAGCCGAACTATTTTGTATTGTAGGGACACTTTGCGTTGTTTCTCGATTATTCGCCACGCCCCTCGGTCGAAATGAGCGGAACTTTGTGGAAGTTCGTGGAAGCTTCTGGACGGCTACTGGGCTGCTATATAAGCGGCGCCGCGGCGCGTGACCGCGCTTACGGCAGTATTGTTCCATGCGAACTCGAAGCGAATAAAAGTGGTGAACGAATAGTGAAGAGAATTAAGTGTACCGTGTAAGTGAGTAATTTTAGTGCGCTGTTATTCGATGACCTTGTTAAGGATAGATACGTGAATCATTATTACTGTCGAAAAATGGAGGGGAAAAAAGGAAGGGTGATAACCTTAAAGGTATGGACTACTGGAAAAAGTGGTGTAGTCAAGGTCAAGGGGTTTCTAATAAAGAAACAAATTTGGATTTAGCTATCAAAGCTTCAGCTACCTTGCATGCTGATAAGAAGACTGCCTACCCCGAAATTAGTTTGGAATGCCTAGATATGTGCGATAAAAACCTTTATCCTAATATTTACACATTACTACAAATCTTGGCTACCATTCCTGTATCCACTGCTACCCCAGAAAGGTCTTTCTCGAGCCTAAGGAGACTGAAAAACTATTTACGAAACACTACAAGTGAAAACAGACTTAATGGTTTGGCTCTAATGAACATTCACTGTGGAACAGAAATTCATGCAGATGAAGTAGTGGATATATTTAAAAGAAAAAGCCGAAGATTTCTTCTTTAATGGTTTTAGATTTAGCGCAGAGGAACGAAATTAATTTATCCATTTCATTTAAAGTTAAGAACTTTATAAATATGTCGTAGTTTTTCGGATGAATATATAGATATTAAATTTCAAGTAAGTATATTTTTGTTGTTTTATTTACTTCTCAAACTAAACCCCCCCCCCCCCCAATACTAAATCCTGGCTACGCCCGTGCTCCCAATGCAGGCAGCGAGGCCACGGGAGACTTCCTAAAAGAGGAATATTCTCTTTTTAAATGCGCGGAGGGGACTACGTTTTGAAAAATACGCAATAAAATACGGCACAGAACAATTCCCGCTTTTTTAAGAAGTCGATAAAGCGTTTAATTTGTCGCATCCACATAATTTACTTGTCTCCCAAGAGTTTTAGTATTGAAAATACTTCTGGGGGCATTTATAAAATCGAACCGACACGCGACATGGTCCCGGTTCGTCGAATCGGCCGAGTTTGTTTGGGTTACAAGGAATAAATAAACAGATTATGCTAAGGTGATGATATGTACATACATGTCGGGCGGCGTCGTCATGTTATAGTTTTAGGATAGCCGAGTTCTCGATATTGATGTTTTAAAACCTTGGCTCCTAATAGTACAGTAAAATTGGGCCAAAACCCAAACATAAAAAAAAAGTTCTTTCTAGCACGAAATAATTCCATACCCTCCTAAGAGTTAGTACTAAAAAGTTACACCACCACCAGCGTCGGGTTTCGGGGGGAGGGGGTGAAAAGGGCAGGAAATTCTTATTTTTCACAGTTTTGCGCGAATATCTAGTAAACTATGAGGTTTAGCGCAAACGTCATTCTATACGCAAATGATATACATTAAATTCCGAACAAGAATTGTTATATACAGAATTATGGTAAAGTGAACGGTTTCTATGATATAGAGGGGTAAAGATTTCTTTGTTTTTATTTCGCGTAGTTTTTGTTGAAAAAACTTAAAATGATTACAGTATAAATTAGTAACTGAATAATGTATGTAGAATATATATAGATATATCTATGCATATATATATATACATATTACACCCATAAATTGTTATTTTTTGTCACAACATAACCTCATAAGTATATGACTGTAAATATGTACAATACAAGTTAGTAGCCTTAGTTAATTTGTACTCACTTTTTGCCCTAATTCATGATAGCGTTCTGATTTCCATTCGTTCTTTTATGTCAAATCATCCCCATAATTTGTCCTTAGCTTGTAAAAATGAGAAAATCATGAATAGGAAGCTCATGTGAAAAACAAGAAAATATATTAAACAATCTATATTGAAAAAATGGGAGGGAAATCAAAATGATACAAAAGGTTATAAGTTTTAGGTGCATCATTAATTGCGTTATCAGTCAGCACCAAATAGTTCACTCGGGCTGGTGAGAGGAAACAAATCTTCGTGTTCTTCGTCCACTTGAGAATCATCATTTAAATCGTCGTCGATGATTACAGTATCTCTATTGAGACATGCAAGTCCTAAGCAATTGCTGCACATACTTGAACAATTGAGACCACTTCTTCGACACTCCCAGTTTTGGACGCATCCATCTCTGCAGGAGCATACGATGAGGATTGTTTAATATATATTTTCTTGTTTTTCACATGAGCTTCGAATGGAAATCAGAACGCTATAATGAATGAGGGCACAAAGTGAGTACAAATTAACTAAGGCTACTAACTTGTATTGGACATATTTATAGTCATATACTTATGAGGTTATGTTGTGACAAAAAATAACAATCTATGGGTGTAATATGTATCTATATATGCATAGATATATCTATATATATTCTACATACAGTATTCAGTTACTAATTTATACTGTAATAATTTTAAGTTTTTTCAACAAAAACTACGTGAAATAAAAACAAAGAAATCTTTACCCCTCCATATCATGGAAACCGTTCACTTTACCATAATTCTGTAAATAACAATTCTTGTTCGGAATTTAATGTATATCATTTGCGTATAGGATGACGTTTGCGCTAAACCTCATAGTTTACTAGATAATCACGCAAAACTGTGAAAAATAAGAATTTCCTGCCCTTTTCACACCCTCCCTCCGAAACCCGACGCTGGTGGCGGTGTAACTTTTTACTACTAACTGTTAGGAGGGTATGGAATTATTTCGCGCTAGAAAGACCTTTTTTTTGGATGTTTGGGTTTTGGGCCAATTTTACTGTACTATCAAATTTTAAAAATAAAAATCACTTAGGAATACAATTTTTTGAAATGTATTATTAAAAAGAAACGTTTTGACGATATAAAGTTTTAGATGAAAGCACAAAAAGTGACATTTTCAAAATTAAAATATTGTTGGAAGGGGATTTTAGAAACAGCAGATTTATTAATAATGCATTCACCAAAACGGCTTACAATTTCTTTCAGATCAGACACACATTATTAAGGGGAAAAATAACAATTTTTGAATTTTTCTCATTGTTGGCAATTTTTCTCGAAAACTAAAATGGTCTCATTTCATACTGCAGAGCGCGCGGCTCAGCTTATCTTGCGTACCATATTTTATCCAGAACTTGATATCGCAAAATTTTTTTAGCAGAAACTTTAATTTCAAAAAGGGTGATCACTTTTATAAACTTTATAGGTACCTGCTTTACTTATAGTTATAAGTTATAAAAAAAGTAGTTAACTTTTGTAATTTTAGAATACCTACGCCCCTTACCTACTTCACATCAGTTGCCCAAATGAATGAAAATACAATATTTTGGAAATTAAGGAAGAATGGAAGATAAAAAAGAAGCTGTCAAATTTTTATGCAACGCAGAATGATAAAAAATATATTATATAAGATAAAATAACTAAAGTATTATTATTATTATTATTATTATCATCAATGAAAATTTATTGATTGACTACTTTTAGTGATTTGACCTTCAATGTACTGGGTAAGTCAGCATATTTTGTACGCCTTCTCGAACAAAAATGTTAGTAATTACCTAAGTTAGGTTTCTTCTAAGTCATCAGGATTTTTTATTAGCTGAAAAAATTAAGCAATGCACAGTGGGAAAAGACTACCTACCCAAGTATTTTTTTTAGAGCACCATGTATTATGTATATATGTAATTACATTTTTAAATTCCATGAAAAATTTTAAATAATTTTGTGAATGATGATCTATATCTAAATTTAACTGTTTTCGAAATATTGAAGTTTTTAATTAAGGTTTTAATTATTAGGTGAAATATATATGATAATATGAATGTGTTTAATCAAATTTTATAGTTTACGTTTAATAAAATGTTTTAATGTTATAATATGTTATGTAATACCTTTTGCTAAAATGATAATATATCATGCTAAACAAAATATATGAATTTTATGAATGAAAAAATTAATTTTCTTGGTATATTTTTATTAAATTAAAAAAAACGAAATTTACGTCTCTTTCTAGTTGAAAATTTGCCATAGGTGCACTCGCAATGAATGTGTAAAATTTATTTACTGTTACTATTCTTATAAAATAAATGTAAAGTATAATTATTTATATCTGGTATTTTCAATACCTTTAAGATACTTGCGTAAGATGCGAGGTCTGTGAATAATTTTTATTTCTACTTGTCTTTCAATGAAAGTCTTAAAAGTTACATTTATTATTATTATTATTTAATTGTAGGAATTTCTTATTGTTTTCAAATAAAAAGGATTGTGGCACACCCTTTACAAAAACGCGTGCACCTAAATAAAATCTGGAAAAACGTCATTACGGCTCTGGCGCATTTTTTCTAAATATCGCATTTTGCGTCTCAAATAATTACCGAGTTCTGTGGGGAGCGGTAGTCTTTTTTTTTCATCCGTTTTTCGGCTTCCCTTTGCTCAAATCTGGCGTTTTATCGAGGATTTTCCTTTTTGCGGACAATTGTGGAACCTCTAGGCAACTCCTCTGTGTCCCCCGGCCTTCCGCTTTTGTCCAAGCGTTAATTGCAGTTTTTGTGCGGGTGCAGGGGCGTACTCGCCTATTCTACACCCGTAGACATTGTAGTATAAAGTATTTTTCTTGAAATCGGCATTAAAATGTCCCAAAATCGTCATTAAAAGCACAGAAATCGTACAATAATGTAGCCCATTATTGTACGATTTTTTTCAATAAGTAGGCCTTGGCGAGAGGTAAACATCAAACGTCAGACGAGGAGAAATCGCCCGTCAAAAGTGACCAAATATTCAAAACCCGGCCGATAAAGGCTCATTTAACTTTTCGTACACATTGTGAAATTGTTTCCTATAGAAGCGCAATCCTTCAGTATACATATTTTAGTAAATTTGAAAATCAATAGATTTGTGGTGTAGGCTGCACAAGAAGCAGCAGTTTGGTTTTTCTGTCAGAAGGTGCCGTACATCATTATACTTGTCCCAGGTAGAGCGATCGGTAAAGTCAAGCAACGCCGCGCGTAGTCGGTTCGTGGACGGGTGATCCCTTATTATTATTTTCTTGCCTAATAAAACATTTTTTTTTCCGATTTCAAGAAAAATATAATATGTACCTCGGCACTGAAGTTCTTTTTATGACTCATGTGGTTTATTTGCCTCGGCCAGAGGCCTCAGCAACTAAACTCCACATGAGTCATAAAAAGTTGAACTTCAGTGCCTTGGTACATAAATAACTATTTTTAATTGAGAGCTCAAATTTTTACTTTATTTTTTTTAAATCCCACACCCTGTATCCTGTATCTTCAAAACGCAGTCCCCAATTGAAAAACTTTATATGAAAAACAAGCAATATGTTCTGAAGTTTTGTCCATCAAGTTTGTGGCTTCTGCCACAAAAAAAAAACTTCAGATTGTTTTTTGAACCAACCCCGTAAACTTGTTCCGCGATAATATGTTTTCGACCCTTACTGCAACCGTGCGTTAATTTCCCTAAAAAGGGGTGATAATTCCATCCCTTATGGAGCGCCCTTCGCTAATTGGTAGCTACCTTCAAAGGGCAACTGCGCCGACTTTGATAAATACACGTCATCGCTTTCCTTCTAATTAAATTTTAGAGAAGTGCGCAGATGAACACGTATTAAAATGGGGGGGGGGGGGGGTGCTTAATTCAAAGCTGCCGACACTTTTTTCTTCGGGCTTAGCATCGCTTACTTACCTTGTAAACAAAATATTCACTAATTTTGGAAAAAATATGTTTCCTGCTAACTCATCCCTTCCCCGTAAGTTCGCTTTACATGCTCGCCAGCAGGTTCGAAAGCGAAAGCGAAAATGTTCTAGGTGTCCTGTTGCTAGGTACAAAAAGTGGTTGCTAGGTACACGGAGAAAAAAGTTTACTTCTGGCAATTAAAATTTTAAATGCCACAATTAAAATGGCAAGCTAAATAGAGGAGAAATGAACCATGTATTTGTTCTTAGTAAAATGGGTAACTTGGAACCGAACACTTGTAATAAGTAAATTTTCTTGCTAAATTGTGGTAGTTGGCCCAAATACCAAAGTGTAATTTCCAGTATAGTACACCAGTTATTTCACGGGCGTAGCCAAGGGGGGGGTTTCGGGGGTTCTAACCCCCCCCCCCCCCCCCGAAATAAGCAAAATATTACCTAATATTATACCGAAAAAATACGAGGAGTGAAGAGTTCAATTATTATTACGTTTGAATATATGTATTATGTAGTAATAGTAGCGCCTAGCACCATCTTTTGACGAGAGGCAGACGCAGTTGCAGCCGAACTATTTTGTATTGTAGGGACACTTTGCGTTGTTTCTCGATTATTCGCCACGCCCCTCGGTCGAAATGAGCGGAACTTTGTGGAAGTTCGTGGAAGTTTCTGGACGGCTACTGGGCTGCTATATAAGCGGCGCCGCGGCGCGTGACCGCGCTTACGGCAGTATTGTTCCATGCGAACTCGAAGCGAATAAAAGTGAAAAGTGGTGAACGAATAGTGAAGAGAATTAAGTGTACCGTGTAAGTGAGTAATTTTAGTGCGCTGTTATTCGATGACCTTGTTAAGGATAGATACGTGAATCATTATTACTGTCGAAAAATGGAGGGGAAAAAAGGAAGGGTGATAAACTTAAAGGTACGGACTACTGGAAAAAGTGGTGTAGTCAAGGTCAAGGGGTTTCTAATAAAGAAACAAATTTGGATTTAGCTATCAAAGCTTCAGCTACCTTGCATGCTGATAAGAAGACTGCCTACCCCGAAATCTAGTTTGGAATGCCTAGATATGTGCGATAAAAACCTTTATCCTAATATTTACACATTACTACAAATCTTGGCTACCATTCCTGTATCCACTGCTACCCCAGAAAGGTCTTTCTCGAGCCTAAGGAGACTGAAAAACTATTTACGAAACACTACAAGTGAAAACAGACTTAATGGTTTGGCTCTAATGAACATTCACTATGGAACAGAAATTCATGCAGATGAAGTAGTGGATATATTTAAAAGAAAAAGCCGAAGATTTCTTCTTTAATGGTTTTAGATTTAGCGCAGAGGAACGAAATTAATTTATCCATTTCATTTAAAGTTAAGAACTTTATAAATATGTCGTAGTTTTTCGGATGAATATATAGATATTAAATTTCATGTAAGTATATTTTTGTTGTTTTATTTACTTCTCAAACTAACCCCCCCCCCCAAAACTAAATCCTGGCTACGCCCGTGCTAATAATGAAAGTATAGGGTCACATATGTGTAGTTTTTTGCTGCCTTATTTTGCGAACAATTCAACGCTCTTTATCTTTCTTCGAAAGCATTTTAAGAAGTATGTTTATATAGAAACTTTAAAAAAATGGCAGTTCTACCACTTGTCAAAGTTTGTTACAGTATTAACAGTATTTCAATGACCCCCTGCATTCCATGACTTCACACACCTTCACGCTTCGGCATTAACTACGGGACTGTGACGACGCGTCCCCTGCGCGTACGTCTGCGCCTTTCGACAACCTTCGGCCTAACTCGGATTTCTTCGCAAGTACTCTAGCATTTAGAGTAAGTGACTTATTAATAGTGACAACTTAATGCCATATTTGTATTTATTAGCTTGTTACTATTTTTTTGCACTGTTCTGCACAAGTATAACGACACCAACAGTTAATATTTCTATTATTTGCTATTAATGCTACATAGTTTTTTTAGGATATTTTTATTTATAGCAAGTCAATCCGTTACTGACATATGAAACTACGTTCCAAGTAATAGTTATTTATGTACCAAGGCACTGAAGTTCAACTTTTTATGACTCATGTGGAGTTTAGTTGCTGAGGCCTCTGGAAAAAAATCGGAAAAAAAATGTTTTATTAGGCAAGAAAATAATAATAAGGGATCACCCGTCCACGAACCGACTACGCGCGGCGTTGCTTGACTTTACCGATCGCTCTACCTAGGACAACTATAATGATGTACGGCACCTTCTGACAGAAAAACCAAACTGCTGCTTCTTGTGCAGCCTACACAACAAATCTATTGATTTTCAAATTTACTAAAATATGTATACTGAAGGATTGCGCTTCTATAGGAAACAATTTCGCAATGTGTACGAAAAGTTAAATGAGCCTTTATCGGCCGGGTTTTGAATATTTGGTCACTTTTGACGGGCGATTTCTCCGCGTCTGATGTTTGATGTTTACATCTCGCCAAGGCCTACTTATTGAAAAAATCGTACAATAATGGGCTACATTATTGTACGATTTCTGTGCTTTTAATGACGATTTTGGGACATTTTAATGCCGATTTCATGAAAAAGCTTTTATTAACAACAAGCCGCATCACCATATGGCAGTAAATAAAACCTTACCTGTTGTAATTAAAATAGTGTCAAGTACAATGTGCACTTAGACCTCTTTTTTCAGTGTACAAAAAGTATTGCCTAGCAACGATGCAACGATTATGCACCTAGGACCTTAATAGTTATTTATGTACCAAGGCACTGAAGTTCAACTTTTTATGACTCATGTGGAGTTTAGTTGCTGAGGCCTCTGGCCGAGGCAAATAAACCACATGAGTCATAAAAAGAACTTCAGTGCCGAGGTACATATTATATTTTTTTTGAAATCGGAAAAAAAATGTTTTATTAGGCAAGAAAATAATAATAAGGGATCACCCGTCCACGAACCGACTACGCGCGGCGTTGCTTGACTTTACCGATCGCTCTACCTAGGACAACTATAATGATGTACGGCACCTTCTGACAGAAAAACCAAACTGCTGCTTCTTGTGCAGCCTACACAACAAATCTATTGATTTTCAAATTTACTAAAATATGTATACTGAAGGATTGCGCTTCTATAGGAAACAATTTCGCAATGTGTACGAAAAGTTAAATGAGCCTTTATCGGCCGGGTTTTGAATATTTGGTCACTTTTGACGGGCGATTTCTCCGCGTCTGATGTTTGATGTTTACATCTCGCCAAGGCCTACTTATTGAAAAAATCGTACAATAATGGGCTACATTATTGTACGATTTCTGTGCTTTTAATGACGATTTTGGGACATTTTAATGCCGATTTCATGAAAAAGCTTTTATTAACAACAAGCCGCATCACCATATGGCAGTAAATAAAACCTTACCTGTTGTAATTAAAATAGTGTCAAGTACAATGTGCACTTAGACCTCTTTTTTCAGTGTACAAAAAGTATTGCCTAGCAACGATGCAACGATTATGCACCTAGGACCTTAATAGTTATTTATGTACCAAGGCACTGAAGTTCAACTTTTTATGACTCATGTGGAGTTTAGTTGCTGAGGCCTCTGGCCGAGGCAAATAAACCACATGAGTCATAAAAAGAACTTCAGTGCCGAGGTACATATTATATTTTTTTTGAAATCGGAAAAAAAATGTTTTATTAGGCAAGAAAATAATAATAAGGGATCACCCGTCCACGAACCGACTACGCGCGGCGTTGCTTGACTTTACCGATCGCTCTACCTAGGACAAGTATAATGACGTACGCCACCTTCTGACAGAAAAACCAAACTGCTGCTTCTTGTGCCGTCTACACAACAAATCTATTGATATTCGAATTTACTAAAATATGTATACTGAAGGATTGCGCTTCTATAGGAAACAATTTCGCAATGTGTACGAACAGTTAAATGAGCCTTTATCGGCCGGGTTTTGGATATTTGGTCACTTTTGACGGGCGATTTCTCCGCGTCTGACGTTTGATGTTTACATCTCGCCAAGGCCTACTTATTGAAAAAATCGTACAATAATGGGCTACATTATTGTACGATTTATGTACTTTTAATGACGATTTTGGGACATTTTAATGCCGTTTTCAAGAAAAAGCATTAATAAAATATATGTAGCAACTTGAAACTGGCGTCAAATTTAATATGCTTCGCATCGATTGTTTTATAAACTGATGGTTTTGATCAAAAAGAATACGAATTATGTCAAAGAAAAATTAAGAATATGGATATATTTTCCAGTGACAAGTAAAGTGGCTAATAGCAAAGTCAAGCAACAGTGGACGTAGCGCTGGGTTGAAAGCGTCCCGATAGTAAACCGTAGGTCAAGGGTTCGAGTCCCACACAAAACTAATTTTTTTTTTATTATCGGTGCATTCTACTTCTTATATTTATTACTGATTTTAATTTTTAGTAATTGAACAACGGTTATTTTGAATATTATTACTCAGAATCTAATACTCCATAGCGTTTAATTAAAACCTAGTAGTAGGAACTTGTCGGAAGCAGGAAAAATATAATACATTGCACGATGCGTAAGCTCTTTTTTAACGCGGGCGTTGCCTCGGTCCTTAAACAACCTCCTCGGCAAAAAATGTGGTCTTACGCATCTTGCAATGTAAATATCTATTTTTAAATGATGGCATTATAATACCCATTATGTGCTTTCGTCCTCTTGAGTTCGTCTCTCATTTATTTGTGTCCCTTTGTCGAGCATACAGACAAAAAAACTGCCCCAGGCGACTGTCTTTTTTCTTTTTTTCGTTCCGTTGTTTCCATGGCACACGAAGGAAGATTTTTTTTTAGGTCAGAATACGCAGAGTGACGTCTGACAATTTTTTTTCGTATGGGCGTTAGAGATGTTTTTTTTAAATAATGCATGGAGGTTCCTTATACAGTTTTTTTACATGAAATCTAGATTATTTTCTGAAACTTAAACTAATTTTTAATGTATTGTAACGAAAAATGCCTCTAAAGTTGTTAACTATATCAGATTTCAATGAACATGTTTGCACGATTTAGCAGATAATAGCAGATACATTTTAATTTTCGGTATTCTACTTTCAGTTCTATAATTTTTATGATTAGTTTAGAGGCATTTTCCGTCACATCTTTGTTGGCCTGAGACCCCCAGGGCCACAGTTTCTTTTAGTTTTCATTGTTTTCCCTGTAGAGCTTCCATAAGTTTCTAGAAATTTGCTCGAACTTTTTGATTTGTGCATCTATCACTGGCCAGGAATATTCTAGAGTAGTCTCCAGTCTTCCATTTCAGTATATAAGCCCTGGGAATTGGGCCTGGTTGTTGTTGAAGGTTATAACGCGATTTTGGAGCTAATAGAATATTCTTGGTCAGTGACAGACGTAACAGTTTCTGACAAGTTTATTTGTGAAGGCTGAGCAATAAAGGTGGTAACCAAGGCAAGGAGTTTGGACCGTTATTGTTGAGATTCAGTTCAGTATTATTTCTAAGAATATTGCCCATTGATACAAATCCAAGTAGTATTAAGTATTAATTTTATTGAATTTTTTAAATTACTTTATAAACAATAATAGAAAATGTAAAACAATATTAACAATCGTTGCTTACCTCTACGTAAATAGATACTCGAAAGATTGTTAGTGTAAATATTTTTGCGTTAAAATTTCCAAGTACCTATCTCGTTGCAGGTGCAAATAAAAAACAATCATATTAATATAATCTGTAAATAATTGCAGTTTTTTAATCTAGAATAATTGCAAGTTTCTAGCCTTATCAAGAAAAATATACACAAATAATGCATATTTAAATTTGTATGACTCTTTATCTATTCCTAGAATAATAATTATGGGCACTTATGAAGGAAACAAAGATATTTAACAAAGGACAACAACAACTGTTCGAAGTATAAAATAACCAGCCCTAGATCAACTCTTCGTACTTCTACTTAAGTAGGCATTTCGTTATTTTGCAAAGAAAACATCTAACCAAGGTATGTTATAGACACTTTCATACTAATCTTTGATTTTTTTATATTCATGAATTCTTGTAAAACAGGCAATGTAATAGACTATTTACGACATATTCATATTATATATTTTCATTTCATTTTCTTTCAAATTGGTTAATTTATGTTTGAAATATAAACATTTTAGTAGCAATAATATTTCTTTTCAATATAAAAAATATTCAAAACTAAAAATCAATTTTTATTAAAGATTTTTTTATTTTTATAACATCTAACAACAATATGGAGTTTGAATATAGGAAAAAAAAATTCAAACTTAAAAACTATTTTCTATTATTTTTTATTTCTATAAAATCTAGCGAAAAACTAATTTGTTTTTTTCCTAAAATTTTAGCGCGTTAACAATAATATTGCCCCAATATTAAATTAGGCACTTCCTTCATTCGTAAAATTAAAAATATAATAAAAAAAAATTGAAATTAAAAAAAAATGAAAAAAAAATTAATGATAAAAATGTTAATTTTAATTTCTACTTTTTCAGGAACGCAAAGATGAAATTCCTTACGATCTTGTTTTTCGTCGTCGCCATCGTTTTGGCAGTACAACAAACCGCCTGGGGGCAGTGCCTCCCCGATGGGACAACCTGTACATGGACTGGAACCTTGGGCAATTGCTGCTCTGGTTACTGTTACCAACAACAACAGCAGGACACTGGGGTTTGCCAACCCCGCTGACCAATTGAACCTTTGAACCCCATGTAGAAACATACGTACCTACACCTACAACGTTTGTCGACAAACTGTAACTGTTTAAAAAATTTAAAAATGGCTTTTATTTGACAATATTTTTTGCTTTAAAAAATAAAACTCTTATAATAATTTATGTTTATTATTATTATTTCTGAAAGTATCCGTAAAGAAAGCAAGAATATATATTTCCTAGGCCTGGGCCTGGCCCTTGGCAGTATCACGGATCTCCTGCCGATTCGGGAATCATAAAAAATCATTATCAAAATAGAAACAGCGAATTTGGTGCGACTATAACAAGGCTAGGGCGAGTGCTACGTCACTGCCGCAGGTTACACGGGAACACAGAAAATATAGCCTATTTATGGTGCAATAGTTAAGTCTCTACTGTGGTAATATGCACAAAGGACAGCAATTCGAGGGAGGCGAGTGTTGGACACGCAGATGTCGGCCAATGATGCTTAAATTCTTGGAAATAAAAAAAAATAATGATTATTTATGCGAGATATATTATTTCATGTAAGCATTCATTTACAATAAAAGTTTTACGAACAAAATTAGGTGCTTATTGGTCCATGCAAAATCCATATGGTTGAAACATTTGTTTGTAGCAATAATTACAGCAACAATGACTGTCCTCTTTACATTCTCCGCCTTTTAGGGCACACATTTTCCTTGCATCTACTGTGACGATCGCGAGGAAGAAACAAGCAAAATACAAAATTCCCAGAAGTCCCATTTTTGAACCCATTATCATATCCTACAAGAAAAGTCAACATTAAGTACACACGGCGATTTTATTTTATATCCGACAAACTTCAAGGATTGTTATAACTTCAGAAAATAATGTTAGTTTTTAGAAATATTCAAAAATTTCTTTTGACGCCCTATCGCTCCTATATAAAACTAGGATTATTATACAGGGTGAGTTACCTATTACCTAAAAAAGTGAAGACAAAACTTGTAGAGAAATATGAGTATTACATTCCGAAATTATTTTCCAATATTCGGGGTCATCCGATAAGTAGTGGCTACCCAAAGAAGTTATGTTTTTTTTTTAATGGAACACCGCGTATTTTGTTACATTTTTAGACATCTCTTAAGGAGTTTGTTCTGATCTTTAAAGTTAGGGAGTTATTTTAATTTTAAACGAAAAAAGGGGTCACTTGGAAATGTTATTACTCAAAAACCAAATTTTGATATAGGATATTATGGGTCTAACTTTAAAGGTTAGAGAGGTATTTCCATTTTTTTTTAAGACAACAGCCTACTTCTGAGGCCATCAATAATAAAAAAACGTACTTCATATGAAGTAACCTTTAAAGATAGACCCGTAATATCCTGTACCAAAAGAACATACTCTTTAAGGGCTTTCCAAAAATGTAACAAAATACGGGGTGTTCTATTTAAAAAAAAACATAGCTTTGGGTCGCCACTACTCATTGGATCACCCTGTATATTGGAAAATATTCTCTACAAGTTGTGTCTATACTTTTTAATGTACCTAGAATATATAGACCACCGCGGCCTACATAACTCACTCTGCATAACGTTGTGGTGAAGTTTGTAGAAATAAAACTTAGTCGACCTGTACCCCACACAATAACCCCTTTTTTGATTATTTGAAACAAAGGCAGCCTTACTTTTGCAAAAAATAGGCGTAGGTATAACTAAACGGAAACTATCAACTAATAATGTAGGTTTATGGCTTACATAAATTCTACATTTTTGCCTGCAATTTCAAGAAAGATAATGACATATCGACTAATTTTATATCTAAGTATATTGTTATAACCATTATTTAAAAAAATAGTTTTTAACTATTATAAGCGTAATGGCCTAGATATTGTGAAGGAAATGCTACTGTATATATCAAATTATTAATAACAATGACTATGATATTAGTAATGTAACTAGATGAGTGTGAAAGCAGCAACGAGTTTTCTAGCAACGACTTCCCCGGGCGGCCCTCGGGTACAGCTTGCACGGATGGTTTTACTTCAAAGATAGCAATAGGGAAAACCGCCGTTTTCACTTGCATGACTTTTCTTTTAACGGAAATTAGTTTAAGGCCACCTATTCTAACTATCCACGAAGAATCAGAATTTGCGAACCTCGTCTTCACCCCTTTCCACCCCCAAGACCGAAAAACGTAAAAAAATCGGGGAAACCGCCGTTTTCACTTGCATGACTTTTCTTTTCACGGAAATTAGTTTAAGGCCACCTATTCTAACTATCCACAAATAATCAGAATTTGCGAACCTCGTCTTCACCCCTTTCCACCCCCAAGACCGAAAAACGTAAAAAAATCGGGAAAACCGCCGTTTTCACTTGCATGACTTTTCTTTTCACGGAAATTAGTTTAAGGCCACCTATTCTAACTATCCACAAAGAATCAGAATTTGCGAACCTCGTCTTCACCCCTTTCCACCCCCAAGACCGAAAAACCTAAAAAAATCGGGAAAACCGCCGTTTTCACTTGCATGACTTTTCTTTTCACGGAAATTAGTTTAAGGCCACCTATTCTAACTATCCACGAAGAATCAGAATTTGCGAACCTCGTCTTCACCCCTTTCCACCCTCAAGACCGAAAAACGTAAAAAAATCGGGGAAACCGCCATTTTCACTTGCATGACTTTTCTTTTCACGGAAATTAGTTTAAGGCCACCTATTCTAACTATCCACAAAGAATCAGAATTTGCGAACCTCGTCTTCACCCCTTTCCACCCCCAAGACCGAAAAACTTTAAAAAATCGGGAAAACCGCCGTTTTCACTTGCATGACTTTTCTTTTCACGGAAATTAGTTTAAGGCCACCTATTCTAACTATCCACAAATAATCAGAATTTGCGAACCTCGTCTTCACCCCTTTCCACCCCCAAGACCGAAAAACGTAAAAAAATCGGGGAAACCGCCGTTTTCACTTGCATGACTTTTCTTTTCACGGAAATTAGTTTAGGGCCACCTATTCTAACTATCCACAAAGAATCAGAATTTGCGAACCTCGTCTTCACCCCTTTCCACCCCCAAGACCGAAAAACTTTAAAAAATCGGGAAAACCGCCGTTTTCACTTGCATGACTTTTCTTTTCACGGAAATTAGTTTAAGGCCACCTATTCTAACTATCCACAAATAATCAGAATTTGCGAACCTCGTCTTCACCCCTTTCCACCCCCAAGACCGAAAAACGTAAAAAAATCGGGGAAACCGCCGTTTTCACTTGCATGACTTTTCTTTTCACGGAAATTAGTTTAAGGCCACCTATTCTAACTATCCACAAATAATCAGAATTTGCGAACCTCGTCTTCACCCCTTTCCACCCCCAAGACCGAAAAACGTAAAAAAATCGGGGAAACCGCCGTTTTCACTTGCATGACTTTTCTTTTCACGGAAATTAGTTTAAGGCCACCTATTCTAACTATCCACGAAGAATCAGAATTTGCGAACCTCGTCTTCACCCCTTTCCACCCCCAAGACCGAAAAACTTAAAAAAATCGGGAAAACCGCCGTTTTCACTTGCATGACTTTTCTTTTCACGGAAATTAGTTTAAGGCCACCTATTCTAACTATCCACAAAGAATCAGAATTTGCGAACCTCGTCTTCACCCCTTTCCACCCCCAAGACCGAAAAACTTAAAAAAATCGGGAAAACCGCCGTTTTCACTTGCATGACTTTTCTTTTCACGGAAATTAGTTTAAGGCCACCTATTCTAACTATCCACAAAGAATCAGAATTTGTGAACCTCGTCTTCACCCCTTTCCACCCCCAAGACCGAAAAACTTTAAAAAATCGGGAAAACCGCCGTTTTCACTTGCATGACTTTTCTTTTCACGGAAATTAGTTTAAGGCCACCTATTCTAACTATCCACAAATAATCAGAATTTGCGAACCTCGTCTTCACCCCTTTCCACCCCCAAGACCGAAAAACTTTAAAAAATCGGGAAAATCGCCGTTTTCACTTGCATGACTTTTCTTTTCACGGAAATTAGTTTAAGGCCACCTATTCTAACTATCCACAAATAATCAGAATTTGCGAACCTCGTCTTCACCCCTTTCCACCCCCAAGACCGAAAAACGTAAAAAAATCGGGGAAACCGCCGTTTTCACTTGCATGACTTTTCTTTTCACGGAAATTAGTTTAAGGCCACCTATTCTAACTATCCACAAATAATCAGAATTTGCGAACCTCGTCTTCACCCCTTTCCACCCCCAAGACCGAAAAACGTAAAAAAATCGGGGAAACCGCCGTTTTCACTTGCATGACTTTTCTTTTCACGGAAATTAGTTTAAGGCCACCTATTCTAACTATCCACGAAGAATCAGAATTTGCGAACCTCGTCTTCACCCCTTTCCACCCCCAAGACCGAAAAACTTAAAAAAATCGGGAAAACCGCCGTTTTCACTTGCATGACTTTTCTTTTCACGGAAATTAGTTTAAGGCCACCTATTCTAACTATCCACAAAGAATCAGAATTTGCGAACCTCGTCTTCACCCCTTTCCACCCCCAAGACCGAAAAACTTAAAAAAATCGGGAAAACCGCCGTTTTCACTTGCATGACTTTTCTTTTCACGGAAATTAGTTTAAGGCCACCTATTCTAACTATCCACAAAGAATCAGAATTTGTGAACCTCGTCTTCACCCCTTTCCACCCCCAAGACCGAAAAACTTTAAAAAATCGGGAAAACCGCCGTTTTCACTTGCATGACTTTTCTTTTCACGGAAATTAGTTTAAGGCCACCTATTCTAACTATCCACAAATAATCAGAATTTGCGAACCTCGTCTTCACCCCTTTCCACCCCCAAGACCGAAAAACTTTAAAAAATCGGGAAAATCGCCGTTTTCACTTGCATGACTTTTCTTTTCACGGAAATTAGTTTAAGGCCACCTATTCTAACTATCCACAAATAATCAGAATTTGCGAACCTCGTCTTCACCCCTTTCCACCCCCAAGACCGAAAAACGTAAAAAAATCGGGGAAACCGCCGTTTTCACTTGCATGACTTTTCTTTTCACGGAAATTAGTTTAAGGCCACCTATTCTAACTATCCACAAATAATCAGAATTTGCGAACCTCGTCTTCACCCCTTTCCACCCCCAAGACCGAAAAACGTAAAAAAATCGGGGAAACCGCCGTTTTCACTTGCATGACTTTTCTTTTCACGGAAATTAGTTTAAGGCCACCTATTCTAACTATCCACGAAGAATCAGAATTTGCGAACCTCGTCTTCACCCCTTTCCACCCCCAAGACCGAAAAACTTAAAAAAATCGGGAAAACCGCCGTTTTCACTTGCATGACTTTTCTTTTCACGGAAATTAGTTTAAGGCCACCTATTCTAACTATCCACAAAGAATCAGAATTTGCGAACCTCGTCTTCACCCCTTTCCACCCCCAAGACCGAAAAACTTAAAAAAATCGGGAAAACCGCCGTTTTCACTTGCATGACTTTTCTTTTCACGGAAATTAGTTTAAGGCCACCTATTCTAACTATCCACAAAGAATCAGAATTTGCGAACCTCGTCTTCACCCCTTTCCACCCCCAAGACCGAAAAACCTAAAAAAATCGGGAAAACGGCCGTTTTCACTTGCATGACTTTTATTTTCACGGAAATTAGTTTAAGGCCACCTATTCTAACTATCCACAAAGAATCAGAATTTGCGAACCTCGTCTTCACCCCTTTCCACCCCCAAGACCGAAAAACCTAAAAAAATCGGGAAAACCGCCGTTTTCACTTGCATGACTTTTCTTTTCACGGAAATTAGTTTAAGGCCACCTATTCTAACTATCCACGAAGAATCAGAATTTGCGAACCTCGTCTTCACCCCTTCCCACCCTCAAGACCGAAAAACGTAAAAAAATCGGGGAAACCGCCGTTTTCACTTGCATGACTTTTCTTTTCACGGAAATTAGTTTAAGGCCACCTATTCTAACTATCCACAAAGAATCAGAATTTGCGAACCTCGTCTTCACCCCTTTCCACCCCCAAGACCGAAAAACTTTAAAAAATCGGGAAAACCGCCGTTTTCACTTGCATGACTTTTCTTTTCACGGAAATTAGTTTAAGGCCACCTATTCTAACTATCCACAAATAATCAGAATTTGCGAACCTCGTCTTCACCCCTTTCCACCCCCAAGACCGAAAAACGTAAAAAAATCGGGGAAACCGCCGTTTTCACTTGCATGACTTTTCTTTTCACGGAAATTAGTTTAGGGCCACCTATTCTAACTATCCACAAAGAATCAGAATTTGCGAACCTCGTCTTCACCCCTTTCCACCCCCAAGACCGAAAAACGTAAAAAAATCGGGGAAACCGCCGTTTTCACTTGCATGACTTTTCTTTTCACGGAAATTAGTTTAGGGCCACCTATTCTAACTATCCACGAAGAATCAGAATTTGCGAACCTCGTCTTCACCCCTTTCCACCCCCAAGACCGAAAAACCTAAAAAAATCGGGAAAACGGCCGTTTTCACTTGCATGACTTTTATTTTCACGGAAATTAGTTTAAGGCCACCTATTCTAACTATCCACAAAGAATCAGAATTTGCGAACCTCGTCTTCACCCCTTTCCACCCCCAAGACCGAAAAACTTTAAAAAATCGGGAAAACCGCCGTTTTCACTTGCATGACTTTTCTTTTCAGGGAAACTAGTTTAAGGCCACCTATTCTAACTATCCACGAAGAATCAGAATTTGCGAACCTCGTCTTCACCCCTTTCCACCCCCAAGACCGAAAAACGTAAAAAAATCGGGAAAACGGCCGTTTTCACTTGCATGACTTTTATTTTCACGGAAATTAGTTTAAGGCCACCTATTCTAACTATCCACAAATAATCAGAATTTGCGAACCTCGTCTTCACCCCTTTCCACCCCCAAGACCGAAAAACGTAAAAAAAACGGGGAAACCGCCGTTTTCACTTGCATGACTTTTCTTTTCACGGAAATTAGTTTAAGGCCACCTATTCTAACTATCCACGAAGAATCAGAATTTGCGAACCTCGTCTTCACCCCTTTCCACCCTCAAGACCGAAAAACGTAAAAAAATCGGGGAAACCGCCGTTTTCACTTGCATGACTTTTCTTTTCACGGAAATTAGTTTAAGGCCACCTATTCTAACTATCCACAAAGAATCAGAATTTGCGAACCTCGTCTTCACCCCTTTCCACCCCCAAGACCGAAAAACTTTAAAAAATCGAGAAAACCGCCGTTTTCACTTGCATGACTTTTCTTTTCACGGAAATTAGTTTAAGGCCACCTATTCTAACTATCCACAAATAATCAGAATTTGCGAACCTCGTCTTCACCCCTTTCCACCCCCAAGACCGAAAAACGTAAAAAAATCGGGGAAACCGCCGTTTTCACTTGCATGACTTTTCTTTTCACGGAAATTAGTTTAGGGCCACCTATTCTAACTATCCACAAAGAATCAGAATTTGCGAACCTCGTCTTCACCCCTTTCCACCCCCAAGACCGAAAAACTTTAAAAAATCGGGAAAACCGCCGTTTTCACTTGCATGACTTTTCTTTTCACGGAAATTAGTTTAAGGCCACCTATTCTAACTATCCACAAATAATCAGAATTTGCGAACCTCGTCTTCACCCCTTTCCACCCCCAAGACCGAAAAACGTAAAAAAATCGGGGAAACCGCCGTTTTCACTTGCATGACTTTTCTTTTCACGGAAATTAGTTTAAGGCCACCTATTCTAACTATCCACAAATAATCAGAATTTGCGAACCTCGTCTTCACCCCTTTCCACCCCCAAGACCGAAAAACGTAAAAAAATCGGGGAAACCGCCGTTTTCACTTGCATGACTTTTCTTTTCACGGAAATTAGTTTAAGGCCACCTATTCTAACTATCCACGAAGAATCAGAATTTGCGAACCTCGTCTTCACCCCTTTCCACCCCCAAGACCGAAAAACTTAAAAAAATCGGGAAAACCGCCGTTTTCACTTGCATGACTTTTCTTTTCACGGAAATTAGTTTAAGGCCACCTATTCTAACTATCCACAAAGAATCAGAATTTGCGAACCTCGTCTTCACCCCTTTCCACCCCCAAGACCGAAAAACCTAAAAAAATCGGGAAAACGGCCGTTTTCACTTGCATGACTTTTATTTTCACGGAAATTAGTTTAAGGCCACCTATTCTAACTATCCACAAAGAATCAGAATTTGCGAACCTCGTCTTCACCCCTTTCCACCCCCAAGACCGAAAAACTTTAAAAAATCGGGAAAACCGCCGTTTTCACTTGCATGACTTTTCTTTTCAGGGAAACTAGTTTAAGGCCACCTATTCTAACTATCCACGAAGAATCAGAATTTGCGAACCTCGTCTTCACCCCTTTCCACCCCCAAGACCGAAAAACGTAAAAAAATCGGGAAAACGGCCGTTTTCACTTGCATGACTTTTATTTTCACGGAAATTAGTTTAAGGCCACCTATTCTAACTATCCACAAATAATCAGAATTTGCGAACCTCGTCTTCACCCCTTTCCACCCCCAAGACCGAAAAACGTAAAAAAAACGGGGAAACCGCCGTTTTCACTTGCATGACTTTTCTTTTCACGGAAATTAGTTTAAGGCCACCTATTCTAACTATCCACGAAGAATCAGAATTTGCGAACCTCGTCTTCACCCCTTTCCACCCTCAAGACCGAAAAACGTAAAAAAATCGGGGAAACCGCCGTTTTCACTTGCATGACTTTTCTTTTCACGGAAATTAGTTTAAGGCCACCTATTCTAACTATCCACAAAGAATCAGAATTTGCGAACCTCGTCTTCACCCCTTTCCACCCCCAAGACCGAAAAACTTTAAAAAATCGGGAAAACCGCCGTTTTCACTTGCATGACTTTTCTTTTCACGGAAATTAGTTTAAGGCCACCTATTCTAACTATCCACAAATAATCAGAATTTGCGAACCTCGTCTTCACCCCTTTCCACCCCCAAGACCGAAAAACGTAAAAAAATCGGGGAAACCGCCGTTTTCACTTGCATGACTTTTCTTTTCACGGAAATTAGTTTAGGGCCACCTATTCTAACTATCCACAAAGAATCAGAATTTGCGAACCTCGTCTTCACCCCTTTCCACCCTCAAGACCGAAAAACGTAAAAAAATCGGGGTAACCGCCGTTTTCACTTGCATGACTTTTCTTTTCACGGAAATTAGTTTAAGGCCACCTATTCTAACTATCCACAAAGAATCAGAATTTGCGAACCTCGTCTTCACCCCTTTCCACCCCCAAGACCGAAAAACTTTAAAAAATCGGGAAAACCGCCGTTTTCACTTGCATGACTTTTCTTTTCACGGAAATTAGTTTAAGGCCACCTATTCTAACTATCCACAAAGAATCAGAATTTGCGAAAATCGTCTTCACCCCTTTCCACCCCCAAGACCGAAAAAGTTAAAAAAATCGGGAAAACCGCCGTTTTCACTTGCATGACTTTTCTTTTCACGGAAATTAGTTTAAGGCCACCTATTCTAACTATCCACAAAGAATCAGAATTTGCGAACCTCGTCTTCACCCCTTTCCACCCCCAAGACCGAAAAACCTAAAAAAATCGGGAAAACGGCCGTTTTCACTTGCATGACTTTTATTTTCACGGAAATTAGTTTAAGGCCACCTATTCTAACTATCCACAAAGAATCAGAATTTGCGAACCTCGTCTTCACCCCTTTCCACCCCCAAGACCGAAAAACTTTAAAAAATCGGGAAAACCGCCGTTTTCACTTGCATGACTTTTCTTTTCAGGGAAACTAGTTTAAGGATACCTATTCTAACTATCCACGAAGAATCAGAATTTGCGAACCTCGTCTTCACCCCTTTCCACCCCCAAGACCGAAAAACTTTAAAAAATCGGGAAAACCGCCGTTTTCACTTGCATGACTTTTCTTTTCACGGAAATTAGTTTAAGGCCACCTATTCTAACTATCCACAAATAATCAGAATTTGCGAACCTCGTCTTCACCCCTTTCCACCCCCAAGACCGAAAAACGTAAAAAAATCGGGGAAACCGCCGTTTTCACTTGCGTGACTTTTCTTTTCACGGAAATTAGTTTAAGGCCACCTATTCTAACTATCCACAAAGAATCAGAATTTGCGAACCTCGTCTTCACCCCTTTCCACCCCCAAGACCGAAAAACTTTAAAAAATCGGGAAAACCGCCGTTTTCACTTGCATGACTTTTCTTTTCACGGAAATTAGTTTAAGGCCACCTATTCTAACTATCCACAAATAATCAGAATTTGCGAACCTCGTCTTCACCCCTTTCCACCCCCAAGACCGAAAAACGTAAAAAAATCGGGGAAACCGCCGTTTTCACTTGCATGACTTTTCTTTTCACGGAAATTAGTTTAAGGTCACCTATTCTAACTATCCACAAAGAATCAGAATTTGCGAACCTCGTCTTCACCCCTTTCCACCCCCAAGACCGAAAAACCTAAAAAAATCGGGAAAACGGCCGTTTTCACTTGCATGACTTTTATTTTCACGGAAATTAGTTTAAGGCCACCTATTCTAACTATCCACAAAGAATCAGAATTTGCGAACCTCGTCTTCACCCCTTTCCACCCCCAAGACCGAAAAACCTAAAAAAATCGGGAAAACGGCCGTTTTCACTTGCATGACTTTTATTTTCACGGAAATTAGTTTAAGGCCACCTATTCTAACTATCCACAAAGAATCAGAATTTGCGAACCTCGTCTTCACCCCTTTCCACCCCCAAGACCGAAAAACGTAAAAAAATCGGGGAAACCGCCGTTTTCACTTGCATGACTTTTCTTTTCACGGAAATTAGTTTAAGGCCACCTATTCTAACTATCCACGAAGAATCAGAATTTGCGAACCTCGTCTTCACCCCTTTCCAGCCTCAAGACCGAAAAACGTAAAAAAATCGGGGAAACCGCCGTTTTCACTTGCATGACTTTTCTTTTCACGGAAATTAGTTTAAGGCCACCTATTCTAACTATCCACAAAGAATCAGAATTTGCGAACCTCGTCTTCACCCCTTTCCACCCCCAAGACCGAAAAACTTTAAAAAATCGGGAAAACCGCCGTTTTCACTTGCATGACTTTTCTTTTCACGGAAATTAGTTTAAGGCCACCTATTCTAACTATCCACAAAGAATCAGAATTTGCGAACCTCGTCTTCACCCCTTTCCACCCCCAAGACCGAAAAACTTAAAAAAATCGGGAAAACCGCCGTTTTCACTTGCATGACTTTTCTTTTCACGGAAATTAGTTTAAGGCCACCTATTCTAACTATCCACAAAGAATCAGAATTTGCGAACCTCGTCTTCACCCCTTTCCACCCCCAAGACCGAAAAACATTAAAAAATCGGGAAAACCGCCGTTTTCACTTGCATGACTTTTCTTTTCATGGAAATTAGTTTAAGGCCACCTATTCTAACTATCCACGAAGAATCATAATTTGCGAACCTCGTCTTCACCCCTTTCCACCCCCAAGACCGAAAAACGTAAAAAATCGGGGAAACCGCCGTTTTCACTTGCATGACTTTTCTTTTCAGGGAAATTAGTTTAAGGCCACCTATTCTAACTATCCACGAAGAATCAGAATTTGCGAACCTCGTCTTCACCCCTTTCCACCCTCAAGACCGAAAAACGTAAAAAAATCGGGGAAACCGCCGTTTTCACTTGCATGACTTTTCTTTTCACGGAAATTAGTTTAAGGCCACCTATTCTAACTATCCACAAAGAATCAGAATTTGCGAACCTCGTCTTCACCCCTTTCCACCCCCAAGACCGAAAAACTTTAAAAAATCGGGAAAACCGCCGTTTTCACTTGCATGAATTTTCTTTTCACGGAAATTAGTTTAAGGCCACCTATTCTAACTATCCACAAAGAATCAGAATTTGCGAACCTCGTCTTCACCCCTTTCCACCCCCAAGACCGAAAAACTTAAAAAAATCGGGAAAACCGCCGTTTTCACTTGCATGACTTTTCTTTTCACGGAAATTAGTTTAAGGCCACCTATTCTAACTATCCACAAAGAATCAGAATTTGCGAACCTCGTCTTCACCCCTTTCCACCCCCAAGACCGAAAAACCTAAGAAAATCGGGAAAACGGCCGTTTTCACTTGCATGACTTTTATTTTCACGGAAATTAGTTTAGGGCCACCTATTCTAACTATCCACCAAGAATCAGAATTTGCGAACCTCGTCTTCACCCCTTTCCACCCCCAAGACCGAAAAACTTAAAAAAATCGGGAAAACCGCCGTTTTCACTTGCATGACTTTTCTTTTCACGGAAATTAGTTTAAGGCCACCTATTCTAACTATCCACAAAGAATCAGAATTTGCGAACCTCGTCTTCTCCCCTTTCCACCCCCAAGACCGAAAAACATTAAAAAATCGGGAAAACCGCCGTTTTCACTTGCATGACTTTTCTTTTCAGGGAAATTAGTTTAAGGCCACCTATTCTAACTATCCACGAAGAATCAGAATTTGCGAACCTCGTCTTCACCCCTTTCCACCCCCAAGACCGAAAAACGTAAAAAAATCGGGGAAACCGCCGTTTTCACTTGCATGACTTTTCTTTTCACGGAAATTAGTTTAAGGCCACCTATTCTAACTATCCACGAAGAATCAGAATTTGCGAACCTCGTCTTCACCCCTTTCCACCCCCAAGAACGAAAAACTTAAAAAAATCGGGAAAACCGCCGTTTTCACTTGCATGACTTTTCTTTTCACGGAAATTAGTTTAAGGCCACCTATTCTAACTATCCACAAAGAATCAGAATTTGCGAACCTCGTCTTCACCCCTTTCCACCCCCAAGACCGAAAAACGTAAAAAAATCGGGGAAACCGCCGTTTTCACTTGCATGACTTTTCTTTTCACGGAAATTAGTTTAAGGCCACCTATTCTAACTATCCACGAAGAATCAGAATTTGCGAACCTCGTCTTCACCCCTTTCCACCCTCAAGACCGAAAAACGTAAAAAAATCGGGGAAACCGCCGTTTTCACTTGCATGACTTTTATTTTCACGGAAATTAGTTTAAGGCCACCTATTCTAACTATCCACAAAGAATCAGAATTTGCGAACCTCGTCTTCACCCCTTTCCACCCCCAAGACCGAAAAACTTTAAAAAATCGGGAAAACCGCCGTTTTCACTTGCATGACTTTTCTTTTCACGGAAATTAGTTTAAGGCCACCTATTCTAACTATCCACAAATAATCAGAATTTGCGAACCTCGTCTTCACCTCTTTCCACCCCCAAGACCGAAAAACGTAAAAAAAATCGGGGAAACCGCCGTTTTCACTTGCATGACTTTTCTTTTCACGGAAATTAGTTTAAGGCCACCTATTCTAACTATCCACAAAGAATCAGAATTTGCGAACCTCGTCTTCACCCCTTTCCACCCCCAAGACCGAAAAACTTTAAAAAATCGGGAAAACCGCCGTTTTCACTTGCATGACTTTTCTTTTCACGGAAATTAGTTTAAGGCCACCTATTCTAACTATCCACAAAGAATCAGAATTTGCGAACCTCGTCTTCACCCCTTTCCACCCCCAAGACCGAAAAACCTAAAAAAATCGGGAAAACGGCCGTTTTCACTTGCATGACTTTTATTTTCACGGAAATTAGTTTAAGGCCACCTATTCTAACTATCCACAAAGAATCAGAATTTGCAAAACCTCGTCTTCACCCCTTTCCACCCCCAAGACCGAAAAACTTTAAAAAATCGGGAAAACCGCCGTTTTCACTTGCATGACTTTTCTTTTCACGGAAATTAGTTTAAGGCCACCTATTCTAACTATCCAAAAAGAATCAGAATTTGCGAACCTCGTCTTCACCCCTTTCCACCCCCAAGACCGAAAAACTTTAAAAAATCGGGAAAACCGCCGTTTTCACTTGCATGACTTTTCTTTTCACGGAAATTAGTTTAAGGCCACCTATTCTAAATATCCACAAAGAATCAGAATTTGCGAACCTCGTCTTCACCCCTTTCCACCCCCAAGACCGAAAAACCTAAAAAAATCGGGAAAACGGCCGTTTTCACTTGCATGACTTTTATTTTCACGGAAATTAGTTTAAGGCCACCTATTCTAACTATCCACAAAGAATCAGAATTTGCGAACCTCGTCTTCACCCCTTTCCACCCCCAAGACCGAAAAACTTTAAAAAATCGGGAAAACCGCCGTTTTCACTTGCATGACTTTTCTTTTCAGGGAAATTAGTTTAAGGCCACCTATTCTAACTATCCCCGAAGAATCAGAATTTGCGAACCTCGTCTTCACCCCTTTCCACCCCCAAGACCGAAAAACGTAAAAAAATCGGGAAAACGGCCGTTTTCACTTGCATGACTTTTATTTTCACGGAAATTAGTTTAAGGCCACCTATTCTAACTATCCACAAATAATCAGAATTTGCGAACCTCGTCTTCACCCCTTTCCACCCCCAAGACCGAAAAACGTAAAAAAATCGAGGAAACCGCCGTTTTCACTTGCATGACTTTTCTTTTCACGGAAATTAGTTTAAGGCCACCTATTCTAACTATCCACAAAGAATCAGAATTTGCGAACCTCGTCTTCACCCCTTTCCACCCCCAAGACTGAAAAACTTTAAAAAATCGGGAAAACCGCCGTTTTCACTTGCATGACTTTTCTTTTCACGGAAATTAGTTTAAGGCCACCTATTCTAACTATCCACAAATAATCAGAATTTGCGAACCTCGTCTTCACCCCTTTCCACCCCCAAGACCGAAAAACGTAAAAAAATCGGGGAAACCGCCGTTTTCACTTGCATGCCTTTTCTTTTCACGGAAATTAGTTTAAGGCCACCTATTCTAACTATCCACAAAGAATCAGAATTTGCGAACCTCGTCTTCACCCCTTTCCACCCCCAAGACCGAAAAACTTTAAAAAATCGGGAAAACCGCCGTTTTCACTTGCATGACTTTTCTTTTCACGGAAATTAGTTTAAGGCCACCTATTCTAACTATCCACAAAGAATCAGAATTTGCGAACCTCGTCTTCACCCCTTTCCACCCCCAAGACCGAAAAACCTAAAAAAATCGGGAAAACGGCCGTTTTCACTTGCATGACTTTTATTTTCACGGAAATTAGTTTAAGGCCACCTATTCTAACTATCCACAAAGAATCAGAATTTGCGAACCTCGTCTTCACCCCTTTCCACCCCCAAGACCGAAAAACTTTAAAAAATCGGGAAAACCGCCGTTTTCACTTGCATGACTTTTCTTTTCAGGGAAATTAGTTTAAGGCCACCTATTCTAACTATCCACGAAGAATCAGAATTTGCGAACCTCGTCTTCACCCCTTTCCACCCCCAAGACCGAAAAACTTTAAAAAATCGGGAAAACCGCCGTTTTCACTTGCATGACTTTTCTTTTCACGGAAATTAGTTTAAGGCCACCTATTCTAACTATCCACAAAGAATCAGAATTTGCGAACCTCGTCTTCACCCCTTTCCACCCCCAAGACCGAAAAACCTAAAAAAATCGGGAAAACGGCCGTTTTCACTTGCATGACTTTTATTTTCACGGAAATTAGTTTAAGGCCACCTATTCTAACTATCCACCAAGAATCAGAATTTGCGAACCTCGTCTTCACCCCTTTCCACCCCCAAGACCGAAAAACTTAAAAAAATCGGGAAAACCGCCGTTTTCACTTGCATGACTTTTCTTTTCACGGAAATTAGTTTAAGGCCACCTATTCTAACTATCCACAAAGAATCAGAATTTGCGAACCTCGTCTTCACCCCTTTCCACCCCCAAGACCGAAAAACTTTAAAAAATCGGGAAAACCGCCGTTTTCACTTGCATGACTTTTCTTTTCACGGAAATTAGTTTAAGGCCACCTATTCTAACTATCCACAAAGAATCAGAATTTGCGAACCTCGTCTTCACCCCTTTCCACCCCCAAGACCGAAAAACTTAAAAAAATCGGGAAAACCGCCGTTTTCACTTGCATGACTATTCTTTTCACGGAAATTAGTTTAAGGCCACCTATTCTAACTATCCACAAAGAATCAGAATTTGCGAACCTCGTCTTCACCCCTTTCCACCCCCAAGACCGAAAAACCTAAAAAAATCGGGAAAACGGCCGTTTTCACTTGCATGACTTTTATTTTCACGGAAATTAGTTTAAGGCCACCTATTCTAACTATCCACAAAGAATCAGAATTTGCGAACCTCGTGTTCACCCCTTTCCACCCCCAAGACCGAAAAACTTTAAAAAATCGGGAAAACCGCCGTTTTCACTTGCATGACTTTTCTTTTCAGGGAAATTAGTTTAAGGCCACCTATTCTAACTATCCACGAAGAATCAGAATTTGCGAACCTCGTCTTCACCCCTTTCCACCCCCAAGACCGAAAAACTTAAAAAAATCGGGAAAACCGCCGTTTTCACTTGCATGACTTTTCTTTTCACGGAAATTAGTTTAAGGCCACCTATTCTAACTATCCACAAAGAATCAGAATTTGCGAACCTCGTCTTCACCCCTTTCCACCCCCAAGACCGAAAAACCTAAAAAAATCGGGAAAACGGCCGTTTTCACTTGCATGACTTTTATTTTCACGGAAATTAGTTTAAGGCCACCTATTCTAACTATCCACCAAGAATCAGAATTTGCGAACCTCGTCTTCACCCCTTTCCACCCCCAAGACCGAAAAACTTAAAAAAATCGGGAAAACCGCCGTTTTCACTTGCATGACTTTTCTTTTCACGGAAATTAGTTTAAGGCCACCTATTCTAACTATCCACAAAGAATCAGAATTTGCGAACCTCGTCTTCACCCCTTTCCACCCCCAAGACCGAAAAACTTTAAAAAATCGGGAAAACCGCCGTTTTCACTTGCATGACTTTTCTTTTCATGGAAATTAGTTTAAGGCCACCTATTCTAACTATCCACGAAGAATCATAATTTGCGAACCTCGTCTTCACCCCTTTCCACCCCCAAGACCGAAAAACGTAAAAAATCGGGGAAACCGCCGTTTTCACTTGCATGACTTTTCTTTTCAGGGAAATTAGTTTAAGGCCACCTATTCTAACTATCCACGAAGAATCAGAATTTGCGAACCTCGTCTTCACCCCTTTCCACCCCCAAGACCGAAAAACGTAAAAAAATCGGGGAAACCGCCGTTTTCACTTGCATGACTATTCTTTTCACGGAAATTAGTTTAAGGCCACCTATTCTAACTATCCACGAAGAATCAGAATTTGCGAA